>JAVJGJ010000014.1:32293356-32372151 GCA_035590215.1 Microhierax caerulescens | reverse complement strand
TGGGCCTTCTTGGCCACGAGGGCACACTGCTGGCTCACGGGCCACTTGCTGTTCACCAGAACTGCCAGGTCCTTCTCTGCAGAACCAGCAGATCAACCCCTAGTCTGTGCTGATGCATGGGGCTACTCCTGCCTAGATGCAGGACCTTATAGTTGCCTTTGCTGAACATCATTAGGTTCCTCTCTCAACTCTCTAGCCTGTTCAAGCTGAATGGCAGCACAGCCTTCGGGTGTATCAGCAACTCCTCCCAGTTGCATATCATCATCAAAGTTGCTCGAGGGTACGCTCTGTCCCTTCATCCAGGCCATTGCATCCATTGGGTCCATGCTCTAACCACAGGCTGTTTTGACCAATACCAGAATTTTGAAGGATTCATGAGTTTACAGCACCTCATGATTTCAAGAGTGCTGACCTTCCCAAAGTCCCTGCTGCTTAAGAACCACTCCACACAGTAGGAACAATGGGTTTCTCCCATCTCCTTGTCAATAAAACACTTCCTCATATGGGGTCAGTCACCAATTCATTGTGAAGAAAATAACAAAACTGCAAATTCAGCACACTGCCACTTGATCCCCAGTAAATAGCTCCAAAGCCAGTTTGTAAAAATATGGGACCAGCCAATATGCAAGATAATGTATGTACATAAGTAATGTAATAGATTGCTTATGCAATTTAAAATGTGCACCCCTGTTATTTCCTGACTTTCAAGTCTCTGTGCGCTTACTACATGCTGCTTGGGACTGTCCTCTCCAGTTTTGCACTTCTTCATTCCATTTCTCTGGTTTTGCACTCATCACAGTGGGCTATTCGGTAAGGCTAGTCTTAGCCAGATGAAGTAGCCTCTCCAAGCTCCCTCTGTTGGAAGCTGCTCAATATTTGCCTAATGAACCTTGTCCTAAAGTAAAGCATCACTATGTTCCTTGAAAAAGGGATCACCTTTCACCTCAAAACTCTAGAAGATGAGAAAAGAAATAAATAAAACATGATTATACAGCCTAGGAATTGTTAATGCTTTTTTTTTTTTTTTTTTTTTGCTTGTTTGCTGTCTAGGAGGAGTGTGGTATTCCAGAAATCTGAGAGGCATTTTCATGGGCGTAAAAAGAAAAAAACACAAGGTCATTGGAAGACATAAGCACCTAAGATGTAAATGAATACTGTAAAGAAGCTGAAGAAATAGGAAAAATTTCAATTCCCAAGCTAGACTAATATTAAAATATAACCTCTTGTAACAGATGAAACATAAAAAGCCTCCAATGTGTAAAAGATGTAAAATACCATCCTCTGGATATTAACGTGACCTCAGAGAAAATAGGAGGGAAAAAAAAAAAAAAAGTGAAATTCAGACATTCCATTGGACATTTACCAAATGAAATCAAAAGGGACTCATTTTTCTCATGAATCATGGAAAAATTTCTGGCTATTAAACTGGAGTTACTATGTGGATAGTTGAATCTGTGGAATGCATATAAACACTCTCCTTGCCTTCCCAGGGTTACAGGAGTAACAACAACCTTGCCAAAACTGGAACGAAGCTGTACAGTCCAGAAAAGTGTATCACCTGCATGGGCAAGTTCTTGCAAAAACACAGTAAAACTGGGCTGTGTCAGACTGAAGGATCCTTCTGGCCCTCTAGTCCAGAAACCTGCCTCTAACAGCAAATCTCTAATTTTGTTTAGTACCAAACAGGACAATCCTACAGCAAAACCATCAAATGATTTCCCAAACTCCAGCACCCTGCACCTCAGGGGCTTCCTAAACCAGAGGAAGTTCTGTGTCTCCTTCAGGTTTATTTTTTGATGAAAAAGACAAGGAGCTTCATTGCATAGGATGCATTTCTTTTGGCATCATTATTGGAGATGACAGGAAGTTGTCTGGTGAATTTAGCTGGAAAATCTCGAGTAATGATATTTCAAACTTTTAACAAAGTTATTCTGTGTGCATGCTTCTCCTTTAAAAGTGTGAGCAAACATGCATGAGAGGCTTAAACTATAGTGTTAAATTATTGTTCCTAGTACTATTTGCCTAGATTTATCACATTAAATCATTTAGATAGTAGGGTCCAAATTCCTAAAACCACCGTACCTTTAACCCACAGAGTACTGGAAGGATGGTAAGTATACCAGATATAGTAAAGATTTGTTGTCTATAAATTAATGCAGCAAGAAATCTTGGTATTTTGTATTATCCTTTACTAGAAGCGTTTGACCTCGATACAGTTTATGGCAGTAACTTGTAAGACAACATTTAAATGCTCTGTGCATGGGCAGAATACCTGTTGATTTGAATTTGATTAACTAACTGTTGAGTAAGTAATAAAGTGGTACTTGGTGAATTAATAAATTTTATTGGTTAAGAATTAACCAAGAATCCTATCTTGAGAAATACTACGCTACATAAAACATGATCTGCAAAGAAGCCAGAGTTGATAGCAGCAAGTAATGTTCCTGTCTATAAAAAGAGCTGTCTAATTAAACTCCAATGCACTATGACAAAGCTATTTTTGTTAGATTTTGGCTTTAAAAGCCATCTAGCACCTCAGCAAATGGAAAACATTTCTACGTGCTTAGCTCTTACTGAAAATACAGAGTGTTAGTTACTACAGCTCTTCAGGACCATGAGAAACCCATTAAGCTGCTTTACAGAAGCAAGTGTCCTTGCTAACAGCGGGCTCAGTCCACGGGCAGCGTATCTCCATGTAAAACAGAAGCATTTGTGATTTCACAGGGGTCTCGGCCAGCTATGGCCTGAGGACTGGGTAGCCATGTGGGGAGGAAGAGTGAGCTGTGGTGATGGGAGAGCCTGCACAGAGACATAGATGACAAAGGATGTAAAATCCGACACAATGAGTGACTTAAGATTTTTTTGCATTGAGGAGTATGAGATTAAAGTTGTATAAACCAAGAGAACAGGAAGAACCATCTAAAGTACAATTTCTTCTACATTCAAATGAGGAAGAATGGCAAAAAAAGACCATGGAATTGAGACATGGTGCTCGGGAAACCATTTCATCTCCAGCTTTGGGCAACTTGCAGCACCCTCGGCTGTGGACTATCTGCAACACCCTCGGGTTTTAACTAGACACCTACCAGAAGGGAGAGTAATAAAGTGTGCTAGACAAAAATGGAGTACATTGCTTATGAAACAGGAGACTTTTTTTATTCTTTCCATCCTTACACCTGTGATTTGACCTGTGTTCTTCACAAACAAATAGAAAAGATGATACAAATATAAACTATAAGCTTCCACATTGCTAGTATTGTCTTGATCTACAGCTGGTAAGCTTGTGAATGTAATAATGTGCTTTAACTGAAAGTATTTTGAATGATAGTTTTTGAAACATCTCTTCATTAGCTAAGGCTTCCTTTGACCACCTCTGCCCTTCTCAGATTTCACAGGGTTTGAAAATTTCCTGGTGCATTCACTGCAATTCAAGATTCTGGTTCAACTTCCCTTTCCATGTACGAATCTGACAGGTTGTTTTTAGATCTTGATGGTACAAGCACAAGTGTCCCCTCAGCTCTCCGAAGTGCCCATTTTAGGCAGCCAGGCACAATAGTCAAATGGCTGGCAACAGTGGTAACTGGAGTACTCTTCATGGCTGGCAGAGAAATCCCAAATGGGATGCCCTTAACTTCATAACAAAACAATTTCCCTTCTTCAACACATAATTTGAGTACAGTAATTATTCTATTGACCAATTTAGAAGAGGCTTGACATTAAAACAGTGTCAGGAGAGTGTGTGTCATGCTAAGGTAAATAAGGGTAGTCCATATGTCTGAAAGCTGTTATTTCAGCCTTTCAACAGACTTAGACACGTCTGCATCCTTTGACATCTGGGTCACAACCGTAAAGTTTTCCAGCACAACTACAATAATTATAACGTTATGACTAGCTTTTTCAGCTCATCTCCATTCCTTTTGCATCTCCCACAGAGCAGAAAACCCTTCTCTCCACCATCTGGGCACATCTCTAGTACAAGGAAGGTCATCAGCAGCTAGATGCCAAAGTAGCCAGCTGCTCTGCAGGCCTCCCTCCCCAGGGCCTCGGTACCAGAGCCATTATCAATGGAACGGTGCAGACTAATAAACCTTGATTTCGGCAAATAGCTCAGGGGCAGCCAGCTGGGATGGGTTAATCATCCTGAGGTTCTTTTAAGTTACTCTGGGACCTGTGCAGGGCAGTGCACAGAACTGGGTTAATGCTTTTGGCCCCCAGTGACTCCTTCTACCTCTCCTGTCTCTCACAGCAAGGGGAAATGCATGCCTCAACTAATAATAAACCAGCGCTGAGCATGCAGAGAACACTGTGCCAAATATCAAACAGCTGGGGCTCTCTGGCCAGCCATTAGCTAGCCCAATCACAGCATCGCCTGAAGTCTTCAAGAAAAGAGGAGAAAATAAGATGGGTAAAAAAGAAACTTCTGAATCAACCAGAAAAATAATGATAATCTTAGAACATTTGCATAAAGCCCTTGTGTGTTGTCAAGGAATTTATTATGACATAGCTTTCATTTCCTAACAAACACAAACCTCTCATCACGTTCCTTACCAAAAAAAAAAAAAAAAAAAAAAAAAAAAGGACGAAAAAGGTGAGAAACACTTACAGGAGAAAGAAGAACACTTGCATTTCTGTACCTCCAAAATAGTTTACAATACACTCATTGCTCTTGGCTGTCTTTCAGTGTCATTAAAAAAAAGGTTATTTTTTTTCCTTTCAAAGCAGCAGTCTTGATGACATTCTTACAATGACATATTTCATTATCCAGTTTAACAGGGAAAAGATCTTGTATGAAAAGAAATCAGGAGTCTTTATAAATGTACAGCATACTTCAGGAAGCAGAGTGAGAAACTGTGTGCACAAAATTAGTTCAACTTGTATCCTGATTAGGGAAGAGTCCAGGCTTTGCATCTCTTGTGCATAACACATTTTAATTTAGACTATATTAGTGGTTGTGTGCAAAACTTATAACTTAAAATTTTTGTTGCTGGAAAATTTCATCTGTAATTTCTGGCAGCCTGAACCAAAGGTTCGTCTGCTAATATTTCAGAGCAATGAACTAAAGGCATAGCAATTTCACACACACACACAGAACCAACCTCACCATTTGGAAATGAAATTAGCCTTTTTGGTATTTACAATTTGTTATCAGAACACTCTACATGTGACTCACTTTGACAATGCTTTTAAGAAAGATGCAGTTTATAAACACCAAGAACAGAAGAGACATTCATTATTTCAAGAAGTACCCATTTTTTGCACATTTAAGATAAAGCCAAATGATGCCAGACAGTTTGTTTCAAATGATAATTACGCTTTATTCCATTTTTAGGGAAAATGCATTTCTTTGCAACAGTTATGGGCTAGAAAGTGTTATCCATATTAAGATGCTTCTTTTGCCTCAGCATGTACATTTCTGCAGCTAGGGTTCTGGCAGTAGTTTTTAATAAACCATTTTTTCCAGAGGTTTGTACAACAACTATAAGAATATGTTCCAGTATGAAAATTGGCAGTGTTGGTTCTCAGCTCAAAGATACATGAGAGTATTGTGCTTAATATAATTTTAGCATCTTTTTCCAGTATGAAAAAGAAACTCCAACCCAAACTTCCTTCATGGGCTTTGTTAAGCACTTTTTAAAAAAGTGTCAAACTACAATTTCTAGTGCTGGAGCAATATAACATCCAAAACTTGCAGCATGCAAATGTATTGGGGAAAAAGGTGTAGTCATATTTGGCATTTGATATATAATAGATGCAGCATAATTGAGCAATGCTCAATAAGTAGTGTGCAATTATTTAAGCTTGCAAAAAGTCTTTAATAAGGTCCTTCCCAAGAGCTGTCAAAGAAATTGCACAGGCATAAAGTGAGAGGCAGTCTTGTCATGACTGATACAGATCAGACGCTAGCCAAAGAGACAGGAAAACCACGAATAGGAACAAACAAGCACTTTCTATCTGAGATGAGCAGTGTGATTGGAGGTAACAAATCAATAATTGTATTGAAAAGAGAGGGAGCAAAACCCACAAAAGGCATAAAATTGATTGCCTGGGAAAAAAAAAAATAAATCAGGAGGCATTTTAGAGGAACCAAACACAAGGAAGGCAGATGGGCACAAGGATGTTGGTGCTAACAAATCCCAAATGAGGCTCTTTGCAGAGGATGGGCTGAATGGCTCATGCAGTAAAGATCTGACAGTGTGGCACTGCATGGAAGGAGCCAGGGAAGCCAATTACAGGTTAACCTGCAAAAGGGACAAGAGAAAAAAGTATGGGAAAAATACTGCAAGCCTCTTAGAAAAGCCAGACTGTCACACCACCCTGAATTAGTCACCCCACTCTCCCCAAGAAATATAAAAGCACAGCAAATATAGGACAATGAGTACCATCAGGAATATTATAAAGTAGCTCATAGGAACCACTGCTGAAAAAGCCTTGGATTGCTCACTGGGGAGAAGAGGCAGCTGTGTAGGAGCATTACAAAGCTCATGAATTTTACAGAAAGGGGTAGGTGGACAGGTTCTGTGGATTCTGCTCCATGATATAAACTGGGAAGCATTTAGTGAAATAAATAAAGAGATTGTAAATGAAGAACAGGTAGGTGGAAACACTTCTTAACTGCAACAAGAAATTATTCCCATGGAACTCCACGTTATGTAAAACTTAACTGAAAGAAGACTTTATCAGAATTAAAAGATAAATAAATAAAGAAATACAGACAAAGCCACACAGAGAAATGCATCACAGACCTTAGACATCAAAAGTGTTCAAAATGATAAAGCAGGAGGCAGGGCTGCTAAGGTCATCTATTATTAAAATCATCTGACACTTCTTATTACAACACCCTGTTGTCAGTTGCTTTTAGCTTTGCCAATCATTAATAGTTTGAACTGAAATTTTACCCATCAAATACCTGAGGCTGAAATACTCTTTAAAAAATTTGTCCGAACAACTGCTCCAGAAGTAGAGCCAGAGAAAAGGACCTTTTTAAATTATTATTTTATGTTTAAAAAATTGGTGTTCTGTCTTAGCAGTTGTAGCCCCTCCAGACTTTGGAGGGAGGATGTGGTGAAAATTTCAGAGGTGAAAAGTTTTCATTCTGTAGCAGTAATATTTGCCATTCGCTTTCCACTCTACCTGAAAATTCAGGCAAATAATGCCTTTGAATAAAATGATAGTTACTTATATTCTGAAAAATGGATCTATTTTTGGCTTTAATAGCTGAAATCAAAAAGGATTACATCTCCCATGAATGTGCTGGATTATGTTTGCACTTCCACTCAGCAACCAAGCAAGGAGTTAAAGCAGAAAGATCTCAGCTATTGTCAACATTTGAAATTATTTGGGCCAGCTTTTTATAACTTGAAACCAAAAGTTGCCTACTACTTCTGTCCTCTTTTTGCCTTCAGTCTGAAAAGTTTCCAGCTTAGCCAGCAAGGATGAATCTAACCTTGTGACACTTGCTGAGATCAGAGTGGTTAAATCAGAACATTGTCTGAGCAGCCTGATCCTCCTAAAAGACTGTCAGGTCTGGAGCAGCTAATTAGGTCTTGCCCAGTATGTTCTGCCTGCGATTTTTCCAGCAACTGAACATGGAAAACAACAGAGCCAGCAAGCAGGTTTTTCCCAAGTTTTGTTATTCTTGTATCTCTCTGCATTTATGCAGAAAAACATCTTTCATACTGATCCTAGAAGAGGTTTGCAAAGTTCTGGAATTTTGGCTTTTTCTGCTTGCTGGGCATTTCACTTGAAAAATCTCCACTCTGCAGGAGTCTTGAAGGAAACAAACTTTCAGACTATAACCTGCAGTAGGATGCACCATGACCAGGATGTATCTAGTCTACTCTGAACCAGCTGCCAGCTCAGCACCCAACATCATTTTCACCAGAGAGGCAGAAAACAGCTTTTCAACCAGTCAGTGAGGAATGGGCAGCTGGTGACAGCTTCTTGCAGGTACCCCAGGGCCAAAGAGAGAGCAGGTCAGAGCTGACCATATCACCTACACCCCACCCCACCCCCCCCTTGCCTTCCTTTCTCTCAGGAGCAGCTCACAGCTTAGCTCGCAGTGTTGCTCTAAGATAGGCACAGGAAAACACATCATTTGAGGGGCTGCTGGTGGGAGAGGAGAGAAGGGACGGTGACTAGTGATGACATCAATTTGACATGGGGTGGCTTAAAATCTGGATGTGGCCCATGCAGCTCGGCTGGCTGAGTCAGTACTAGAGTCAGTATATTTGGGTCTTTTTTTTTTTTTTTTTTTTTTTTAATTTTTTTTTTTCACCCCACACCAGCTGAACTGTTTAGCTTTTCGGGTGATGTGCTCAGCTGTACTACAGCTGTATTCAGGGGAGCTTAGAGAAGAGGCTTTCAGCACCTGGGACTGCTAGTGACCCCTTTGTCCTTCAATTTGTGCTGAAGTGGCCTCAGGACAGTTTTGAGTTTTGTGGGGCTGGGGTACTTAACAAAGGCTGCTAATGGGCCATTTGCCCTGCCAGCCCGGCTCTGTGTAATGCCAGCTCTCAACCACCTCTGCCATGGGAGCGAATTTTCAGCCTTTCACATTTAAGGCAGCTTTATAGCTTCTTTGCGCTGCTGAAGTGGGACAGAAGGACCAGGTTAGAAAAGGTCCTTTCTAAGTCTAGCATATGCACTTTAAACCCAACTGATAAATTTACTGTTCAGAGAAGTTTCTGACTGGCTCCTTTGGTCTCTGGATTCCAGCACTGAGAGGATTTATGTTTCACACCACACACTGTAGTTCCAGATATTTAAATCAAGAATGTACTCGTCCGAGCTTCACAGTAAAGTATACTACTTCAGATAGAATTATGGCCAGCATCTTTATGTTTTGTTGTCACTTAAGCATTAAAGAGCTCCATGCCATCTTGTATAATTCTCACACCAGTCAGGTTTCTTGGATTAAATGCCAGTCTCACATTATGAAACAGGTTGTGTTCCTGAGAACTAAATCACAAACTAACTATGGTCATAGGCCAGGAATTCATGTGTATTATTTTTGCACTCACCTTTTCCAACATTTCCAGATTACAGGTTTTATGTTATCATAAAAAGCCACAGTCATGGTACCCCTCAAACATGAATTGACGTCATTCTGAATCACAGATGAGATATAGCCCATCCATCAAAAAACCACCCAACATGGCACAAGTAATGCAAAACCTTTCCCACTTTATCTGCCACTTTATAAATCTGACTGCACTTGTCTGAATCTTCTTCCCTAGGGCTTGTTAAATTTCAGCAAAATTCTCCTTCATGTTGTGAACTGAATATGAAAAAGCAAAGCAACCAAACTGACACTCAGCAAAGCTAAAATGCATAGTAACGCTGATTTTAGAAGATGAGCAAACCACAGCTTATTAGCATGATTTTCTAAGAAAAGGGGGGTTGGGAGGTGGAGAGGTGGGGAGAAAAAAAAGCCCAACTCTCTTCAGGAGAGAAAGAATCTCATATATCTTGAAAAGGAAAAAGAGGGATAAAAGACAGATGACTGATACAAGCAAAGATAAAAATGTAAACCACCCAGCAACTCCTTCTTTGACATTCCCCTTTGAAGGCAGTCTACTGCAGAGCAGAATATTCTAAAATAAATATTTTGGACTGCACCTTGCATCCAGTTCCACCAGTGTGACTCCACTGCTACTAGCAGGGCTGTGCCAAGGTCCCAGGTGGCAAGGATGAAAACAGAAACTCATTATGGAATGAGAAATGTAAGAATGCTTTGGCGGAGAGCACATTCCCTGCAGAGTGCCACACAAGTAAAAAGAACATTTAAATAATACTGGCCCTTGATCCCCTCAAAAGCTGAGAGCACATTTGTTCAGCTTGAGTTCCAAAAACCCAACCACGGTTTGTAAAATGTGCTTGATCCTTCTGTAAGACCCTTTGGCATTTTCTTTCAGAGAAAAGATCTCCAGATGTGATTTTTACAGTTCAACTTAAGTAAATGTATGTGTTTAGCTAAACAGGCTTAAATGCAACAGCCACCTAAGAGAACAATGATGAAATGCTTGACTTGATTTATGGACCAACTGTCAAGCCATTGTTTATGAACATCTGGCTGGGAAGTTGATTTGAAAAGTTTTTCTGTCAGTAAATATCAGCATAGTAAACTCTTCCACTTACAGGCAGCTCTAAATTGTAAATGTAATTAGCGGAGAAATGGCATCAGAGTGTACGTCTAAAGTCACATTCACCTTATCCATGCACACAAAACACGCATTTTACAGCACTGCTAAAGTGTAATGTGTAATCATTCGCAACTTCTTAATTAACAAAATACAAGAAATACTGGATTTGGAACCAAAAAGTTGCTTTCTCTACAAGCTGCATGAGCAAGTACAAAGCTGTCTCTCATGACAGTTCTTCAAAATAACTTTGTGCACCTCTCTGACAACTTCTCAGCAACCACAATGGCCTGGATTTGGTAGCCCAGCTTTCTCCCACACCCCCATACCTCTTCCCCCTAGCTCTGTCACAGAGGCCTAGCAGGAGTTCCTAGGAGAGAGGAACCTCACCCGTCCTCTGCCCACCTCCATCTGCTTGTTAGCACAGTTTCTGGAGTTTCCCCTGAACACAGCACTTTGCAGTGGCCTAAAAGCCACAGCAACATTCCTAATTCAAAGGCTGATACTATCTAAAATCTACAAAGCAAGGCTGATCCCAGGAAAATAAAATTTTTCTCTGCTTCTTCCCCTGTTTTGCAACATGACAACTCTGAGATGATACAGTCCAGGAACCCTTTCTGTAATTCTATTCTAGTTCTGAAGCAAAAGCCTACTTTGATCCTGGGTCTAATTTGATATCAGGGAATGATGAGGGTTTTTTTGTGAGGAGACTCTTTGTTCACTGAGAAACAAAGCAGTAGCTGTATTGTAGAAATTCACTTTCAGCTGAAACAAAGATAAGGCCAACTCAGGACCTCACTATAGATTCAGAGAGATTCACATTACCCACACGAAAACATCTAAACACAGCACCTCAGATAGGAGCCTTTTCACCTCCTCACAGGGCCCATGGGAAAGTTGGAAGATTGTGAAGAGTGATGCAGCCCACCCACAGCAATCTCTGCCTCCCCCGAAGGAGATTCCTGTCTCTTTCCAGAAGCTATGACAGAGACCTGCCATCATCACAATACTTTCTTTGGCACTCCTGTTGCCCATCCAGTAACAGGGAGGCAGAAACTCATACCTACTTCCTCACTATAATGAAACTGCTGGGAAATTACTGGGGTATCTCATCAAACCAGCAACAAGAAGGAATTAAATTTTGAACTTGGCCTTGGTGGAAAACTTCCTGTGAACCAGATAAGCGACTTGGAGCACTCTTGTTTTGGTTGAGTCACATTAGAAAAAAAACTGTTATATTTTTGAGTGGCTATGCATACAAGCAACCGCCAAGACTGTTTACTGACAAGGATGGGATGTTCAGACATGCTTAAAACATTAGAAAGTTTCATCACATGAAAACTACACAGAAGCCATTGACTAGAAAACTGTTGCAAAAAGGACGAGATGAAAAATGTGTCAGACTGAAAGAGGATGGTAGTCCATTTTCAATGAGGCAAAAGGGATTGAGGAGATAGCATAGGAAGAGAAGCTGGAGCTTTTTTTAAGACATTGTGGTTATAAATGATAAGAAAAGTAAGTATGGAAGCAGCATATTTGTTTCAATTTCTTAAGTATTTGATGTTTCCATAGGAGAGATTAATGACTAAGAGGCACGGGACAAGAATAAAGAAATAAAAAAAGTCTTCTGTGTATAAAAACTAGTTCAAATTGTTGTTTTGCCCTTAGAAGACTAACCCTCTTACACAAGAGATTTTTTTCCTTACAGCCATAAATCGAGCATTACCCTATGGGTGTGGATTTGGAGGGCTGCTTTATATATAATGTCACACATTTGTAACATTACTGCTGTAGCTGTGACTGTCTAAAGTCATAAACAAGACAAGGTTTACGGGACAATATAGTCAGAAAAAAAAAAGGGAAGTCCATATTCAGGTCTGAGACAGAAGCACTGAACTTCCAAGCTAAATACAAGTAGGGAGCATATCTTTTGAGTTTAGACACATTAAGTAGGTAGATAAAAAAAGCTGGTTGGCACCTGTAACAGAGAAGGGAATATTAAAAGGGAAGTGGTGACACGGTGGCTATTCTGTAAAGGAATGGATAGGTAAGCATGTTGCAGATGAAAAGATTAATAAAGGGAGGAAAATCATAATGTGCTGCAAAATGGCTAGTTCCTTTGAATTCACCTTTTTTACTGTCTGCTATAATTAAAGTTTTAGTCCCCTGGTTGCCTCAGACCATTGGAGGGCTGGTGCATATTTTTCCAGCTACGTGAGTTGGTCCAAGAAAGCAATATAACTCTTACCCACAAATCCTGCCTCATGCAGGAGGCACGCGGGTGTGCAGCCCGCTCCTAGAAACGTGCAGCACTTGCTTCCTTGCTCTGTGAGCAGATGCGTACCGGAGGGGCCTGCTGTGACCCTGCCTCTTCTCCTCCCCTTTGCATCTGCAAAGGTTGATTTGATACTGGCACGCAGGCTCTGAGGTCAGGGCAGCACAGGCTGCAAGTGGGCCTGGGGATTAAATGAGGGAGTTAATGATACATGATGGAAAAGACTTTGTTGTTTGTTTGTTTTCGGGGTTTTCTAATCTAAAAGACAGATGAAGCCTGGTCTTTTACGGTCAGATACATTTTTCTTTATTTTACTAACACAAGGAAAATAAATTTACAATCTCTTATTCCTGCTGGCTCTGCAGTGGAAGAGGGAAATTGGGTCCTATTCTGGTCCGTATTATTGATGAAGGGGCTGTCTCCGCCTAACCCTGGGATCACTCTCTCCTCTATGTTCATCTCTGGAACTCCAGGGGGGACAATCAAGTCTCCAATCACAATATTTGTCCAGCAACATTTTACTACTGGATTTTACTGATGCCAGAGCGAAAACAGGTTTGTTACCCTTTAAATTCCCAAATGAGTTTGTGGAGCGGGCAATACTTGCAAACCTGTAAAGTCTATTTATATGCAGCCATCAAGTAACACAGACTTTCCTGATACTTTCAATCTGTAACATAACCATAAAAGAAGAGTATGACAAGTTGTCATCTTTCGATCATAAAAGCACAGTGAGTAATAAAAAAAAGTTCTCTGGAGGACTTCTTTAGTTCATGCTTACTATATACATATGTGGATGAGGGATTAAACACAGTATCTCAAGCCTACAGATGAAACAAATCTTGGGAGCACAACAAATAACAGGTCATGTAACCGAGTCTAGTGAGATGTGGCTCTCATGCAACGTGGCCCACAGAGGCCAGATGCCACTCTGCATCAGAAAATGTGAAATAATTGAGGTAGGATAAGGCAAACCTGGGAAATGTGTGAAACCCAAACTGTCTTTGAATTCTAACAAGAAAACACTGAGGAAATATCACGAAATCCACAACCTGAAGCCTGTTAGCAGTAAGAAGGGAGAATTGCAGTATACAGGAACAGTGGCTAGAATATGCAGATTGGTAATAATGTTTCTGTTACACAGTCTTTAGAATCTCTGTTACTGCTTGAGGTAGCTGAGACATTAATGCCCATTAGTAGGTATCTGTTGCATTACAGACATAGCATTCGAATCTACACTGATGCTTTGTTGATGGAAAACTAGAGATCAGCCCAAAGAGAAGGCGGGGAGGTAGGAACACAACTGTCTGTTAAAGAAGCTGGAGTAAAAAAGCCCTCCACTGAGAACTCGGGGCCTCAAATCCCTGGATGAATAGTTGGAAGGGTGGTTAGCTCTCATGTCCCTGATGAGCTCAACTGCTGAGGTAAAAAACTGGAAGAGAGGCAGTTCCTAAGGGACATCAAATGGTGTATATGAGTCATTAACTGACATCATTCTGTTTTCTCAGCACTGCACCTTTACATTTCTACGGCATGAACATGTGTAAAGACCCAGGCCACCCCATCAGGCAGTGCTGAAGTGGTTTGTTACAGGCAAATACATGCTGGGATCCTTCACAGAAATGAAGCCCACCACTAGAAACTTCCATTCATACATAACAGCCCCCTTGCCTTCAAGAGGACAGTCTTTGTCACGATGATTACATGCAAGACTGTTTGTGCAGTATTGGATGGTTTGGGTTTGTTTTATCTTAATTACAGCTTGAATTCTGCTCAGACAACAAAAAACAACAGAAATGCAGGCCATTTGCTCTTTTTGAAGGGAAAGTGTAGGACACATGTTCCAAACCACATTTAGATTTTAAAGCTCAGAATTAACACCTTGAATTGCAGCCAGAAATTTTCTGTCTTGAGGCTGAAAGTCTTTAGTTTTGGGAGTCGATAAATCAGTGATGACAAGCCTGAACTGGCTATGGTTTATTTTAAAATCAAGCTTGACTATTACTTGAGGTAATCAGACAGACCAGAACAAGGACTCAAAGTTAAAAGGCAACGTATGTAGGAAGAAGCAGAAGAGATATTTTACTTTACAGATGCTGGTGAATAGCAAGAATGAACTAGTAATTGTACTTGAAATTTTTTCATATACTGAATTCTGGCTAATAATGTAAAGGGACCCCACAATATTTATAATAAGCAGTTTATTTAATCAGCTCATCTTGAAGCTGCTCAGCTGCAGATTCCCATTCTCTGCTACCTTCGCACAGGCCTGAAATCCAGGTGCAGCATCTGAGCTCTCTCCTTTCACAACCCATGACCCTTCTCTAAAAAGAATTAAAAGCACAGTGAAGAGAAAACAGGATGCTATGACATTTATTACATTAAGAGACAGCAGCACTGTATTTGGGTATAATTACATTGAATATCAGGGAATGAAAAGAAAAGAAAATCTGCTCACTTTTTCCTATCCTCTTGATTTTGATGAGTTTATTGCTATTTTTAAGGACTACTTACTTATGGTGCTGGCTATTCTAGTGTATAAAGTTGTAGGACATTCTGCAATGTCTCAAAAAAAATCATCTACAAAGCTTGCTTGAAGTGCCAAAATTGTTATCAAAAGGCCCCAGAAAGGATGGATTCAATGATTATTCCTGGAAAGGGCTCAGTCATGCAAGCCTAAGCATAGATCAACTCCCAAAACAGGAGGTTTCTAACAGAAGGGTTAAATAGATTTGACAGATGCAGCTCAAAATATGTTAAAACTTCAACAGTGCAGTTGGTTATAATACTCCATATTTATTTCTAGTGAAATGAACTATTTGGAATACAATTCTATCATAATGAAGAAAAAGAGTTGGAGAAGCGTATAGCTTGCCCTCTCCATCCACTGCAGTCTGGACATGTCTTTTCTGAAACACAGCTTGTGCTGCCAGATCTTTACAAAAAAGGTGACAATAACCACATCTGCACCTTCTCTCACAGTGCTGTCTACTCTAAATGCTAGCAAAGCTCTTTCACTTCCCTTTTCCCAATCCTTCTCTAAAAGTCACCTCAGCATAGTCAAAGAGAAGAACATGTAGGAATTGCCTGCCAGTTTCTAATGTGCACAATAGAGTTTGCCTGTTTCTCAATGCCTGACTCAGAATATCAGATAAAAAGAGTTACACTGCTTTTTCACTTACCACCATATTATTGCTGTGCCAAGATACATACAAAAAAAGCTACACAATAGGCAGGCAGCTCAGTAATCACTGCTGCTTTTCATGCCAATCAGTATTACCCCATTGTTTCCATATGGTCCCTTACCTACCTGGATTATCTAAGTGAAAGAAAACAGAACATGTGCAATTTGGGCCAGGATTGACTCTTAAGTGTTCAAGCAGTGTTTAACTTACTGGAGCTCTCCATCTCTATGCTTTTCCTGAATAGAACTAACAAATAATTACTATATAATTTAGACATTTTGGTCAGGAGGAGGAGATTAGTTATAAAGAACAATCAGCTAAGGTCAAAAGAACCATTATTTAAGGAAAAAATAATCTGAATAAAAAACGTGCACATACAGGAAAGGCAGAGAAAGTTGCCCTTGTTACACAAACAGACCTATTAAATTTCTGAAGCCACAGTAACAGGATATCCTTAATATTTGGGCAGAACACAGTCTAAATATATGCTGTAGAGTATTAGAGCATATTGTATGTATGAAGTTTAATTATGTCTCACCTCCACATCCACTAACAGAACTACTCCAGCAACCAGCTGCTTCCCATTAGAGAGACATTACTCAGAGCTGGTGATGTCACGCACACCATTTGTCACCACCAGAGCATGGGAAGGTGCAGTAAATCCACTGTTTATCTGACCAAAGTCAACATCAGCAAAGTACTATGTTATAAACTCCCTTGCATGCCCACAGATTAGGCTCACTGAAGCCCAACTTTCTTTTTCAATGCGGACCATCAAAAGACATTTTTCCACACTGATCACTTCTGCTGATGTTTCACAGACAGACTCCTGCAGTGAACTCGATGTTCGTCTTTATGCACTTTGTGAGGCCTAATTCTCATGCAATAAGCAAAGGGCATTTGAAGGACAGGTGGCAGAAAGGAAACTATGCTTATGCCCTTCATCCCAAGGTAAAATGTAGAAAGCAAGCTTCTCTTGCTTGCTCTCCAAGGACCAAGTTCTAAGCAACCACCAACTTAGCCCAGGCAGGCAAAGAGAGAGCCTGACTAGGGAAGAACAAAAGATTTTATAGCCCTCGATTTGGTGAGCTGACTGGGGATTCATCCATATTCAAGTCACCCCCTCCCAAGGAAGTCTTGCTCTTCCACTCCCCCAGGCAGTGCCATCTGTGCCATCCTGATCACTGCATTCTCCTGAGAGCACTCTGCACCAACCAGTTAACATCAGTCCTCTTGGGACTACTGAGCTCATTGCCTGCAGACCATCTACACAACTTGTAAACAGCTTTGGCTTAAGGGCTTCAGGTAGTAGCATCGCCTTCACCTTGCCGCCTAGACACCATGACTGTGCTCAGCAGGTCATCTCCAAACAGTCTGCCATTAACAAGCCCTTTTTTCCCCATGAAAATACATAACCTGGTATTCATACCTTGTCTTTGATTAGTTAAAAAAAGGTCAGTTTGATTCTGTTGATTTCTATCCACAATAACTCAATTTTCCCATCAGCAAACTCTATACCACACAGGGGTTATGCTGGACTCCCCACACCAGCCAAGGAACTCCTAGATGGGGAGTGATGTGTGAAGTGAAAGGGCTGCAGATAAACTGTGCTCCAGCAAAAGTGAACTGTCAGTAGCAAATGATTCCCAACACCCTCTTGGCTTTACGCACCCTTTATGCAGTGGGATGCTCATAACTACTCACAGGCTTTCTTGTCTAAAATAAACAAACACATGGAAAATAGTGGGAATGGAGGCTTTCCAAAATGAGATAAAAGATGGGAAAAACTTTTGCAAAAATAAAACATTTCTTTATGTTATTTTATTGTAACTTCATATACAAACATGCCAAACAGATTTTGCTGGTATAAATACCAACAGCCAGGAATGGGGGAAAAAAAAAACCAACAAACCCAACAAAACAAAACCAAAAATCCCCCAAAACCCCAAACCTAAACATCCAAACAATATGGCTTGCATCATAAAATTTATTCTGGTACTTTGAGACAGCTAAAGAGAGTTATGCCAAATAGTAATCAGTCTGTTTTCCTAAACTGACTGGTCATGTGGACAAAAGTATAATAACAGAGAGAGATACACCATATTCCTGAAATACCCTTCACTCCACATGCAACATAAGCTTTGCATTTAGTAAGTCCCTGTATGTGCCCCTGCTCACCTCTGAGTGTTGTTTATGTAGGAAATTCAGTCCCTCATACCATGTTAAAAAGCACTATTTACCTTTAAGCACCAAGCAGATTTTAATCATTATCTTCATCCTTGGCCTCAATTAAGGTCTAATATAGAGGAGGCACTTGAATGATCTAAGAGGCACACTTAACCCTGAATAGTCTGTCAAAGGCACTGAAGAGCTTCTGCCACATTTCCTCTGGCCTTCAAATCTCCCTCTCCTTTTCTGTTGTAAAGTGACTGTGTTTGTTCCTAGCACTTTAATGTCCCCTGGTGTGAAGTTTCCTTGAGTAACACTCACATGATAGAAAGTGTGATTAACTCTGCAGGTGCTTTTCAGGTCAACGAAAAAAACCTACTTGTTACACTAATATATAATACTACTTTAGAGATTTTCCCAGTGGCTCTGCATATTGGGATTCCCACAATACCTATTCTCTTTCACTCTTGCTGTTCTTCTGTGTCTCAATAATAAAAATACATAGTTTTATCTGGGTACAAGCTTGACTCTAAATCTTTAGAGTAAGTTTCACACCTCTTTAATTATTCGATTGGTTATTCAGATAATTTAAATAGTAAATCTTTTCCTCTTGACTAAAATGCAATGGTTCTGTAGTGAAGGCTGTAAAAATAAAGTAGGAAGGAACCAGAATAAAATCAGGGAAGTTATATGATTTTCTTCAGAGCATGCCTTACTGCATTTCTCTTGCTTCATAGACTGGCTTGTTAACAAAACACAACACATAAAACAGGTTGGGAAGCCATCAAAGCTGAAAAGATGCCTCTTGAAGATATCTTGTAACCTCAAGGGGTTTGCAAAACCTATGGAAAACTCTGCAGATTTTATTAAGACTTTTTATATCTTCTTCTACTGCCAGATGTCAAGCCAGTGCAGTGCTCAGAACAACGGTAAACACACTGTACACTGCCGTGCCACCAGGCTTGCTGAGCTCTTCCAGCACCTACTTGTGGTCCGCAGCTTAGAGGGGCAGGGGAACAAGAGTGTCTGCAGTGCTTTCACCTGCTGCCTGTGCACTTCAGAGCTGACATCTGGAGCATGCTAAACTTTAGTCCAAAATTCTAGATGCTCAAGCGTTTTTTTCCTGAAAACTGGCTATCTTCAGGTCATAATACAAGTAGCTCACTTCAAAACTTTTGTGGATAGACCCTGTAATCCATTAACAGGAGCTCAGTATTAATTACAGAAAGGGAAGCCGTGTTTTGTTAGGCATGTCTTGGGTGATTCGAGTGATCTGCTCATTGGCATACCGGTTCGGTAGCTAAGCAATGAAGTGTAAATAAAGGAAGCTTTAATGGGTAACGGGGATAGCATGGGTAAAATGAAATGAGACTGCCAGATGGCTATCAGTGGCTCCAAGCCTCCAGTAATGGAGAGGCCACAGAAGTATACACACAAGAGTTGGCAGAGCCTTCTAGCCAGCTGACTTTTTAGTCTTCAGCACTACTTAATGTACAGTATATAAATATACCTTGATTTCCTACTTAATTTGATTTTTCTTCATTAATGTTACAAAAATAGTACACAACCAGAACAATGAGGGATGTGTTTACAATTTAGCCAGCATATGATGACCTGCAGTCAACAATAATTCATAAAACATGTTTCATCTATTTTATCATAGAAAGACACTGAAGCTTAAAGGACTTTCCACAGCCAAGGCAGACTGGTGCAGGAACGCTTAATACTGAGCCCACCCCTGACTATTCTCAAATAACCCTTAGATCTTCTACTCTGCATAGGAATTGGTGACCCCTTGAGATACCCGAGTGAGCAGGAGAAGGAAAAGCCATCATGCTAGTGTTCCCCCCCGATATGCCCATCACATGGAAAAATGCTCGACACTAATTGGAATCTGAATACAGTGATTGCCTTTTGTTACAATCTTCATTCTGAAGGAAGAAAGAATCTGAATATTATGTCTCCAAAGACTTGGAGGTCTTGAGCTAATAAAATTGCGGGAGGGATATTTATCCTCATGTCTTGGGATTTAGAAGTCTCTAGAGCGAAATTTCCCAAATCCTTCTGTTACCATAAAATAAGTCTGGGGTTGCAGTTTCGGGATTGCAACCACTTATTGTCACAGGCGCTGCTTCCAAAAGGGAAGTTTTGCTAGTGTTATGACTTGATTTGGAAATATAACCTGTAGTCTGGGGAACTCTGTTCTATATATTAATGATCAAGAGGAGAGCCCATCAGAGGGAGAAGCACTTCAGTGGTGATTTGCCTTGTTCATCTCTCCCTGTGAAGTGTGTGATACTCAACACTGTCAAAAGCGCAATCCTGAGCAAGGTGACCTGATTGGAACTGACAGCTCCTAGGTTCCACTGAAACCAGGTCAAAAGACAAGTGTGTGGGGAAAACAAAGACAAATGGAAAAACAGAAAGGTTGATGTAAATGTCTAATATTTCACAACCTCCAGTGTAAAAAAACCATGCCTGAGGCCATAATTTTTTTTTTCTATACCTTTTGGTAAGCAACACGTTAGACTTCAAAGTGTCTTAGTCTGATTTCACTAGGATTTGTACAAGTGGTCAAAATCTAACCTTAGCAAAAGCAAGACTGGGAGGCCACTGAAAATTTTAATATCTTCAGACTCTAAGGCAAGTTGGCCAAACTCACATGGAAAAGTGTGCCTTAATAATTATACTGTAAATAAGTAGAAGGCACCAGTTTTCAGGCATACCTTTGACTTCTAGGCAGATCTGTAATTTTCATCTTGGATATCTGCCCTTGTGGTTTGTTATTTTCTTCTGTAAAAGTGCAAAAATGCAGCATAGGACATGAGCTTAACTAAGTCCATAAGAATTGCCACTTATGGACTACTCTTCATGTTAATGTGTAACAGGGAACTTTTTGACATATACCATTTTTAACTAACAAATATTTAGGCCATCTAAGTAATTTTGGGGTAAAGCAGCTCAAAATTGCTTCATGTTTTTCAGGACAACAGTTCACTAGCAAAAGGAGAACCAAACTGAACCAGAGAAGTAAATTTTCCTGTCAGGATGTCTTCCTTTAGAAAACAGGTGACCTGATGCCATTTGCTGAAACAAATAAAAGCACAAGAACACCAAATTCAGCAATGCCAAAATTGCCCTTAAAAAGTACCAAAGCAAAAGCAAAATAAAACATTCTCAGTTGGCCTGAGGTCACTGAGTTTTTCTGCTAGTCTGAAAATGTACAAAAATAGCAGACTTGAAGGTACTTGAAAGATGTACTTGAATCAGAGTTGCTGAATGCACAAAGAGGATTCAGATCTCAAAAAGGTGGAGTACAAACTATCCTTCCCCTTTCACTTAACCATTTTTCTCAAAGCCTCTAAGCGTAGAAAACAACAATTTTAAGGCCTGGATAATTCAAAAGCAGATTAGCAGATTTTCTCCCAACCTTTCCAGATTTTTTTTCCCTCTAGGCTGAGATCAACCATGAGAAATTCAGGCCAAAAGGCAGTTTTTTTAGAAAAAAATATAGCCTGCTGAAAGGGGACTTTTAGAATGAAAATGCTTTTCAGTCACGTCAATCTTTCACACTTTAACTAATGCATTATTAAACTACAGTTTATTGTGTGAATTTATATATATATAATGTATATATGCATATAATATCGTATATGTAATGCAGTAGCCAAATATTATGGAAAAAGGTAAGCTTTCTAGCACTAAGTGTAACCAAAATGTATGTAGAAATAGCAGAGATATTATACAACTATTAACAAGAATCCATCTTACAAATGAAAGGCTCTGACATTTGCCCAGATCAAAAATCCAATTTTACAGCACTGAGAGATAAGGAATTAAATAGAGTGCAGATATCATCTAAACTGGTATTAAAAGGTTAGCAGTGCTTAAAATTGTTACCAAGACCAGACAGCCTACATCTCAGGCTGTGAGATGAGTATTGGCCAGATGTTGTGGAAGCTTTACTTGTCATTTTAACAAATTCTCAGGCTAGGCAAGAGCTTCACAGATTGCAAAGTGGGGAGCATAACTCTGTTACAAGGCAGGCATCCCAGCATGTTACACAGCAGCAAAGTTAACAACAGCTGGGAAAAAAACCCATCAAAAACCTTTAAAAAGACTTAGTAGATCATATGGGCTCCGTAACTATGGGAAAAAACCACCCTGTAATTTAGGAATTAGGAACCCATTAGTCTGGAGAAGGAAAGGCTGTGAATGGAAAAATCCTTTGGAAACTGAAAAATCAGAGAACTAAGAGATATGTCAGGATATAGATAAGTACCATACACCAAATTTCAGACTATGGCAGGTTATATAAAGACATCCAGGAAAGACCACATTCTCTCCAAGATTCATCTAAACTACTTACTTCTTTGCAACCTATCATCAAGGCAGGAAATAGAGAAATAAATTTAATTAACTATTTATTTAGTAAATTAAAATTATTTTAAAAATATTTAAAGACAGACAAAAAGTTAGCACTGGGACATGGGTGTGTCATTTTAATCTCCAAGAAATGTCACAAATGACAGCAGTAAAACCAATATGTGACTACTGACAAAGACGAGTTCATTACTAGGATCAATAGGACAAAGAATGCCAAAAGGCAGAAAGGGCCAAGGACTAGTTAGGTATTTGGTTTAAGATGGTGATGCAAACTCTCAATGAATGCAGATACAGTAAATGCATTATAGCAAATAAGTTTATAAGTCTTTTCATGGTGAATTGTGGTTTTGCCATTATGGATTTGCCATGAAGAAAATGTGTCAAAAATTTATGAATCATAAGGAAATACAATGAAGTGCAAAAGCACCTATTTACCTTGAAAATACAGGAAAGTCTTAAAAAACAGAAAAGCAAAGAAGTTATCCTGTACCCGTAGAGAAATCAGGCAGCACTTCAGTAATTCATATTTATTACTTATGGCACCTTTCATACATTGAAAATGCTGAACAAATACGAACTGACTTGTACAACACTCCTGCAATATGTGATACACATAATTATGGAAATTGCAGGAAGGAACTGGCAGTGAAATAAAGTCCTGGAGATCTTCTCTTGTGGGGAAAAGCACTGGACATAAGATGAGGCTGCCATGTAGGGATTGCATAGCATACCAGAGGACACAATTTACACTGCAACTGGAAAGACAGAGGAAAAGAGGAAGAAAAAAAGGTGGGCAAACCTCCACAGGATTTGCAATTGAGATGCTTATAAAATCAGCAGAAGCTGATTTAGACATGTGGCTATTTTCAGGTTTGGAGGTAATCACATTCAAGCTGAGCACAACACATGCAGGCAAAGCCCCACTAGAAAATGTAAAAAGCTGTTTCCCCACTAGCATGTAGAATCATAAAATGTCCTGAGTTGGAAGGGACCCACAATGATCATTGAGTCCAACTCCTGACTCCACACAGGACAATCTAAAAGTTAATCATATATCAAAGAACATTGTCCAAATGCTTCTTGAACAACAACAGACATTCCCTGAGGAACTTGTTCCAGTACTTGACCACCCTCACAGTGAAGAACTTTTACTTAACAACCAATCTGAACATCCCCTGACACAGCTTTAAGTCATTCCCTTGTATCCTATCACTGGGCAACAGGGGGATGAGATCAGCACTGTCCTCTCCACTCACCCTCATGAGGAAGCTGTAGAGAGCAATGAGGTCTCCCCTCAGCCTCTTCTTTTCCCAGCTGAACAAACCTAGTATCCTCAGCTGCTCAAGTCTTGCCCTCTAGTCCTTTCACCATCTTTGTGCCTCCTCTTGGACATGCCTAATATTCTTACATCCTTCTTACCACACAGCACTCAAGGTGAGGCTGCACCAATGCTGAGTAAAGCGGGACAATCACTTCTTTCGACCAGTTAGCTACACTGTGTTTAAAATACCCCAGGATGGCCCTTCTGGCCACCAGGGCACACTGTTCACTCATATTGAGCTTCTCATCAACAAAAAGCCCCAGATGCCTTTCTGTAGGGCTGCACTCCAGCCTCTTGTCCCCCAATACACACACACATTCTGGATTACACTGTTTCAGCTGCAGAATCTGGCATTTGTCCTGGTTAAACATATGGTTGGTGACTGCCCAGCATCTGATCTGTGCAGATCTCTGTATTAGGTCTCTCTAAACTCAAGGGAAACAGCTCCTGCTGATTTAACATCATCATCAAACTTGCTGTGGATTTAATTCCTGCGTACAGGTCATTGATAAAAACATTGAAGAGAACTGGCTCCTGAGAAGCAGATGGCTTTGCTTGTTTTTTTTAATCATGAGTGTGGGGTTAAAGCCAGAGACCAAGAATCAGTTCACAGACTCCACCAGCTAAACTCTCTGCTTGAGATGGATTCATTATAAATCAGCTTTCTTGCAGCTTAGTTTACCTGCCTGTAAAACAGGTAATTTAGAGCCAGGCTGTGACTGGCACAGCTCCACTCAGTTCCCAGTGTCTGAAGAGGACATATTTGGCCAAAATTAAGTCACACATCCCTGGTGAGGTAGAGCGATTTACACCATGACCTGGATCACTGCATCCATGTCTACATGGATGGGCACAGACATGACAGGATCTGATCCAGATGTTGCACAGCTCTTCTTAAGCTGAAGTGGCAATGAGGTTTCCAGACAGGATCTGTCATATGCCTGCCATGAGGCTTATGTCTATAGGGCACCCACCCATATAAAAATTATTTTTCTCTACCTCACAGGAGCAATGAAGTTTTATTAATCCCAGCTAATCAAGCTTTTACTCTTAACAATGAAGTCTGATATAAGCAGGCTTATTTGTGAAATCTGTTGCTGCCTTCAAAATACTATTTTTGTTCTGGTTAGAATAAGTGATCCTCTGCAACCCTCTCCCAAACTATGCTTGGGAAGTTAAATGACAACATACAACAAGAACAAACTCTTGAAATTCAATTTATGGAGTCAGGCAGAAAGTAAAGAAACACCTGATAGGAAAACTTCACTAATATCAGCTGAACATATAAATTGAATGGGCTTCATGATTTTCTGCCCAATTAACACAATTTCAAGGTCTTTCTACAGTCAAGAGTTCCCAGCCCAGGGTATTCCCTGGCAGAACCTCAAGATATCCTGCTTGAACAGAGAAATAGAAATAAATGTTTCTCTTATGTGACCTGCCTCCTGGTCTTGACCCAACATAAGAATCTATGGTTTAGTTGTTTATTTCCCCAAAGAGTTTTGGCTTTTCCACAAAGTTAAAAAATAATATGGATTATATACCTGCTACAAGATGAGACTAACACACAGTATGCAATATTAATCATAGCTGAAGTTTTCAGAATATAAAAATATAATATTATCAGAAATCGTTTCATACATTTTTAAAAGGACCCAAAGAATTCATGGACAGTACAAGAGATATCTTTAAAAAAAGAAAAATCTTACCTGTCACAAGCTGTTGTCCAGCTAGTCCTACTGGAACCATCCCCAGGTTATTCATAGCTGTAGCCCAAGCTGTTGGATCAGTGACTGACATGTTAAGTTGTGTTGTATCTATAGCTATGCTTCCCAAACCATCAGCTGCTACAAGAAAAGAAACATGCTGTAAGTAGAAAAGTCAATGTGCCAGTATTTTTAACCAAAACCTCCAGTGAAAATGAGATATCACAACCACTGCTTATTTTGGTTTGGTTTTGTTTCTTAATTATAATTCACTGATAATGGTGCTTGGTGTTGTGCAGCAAAACCAAAAGGCATAAAATGAAACAAGAGTCATTCAGGCTAGCTGTATGGAAAACTTTTTCACCATAACGACAGACAAGCCACTGCTCTGCAGTCACTGCCATTGGCAGCTTTCAAGACTCAGCTTGATAAAGCCCTGAGTAACGGGTCCGACCCTATGGCTGGCTTTGCTTTGAGCATGATGTTGTATTGGAGACCTTCTGAGGCCACTCCCAACCTGAATGAATCACCTTGCCATCCTCTAATATAATTTAATTATATATAATCTGTCAGAATATATATAAACTTGTCATAAAGCTGTGAGAACTAAACACACCCCAAGGAAAGACTTGTTTTCCATAAGGTGCAATTTTTTGGGGTAAAAGATTTAAGAATACATTAGCCCTAACTAAAAAGAGGTCAAAGCAAATTGATTCACTATGGGAAATATCAAGTTTTGTTCTAAAACTAAAAAGAGAATTATCATGAATATGGTCAAAAGAGACTGAGCCCAGGCATGGATTCTCCTGGGTTGGGGAAGGAAGAGTGGGTCAGGTAGCTAGGGAGTGGTGCCTTTCTGATACTAAACCCAGCACAAGGTGTGATCACACATTTTAGCTTCCCTCCTCCCCAGTCACAGCTGAAATCAGTTTTTTCCAACTATTTCCTTATGACCTTGCAGACCTGAGATATTTACCGGCAGCCATTGCTTTTCCCCAGTTCCTTTTGCTCCTGTTAGACTTCTTCAGCTACAAATAATGAACTACTGTATTAGTAGCATCTTGAGATGGGATATCACTGATCGCAGGGCCCACACGCAGCTCATTAGGCTCTGGAAGAGAAAAGACGACATCAGCTATCAAGTGCTGCAGTCAGAACATAACTGCAAAGCAGCAAACCGCTTTGGGAATCTACTCGAAGCTTCTGCCCACTCCCCCTGCACCACCAGCCCAAGCTTCCTTGCACACATTTAGTGGCTGCCGTAGAGGTGTTTCAGTGAACACCCATCCTTGCCTGCTGAACAAACAGTGCTGCGTATGAACCTGACAGACCACTGAAAAGCCCTTCACAAAGCTTCCTTGGCGTGAAGGTATCAGCTGAAATAACATATTAAGGGATTAATATGATTTTTTTTAAAAAAAAAAAAAAGCTGTTAACAATTAACTGATGTTGCAAGTTTCAAGGACTCTCCTGTTCTGAGATGAAAAGGGGAAAAAATAGTCTGCAATACAGAATGGAGCCTACAGAGAGATGGAAAAGTAAGAAAATGTAACAAAGCCAAGGATGTTGGCTGCCTCTTAACTAATACTGTACCTTTGGCTCACAAAGCTCAGTTAGCTTCATGCGAAAGTGGGCTATCTGCCTTTAGCTAAACCACATAGCTTTCATCAGGCATCTGTCAGACCATGGATTTTACATAAGGGTAACTACTTGCTGTTGTTATTGTTGTTTGTAAAGCTCACTGCAGCACTGCATCGTTGGTCGGAAAGGAGACTGAATGAGCAAACAGGTAAGAGGTGTAAGCAAAGGCTGTGAGCTCCCAATGCTCAAAGCAGAGGGAGAAAACACGAAGGTCAGGGTGATCACAGATATACGCCCATATTAATCTTTGTGCATTAGTTACAAGTGACTGTGGGTGAAAGGGGGCTGCATTATTTTTTTGGCTGGACAGTAGCCTAAGGGGGCTGACCTACAGTGTTTGGTGCTAGCGGCCAACAACTGACCAAGTGCTTACAAGTATTCAGGGAGGTCATTAATGCCGTGCAGGTGCACCTTGATGACTTGTTCAGTCCTAAGATGTTTGTGCTGTCTTTAAAAAAGTACTTGACAGCCCTTAATTAAGAGGTTTCAAACATGCGAACCCTAAGAATTCATCTTTAGGAAAGACACAACTGATGTGATTACACCATATTTTAGCTTAGTACCTCCTACACAATTTTTTTTTTCATGTGATTTGCATAAACTGTGAGCTAGAAAGTTTTAGATTATAGTTCCCTGACACTGTACAGATAACTTCATAGGAACATGACCACATCAATAGCTGTAAAAGTGAAGAAAGAGTCAGGATCAGACAATTCTGTACATTTTTTAGTATCCTGTAATTTTCAAATAACAAGTACACTAGGTTAAAAAGCATTTTGTTCAAATCTTCAGTGAGTCTATTTAAAAGTCAGTATTTATCAACTCTTAATATTTGAATTTGCAATTCCAATCCTTATTTGATCTCTACTTTTCATTATACATAACATAAAACAATTTTATGATAAAATTAGCTTTTAGATAACATCTATAAACACCAAGCAAACACTGAATGAAAGTCCTCTGCAGGGAATGTGACTAACAGAAGGCAAGCCACCTGAGATTTATGTCAAGTTTTTAAAAAACTGGGTGTCTCCTGTTCAGCTCCTTAAACTTGTACTTAGCTCTTTCTACTCAGGCTATAAACTTCTGACCACAAACATCTATTTCAAGGTTAGAGCTGGCTGAATTATTCCTTGTCAATAAGTTATTTCTCACACAGTACAGCCCCCCTTGCTCTTATGAATCACTCCCAGATCAATCCTGATTTACAAATATATGTTGAACAGCCCAGATGAGAGCGGTTCATTTCTTTCCATGACTGGCAGCCTTGTTGCCTTGATGTGGGAAGGTGCATCTGAAAACCAACAGCGATGAAATGCCTCTTCCTACCTCGCTGCATGTCAGTTACTTGTCCTATAATGCATCACCCTGATGGCTGGGGAGGAAGAAGGTGCTGCTCCATGGTTTTGGGGCAAAGGCATCTCAGACAGGTATGGATTATTGGGATAATGTGTAGAAAACAGGTATCAGACTCTGCCACCCCTTCTCCCTCTGTTTGTACTGCCTTGTGAAGTGTGTGCTGGGTGATGTAATGACGTCTGCTGCCAAACTCTGCAGTCCCCAAACCACATTACAGTTGTACCAGCTCTGCCAGAAGTGGGAACTGGTCCATAAAAAAAATCCGACACTGGGCTAGATAAATGCACCTCAGCTTACCGGGAATTAATAGGTGACATTTTTGGTGTTTGCCTTCTACCAGGTTGTCTACATATTTCAAATTTTGGTATGCTTTCACGAATTAGCCACAAGTACTTGTTAAAGTCCTCACCAAGGAGGAAAAATATAACACCATGAATATGAAATAAAGCAAAATCAGTGGGTTAATTGGTGAAACTCCTGTTGTACTATGCCACCAGCTCTGCCCAATGCGCCATGAAAGTCTTTGCTCAAAACATACTCTAATAGTGCACACTGGACACAGGAAGCTTTGTTTTCTCTCTGGCCATTAAGTCTACAGTTTTTTCAGCAGGACCTGTATGCAATGCAGGCTGAAGCAAGAACGACAAAAAAGCATGTGAGGAGCCTAAAGTGGAACTAGTCCTGTCTAACCAAGAACTGCTGCAGGATATTTTGTCAGTGGAAGAGAGCTGAATAACAAGCATTAATGCACTATGAACAGTGAATAATTTGCAGCAAGCTGTAGGCAGAACTAATGCTACATCCTGAAGGACACAGCCTGTAGAAACTAGCTCTCTTAAAGAGAAAAATACTAATTGTGAACATCTCTTCTACTGACAACTCAAGAGTCACATTAATGCAGAGCAATATAATATGGCTAAAATAGTCTCACAGGCATTTCACACCTGATTTAGCCTCAAACATTAGCTTTTGTTTTAAAACTTTTGAAAATTCAGATGGGGAAGGTTTCATTAATGCTTCAAGTAAAATCAGCTTTGGGCAATTTTCAGCATTTCTTTGTACAGCTCAGACACTGCACTATTATACCTTTCATGACAATGGAAACAAAACAACCAGGGAAACAAATAAACCCACTCACTAGACCATATGAAAAGTAAAGTGCTGTGTTTGATAAGAAATACATCTACTAGCAAAGATTCTTGCTTTCTTAAAAATAAAAAGAATCACTGAGATACTGGTTAAACAGGCAAGAAAGTGTAGCCTTATGCAGGGATACTGTGTAACCTGAACAGACATTAATCAACGCTGTTACAGTGACATCACACCTTTAGAAAGCATTCCTGATTTATAAGTCATTAGTACTTCTCCAGGCATTAATGACCTGGAGATATATGTAAAAGAAATCTATGTTTCTAAACACTTGTGCATGGGAGTAGCTTTACTCCAGGGAAGTAACTTCAGAAGCAAATAAAGCCGTAATTCTGATTTACAGGAGAAAATGTGTGAAGTCTTCTGGGTGCTGCAGCTGTTCCTTGAGGTTTGGGAAAGGCAGGGATGTAAATATAAACTTCCTTATTTGAGAGCTTCTGATTAACAAAATTTTAATGCCAAACACTTTGTAAAGTGATTCAATTTTACACTTTTTGTGGTCTCTCTTTTTGCAGACACAATGCAAGTACCAGTCCTTGGATGGTGGATTGTGAGAGACATTTAGACTTCCCTCAGACAGGTTGTCAGGAAGATAAAGCACCTTCAAGCCTATACCAATGAGCACTTCTCAGTCATAGCAGTCATAGCAGATTGTACTTAGTACGCATATTTTATACCAGGCAATTAAATGCAGTTACCCAAATGAATACAGAAGTCAGTTATATATTGTGCATCAATTATCACAGGCAATGAATGCCATGAGACAAAGAAATTAACACAACATAAAACTAATTCAATAACACAGCAGATTGCTAAGTTAAAATCCTACCCTTTAGATATCCATAACACCACAGACAATGAATTACGACACGGTGTGAAGCTGATTAAATGCACCACTGTAACGAGGCTCTGTGGAGTGCCTGGGTCAGTGACCAGCCCTGGGATGCAAGGAGGAGGTTCTCTGCCCAACTCTGACACTGATCTGCTGGGTGACCTTCAGTAATTTCACTTCTTTGTCTAATTTTAGTGACCACTAAATCTGTCAAGGAAAAGACTGATGCCATCAACCCTTTGAAATCTGGGACGATGAGTAGCAAAGACATTAAATGTTATTTGTTCCAGTTCTTGAGACAATGCAGATGGGAAGGAGTGATGTAGTACCTTATGAACTGTTCTATCTAGGCAAGTTTTCCAGTTCTTAAAATAATGGCACGTGTGAAGTGTTTGTTACTCTTCGCTGTGATTCATGGGATAGAGGTCATTAGGTTGGTCACACTCCATCTGACCTGCCAAAATACAAGTCATTTACCAGGCTAGCTCCAGCTGTCTTCTAAAAGATATTAAGCGCTTTGTACTGGTTCTTCCCAGTGTTTCTATTTCTCCAGCCACAGACAGAACGGACACCCAGTAAAGAAGGAAGACAAAGAAAGAAAAGAAAGTGTCCCTGCCTATGGCACGGGGGTTAGAACTAGATCATCTTTAGGTCCCAGCCAACCCAAACCATTCTATGACTATGATTTCCTGTCAGTCACTACCCATTTCTTCCTGACCACCTTAGGATGAAGAAGAAAGCTGGCAGTAGCAATAATGAACCTGTTAATTTTGTGCCACAGCCATCCTACCTGGAGCACATGAAAAAACCAAACATCTCCAATATGACTCTGAAGATGGTTTTTATTAATAATATTGCATGTGCAGTGTTTCTAGAAGAGGCATTGTCTCGTATTTTTGCATGGTTAGTTTTAAGTTAACACCAAGAAAACCTCACCTAAATTCTGAAATCAAAAGGAACTGAAGGAAACCATACATTTCTCACACAATTCGCAAAAGGACATTTACTAATTAATTAAAAAAAAAAAAAAAGATGATGTACCAGAGCATTTTTGGAAAAGTTTTTTGTTTTCTGGGATGGGACCCTAATGCAGGCTTCTAACGCATGCTCCAGCCCCCTGCAGTTCTACTGAAGAGAGGCCAGAAACGTTCCAGGATCTCCAGAGTGTCACCCTGTTTACCTGGTTTTGTCTGTCACATCACACTCTTACAGGAGGCTTTTGAAAGCAAAGACTGATTCTGCAGGAGCTGGTACTTTCCTTAAGAAAACAGCTTCATTAGGCCCAAGCCAGTGAAGATAAGCAGGGTCCTACCCTTACAGCCTAACTGGGAGCTCTGGTTATGTGTCCACTTACATAATTCTTCTGATTTTTTGTCTTATGAAATGAGTAGTAACACCTTTGTTCATTCTCCATTATGCCATTAAAAAGCTACATTGTCATCTTATTAACCATAAAACATATGCTGCGATATTAAGAGATTTCACTTTGCACTATGTACACAGGAATATGTAGGTTTTTGCATAGTTATGAAGGATCCTTTCCACCAATTTTCACTGAAAAGCAGTTAATGAGCAAATCATGGCCATATTGATAGGACTAAAACAACTTAGAGAAAAATCACAAAATAGTTACATTTCCCCTCTAAATTTAACAAAGCAAATTTGCACAAAACACATTTTCTGGAAGAACTGTTCATTTGAGATGCTACATTACTTAAATCGTCTGCCTGAACACTTCTTGAAGATAACACATGTTAAACACAAAGGACAGATTTCCCTTGGAAAGCAGAACACTGGAAGACTTCAACAGCAGAAAAAAAAAAAGCAACAAAATAAAGGTCTCCAAGATAAACAGGTGTTCTCTTGTGATGCTCCTTGAAAGGTCACCCAGTAATATTTTATGCTAAATCCCAAACTTCGCTGGCATCTCAGAGCAAAGTCTTAACAGGTTACAAATGTGCTTTTTCTTTTGTGTGTATTTTAGCAGCTGCAGTCTGAATATGCTGAAGTCTATAAATAACAGAATCTGGAGGCACATTAAGCAAGGCATTATAGAAGTCCAGCTTGGTTATTGAAAAAGCATATGCAGTTCCAAAATCATCTGGAAAGGGAAAAAAAAAGCACAACTTTGCAGGCTAGCAATGCAGTGCAGCCTTGATAAAAACAGGTCTGATTATTCCTTGAACACAAAACGCTGTTGTGAATTGATGATTGCATCTCCGCTTTTCACTCTGCCAAGACTGCTTGCAATTGTGAGTCACTTGCTTCCCATTTAAGAGGGCAGTGGCTTACTGACTAAAGTAGGCCAATCCTTCCCTTAAATTCCTGCATTTTAAGAATTTATATTTAACAACAACAACAAAAATATTCTGAAATCTTTTAATTACTTACAACTGTATTTTAACAGTAAAGCCTTGAATCACACTGTTTTCTACAAAAGGCCACTGACTGCTTTAGAAACGTGACATCCCATGGCACTGTACTGCAGATAACGGAGAAAGCACCCAAAGCAGGTCTTGAGCAAACACACTTCAGCAGCTTCACTGGAAGGCTGAATGCTGAAATGAGAGGTGCTGAAATGCCTCCCTTGGTGCCACAGAGTACCTGGACCAGTCATTCTAACTGGGCTATACATGCTGTTTCTTATCTATCTGGGCTTGAGGGAATGCCTATATAAACACATCACAGTTACCAAATACTTTCTCCCACTCTATCATACAATGCCCTTACCTCATATTTACTAGAGCTACTTCAAAGAGCTGTAATATGAAGGGTTGTTTGGATGTTGGCTGTTTTCTTTTAAAGAAACAGGTGAAGAAAAAGAAAAAAAAAACCCCTGAAAACAATGAAAGACTAAAGCAAGCTGGGACACACTTACAGAAAAAGCATGTTAGCTTCCTGGCTAACCTAAAGTGAAATCACTCCCATTCCACCTCCTAAAAAGTTAACAGCTTGATGGGTAAGCCCTGTCCGTGGCAGAGCCCCAGGCATGGTAACACACAGTCCACCAGAGGCCGGGGAGCCTCATTATTGAATTTCCAAATGAATACAGACTGCTCTCTTCTAGCCCCCAAAGACCAGGAGACAGTTGAGTTTCACGTGGCAACATTATGTATGGAATATCTATTTTAAGTAACTTTTTAGAAGTTTCTAAAATGCATTCATTATCATTTTTCTTCTCCTTCGAAGCCTGTATAATTGAACTCCTGGAGTTAAAGCAGCCTGTCTTTTCAGGCAGAGATTCACAGGGAAAAAAAAATCCTTGTCAATCAAACTATTTTTATATTTTTAAAATACACTTTTATCATCGGACCAAATCGTGACAAGAGGTGACATCTAAGTGTCCTTGGTTAAGTGCCTGGGTGATCTGCAGAGCACTTTTTTGCAGAGCACTGAAGCGATCTAAAGTCATATTGATCAAAATTTTATGCAAGAACATCAAGTATTCTTTCAGTGATGGCTGCTAAGTGAAACTCTGTAAAAGAGGTTTAGGCTTGTTTTGTTTGTTTTAATTCAAGCTTTCTGGTGATAAATTCTGCTTAAGAGAAAAACTCACTATCTCTCCTATCAGCTTGCATCTGTCTGCACTCCAAAAGCTGCCATCCCCTCTTAGCACATCACACTCAGGAACTTTTCTCCAGCTACAAGCTCTAAATTGGAAGTGTACTCCCTGATCTCATTTATCTTGTATTCCTTCCATTCCTCTTAGTATATCTCCTGTTCTACTCGATTTACCTCACAACACTCTTTCTTGCTTTGCTTTGTATTTTTTTAATTTCCATTCATTGACTCCACACTTCCCCTTACAATGGAGGCAATGAAACACACCTTGGAGGTACACATCTCACTTCTTGGGCTGGAAGTCTATTCTGCAGTTTTGGATATGGACATCTGCTTTGTCAGACACCCATGGGATGAGATGAGCTGGGCTGAACAAATTGTGCCTTGGGAGCCCAACCACAACACAGCTACCTGCATGCTACACGAATCCCACAAGACACTCAGTCCCAAGGGACTCGGCTCCCACTCCTGTTTTTTGCCTGTCTGATAACTCCAGCACAGTGAACCTCAGGAGAACAGAAATCATGAGTCAGTCTTCAATAACTCATGAGAATGTCCTCAAATATAGATACATACGGATATTTAGAGAGATGGTTTGCTTTTTGGTTTTTTTCCTGCCCATCCCCAGTGAATATACCAACATATGACTATTAGTGTTTGACAACGGGAGCTGCCCACTCAAACACATTTCCTACAACTGCGATGCTCTACATCTGCCTGTTCTCTGGAGAGAGAATTCATCCAGGACCTTTTCTTCTTACTTCCAAATGAATCTCTTCTCAGCCCCATTTCTTTACCAGACACATAAGCCCACTGCTCCTTGCAACTCCCATTTTAAAGATCAGTGTAGACCACCCACCCCCCTCAGCTACCACGGTCCCCTATTTCTGCCCATCAGCCTTGCCCAGGCTGCTACCGGCTTCCTTTATTCTTCATGCAATGCTTGGGGGCAGCCTCTTATTTTCATTAGGAAGCGAGGACAGCCATAGGGAGCTTCCTTCTGTCCTTTCCCTTCTCCTAGGTTGTTTGCTGTGAGTAAATGAGGGGAACAAAGAAGATTTCCCACCTCCCAGAGGACAGAGCAGAGCTTACAGGCTCTCTGTTCTCCCTCATACCCATTAGATTTCAGCAGAGGTTGAATTAAGTTGCTAAACTGAGCCAGGAATTTCGTCTGTTTTCTGAACAGTTGTGTACTGGATCACCAACAAGTTACTGCAGGACTGCAGGTTTAGGAATGTCACATACTCTGTAGGTGTGGTCTTCTTCAGGGACACTTGGACACCTTCTTTCTTTTCCATTGAGGATGAAGTAATCCCATATTTAACACAAACTCAGATTAGGAGAATAGTAGTTACTGTGTATCAGCTACGATCAGGCAACAAAGATTATTTCCAGGCTTCTCCCTTCTAACTAGCTGTCAGGAGGTCAGGGCAGAGGCAGCTTGAGCTGCAGATCATGGTGAATATAATGATGCTAAAAGCCCTCCCTCCCTCCAGGTGGTCCCCCTGAACCTTTACCCAGCCAACTACCCTTCCACTCCCCTTTCCCGGTAATGCTTTCTGATATGTGCATTTGTTTTCTCCAATTTCAATTATAATTCTTCAGGGCAGGAAATCATGTGGATTTTCCCTCAGGCAGGGCTAAAACCAACAAGAGACCCGGCGCTCCTTGTGCTGTAATTGGACTGATGCTGGCTTTAGCCAAGAGCTCCCCCAGGCAGGGATGTCAGCGAGTCAGTGATGCAAGGCCACACGACTGCCAGGTTTCTGCATGGCACCTCGTGTAGCCAGACTTTTGTCCCCTTTGAGACTTTTAAGATGCTACTACGATGTAAAATTAGGAACACTGATCGTGATAGCATCCCTCTCCCTCTTCATGCAGGCCCTCTGCCCCTTTCATGTAGTTAATAATCCTTTCACTCACCATTTTCAAGTGTTGTAGATTTGTTTGTCTTGTCTTATTTGAATTATAAGCTCTTCAGGGCTGAGAATTTGCCTTTATCTGTGTTAGTAAAGTACAATGTAAATTTACTGCACTATATAAATATTTTCTAATAACAAGGGCAATAACAAGAATAATGTATTTACTTTACTGCAATACAGTATTTCCAGGCTTCAAGATACAATCTGAAACAACCCAAAGTCAACAATAAGACCAAAAGATTTGCAGAACCTTTGGCTATGAAGCAGAAGCCGTGAAGTCACTGTGTGAAACTTTGGTCAATTAGTTACTTACATTTATACATAGCAGTTGTTACTGCAGTAAAAATCCTTGCAAATTGGCCCTCTGGAAAATATAAAGCAGAACGTAACCAGTGAAAACCAGCAGAGCACTGCTTCACACGTGTATTATGAGGGTCACAAATGGCCTTCTAGTTACTTTTTAAACAAATGCAATGTTAATACTTTCACTGCACCATTACGAATAAAGCGTTTGGCCTGTAGCTATGAATATGGTAACTGATGGGTTTTGACTTGTTTATATCGTCATCCAGGAAACTTCTCTACCATGCTCTCCTGGGACTAAATCTTGACGTCGCCCCTTGAATGTGCAGAGGACATAGCCCGTGTAGAGGACATTGGGGTGCAGCAGCTTTTTTCAGCTTCCCCTGATGTAGCTCAATGGCCACCAGTTGATACCCTCCCTACAGCAGCACAGAGCTCTTCTGGCACACAGGAAGGAGAACAGGGCACCAGGGTCAGTGTCCATGCCTTTCTGGCACCACCCCTGCTCATGTTGTTAATGGTTTCTTTGCTCTTTTAAGGTCCAAAGTAAGAAATTAATCCAAGTAATTGTGATGATGCAATGGATTAAACTGACAGGAGTATGAACCGGTCTTGTTTATCCAGGTGATATGATACTACAAGAGGTGCAATGCAGACACCGTAGAGAAAGAAGCCCTGTCCTTTGAATTTACAGTCTGAATAGAAAACGTTTTGTGAGACTGGTGTATTTCTGTCTAAAATATATGGTTTAATTTAGGAGGGCCCAGGTGACACTAGTGGCGTGTGATATATAAGTGGTAGGTTAATGACCTCTATGTACCTTCTTGCCTGAAGCTCAGAGCAACAGCAAGTGGAGCAGTTTGAACAGATTCCATTTATTATTCTTTTAATTGCCTGCTAATATTTCTTTCAGTAGGAAAGACTAATAGACCCCTTCTATCTCCAAATGTCTTCCAAACTATCCAAAACTGCAGTTCAGCCAAAACAAATAAGGGGTCTTCAGTTCTCTGGAAATGGAAGAGCAACTGGATGGGGATCCAGGAGATACCTGCTCATATAGCTCTGCAACAGACCTTGGGCAAGTAATTTAAACTGCCTGTATGCCTTGATCCCCTACTCATGAAATGGTGTGATACTTTCTTTATCTCACACTTTATTAATCTTTCCTAGTCAGACTGTTCTTTGTTTATGGGGTATGTCCAGCACCACGGGACCATAACATGGACCTGCAGATAAGGCAGGATTGCATTAGGTCAAGGAATATTGTTTTTCCTAGTAAAAATCAAAACCAAAGCAGAGGAGAAAAACAGCGAGACAATGATCATAATTTCTTATGGAATCACTGTCTATTTGAACATGGAGAAAAAAAGCAAGTTTCCTTTAAAAGGACTTGCAATGAAATTCACACTCTGTCAGGTGTAAATTACAGCCTGTATCTCATCTTGTTCTATCTACGGCTCCTTTCTTAGTCATGCATAGCAGCAGCGTACAAAAATATTTCCTGCATGTGATCAAGCAAGTATGGGCACATAAGATGCAAACAAAATATGAGACTTAAAAAAAAAATAAATGTTTACTGGTATCCTAAAAGAAAACTAAAAGTTTGTAATCATGCCATTTCTCAATCAGATAACTCATTTACTTGGGAATGTAATTGTGCTTGGGAACACAATTCAAATAAATCCATGAAATATGTTCTTTAGAAAGTTACAGGGAACTGAGGTAGCTAAACATAAAAGACAAAAATAAAATAAAATAAAAAACATCAACAAAACCCAGGAATATCATTATATTGTGCAATCACAGCTATAATAGATCACTTAAATTGAGTCCTGATCATAATAGAGCTGTTCAGTGGAACAGCATGGGAGATATGCTTTTCATCTTCTTTTTCCTTGGTGTTTTACACAAGACCTTCTCAGTTTTACATGAGACCTTCTCATTACATATGCTTCATGACATCTAACAGATTACTTCAGGCAAATATCCATGCACCACACTAAATGCTGCAGAAACCCAGTTTCATCTATGCTCATCTTTGAAACAGTGAGCTCCTCGCCAAGTCCCATGGGTTGGTGACCCATGGTGCAAATTGCACCACTAGCACACAGTGAAGCATCACCAAGTTCAGGAGGAGTCACCAGATGGAGTTGTAGCGCATTTTTGTGTCAGTCCACATTTCAGGGTACAAACAAGATTTCAACCTTGGTAGAAATTCTATCTTGTTAATCTTCTTTAGGACAGCTGTGGCTAGGGGCTAAGGGAGCAGCGCATCCAGTTTAATGACATGGCCAGAAATGCCCGTGCTAGGAAATTCTGTCTTTTTGGTTGGCCATTTCCTTTCATTCAGGAATAGTTTTAAAAGTCTTAATTGTTAAGCTATCTATACAAAGACTATGCCTAAGCTTTACTACTGATTTTTTACCACTGATTTTACTACTCCAAACGCTTATCAGTTGGTAAAGACTTTATGCCACAGATCAGAAGAGAAGCAATAATTTCCTAGATGATAATCAGACCCCTTCATTGGGCACTCAAGTTAAAAATTTGCTTGTTCACATAGTACACAGATCAAACAGCTTTGAATGGTTCTCAGTGAAAGAAAAGAGATGCCATGCCTGCTATGAATGGCTACAGATCCTCCGAAGAACCTGCAGACAAGGTACCAGATATCACAGCACAGTTTTAGCACTTTTCAGGATAAGGCAATCAAGCTTTGACCCTTAGTTTCCTAGTAATCAACATCTGGGCCAGTAAATTCAGCTTAATTGAGTTCCATGCATGTTTCTAAGAGGGCTTTAAAGGTGGAAAGATTCCTGCTTCATCTCATCTCAGTGGTACTAAGATTCACATATGCAGATCCATGACTGAGAGTGGCCTGGCCTCTGTTAGCATTAATTGAAGCATATTAAGAGACTTGGCAGAAAAAAAAAAAAATATCCAAATTTGAAATGTCAAGAGACAGATCCATCAAGTTTCACACCCTGTTGTTATAATATACCTTAATTACAGTTAATTAGGAGATATTGTTCCTGATGGAAGAGCATCTGACACAGGTTTTGTGGGTGATTAAACATAGAATAGAATCTGATGCATTTGTTGAATGTGGGATCTGTTTAGTACGACTCTACAACTCTATCTAGAGTATCATTCCTATTACGTAGCAAAACAAAAGAAAGTCACAGGCCAAATATATTTCCCTCGTCTCATGATGCTTTAGTTTTCTCTGCTGTCTTCTTAAATTTTCTGCTGCTGGCCCCTTTGGACTCTAGCACATGATCCAGCTGCCACTGAAGTTAACCAGAGACTTCTCAGTTGGCTTCAGCTGAGCCACACCAGATCCCAAAGGAACAGCAGATAGAGGAAAAGGCTGAGGGAAAACAAGTGTTACAGGGACTGACCTCTGGAAAAACAATGCAGCTGGACACAATGTCAATGAGGCCTTCAACACCATTTGTGAAAGAGTAATCTTTGATTTACTGGAGGAGTGCTATTAGCTGGAATCCTTTCCTCAAAATACAAAAAGTGAAAACCTAGATATGAGCTCAGCTTCTGCTGGTGTCAATAATGTTTGCTCACACTCACTGATCTAAAGCTGTATATGACCCTGAGAATTGTTTTGCTGGGCTGCCTGAGATTGTTGTTCATGCCTAGAACAGAAATGGCAGGATTGGGTTTATCACTGAAAAGTAAGGAGTGCATGTCTTCTGCCTGAAAGGTAACAAAATTAATATCTGTTAAGTAATTTTTTTTCCCGCAGTGGGAAAAAAAAAAAAAAAAGCAGCATTATTGGCTAGATTACTTGTATTAGAAAGTCTTGTTTTTCACAGACTCTATGCACACTGGTTTCCTAAACATTCATTTACTCTGAACTGCAACAGTTGTGATAAATCATCTTTAGTGCAACTACATGCCTTCAGCAAAGTTTTTTTATTTTTATTTATTTTTAAAAGCAAAACCACTCTTTTAATGTATTTTTCCATTCCTAGTGATGGATTTTATCTTTGATATGTGATCCAGCTATTTAACTACCTCTCACCACTTCTCCCATGAATTGTTTATACAGCAACTTGGCAGCATAATTTGCATATCACAGAAAAGATCCCATTACATGTTCCCAGAGGTGCGGTTTCGCCAGCTTTATCACTTTCTGCCACCTATGCATATCCCTGAAACAGAGTGTCTGGTTAATCCAGAAAGGCACTTCTTGGCTGCCAATAGTAATTAAACATTAATGGTGCGGTTACAAAATTTTCAGTCCCTCAAAACTTATCTCCCCATTGTCTTTGATAAATATAATACTAAAAAAGATATTTATCTTTTCATACAAAGTTTCCTGCTGCAGGAAGATCACAGAGCATTACCTTTACTGTGTTCTCTTCAGCTGTTGCAGACTTGACCTAAAATAGTTAGACATGGAAATAATGCACAAAGAAAGAAAAGCTGAAAAGAAGGGAAATGTGCTTAGAAACAGAGTAACTCAATATACCACAGAAAAGCTGGAGAAGACTTGGGGCTGGACATGGCATTTGCTCTTCACACTCTTATTAGGTGACTGAAGAGGACAATGGCTCTAACTACAGGTTTCTTGGTGATGAAAAGCCCATGTTTGGGTGTATTCCAGATTATTCTTCACCCATTATATGAAACAAAGAAATGACAGCAGCATAACCTTTGCTGAGAGGAACACTTACTCCAAGAGCACTCTAGCAACACCAAAGCATACAACTACTGGGGATCAGGGGACAGAAATTAAAGGGAAGCTGGATCCACACCACAGTCAAACACCAATGAATTTCCTTGCACAAAGTATTGCTGCCTCTAGATGTTTTCCCAATAAGCAGACAAACAGTCCTGTGCCTTCAAATAGTCATCCAACATACATTTCAGGGGAACAAATACTGCGGGTACTAGATCTTGCTACCTTTAATTGTTCCTGTGCAAACCCACCTTGCAGTGAAAGACTACACCCCTGAAATTTCAGAAATGCAAACTCAGTTTGGGTGAAATTTGGAGTCTGAGATCTAGAGTAGACTTCCTAACAAAAACAGCCTTCTCAGAAAGTACCCCAGGCAACCATCGTAGCACCCCTCAGTTGCAGGCAGTTAAATAGCTGCCCCAGCACCTTTCTCTCTAGCAATGACAAACCCACAAAACCCCTAACACCGCAGAAGGCTGGAAGGGAGAGAATGCACTGATTCACTGACAGAACTAAGGGGCTATTGAATCAGCAGCCTTTGAGTCACAAAGCCAACCTCAGTGAATAGTGATTGAAACTTGTTATCTTCCCATAGCTCAAGAGCATGTTATATAGTACATTATCCAGCAGCCACAGTGACATCGCAAAAGGCAAATTAAGCACAGCTGTCCCCTCAAGTCCAGGGATAGCCTGGTGGGCAGGAAGGAAAATCTGAGCTGTTCCTGCCTGTTTAAGAGCATTTAGTTTTTGAGCCTGTCAGCATGATCCTTTTTGAACGCATTGTGTTTACTGACATGCCACCCTGACATTTTGGTTTAGTAGTACAAAAAAAAATCCCAAATCAAACCAAGAGGTAAGGTTATAAAATCAAATATGATGTTTTCTGCATGTTAAAAGAAGTATTGCTTCCACAGAGACCTGGAAGCTTGAACTGCTGCAGCGCTGTGCCAGTACACGAAAACCAAAAAATGGAACTGACCTGGGTTTCACGGTTCAAGCGTGCCGTGGCAGGGATCCCGGCACTACTTCCAAATTCAACGCTCAGATAAACACAGTTGTAGTTTCTTGAGGTGGATGCTTTTAATGCAATCTGAAAAGGGTGAGAGAAAGGGCATATTCCTGAAGCCTATATTTCTTAGGTAGAAATAATTCTGCCTGGAGAAGCCCGGCTTGTGACTGTTTGCTATTAAGATTGTACAGGAGAGAGGGAGCGTCTTTGAGTTCACATACTTAACGCTCAGTGGTGTGTCTACGTCTACAGGGTGGCAGGAAATAAACAGCAGCGAGGAGGGGTTAACCAGAGACCTGCTGGCTAAAATCTATGCGCCTGGAAACAGAAGGGAGAAGGCTGCAAGGTCAGATATAATTTAACTGTTTCTAAAAGGAGGATCAGCCACAAAGCTACCAAGCACAAAGATGCCCATCACAACATGTTCCCACTTTCCATCACCCCCCTAAATCTAGGCAAGCAGTGTGCATGTCATGTCAGTCTTTCTGAACTGATCTAGAACATCCCCCTAGTCTGCAAATCAAGCACCGCTGCAAAGCATCTGTACAGTGAGTAGAACAAGAGGAGAGAAAGATAAGCCACCTATGCATGGATCTCCATCAGAATACCTAAAATTGCTCAATTGCACCTCAACATGTATCCTCCATCTTATTTCCTAAGACAGCTGTGTGCCTTTTGGAGAAATGCCACCATCCTGTCATAACTGCATTAAGGGAACATCCACGCAGAAGGTCAGATGCAAGTAAAACTGTCTCTGAGTCAGATCTGAGATGGCAGAAAACCCTTTTACTTGGAGCCTGTCTACCAAAATGTCACCACTGCTCCAACAGATTTCCCCTTTCTTTACAATTGACTCAGCAGGCAGGAGAAAGAGAAGTGTTTGCTGAAGCCATCAGCAGTGGATGCAGACATTGGTCTCAAGTCGGGCATTGAACACAGCATAAGTCAGGAAGTCCACACATGGGGAGGTTGAGAGGAGGAGGGAGAGCACTTGTCCATTATGCTTGGAAATAGGCAGAGGAAGAATGAGCAAAGCTGTATGTTAGAAGAGCTTGTTCAGCTGCGAGATATAAAGGATACAGCAGACATTTTCCAGAAGATCCATCACAAGCACTGACACTGGCAGAAATCAGATATGATTGAAGACAATTTGCTAACAATCTTCTCACTAATTTTTCTCAGAGAAAGACCTGGGGTACTGGTCCCCTTCCAAAAAAGCCCCAAACTCTATAACAGAATTACTGGACAACATTATTGAGGAAACACCCGTTGTAATGGAGAAACATACTGAAAAGCATAATGTAGTACTGTGGTTGCATACATTTTTTGTGTACGGAGTATTTATAGATGCTAACCCAGGCAATTCCATATCTCTAGGTATTTACCCTATGCTTGCAAAATGAAATGGCATTTTTCATCCCATCTTGACTGGAAGAGAGAATACATTTAGGTTATAAATTGTTTAGAATTACATGTTAATGCTATCAGGTTTTCTGTATCTGCTTGTAGGAGGGACAGGAGGGAGATGGATAATGCTTTACACATAAAATCACAGAGGAGAAAACCAGAAAGCAAGCTTTGTTTTCAACATGTTTAAACTGTTCAAAATGACAGGAATCGGTTGCCTTGGAAGCAGATCTGCAGCTGAATGAAACCTTTCACCTGTCCAACATATGAAATATTTATTATCTGAGGGTGACTAGAGATTAAATAAAGCCAGACATACAAGCAGAAAGCAGACTCCGGCTCATCACCTCCATGAATTTCACAGGTCCTGTGGCAGCCAGATTAGATTTTGCCAGAGAGAGAGGGAAGTGGGCTCAATTGCAGTATTGAGTCTAAGGAGAAATAAAACAAGAGGAAAGCAATGCCTTAACTTTATATTCAATTTAACCAGGTTACTGAAGAAAAATCCTGATGCTCCTCCTAGACTGTGTTTCGTAAGGCTGGAAAACGTTATAATTTCCAATTAGAGAGAAGAGCCCACTCTCTCTTTAGCTAATTATTTTTCCAATAGATTATTCTTGGCCACATTTTTCCCCATAAAAATTGCCCAGTGCTTTTGTCTTGTAGAAGTTGTGGTTTGTTCCCCTCCCCCCCGCCCCCTCCTTTCTCTTTTGTGTGGGTTGGAATTAATTTATAATAAAACTTGGCAGAGATCCAGACACAATGATCTGAAAAATATTCATACTAAACTTCAGTGATGGGATTCCATGTTTAATTTACCTCAGAGCCTCCCTGAGAATTCCGTCCTGCAAAAAGGAGCACAGTTGATGCACAAGTGGGCATGTAATCCAGTTTGCTTTATTTTTCAGGAAAAAGACTTTAGACATTTCTGTTGCTGCAGACACAACCCCCGGTATGAATAAAAGCCATACCCATTATCTAAGAAAGTGATATTTTTACATAGCTGTTTTCATCAGCGAATCATGCTTTGAAAGAACCTTGATGTTTTTGCCTTTTATTACATTTATTTTTTTCTTGGAAAATTTGGATTTCCAAGGCCTTTTGCATCCTTGCTATTGCTAAACAGCTTTAACACCTGCATTCAATAAGTGTTGAAATTACCTAATTAAGCTAAGAGGTAAAAATAAAGACTAAAGCCCATTGCCACCACATCCTAAATTGTACCACAATAAAGTATAGTATTTCTGCTAAGTCTCTGTGTGTGTGTGTGAAGCAACTGAAAAGTTGTAGAGAGTTAACACCCAACACCAAAATATGATCGCTCCTTGCAGTTCATGTCGCTTCTTTATCACACTCTACTTGGCAATTGCATGAAGATTTTAGCAGTAAATATTGGATCAGATAACAACATTTCGAGTTGGGATTGCAGGCTTTTGAGTGCTGCACAGAACTGGCCCTGCCTTAACAATTAAGATGGAAGTGAGGTATGAACAGGATGGGAAGGTAAGGAGGGGAGGAAGAAGAGCGCAAGAAAAGAAGCAATACTGTATCTGAACAATGCCATTGTACAAACTGCACTACCACGGTCCAAAACCGATGCATACACTGCTGGAAAATGGGGATTCCTGGCTTCACAGTGGCAGGTAACATTTATCTCTAGTCTCTTTCACAACACAATAGACCTTAAAATATTAACCAATCCTCTGTTCCAGTTATGCTGTTCTGGCACTAGTCCTATGCCTTAATAAAGTGCGTCTCTGATCCTAGGCAGAAGTACTTCCCCATCCCTAGCACATAATACTTATTTATACACTCAGGACAGCGGGCTTTTTCTAGACTCTGCCTTCATTTTTATTGCTTCTGTGCAAACTACTTCTTCCATGTCTGTTACAGTCCCTTCATCCTTTCACAGAGCGTTGTGCTTATGCTTTGCCAAGTTTGCCAGGGAGAGGTTGCTAGGCTCCAAGCGTACCAAAAAGCGCAGAACGTGCCTTCTTTCCTGCCTTTCCATATGCCTGGAATACCCCCCTCCTTTCCCACCGTGGTACATCAAGTACCTTCCTTTTCTTTCAGAAAGCTGAGAATCCATCTGTTCGGCAAAGCGCTCCATCTGCAACAACAGCGAGTCCAGTGATGTGCTGCCAATATTTCAACAAAGGGCTCCTCTAAACCCATTCCCCTGCGTCGGTAACGCAGCCCACGTCCCCAGGGCGGGGATGCTCACAGACAGGAGGCGTGTGGGACTGGCAGACTCTATTAATTTGGTTTTCCCATTTCAACAAAATGCTTTCCCATATCCAAGGAAAGAGGCAGCAGCATTTGGCAAACACATTTCTGTTACGTGCCTTCTACCAGAAATGTTCATACTTGGGTCCTGGGAAGAAAAGGGGGGAAAAAGTGGACCTGGAAAAAGCACAAGGGATGATGTGGTAGGGAGGGACTTGAATCCCTTTCAGGGACTGCTGAGTCAGGCAAATTAGGGAAAGGGCACCAGATACAGAGAAGGAAATTGTGCCGTATTTTCCTCTCAGCATGATGCTAGCAAAAGGCTGAGCTTTGCAAACATGACTGTTATGTCTGAGGACAGGGGTGAGGGAAGAGGGTTCAACAGTTAAGGCAGGCAGTTTTTCAGAAGGCAAGTGTACAGCACTTCTGCCATTCATGCTTCTGTATCAGGTCTGAATACATGTAATACAGTGTATAAATACATATATGTATATTTGCATGTATGTATAAATATATGTGTATTAGTTGCTTTTAAAAACTTTGGCTACTGCATTTGCTTCCTATGTTACCCTGTCTCAGGCCTTTTAGAAGTCCAGACTTGATAGCTATCCATATGTGATTTATACAGGAGTTGATACATCACCAGCCAAGATGCTTTTACTGCATGTACTTTGGCTTACCCACTTTTTCTTCACTGTTTATCAGTTGCACAGCATGGGTTAATGACAAGTTGCAATCACATATAAGTGGCCAGCTGTTAAATTACATTAAACTCCCAAAGTTTTCAAAGGTGACAGTGTAATACATTATTTGCTATTTTTTAAATCTGTAATTTCTTAAATCATTTGAGGGTTGCCTTAAAAATTGGAAGAACTCTCTGATTGGAACACATAACCGACACCAACTCTCCTATCTTGATGCGCTTTTTAAATTGTATGTAATGGAAGTAACAAAAACCTTGGACTCAACAATTCAGTATAGCCTTCAGCAGATGAGTTTTGTTGGTTTTGAAGAATAAAGAACACAAGTCAGTGGTTGCCATCATGTCATTTAGCTTGATAGCATTAATCTATAATACATGTGCAAATTATCACACTAAATAATCTGTATGTACATGTCAGGAAGCAATTCAAAGAACATTTTTTGGTTTTGTCTACTTTGGCTGCCACATAGACAGCAGTGTCGAGTCTCTTACCTAAGATGCAGGCAGCACTAAAGCATCTGTCCTATAACAAGTTCTTTCACAGACAAATACTGATCCTTATCTAGCAAAGCACAGCACCACATTTTGGAGCTCACCCATCTATAGCAAAACACTTTGAAAATGTTTACGTTTAAAGCATTTGTTGAATAGGCAGACATTAAGCCTGTGCTCAGCTGGCCTGTTGAACTGGGGTTTGTCTTAGGCTTCCACAAGGAGATCTTCAGTGCTGAGCTGCCCTGCACAGCCACCAAGATGGATCCAGCACCCCAGGTCCTCTACAAAATTGGTCTAAGGAAGTTGCTATATAAAAGATAACAAAAGGCAAGTACAGCCCAAATCTGAACATCACTGGGAACTTCCCCACCAAGCCAGGTAAGACAAAAGCTTTTGAAACAGAGAGCTGAGATGGCCCAGAAGGACTGCAGCACTGATGACCTAAGGCACAAACATACACAGTTCAGAAATCCTACTGGCTGAACTGGTAATGCAGGACAGCATGCGTGGGACAAAAAGATCATTATTTCCCTTTTGTAGACAATAAAATGAAGTGCAGACAAGAAAAGACCCACTAAAGCAAAGCTAAGACAGGACTTTGAAATTAATCCAGATCTGCCGAATTCTAGCCTGATTCTCCAACCATCAGACCAGCATCACTCCTGACTTTGAAATATGCATTCAAAGCATAATTAAAGTAATTTATATGTCCATCATGTTAGCCAGGCAAGGAATTAAAAACACTTTGCAAATAATTGTCCAAGTTATTTATCACAATGGAGATGAGCTGAAACAGTGAAGGTGGTGCAGGGTGCTCATCACTCACAAGAGCATTTTCCTCTTCCAAATAGGTGTAAGTTGATTGCCTTCTCATTTTTCTCTATCTTCTTCAAAATCTCTTAAAATCCCAGTAAAGCATCCATCCCAGTTTCACTTAGTTTTGGTCTTGGCAAAGTATCTTATCAGTCTTCTCCCTACAGTGTGCTCCCAAAGCGACTGAATGGCACGGAAAGCCAGTTTGTTTTCCCAGGCTGTAATCTGTACAGCTCTCACCTGATTAAAAGCACGTGAACAAGAATACAACATCCCATACAAACAGCCCACTTTGCTTTTTGGAAAGAAAAGCTCCTGCCCTTACTAATGTATGAGCAGCAGAAACACAAAGCTACCAGCCTCAACTTGAAAACAGTGGGGTTGTGCTGGGCCGTAAGTGGCCTAGTATGATTGTGACAGGGATGGCTTACATCATGCCATGACTTTGAAACATTCTGTATGCTCAGTCTTGTGAGGAGATACCCATCATATAAGCAAAGTTGGAAACTTAATGAGAGAAACCAGCTGAGTTGTGCTTCTTCTGGCATTCCCATTTCAAGTCTGCTCTCCTAGCTGTGCCTGTTGTGCCACTTTTTGGCCTCAGTGCACCGTGTCTTCACTAATGTCTTCTTCTCTCCTTAGATGCCGCAACCTTCTGCAGGAATGAAACCCAGTGATCTAGTCATGAGTTTCTGCTGGGCCACTACTGCGACATCTCCCTTTGCAAACACTGCTTGCAAAGAGGAGAGCAGATGCCATCCAAATGCATGAGTGGATGTATCTTGTAGTAAAATTCTGCAGTGATCATGCTAGTCTGGTCGTTTAAGCTGACCACAAGCCTGCAAACTGAGAACATAAGTGATGCTGATAGGAGCAAGTCAGTTAGACAAGAAATATCCCAGTGTGAGCTCTGCCAACTAAAGAATGTCAAACTTCTTCTCTACTCTCTTCCTCTCTCTGAGAAAAGACCTATTTCCCAAAGGATGGATCTGTTTCCAAAAGCACACATTAGCACGCCAACTCTGCATGCAATTAAAGTGCTGGCCGCAGCACAATTTCATCTCCAACACACACCTGAAGGACCCATCCTCCTCATTTTTTTCTACAGTCTTTGAATGTCCCATCACTCCAATGCTTTGTATCTTTCAGTCAAGCCTATATAAACTGTTCCCTTACAAATACAGCCACATATGTGTGCACATGCACTTAACAGACCAACCAACCAACCAACTACCCAGCAGCAAGCTAACACTGTATATTTGCACTTAGTCTTCAGCTTGTTCAGTACACTATTTCAAATTATCTTTCTGCAAATATTTTCTTCACATTCCCTCAAACTTTCTTACTACTTACATGCTGTGTACAGCTGCTTCTTCATGAGTCAATTTTGTTGCTCAGTTAACTATCACATTAATCAGGTGAATGTGTCTCCCTAGTATATCTAACAATTGCTCATTAAATCAGGTCTCCAATACTGCTGAAAAATAATTAAAAACCTGTTTCCAATAAACAAGCTATAAAGGCATTAAGGACAAAATAGTGTGTAGGAAATGTATTGGAAACACAGGGACAGAAAATTCTGACCAGGCATAGGCTGAACAGAATTAGCTGAATACCAAATTAATTGCTGGTAGTTCAGGCAAATAGTAAAAAGAAAGTTATAAATATTCACTTCAAATTAACAATGAATTTATTGTGGCTGAACACAAGCTCCTTTTTTGTTGCTTCCTACAAATAGTCATGCAAAGCAAATTCAAAGCTTGTACACTCCACGATTTGCTTCCAGAATAGGAGGTATAATTGATACGGGATTTACACAGCTTGACAAGGCAAGGGAAGCTGGGCTCCCAAACTCCTTTGGAGCCAGCACACAAAGGTAATTAAACAAACCAGTGAAGGAACTAGCTCCCTGCACCTTCTTCAGCTAGCATCATGCACAGGGATACCTAATTACAGTTTGTCAGCAATTGAGGTGATGAGAGAAATCTGCCATCAGGCAATTCAAACAAGTATAAACTAGAGATAATAACACTTTCATTGGAAGAACAAGAGACTGAATTTGTCCAGTAAATTATTCACTTTGCATTAATTGCTACACACAGAGTGAAATGGCACAGTGATATCTCAGTGACCAGATAAAATATGTCACCTTCTCCCCACCCAGTGAACCATGCAGCACTGAACAGATGAGTTGCCTTCCCCTGCCTACATTAGAAGAGAACAACTGGAAAAGGTTTAAAATTCAGTTTGTAAATTGAGCAATTTTAAATCAGCTCCAAGTCAATTACCCCATCTCCAAGTCAGTCACTGACAGTAGAGGCAACTTAGCAATAATAAGCATTTATATATTTTGCAATTCTTCTATATGTGTTTAGTTAGGATAGTGGTACTTAAAATACGGTTCCACTTAATTGAATACTGTTAAAATTATACTTTAAGCATCATTTCGTATCTTGCTAACACAATTACAATCTATAGCTCTCCATATCACATCAATCACTAATTTGCTGTCTACCAGCGTAATTTCGTGCTACAAAGCATTCATCTTTAACAAGTCAAGGTGTGCCAAGTGCTCCTAACACCACAATGACCACTCACCCTGGTGAAATCGTGGCCCCAGAATGAAGAAGCAGTGGCTGCCTTCCTCCTGAAAGCCATGGGATTGGACCCCAGAAGGAATCCCATGGCATGTGACAGAAGCCATATAAATATGTTATATACATATACTCTTGGAAGGGTATTCCTAAAGCATGAGCATGCTAAGGAGGTGTGTGCTGTAGACACGCTGCCATCCTGCAATGCAGCAGGTGAACAAGCAATGGAAACAATTTAACTATACAGAAAAGCAATGACCAGACAATAGAGATGATTATCAGGTCCACAGAGTTAGCAGATAGAAAAAAGGGGGAAAACCCCACACTCGCTCTAGCTGACCTTCCCCCTTCCTCTAGAAAGCAGACGTTCCTTGTAAAATAGTGGAAAGAAAAGGGAAAGGAGGGCAGCCTGACAAGGAAGCTGTGGGCAGAAGTGAAGTATTTATTTTGAATTTGTATCTGAGTGCTCTTCATACATTACTGTAAGGCTTAGCCCTGCATTACAACTTAACTGACACTGCACAGCATTAATTTCCAAGCCACACTGCGTGTTAAATTAGACCCTTTTTTCCTACATATTGTTTTATGTCTGCACTTCACATGTAGAGATTCTCCCTGCTGACTTTTGGATAATCCTAGCCCCTTTGGAAGGCATGCATGCATGTAAGCATTATTTAAACAAACCTAGCATATGCTTGTAGGTAAGCATGTGAGTGCATCTCTTCTGAAGTTTGCTATCCAATAATATGGGGGAAAAATCTTTCAAAGGGGACCTAAATCCATTGCTTTTGGAAATCCCTTGTGTTCTAAAGATGAATAAGAGCCAAATGTCATTTGTCATAACCTGCAAGATCTTCAGAATATTTTAATTCTGTGCAATGGTTATTTACAGATTAAAGCATATAGGTACTTAGTATATTGGATGCTTCTAAACAAAACAATGTCACCTATTTCTGCTCAAAAAGCAGGTAGAGGAAAAAGTATTGATTTTTGCATGATTTAAAGCAGTCCTTGTTCAAGAGTAAACTATGTGTGTAAAACATCAACATTTTTATCATGAAAATGATTCAGAAAAGCTTCATGGAAGAAGACAAATTGTTCCAATCTCTCCAAAATTACAGTCTTGGCTGCTCACAGTTAAACCATACAAAACATTTTGTTTTGTGAAGCCAAAGCTTTATTCCTCAAAAGCTTTATTCAGTAGCCAAGAAAGCCAATGCTCAGAAAGAAAGCAAGAGTGAAACTTAACCAATCTGGTCACATATATTCAATCGTCTTTTATAAGCTTAGAATTATCTGTATATGGTACTGATAAACAGCCCTGGCTGGCTAAGTAAATAATACTGATGAAATCCATTTGGCCTTTACTGTGCATGTTTCTCGCAAGAACCATCGGTCTTCACAAGATTTTTTCCCTCTGCCCAGGAAGGCAGAACTGTGCAAGACCTGTCCCAAATGAAAAAAATCACTAGTTATAAAAACAGATGTTTCAACAATAACCACAGGATGATGTGGTAGGCAGAAATAACCATGTCCAGTATTTATGTTAAACTACTCTGGTTCTGTGATAGTTTCTACTCTGCTTTTCAGAGAAGGACACAAACATTTATTCAGATGCAACTAGCCTTAGAAAAAGATGTAGGATTCCCTTGCAGTTTAGTCTTTCTGACCATTATTCACTTCCCAGGTTGTTTTATATCTAAAAGCAGTATTACCAGAGTGTCTCTCCTGACTGCAATCCAGCTGAATCTACAGAATTTAGGAAGTTTCAGCATTTTCTCACCCTTGATGAGACGTTTGTCCTATTTCCAGACTTTTACTACAAGAACTTATCTATCAAAGTCCATTGTGCTGATTTTGGCTGTGATAGAGCTACTTCATAGTAGCTCATATGGTGTTAGGGTTTTGATTTGTAACCAAAACTATGTTGATAACATACAGATGTTTTAGTTATTGCTGAGCAGAGCTTGCACTCAAGACCTTTTCTGTTTCTCACGCTGCCCTGCCAATGAGTAGGCTGTGGGTGCACAAGGAGTTGGGAGAGGAACACAGCCAGGACAGCTGACCCCAACTGACCAAAGGAATATCCCACACCATATAGTGCCATGCTCAGCAACAAAAGCTTGGAGGAAGAAGAAGGAAGGAGGGACACTTATTTGTAACAGTATTTGTCTTCCCAGGTCACTGTTATGCGTGATGAAGCCCTGCTTTCCTGGAGATGGCTGAACACCTGCCTGATGATGGGAAGTAATGAAAAGAATCATAGAAACACAGAATCATCTAAGCTGGAACAGATTTTTAAGAAAATCAAGTCCAACCATTAACCCAGCACGGCCAAGTCCACACTAAACCATGTCCCTAAGCACCATGTCTACACATCTTTTAAATACCTCCAGGGATGGTGACCTGGGTAGCCTGTTCCAATGCCTGACAATCCTTTCAATTATTTTTTTTTCCTAACATCCAAAGTAAACCTCCCCTGGCACAACTTGAGGCCGTTTCCTCTTGTCCTGCCACTTGTTACCTGGGAGAAGGGACCGACCCCCACCTGCCTACACCCTCCTCTCAGGCAGCTGTAGAGAGCGATAAGGTCTCCCTGGGCCTCCTCCTCTCCAGGCTGAACAGCCCCAGTTCCCTCAGCTGCTCCTCATCACACTTGTGCTCCAGACCCTTCACCAGCTCCTGCCCGTCTCTGGACACGCTCCAGCACCTCAGTGTCTGTCCTGCAGTGAGGGGCCCAAACTGAACACAGGATTCGAGGTGCGGCCTCACCAGTGCCCAGTACAGAGGGATGATCACTGCCCTGGTCCTGCTGTTTCTGATACCAGCCAGGATGCTGCTGGCCTTCTTGGCCACTTGGGCACACTGCTGGCTCACGTTCAGCCGGCTGTCGACCAGCACCCCCAGGCTCTTTCCCACCAGGCAGCTTCCCAGACACTCTTCCCCAAGCCTGTAGCATTGCCTGGGGTTGTTGTGACCCAAGTATGACCCAATTCCTTGCTTTGCTTGCATGCACAGCTTTTGCTTTATCTATTAAACTGTCTTTATCTCAGCTCAGAATTTTCTGACTTTTACTCTCCTGATTCTGTCACCCATCCTACTGCAGGGTAGTGAGTGAGTAGTGGTGTGGGGCTTAGCTGCCAGCCCAAGTTAAAACACAACACCTGTATAAAACCCGGTGTCCATATTCCATGCATACATATTCATATTCCACCATCTGCTGTAATATGCTATAAAACATATTGTGTGCTGGCTAAGAGACCGTCCTTCCATGCTATAAGAAATTCTGACATGCAAAGATTGTTTAACCAGCCTAAACTGGGCCAAATTTATTGACCATAATATTAAACGTTTTGTTGAACTGCAAAGAGAATTTCAGTTCATAAGATATTTCACGTTGAACTTGTTTAAAAAGTTTATAAATTCTCTAGCTTAAAATTTAAAATAATATTTCAAACAGAAATATAAAACTTGTTAATTTACAAAACCACATCTGGGATATTTCATTGGAAAATTGCTTAAGACATGGTTATATTTCAGACAGCAGCAGTTTAACTGTCAGGTTTTGATAAAACAGTTTTTAGAAGTTGTGACTTTAATAAATTGCCAAAGAAAATCTTCTTTGGCAAAGGTACTGCAAAAGCACAGTATACAGAAGCGTGTACATCTTCCACTAAGATGCAGATTAATAGAATAAGCAAGAAGAGATGCTTATATTTATATGGAAAAGCAGATCTATCTGTGGCAATAATAACATTTATTAGACTTGAGCTTATTTTCACCATGACTGCAGGCATATTTTAATATTCCAAACAACCACAGAATGCTTTTATTTGCTTTGTTCATAAAAAAAAAAAAAAAAAAAAAAAAGGGTCTCAGCATTCAATCTATTACTGTGGCGGAGCTCCAGGGATCTAAGACACAAATCCACATCAAACTCTCTTCATTAGCCAGGATGCTCATGGACCAGGTTCTTATACAGGGATGGAAAAAGTAATCCAAATTCCAGCACAGAAAGGGAAAAATATGTAGGACTAACAGCAAAATAACACTAAGTTAATTGTGCCTTTCTCTTATTTCTCACTAGAGGCTGTAGCACAATGATTATTCTATATAAAAGATAACAAAAGTGTTTAAGAAATACAGTAAAAATCCTAGGTGCAAATAGTCTGTTGCAGAGCCAGAGGCAACACTTAGTTTTACTGGCTTGCAAGCTATAGCTGTAACCAGAGGTTCATCCTCTTCTTTAATAGGGACTGACAGGCAGGTTTGGAAAATAGGAAAAAAAAAAAATTAAAAAAAACCCAAACCCCAAGAATTAACAAAACTCTTGGGCCTGATCTAAACAGCAGATATCAGATTAAAAGAATTATACAATCTGGTGGGGCAGGGGGAGAAGTTGCATCTGTTTTATAGGTGATGACTTTTCCTTTATCAACTCTGGGCTAACCTGAAGCACAGTGGTTTTGTGGGATTCCTAAACTGATAAAAAACAGAGAAAGAAAATAATGATGTTATGGTAAGCAACCTCTGTAAGTGAGATTTCTATTGTCTTTGGATCATACAGATGGGTTAAAAGAATGTACGTTAGTTTTAACAACCTTATTGTTTCCCAAATGAACTCACTGGTGTGTTGATTTTTCTGCATATTCCTTCCTAAATATTAAGATCTAGGAAAGAAAGAAGGAAATGGAAGAGCCAAATTGCCACTTCCTCGCATCTATGGAAGAGCTAAATGTAGTTTCAAGCTCTCCTACAGACCATTCTTTGGTTTACTCAGAATATTTTTACCAGTTCATTGTTTCACTTGCAGGGGATGTGATTTTCCAGTGCAAGAGTTAAGTCAATACCATTTTATAAATTGTATCAGTGTAAAAGTTCTTTGTAGCTGGGTAGTATATTGCCCTTTCTGGACAGACATAAGATCTATTACTACAGGTACCCTAATACAGATATACATGACTCTACTCTTACGGTGCTGTGCCATTTTTATTATACTAGAATTTTGAAAGCAACTTCATTTTTGTGCTATAAAAAACTTTTCTGATGTTATTTAATATTTGTGCTTCAGATCTTTCCCTCTTTTCTCCTGCTTAGAGTGAAGATATGTCTAATTTCGTTCCACCTACTTCATGTCTTACTTGCCTAAATATAGAATTTCTTTAGTTCAGGGTCTTTTATTTAAAGTGAGCACATGTGTATATACATATACTCTGTGCTGAGCATCCTGGGTGCAGTGATAACTACTCAGGAAAAGCTGGTGAAGGGATGTACTGACTTCTGTTCCATTGAACATCTTTAAAACAATTTGGAAGTAAACTGAAAAGATATGCCCTGGATTAATCAGTGGTCATGGGCTCTGTGTAAAATTTACCGAGTGAAACACAAATGTCTGATAAATACCCAAACAAATTGTAGATAAATGCAATGGAAACTAATGTGTGATTTTGGATCTTCTTTAATTAGGGCTGCTTAGTAATATTACGATGATAGAAGAATTAATACTAGGAAAAACCTTAACCATAGTCTAGCTATATCTGGATAGACATATGGGCAAAGAGATATGGATAAAGATACAGATAGGGATACGGATATAGATATAGAATAGATATAGATGATTTAGATAGAAGAGGGGACAAATTTCTAAGTATTGAAAGCCCATATGCTGGGATAGAAATCTGAGTCCCAGAGTCCCCATCTGTGGTACAGGGAGCCACCACGGCAGAGCCCAGTAGGGCAGCCTCCAGATGACAATCAAGTCAATTCAAACTGCCTCAAGAGATGTCAGCTAAAACATATCAGCTGCTCTTCTGCCTCAGCTTTCTAACAGTGGCATAAGTGACTCTACAGCACTTGCATAGCTCAGGATACAAAAGGGGAAATGAGGCTCTTGACTGGCTCGGTGACTGAGTTTGTCTGCTTTGGAGGAATGTTAATTATTATCCTCTTAACTAAGTCACCCTCATATGCAGCTTATCAGCCCAGGTAAGTAGACAGGCTGTTGAGAGAAGACACTGTCTTTACTTCTCACTTTGGCCTTTATTTGGCAATTTGTCCTTTAAAAACTTAGACCTACCTTTACAGTACTTATCCTATTTAATAGTTGATGGCAGGCCACCTAATCTCTTGGTGTTGGTCTAATCCATTCATGCCACGGGTTTGGGGTTTTTTTTGTTGCCACTACTGGACTGTCCTTATTTATCACAGCCATCCTCACTACATCTTCTGAAGAAGCCACATCAATCAAGTAACTATCCTGATTCACTGCATACCAGGATAACAAGAAATGTCTTGTTCTGACTGTGCATTTTTTTACCTATTTTGAGTCCTCCCACAAATTAAAGTCAGAGGAGCATTACCAGTAATGCTTAGCTGTCTCACAGAGGAGCAGCATAAGCTGCTGCATTAGGATGGGCTTTCAGTGGTGACAGGCAACTTCCAACTACCCTGAACGTTCTTCTCTGGACCTTTCTTACCCATCCAAGTTCTGTTCCCCACAGAGGTGGGGAGCAGGTTGACCATGAACATGAGCTGCTTCCCTGACGGGCCTGAAGGAACCATCCTCCCAGAGGCAATAACATGCAGGGGCTCTGTGGTCACCAGAGAAGGGGTCTCTGTGGTCTTCAGTTGCCCGCAGTCAGTTCCCAACTGGTCTTCAGCTCACTTTGGTATTTTCAATTTTCTCCTGATTTTTTCCCTGTAACTCAGACAGGCACCGAGGAACATCCCGGTGAATCACTGGAGTCCTTATGCCAGTTTACCCACCCTGGTCCTGCCATCCAATCCCCAGGTCAGTGTTGAGGGGTTGGGAAGGGAAGGTGGGGTGGGAGGAGGGCAGAGGAGGGCATCCTGTGGTGGAGATCTCTTATCCTGCCATGGACAACAAGTCTGGCATTTTGGCCTGATCCAGGAGCTCTTCTACAAAGACTTACTTTATGAACAAAGCAAATAAATGTACAAACTCTACAAGAAAAATTACACCCATCAAAACATTCATAAAGCCGCATACATTCACAGACAAATCTGAAGACATATAAAATTACAGCCTGAACCATTTTCCAAAGAAGTTCTCTTTAATTGGCACAAGGTGTTGAATTATGCAGAACAGATCTCAACAGAGATTTTTTTTTTAATATAAACTTAATTACTTTATCTTGGTTTGCATGAGGAAGCACAATACTTTTTGCACTGACTCTTTGTATCAGAGACAGCTACTATCCATGTTACTCTGTTCATGTAATAAAAATCAAATTGCATCAATTCCTTAACAAAGCACAGCAGAGGCTTCCCTTAATAGGATCCTTATTAGAGAATCAGATACAGCTATCTCCAAAGAAAGGATTTTTAAAAGGTACTGGGATTTCTCTGTAGTTTATTAGATTAAGCAACACTGGAATGAGCTGCTGGGAGATGTCAGTCTGGAATAAGAACTGCAGGGTGGAAACAGAGGCAATTAGGATACCCTCTGCTGTTGGCATGATTCAATGGAATTTTTTTTATTTTATGAGCTAAGCTGGAGAGGTGAGAGGGGCAGAAGCACTGCCAGGTGACATTTTGACTCTTCCATTGCTATTCACATTGTTCCTCCCTCATGCCCCAGTTTCACTCCCAGACAAAGTCAGGTTTGCAAACCAAAACCCACTGAACTCTGCAGCTGTTTCCACCGCACAGGGAACATGGGGAAATCGGGGACTCTGCTATGACGGGATTCAGCTGAACTTCCTTCTTGTGCCCCAAAACCACAGACATCTTAACAGGCCCAGTGTGGACTTGAGAATTTGTAAGGAAGCAAGTGAATTTTGCATGGGTTTTGTGGAGAACAGTTTGCACAGCCTTATTCCTAGCCTGAAATGGTATTCAGTTTGTGCCCTGAAGCATGAGGATTGATAGCCCTTGTCATTTGCTCCCAGCTAGTGTAACTGCCGTTATCTTAGCAAAGCACACCCCATTGCCACCAGACTCCTCTGGAGAACAATTAGCAGAGCTCGGCAGCTGAAATAACGACAGCAGGGCAGTGGCAGCATGGCTGCAGTCAGGCTGCACAAGAAATGGACCCTGTGTACATCTCAGAGTGGCTCTCCGCATCTCCCCAAACCATGGCTGGTGACTCCAGTGGTGGCAGGAGGTTGGCAGGGTGTTTAGAGGTGGCCGTCAGGGCTGGCCAACCAACAGCCACTGCAAACCCTTCCTGGTGACTTGAGCACAAATTGGGATTCAGGTTCTGGAAATCCCAGTTTGTGATATTTTAAATTACTGGTGCCAGACCGCCCAGCCACTGCTGCTTGTGATATTCTTGGCCACTGCCTTTAATTTATCAGTCTGTAGTGGCAATGCAGAGTTCACTCCAAGCTTGTGTCCAAACTAATGCCGACTGCAAAATGCCAGGCAGCACCATGCCAACCAGGGTTATCCCCCACTCTACAGCATCCTCTCGCTCCAGCCCTTCAGAGCTGCTGAACTGAGGGAAGTGAAATCACTTCTAATACATATCCTGCTTGTTCAGAGTTATATTTTCTCTCCTGGCATGCTGCTATGTAAAAGGCTTTTACAGGCCAGGATTTCAAAAGGAAACAAGTTTTCCCCCTTCTTCTCTGGCTGTGGTGCTTTAGAAGTGCATGGGCAGCACCTAAAATATAGGGGAGGTTAAAGATCCAACAAGGCAGCTATGTGAGGGCTCCAAGATTTCCAGAGGGAAGGTATGGCCAAAGGAAAGCAGTAGGAGCAAAGGCATTGCTTGCCAAAGCCGGGGGTGTTTTAAAAGGGCCATTACCACAGCCTGCTGTGGAGCTGGATCAGAGTGCACCAAGGAGAAATGGCAGAAAGAAACACATTCCCATCTACCTCTTCTTCCTCGTCTTCATTCCCCAGACAGGCAAAAGGACTGTTCCTCTTCTTGGGGGTCTACCAAAACCTAGGCAGGAGGAGCCACTGGTACCTGGCTGTGACAGCAGCAGAGAGATGTGCCAAGGTTGATGCTGAACTCGCAACTGCATCAACAGCCAGGCCCCAAAAAAAGCAGGTGGGGTGCTGTTTGGAAGGGTTTTTTTGGATTCATTCCCTCTGACATGAGGTATTTAACAAAGCTATTGCCCTCACACCCTGCTGCCATCAGTGGGCACAGATGGGACCTTCCACAGAGCAGTGATGTCTTGTGTGGGTTAGTCACACTCTGACTGATTCTAGTTGCTGAAACTGCTCTGGATGTAACTGTCCTGAATGTACCAGAAACCTCCAGTGACTCTGCTGCTACCTTAGACTCTGAACAAAAAATGATATATACATACAAATATGTCTATACATATACATAAAAATATACAGGTCTAACCGCCCATCTTAACCATAAATCATCTACTTAAAATTAAACATGTGCCCTGATGATTGGCACATACTGCTCTTTAAGTAGAAAACTACCTATAATATTTTTAACAAGCATTAACTGTCAAATATGAATATGCTTTAAAACGGCCCACAGGACAGCAAGCAACATGTCTTTTGGATGGCTCCAGGATCAACCCCCTTGCAGTTTGCATTGACGGGACAGGGCATCTGAATTTTTGTTGCAAGAGCTGGGAAAAAATGCAAAGTGCTCATCGCCAACTTGCAGAGGCATTTGAAGACAGGAGGCAAGTTTAAGTGGAGTTTGGCATCCCGTGGGGTGAACTTTTCCTGACAGCCAAAGCAATGATATTGAGCACTATCATTCTCTGCTGTGCACATCTTTGCCTGACCTTATCCTGGATGCATCCCCTTTGACTTACTTCTTTAAAGAGCCTAATAGATTTTCTTTAGCTTGAGGCAGAGGAAACCTCTGCTGGATTGAACTAATGTAGAAGTATTAGAAAAGATTGGTGCTGGGAATTTTTTCCCCTCTTTCCCTTGCTGTGCAATAGGAAGAAAATGTATGACCTAAATCTGCCAAACACCTTCAAAGGGAAGGAAGAAACACATGTGGAAAAGCATTAGAAAGCCACCCAGCTCCCGTTAATTATAATGAGAATGCCAACATTGCTAAATTAATAGAAGATAAACGGAATAAGTATTAAATGATTACGGTTTCCCTCACATATTTCTTTTCATCTATTCACCAGCAGATAGTTTTACTACATAAATAAATCTTTTCGGATGTAAACAAGTCTCCAGCACATAACTGCTGGAGTCGGCGATGGAGCTGTTGACTGCTGGGTGGGGAGGGAAGCTGCGATCTCCAGCACCCTCTGCAGCATCCTCGCCAAAGGGCAGGCTCGGAGCCTGCATCGCACGGCCGGGGGCACAAACCCAGCCCTGGTTACGAATATTTCCAGGATTAAAACCAGTAAAATGCACTTACGTGCGGGGTTTAATCCTACTAGTTTCTTACCGTTACTTGGTTTCACCCGTACACGGAAGGAAAACCTGATTTGAAATCACAAAGCTTCCCAGGGTGGGCGATGTAATTTCTGCTGGAGCCCACGTTCCCCAGTGGGGCCGTTCTGCTCCCAGTAGCCCCAGCGTGAGTGGCCTGTGGAGTGGGCCAGAACACTGTGGGGGCAGGGAAGTTTTGCAAATCCCTAGTATTTGGGAAGAAAAAAACACCCAGGTTTTTTGAGAAACCTGAAACTCTTCCAGAGGTTGGGTGCAGAGATACCACCGCATTACTTCATTGCTTTCCATTGGTCTGCCCCCTCCCAGCACCGGAGACACCGCTACAGCCTCCAGCCCTGGCTGGCTCTCTAAGGTGGAACAGAAAAATACAGTTACAATCTTAAGCTCTTGAATTTCCTCATTTAATCCTTGGCTTGTTGACCAAATGGCTTTCCATTTCATCTCCACTGATCCAGCATCCACCTGCTGAGTTATTGCAATGTGGTAAGCACATCAGACAAGAACCATATCCCTTTAAAGTTCACTAAAATGAAATAGTAGCAGAGCTCCCACGGTCAGCCACACAGCACCAGGTACCCTGCGCAGGGAAGCGGCAGTGTGGGGACTGTCCCTGGCACAGAAATCTGTAGCCCCACTGAGGGTGCAGGGCTGTGCTCCTTTGTACCAGCCAGGCTCTGTCCCACCCTAACACCCAGCAAAAAGATGCTCCCCAGTTTGTTTGTCCCCCTTTAGGAGCTGGACCAAAGGCTGCAGAGCTGCCAGCTGCCAGTGACCCCCTTCTTTTTGCTGAAGTGCAGTCATGAACTTTGATGTATTTTGCCTCAGTATCAGGATGGTCTGAGCTTGCTTTTACCAAGAGCAAGAGAAAAGAAGATCCACAAATTGTTCTTTTCTTTGCCAGGCTGCTTCCCAGGCAGGTTTTGAGCAGAGGCAGTTTGGCTCAGCCCCACAGGCCTCCCCAATGACAATTACACAACCAGACCCCTCCTGTGTGGGGCATTTCATACTACTCAGACATGCATATAGGAAGAGGGCTGTTTATATTGTGTGTGTGTGTGTGTATATATATCTTTGTATATTGTATTTGTATTTTGTATTTTTATACATATTATATATAATATATATATTGTGTATATATCTTTCTTTTTTGCATCCCTGTGCTTCTGAGAGCCACGTGCCCCCCTCCCTCTGCCCCAAGGTGTCCAGTCCAGCCCTTCCCTCCCACCCCTTCTGTTAAGTGCCTAATGTGACTTTTTTCCTGTCCTCTTGTCAAGTCACCCTCCTGCAGAGCAGCTGCTGTTAGAGCAGATGTAAAATGGTTCAGTAACACTCGCTAATATTAGCTTTGACACCAGCACAGAGAGGAAATAAATTCTTTTCTGGGGGAGAAGCACAAATTACTTAATGCAGCAGATCAGAGCAGCATCCGTGACAATGCTGGAAGAGAGCTGTTTTAATATCTCCCTGAATATAACACACACACGAAGCAGAATAACTTGCCCACCAGCAGTGAGAGTACAGCCTGCCCCAACACGCCCTGCACAACCTGTGGTGATTTCTGCCCAACCTTGGAGGACTCCGGTCATTAATCTAAAATCTACTTATTAGTCCATAAAGAGCCACCTCTGGCTGCCTTGGTGGGCAGGAGAGGTGCTTCACAAGCTGGGCTTTTCCATGATAATTACAGCAGGCACTACAGCCAGCACCAGTGGAGAGGTGGCCAAGGCATGTTGAGATAGGGAGGCTGCTTGCTGGTGTTTAAGCAGGCACAGGTCACAGACGTGAAGTGGAGTAGCAAGCAGTGTCCAAGCATTTTGGCTTTTTGGCATTTTGGCAGTGCCTCAGCGTTTTGTCATTTGCCCAAGTCTCCTCCGTTTATGCTTTTGGCATCAGGCATGCAACAGTCTGGCTGGTCATGGGGCGGACGAGAGGGGTTTGCAGTGGACAGCGAAACTGGATGGAGTATCAGGAGCTGGCTTGGAAAGGTCTCAGCCTCCTCCTGGGTCAAAGAAGAAAAGCTGCTCAGGGTTATGTGCCTTGCTCGGCAGCCAAATCCTGCCTGTGCTCCGCACCATGAGGCCTTCAGCTCCAACCTATTTTACCAACAGCTCTGGCTCCAGCCTGGACAAAAGAGGGATGCAGGACCAGAGCCGCTGTGCAGAGTTCAGGGAGTCTGAAACCCTTCTGCCTGCAGGAGTGTCCCGTCCTCTGCTATGGCGGCACACCTCCTCCCGCGAGAAATGTGTTTACTGTGCCCTGAACGACTTCTCCAAGGCAGTAGTTTGGCTGATGGTCTGTGGTGGCCTGAACTGCAGGGGAATCGCATCCCGTTCACATGCTGCATGCAGTGAGCCAAGCTTTCCATGTGTACCAGCCCCACTAGGAGATTTTCACCTCCCTCTGAAATCTCAGGTACAAGAGGGATTCAACACGGATGGGATGACCTAGTATGCAAATGATTACATTTCTGACCTGGAAACTCCTATTGCTTCTCCTTTGTTCTGCTCTTGGGACGAAAACACTGAAAGCATTTCAGCAAAGTCAGTAGTAGCTGCTCTGGTGGGAAATACCTTCAAAGGGTCCCTTTTGCTAGTGCTGCAAGGCTGAACACAGCTCAGGAAATAAAGAAATCTGGCCGAATTCAGGAGCTGCACCCATTGGCACCACCGGTAATTGGCCCGTTGCCCCTCTGACTAGCTCTAATGGAAATGTCTGGTAGTCATGGGAGCGTAGGTTGTTAATCGCTGGAGCGTGCACTGGCCTCGGTTGTTAGCCAATTCTGTGGACAATTTCTGTTCAGGTTATGGATCAACACTGCACATGTAACATAGAGTATTATATTCAGGCAGAAAGAAAATAATGGATTCAGCACAAAAAGGCAAGAAACTAAACTGTTTAGATAACCTTAGGCTTTCTGTGCTAAGAAAATCGATACAGTTAGAAACTCAGAAACTGGCCACGTTGCCAGCAGTCAGGCTACAGAACCACAGAGAGCCCAATGTAGATGGCCAAAACAACTTAGTTTCCACTTTTTTTGCTTGTATTACCATTTTATTTTCTTTTTAATAATTCTAAGTGTTTCTGCTTAGTTTGCACCTTCCTCCTAAGGTACCTTTGCCTGGGAAGTTTAGTATTTTTTTATCCAAAATCTTAGTTCACGGTCCCCTATATCTGGAACACTATGGCCCTGTGAGTTCCCATCTTTTTTGATGATATCTGTTATTAGTCCACAGAAAAATTGGCATGGAAAAGACTGTGTCAACTTGCAGTTTCCCAGCGTGGGTAGTTTACGCTCTGTATTCCGTTCACACATATGGTGTCCTTACCCCAGCAACCAACACGGGTGCTAATTAGCAGCTACACTCCTCCTGGCAGGTTGTGTACGCACCCATCAGGTAGCACCTGACATGAATTTAATTCGCATCAGGGATTAACTATTTTGTTATCTGCATTGCAATTACACCATCAGGTCCCAGCTAGGGCTGGGACTCAAGTGCACAGAAAAGGGAGCAGCAGTCCCAGCAGCACGGAAAATGTAATTAGGTGTAAGGGCATTAATAGGCCTCAATGACCTTGACCAGCCTCACCTGGGACCCACATCCACACCCTTCCCCTGGACCCCAGGGCTCTATTTAAGCTCACACCAGGAGTTTAGCCTTTTCCCAAGCTATGCTGTGGATGTCTCTGTTCTCAGCTGTGTTGCAGAACTTGTTTTCTGGATAGACTTGTCCTTGTGTCATGGATGGACCTTGGACCCATGCTGCAGCCTTGTCTCTGTCTCCTTTGCTCCTGTGTGGATTCCTTGGATGGCCTCTGGAGCTGATGCATCGCCTTGTTTTATCTGGGACTGTTACTAGCCCCTGTTACCACCAGTGCTGTGTTCCTCCTCAGCTCCCAGCTCGCCTTCTGTTGTGGAGCAGCCCAGCTCTTGCTGCTCCCTGATATTGAGACGAAGTGGGGAGGAAGGACTGACTACAGCACTGTAGGGAATGCTGGAGGAGCTGCCACGAAGGAGTGAGGGAGCAAGGCAGAAAGCCCCTCCTTGTGTGCCCGCAGTGGGGGACAGATGTTTTCAGCAGCCTTCATCCCACAGGATGGACACAAGGAAATCATAGGACTACTTGTGGCTTTCTCATCCCTCAGGTAAGCATGCAAGGAGAAGAAAGGGTATACACACCCCTGTCTTATTTTGGGAGTCAGTTGGGATGCAGTCAAGGCAGGCAGCCAAGGACAGCAGTGGGTTGTGTTTGCTGTGGATCCATCTTTGATTCCTGTGTAACGATACAGGGGCTACAGCTCCTTTCACAGCAGGATCCCTAAAACACCTGACCTAGGGGTCCATCGCTGGGTGTGGGTGTATCCGGAGCCACCCATGAAGCTGTCAGAGGGCTAACAGCAGCTTAGCCAAGTTTATCTTTCATTCTGCCTGGCCTAAGAGGCAAGACATGTGCTCCTGGTTTCTGTACACTCGTTCCTACCTGGTATAAGGCTGCACCATGTTCTCTTTAGCAGTGCAGGTATGCCCTTAATGTGGCATGCACATCCAAATGTGATGACATTCGGAAAAAATTCTGGTTAAAGGAGAAGAAAAAACACCAGAGCAAAGAGTTCTTGTTAAGCAAATAACAAAGGACTCTAATCTTTGGAGGCAGTTTGTTGTTCCATGTGCATCTTAAAGCTTATGCTGTAGAGAGATGATGCCACTTGCTGCAAGCTTTGTTCCTTTTATTTTTTTATCTTGGAAATGGACTAAAGACAGAAGTAGTCAGTAAAAGAAGTATCTGCAGACAGTGAAGAGTCAGGAAACTGTGAGATCACCTCCCTTTGCATACTGTTTATGACAAATGGCTACCAGTCTTTGTCAGCCTTGCAGAGTATCAGAAACTGTAGCAGACTGTATGCTTCAGACATAAGGAAAGCCAGCTGGGCTGCCCCGTAAGGCAGTGCCTTTGAGCCATCCATATCCCCCAGCGTGAATAGCAGGTTTGTAGAAGCCTCCTAACAAAGCTCGGAGTTCAAATACCTCGTGGGGCTTTCTCGTGCTCGTCTTGCTGTGCTGCCAGCCTGGAGCTGCACAGAGCTGTGTCAGCCCAGGTGGAAATACTGTGTGAAACAGTTCTGCATGCTGCAGGGAGTAAAACTTTAGGAGATTTTTACTGAGAAGGAAACCTGAGATTTCCCCACAGGGACCAAGGATGTGCATACTGAGGTGCTGGATGACAATATAATCTATAAAACTCTCATGCTAAGAGGTGTTTCTCTTTAAAGAATGAGGTGATACTACACAGTAGGAGATTAATCACTCCTCCTCCCCTTTCCTCCCACTTACCTTGTGGATCATTAGGTCTCAGGAAGGTTTTAATTCTGCCTCTGCCATGTGTACATGAAAAAAATTGTCAACAATTTCACCTGGCTGGTGACTAGGTCATGTTAAGATCTGTATCACAAACACTCATTAGTCCAAAACAGCAAAGAAACAATGTGTCCTCTTGGGAAAGGAGGATATTTATCAAGTTAGGAGGCTTTTATGGGGAATTATCTTTTCAGCTGTACATACAGCTCTTGCTTCATTCCACGAGAGCTACATGTATAAGCAAGAGACGGGGAAAACTGGTGTTCCTGATCATCCCTCTTGCTTGAGTGATTACAGCTTTATGTCCTGGACTACTTCCTTCAAGGAAGATTTCTATCACAGGAGCTTTCGGGTGAGAATTTCAAAATGAATTAATCAAAACTGAGGTGATTAGTGTTGAAATAATGTCTCAATCCAGTGCAAAGCACCTGAGATTGGATTCCCAGATTGGATTTACTCCAGTCTGAGCCCATTTTGTGTCTGGAGTTATTTACTGTGAAATTGTTAGGGACTGGGCGTTCACTTTCAGAGCAACAGGCTGTTGTGTATGGATCAGATCTTGATTTTTTTATTCTTTTTTTTATAGCAAATGCTCCTGAGAACCTATTTTTGTCAGGAAGAGATTGGGAGGTGTGTGGATTTTATGAGTTAACACTGGAATTCATGTATTCATCTGCTGGTCCTTCAAGTGATGTTAATCTGTGTAGAGAACAGGGACAATAATATGGGATTTAACTGATCAAGTCAACTGAATTAAAAATCAAGAAGTAGAAGGAAACAGATTTGACTTGCATGTTTGAACTGAAGGCTGGAAATATGCAAATAGGAAAGAAGGGGGGGGAAATAAATTAAAATGTTTCTCTAATTCTTACCCAGTGTGTCTTAAGAAAAAAATTCTTATTTTTATTTTTAAATTTATAGACTCTGGCTTTTGTGTTACTGGTAACTAAAGTTAGAACTAGCTCAGAAAAATCTTTAAAAGTAGTTTATAATGACAACCTTTTGCAAAGAAAATAAAAAAGGAAAAGGAATCAATCTAATTCTTCCCTCCCAGTTTACCAAATCAGGTACCAAAACTCAGCCTTTCCTTTGCAGATTAATCTAACTAGAAGCAACATTTCACTCTGCCTATTACAAAAGTAATTCCACTGATAACTGCTTCCACGGGGGGTGCAGTGAGTTTTAAACACTCCATCTTCGTTCTATGAAAAATGCTGTTGAAGTGTATTACAAGCTATTATCAAGTTTATAAAAAGATTCACTCTGGAGTTATGGTATTTTATGCCAGCTTTCAGCTTAGGCTAAACTTTTATAGCCAGGATATAAACTTCTGAATATAGGGTCTTTGTAATAGAAAACTTGGCTCAATATAGGGTCAGGAGGAGCAATGGTATAATACAATTTATAGCCTACTCTGCTTGGATTTACATTTCATCACAGCACAGTATCAGGAGCAGATGTTACAATGACAGTCCTCCCTTTTTTGTTGCTGTGTAAAAACAACACATAATATAGTCCTAAAACAGAACTGCTGTTTTCTTAATGGGAGAGCAGGGATAGCTCATGTTTTCAAAACATATTTTTACAAGCATAGGCTTTGTAACAGCAATACCTCAGATACCCCCCTTCAAAAACAGTGTCATTGAAAATAAATCCTCTGGTTTTAACCTCTGATGTCAGAGATCAAAAGCACAGGAAAAGCAAAGGCTGAGCTCTCTCGAGACAGGGGCCAAGCTATGGAGGCTCCAGGTGATGTCGGGAAGGGAAAGCCTATTTTAGAGACTGGAGACAGTGGATGGGATGGTGTCACTGAAGTTGGAAAGGACCCTGGAAAATTCTAGTCCGATGCTTTGCTCAAAGCAGGGCCAACAGAAGGTTTAAAGCTATTTTCTATTATTTGACCATGTGAATAAATTATACTTTTGCTGAACTGCAAGAATATAGCAGTACAGTGCTTGCCTAGTGCCCAAATCAACCAGTTCAGTGACAGCTATGTCACTCTAATGCCATGTGAATAGAAACTTTTTTCCCTCAGTCACAGTATAATGTGCATGTTACAGATAAATTAAAGATGTTTAAGCTTTCTCCTGTCCCCTTGTGACCCTCCACTCCCTTTATTTTTACTTTGCTGGCAGAACAGAAATGAACAGTTGCTTTAAGGCATTTAATAATTATAAAAGCACTTCACTTTGAAACCCTAGGTGTTGTGTATGGACTTCATTGGGGGGGGGAACTGATTTACATTGAAGTTTGGATCCAGTCTGATAGAGCTTGTCCAGTTAAAGATCACTGTGACCAGAAATTTTTTTGTTCTCTGCTCTGGGAGGTGGAGGGCTCGAAGACAATGCTCCCAGGCACTACTGGAAATCAAATATGGATATTAGGAAAGTCTCCCGGTAATTTCCCAAAAACTAAATATTGAAGATTACTGACTACAGAAAATCATATGCAATTATTTCTGCCTTTTGTTGTTGTTTTTGCTGTCTTAGTCTGCAAGGTTGAGGGAAGACCAGTCTCCATGCACCACCCCTTTGTGGATGTGTAGATACCTTCCAGAGTTTAGAACAAAGTCTTTTGCCATCTACCATCTTATAACTCTGATGAGAGGACAATATTGGCAATACTAGCAAATTAATCCATTCCAGGGTGAGACTGAAGCTTTCCAGTGATCCAGTTTGTGCTCATTATTGCACTGTTATTAACTACTTAATTGCTGGTTCTCTGTCACCAGCAGAGTTAGTAGGAAAACAATGAGGTTAAAATGTTTTAAATACATTCCACTCTCTTTAGCTAGCTCCTGGCTGCAAAGAATGCTGTGAACTACCAGTGAACCTTGGCTGAGAGTTAATGCTTGTAATTTCATGCTTTTGAGCAAGTTCACTGGTGTTTCCTAATGGTGCTTCTGGCCTTGAAGGTGCCAGATAACCCATGCACCGAAAAGGGCACTGATGTTGGTGCCTGTTAAAGGAGGTCAGTGAGTGGAAGCACTGAAGGGTAGAAGTTCAGGCTGTGGCAAGAAAAGGAGACTGAAAATATATCATTGTTTAACGTGCTGTTATGTGCCAGTGTGTACCAGAAGGTATATACTGGGCATGATTTGGCTGTGTTGCAAGAGTCAACACAGCTGTTCAGAGGGGGATTCAATTGGCCATGTCCTGGCCATACTGTCAGTGAGATTTGACCGTGAAGCTTGCAAGCTCTGTGCAAATAAACCTCCAAAATATTGAAGCCTTCTGATTTGCAAAAGGGAACTCAGACTGGCCTTTTGTTGTCTGATAAGCCCCTGAATTGTATCTTTCTGGCCTTGCCAAGTATTCCACAGGAACAACCGATCTGATGCCATTTTGGCATGTCTGAATTGCATAGATCATGCATAGGCATGACTTCCAATTCCGATGAATTCCAACTACTTAGAATTTTCTAAGTTTCCTAAGCATTAAGTGCAGAGGAAGCAAGGATTGTACGAGGGTATAGTAAGAGTTTCTCCTGACTCCGTGTAATCAGTTGTTGGTCAGACACCAAACACCAGAATGGATCTGTATGACATCTGTGATACTGTCTAGTAAGCTGGATGCCAAAGGACAGACCAGAAGCCCTGGATTTCCTCGTAGATTCCCCTTACTTTGCTGCTTTCCTCTCCCATGACTACTTTGCTTCCAACCTGACTACTTAGAGCCCTCTATGTATGCACAGTTTGTCACTCCATGATAATCTTGATAGAGGTATCAAGAAGCTATCAGCATGAAAATAAGGGGTAGGATGAGTGATTAGAAAATTTCTGGAGGACAGGATGACAGGGTGAATCTCATAGGCAGGAATTTTTTTTCCTGTCCCATAATCCTGGGGAATCCAGGACTTTCAATTAGGGCAGATGTGCTCTCTGTTTTCACACATCAATCTTTCATTGGCCTTGCATCAATCATTCACTGGCTTGTGCAAATAACTTCTCCCGAACAATATTCTCACATCAGAAATGGGCACTGTCATCTGCGAACCTGTCTGAATATTTCATTGTTGCCGGATGATGCTTTTTGTTGAGGCTTTTTGTGTGTTTCCTGGATGACATAGCAAGATAGTCCCTGTGCTCTTTGCCCTAATGAGGCTGGAAAGCCAAGGTAAAGCCAGACAGTGACTGGGGCCGTGTCCTAGAAAACCTTTTCTCTTGTAGCCTATGCAGGGAGGAACACAGGGAACTGCAAACAGGGAGCACTTTTTCGCTATTTGTTTGACTCTAGTCCAGTCAGGTTCAACACAGCTGATGTCAAAGAGTGGTTAGAGCAATGTCAAGGTCATTCTCGATAGACAGCTGTTCAGCAGATGGTGTCTTTACAGATGTGGTATATCACAGTCTTGTTTTCATCTGAAAACCTTTTAGATCCTCCTGCCTGCTCTCTAGGAAGTTTGGGGGATTCATTCATTAACACATATCACTAGCAGGCACTGATAATTCTTCTTGGCCTTCACTTAAAAAATATACCTTGATCCTTTTAAATTGCAAGGCCTCAGCACAAGGTCAATCTGCTGATGTGGTGTGGAGTGAAAAGGGGCTCCTAAGGTTTTGGTAGTGAAGTTCTTGGCTGACACTGTCAGACCTGACTTATAAAATCAGTTAGCTATTTCACACGACTTAGATACAAAGTCTACTTTGGCTACTTATTCTTTCAGGAAAGTGTTAATCCATAGGTTACGCTTCAAGCAGCTGCCAGATTTCTGAAGGTGCTGTTGAAAGCTCTTTGTGCATGGTCTCTGGGAGGCCACATTTGCCTGAGTCAAGGTCAACACAGATGAAAAGGGGGGAGAAGTTCGGGAGAGAAGCAAAGTGTAGAACTAAGGGGAGGCCTGGTGAAAATTATGATCTACCCAACAACTTCTGAAAAATAGGTCTGGCCAGATGTCAGAAACAGCAATAAATTTCCTGATTGGAGTAATTGAAAACTAGTCCTGTCCAGAAAGTACATCACCTGTGTAATAAACAGTAAATGCCTATAAACTGGGCTTACCCATGCCTGGTTTGGACAATATAATGTTTTCTTGCTTCTTGGAAAGAATCTGGTACTTGTAAGTGTATCTCAGATAAGGTCACCAGTGAATTTTTATTCCTAATAACAGTGATGATCATTACTTTCTGTGATGGCAAATAGCTTCTGCAGGAACAGTGTGGTAACCTGACCCAGGACTTCTTTTAAAAATTGCGTTGATAGATTAAAATTACAAATTAACACCATGTTCCTATGCTCCTGTGGTCTCAGATTTCCCCCTCCATTTACAATAGCTCCTGTAAGTCTATATTGAACTTTGCCTTTGTGGTCTCTCATTGTGTTTTTTCTCAGTACTGTGCTCTTACAGTAGAAAAGACTTTGAAATCAATTGCTGAAATGTAGTTCAGTGTATGGTTCATAAAGGGCTTTGGGAAACTATTTTGTATAGAAAGTGTGATACAAATACAGGCAGCATATTTATTCCCTTTTCTTAGCTTTGTAATTACACCATTAATGTGGCAAACCTGTCAAATATGTAACTTAGCTTACTGAAGCCCTACCTAACAAAAGGTACTTAAGTGGCTGCTTAAAATTAAGCAAGTGATTTAATCCTGCCTCATACAGTTCTTAAACACAGGCATAAGTCTCACTGAAGTAAAGGCAAGCACATTAAAGTTAAGCGTATGCTAAGCACTTTGTTAGATCAGGGTCTAACTCTACTTATTTTCATATCCATTTCTAATCCTGAAAAACAACAAGCATGTTACAAGAGGCAGTGGCACCTCAACTTCTGCCCCGATTAAATAACTTAAAAAATCATGAAACCTAAAGCAATTGCATTGTCATCATACTTCTTTCCTTTTATGATTAATCCAGACTTTGATATGTCTTTCTATAGGATTAATATCTTAACAGCAAGGTAATAGGTAGTATGACATTTAATCTCTGTGATTAAATTCCATACTAAAAATGTCCTATAAATAAAAGAAACAATTGAGGCAATCATAAATTACCTTCATTGTTGCAAAGTGATGGATTTAGTGGTTACAGAGGGTAAAATCTCATGAGCTCATTAAAAGCTATAAGGGTTTTTTACTTCCACAGACCTAAAAGACATTGTGGCCTACGGCAGGTTTTCTCACGGTGCTTTCATTTAATCAGCAGAAACCTTAAGGGGAAACAGAAGATTCTGCATATATATACCTATTTCATTTTCCAGTAGAGATAACCAGATCCAAATAGGGATCTCTGGCTTCATGTTTTATCTTAGGTGCCTCCTGTGGGCTCAGCACTATGTGCCTAATGAAAGAGAATGTATTTTTTGGTTAATAGCCAGAATCACATTGTGTCTGGGTCTGAGTCTGCTTCTCGTCTCTGCCACTGACCTCCACTGTGACCTTGGGCAAGTCACAGAAGGCCAAATTTTCAAGAGCTCAGCATCAGCCATCAGAGCAAGCTCAAAAATGCATCAGCCACAACCATAGTGCCAAATTAATAAGGCTTGGATGCAGTCCAGTGGACTGTGCTTTTCTGAGTATTTACCTGAAAGCATCACAAGGGAGACGCTTATCTGAGTCCCTCTGAAAATTTGCACACAGGAATAGGTCCAGAACACTTTAAGGCTCCACTGTGCTACTGATATGCACCTGAAGGATTCATTTCTCCCTTTGCAAAATGAACAAAAGTTTGTACCTGACCAGAAGGGCTTCACTTAGCGTAATAAGGCATGTTTTTTCCTATTTCTTTAGAGAACCCTATTTACTTACTACAGGTACTGAGACAGCTTTTTCCTTTCTGTTCATCTATAGCAGGTAGAGAGGTTTAGTTAAGTGGCAGAAGGGGGATAAAAGTGGACAAGACTTTCATCCAAGTTGCTGGAGGTTTCAAGGCCTCTCATTAGCGCTTTCCTGCCTCCTGAAAACTGTGCGGTCCCTGTGACTCCTTACAACAAACTGTCATTGCCATGAAACCCGTCCTCCAACAAGGCTGATACAGACACGCAGGCTGCCCTGTGCCTCTGCTGAGCTGCACCATCCCCAAGGCTAGGGATGGACAAGAGGCTGCTCTAGGGTCTGACAGCACACACACAAAAAAAGCCAGCCCATTCATGTGATTAAGGATTCAAATGAAAGGCTTTCTGTAAAGATGCATTTTATATATAAAAGGCTGCCAGCAGAGAAGTCCCCCATGGTGCAGTTTGTAGGATCTTGTAAGAGTTTAGCAAGATTAAGTTCATGTAAATTCCTTGAAGCATCTGCAGAACTCACAATGAGGTTTTGCTGCACATTGTACCAGATGAAATGCTGCATTTCAGTGTTAAACCTTGTTCGAGTACCCATGAAAATAACAGGGCCAGCAGTGCCAGGAGCACCCAGTTTCCTACTGGAGCAATAGGGTAGAAGCCTTATTGCAGGTGGCATGGGTGCTCTGTAAGGATTGGCCATGAGTGATTTTGCTGTAGGTCTTTGCCATCAACAGAGACCAGGGAACTCTTCTTACTTCAGCCTCAAAAAGAAAAGAAACCACAAAAAAGGGGAGGAAAAAATGCACACACTGACCAAGAAATTTCTCTCATTACTAATCCCAGGAGCTGCCTACAACCTCTGTCCCTTAAATCATGTGGGGCCTGTCTTAGCAAAGATTCATGGAAGGTAGAAGCTCACTGATGGACTCTGATAAATCAATCACGTCTTAGATTGCTTTTTAAAAACTTCAGCCTGTTTTCCTGAAATCTGTTATTAAATATGCCCTGTTCTGGCCAGTTCCTTTCACAATGACCTCCAACATGTTTCTGCTGGAGAAGCTATAACGGGAGAATGGGCACGGGCCCAGGGAGCCTCAAAAAAATGCCTTGCAAGTAAACAGGCTGTAGAGCATGGCAGGGCCTCCAGACAGTGCAAAAGGCACTGCAGTGGCCCAGGTCTACATCAAAAACACCTGCTGGTGGAGACTTGAAAATATTTTCGAGTGGTTTATATGTCGAGTGAATGCATCCCAAAGGGACCAAAAAGGGAGCAAAATCACAGCTTAGCTTCCCTGTGCTTTGTTTCTTTGTTGGTCCTTTCTTTGTGTACCACCATACTGTAGCTAGTTTATCACAGGCTGGGCCAGTGCAATCCCATCTTACTGTAGAAACCTCACAGCAAACCTCTAGAAATGCTGATACTTCATACAAACTTGCCAAACACTTCCCTTCCATCACCCATGGTCTGAGAGTTCCAGGCTCAAGCTGGGGATGGAGATGTTTTGCATTCAGTAATGTTAAATTATTTTACCCATTCTTACAAACTGAAGCAATGTATGTAATATAAGATGTCTGCTTTATTAACATCTTCACTCTGGGTACTTGCAGCCTGAGTCCAAAAGTCCTAACATCTCGGGTTATTTGAAATGCTCCAGGGTATCTGAGACATCCATGTGGGCCTGGCATATAGACCCAGGATGCAGGGCTACCCCAGACATGACATGCTGCAGACCAGGGTGATAAACTAGGGCACCTCCAGTGACACTTCAGACTCCTTTTTTGCACTTGAATCCTATCCCCATTGACAGCAGTGAGAGCTCAGGCACTTAATGCACATCTAGATGATTGCATGTAGACACCAAATGTAGGTGCCTCAGTCTGAGAGGCTGAATCAAGCTCCTCCTCAGCAACATGCCCCATCAGTCCCACCTGTGCTTTTGTAGGTACCTTGCAGAGCTGCTTGTAGACAATGAGCTACTTGAGACCATTAATATTCCTGGATAACCTATAAAACTGATCAAGCAGGGGGAAAAAAAAAATCTCATTGAAACCTGGGAAGAAAACTCATGATTTTTAATTTTTTAATTATGTTTTAGTTTATTATAAAAGCTACCTCAAAATACAAATTCAGAAGTTTTCCTATGGGGAATTTTTTTAGATTTTCACACAAAATAAATATTTCTCACTAAGAATTTTATTCAAAACTTGGTTTTCCATAGGGAGGGGAAATTCAGATTTTTCACACCCCCTTGGATACTTATGCTGACGGTGCTCCAGGCAAGAACTGGTAGGATTAGGGGGAACTGATAGCTACCAGGACAATTTCAGAGGTCTGTAATATGACCTGAAGAAATGATTGATTTGCACTATCCATTGACAAAGAAGGTGCATCATGCAGAAGGAGAGCAGCAGCCTGACATCTGAGGTCAATTGACCCATGTTCCCACAGTGCAGAGATGGGGCAGGCTTAGATGTGCAGAGCCAACAAAGCAGTTCCTTGAATAACAGGCAATCAGCCTTGTCGTCTTTGAAGCCAAGGGAATTCTCCCATTGATTTCAATGAATTCTGATTTATATTTTAAGGAAAGTACCCACCTCAGGTAGCTGAGTGCCATTGCTCAATTCAAACCAAAGTAAAACATGTCTGGCTGCTTTAAACTATTACCTTCCAAACAAATATTAAATAGACTCAGCTAGAACAAGAAAAATTTTGATGTAATTAAGCCTTGATTTTCTTGTTGGTTTTGCATCTGTTCTAGTTCCTTTTCTTCAAATAGACCACTTCATCATTTGTTGGTAATCATGATTTGCAGCTATAAATGTAATCCATACAGCAAATGCAGTATGCCTTTTCTACTACTCACTTTCACTCTTCCCATGTGCCTTTTACATCCTTATGCTATATGTGTCCAGTTTTATGTCCACATGCACTTCTAATAAGTAAACTTACAGGGTTTGTGTGGATGAGTATTTACAGGATCTTCCTTGTTTACCCTCGCTCTTTGTACATCTATTGAGCCTGGTACCCAAGAGATGCTGAGAGCATCAACATTCACTAACATCGCTAGCAAATAAAAATGCTCAGCATCACATAGGCCTTAGTCACCTTTTTTCCAATGCTCCTATAGTTTATTTCATCCAAGAAAATTGCCATAGCCACAAGGATTATCGCTAGGGTCACCTTGAAGGGGATGGTCAGCACTTTAGTGTGTAGGCTCTGAGTTTGTATTGTAGAGGTTATTCTCTGTGGGCTTTTAGGGCTTTTCTCCCCCATAAGCACTGCATAAGTGTACCTCAGGTTGGCTTGAAGAGCTGTTTAAAGGATCAGTCTGCATATTTATTTGCTTTTTCTTCTCGAAGTCCTTTAATTTAGTTGCAGATCTAGAAAATGAGGTGTACAACAGAAATCAGACCAGGGAGTTCTGGCATTGCTGGCAGTGTCCTGCTTGAGCTAGATGCCTGAATGGGTGAAAGCTCCAGATACACTGCAACGTACATCAGGCAGCAACTGTGCAGAACCACAAATTCAAAAGCAGGATTGAGACAGAGAGAAAAGGGATTTACTGGATATATTTCAGCAGACCAGGATATAGGATTTGATGGCATCCTAGGATTGACTCCATGATTGTAAACAGCCTGGAGGACAAACAGTATTTCTGTTATGTTTTTGCAAATACCCTCGAGCAGGAGGCTCCAGTCACAGCCAAAAGTGTCTTACAGCATTGACAAATACTGTTAATACTTGGCATTTATCTGTCAAGTTGAGAATTACTGGTGCTGGAGTCTTTGTCTGCTTAGTTAATGAGAGAACAGAAGTAACACAATCTGACTTCCTCAGCCATTCATACCTTCACAATGAAGCCTGAGCTTCTAATGCTCCTGGTGCCACTGTTGTGCAGGCTTTCTTTAAGCTATCCGGTTCATATGATAAATAGGTTTGAGGAAATCTCTTCACTTCTGTGGATCCCACAAGCCAAAAATGGAGGCTAAATAAATGAAATAAATTATTCATTCTGAATTATTTACTCAGCTCCACTTATCTGTTCTCATTTACTTCCTTTTTACTTAAACTAGATCATTCATCTTTTCTTCCTTAAAAGGTATTTGAATGTGGTTTGACTCACTTTGCACACATCAAATGCTGTTAGATACTACCATCATGCTGCTGTTTGGGAAGGCTATAAATAGCATTATATACATTGAAGTAAACAAACCTCATTAGCTTTAACTCCATTAATCACAGTCAATAACACTAATGAAGCCTATTTTAGCATCGCTCTCAGAGATATAGGACTAATTCATCTCATTATTAACTTTTGTGGAATTTCAGTCCTCTTCAAATGCATCGCCCAGTCCTATCAAATTTTATGTGAGGTCAACATTTTCCCATGAATTTTTGAAATGTAAATTCAAAAAAAAAAAAAAAAGGATTTTAAAATCATTTTGGAAGGTTTTGAGTTAATTGCAAAAGAACCCAAGAATGAGAAAGTGAGGAGGACTGGAAACTGAAAGGGAAACTACACAGGATTAAACAAGTCTCTTGCTTCAGTTGCTACTCTCTGGCCTCAGTGTGATGGAAGTGTCACCTGAGCAGTGGTGGCCCAAATTCCAGACAGGGCTTAATCACTGGGGACTCAAGTCTGACACAAAGATGCTGACTTAGAGGTGTAGAGATCTTTCCAACATGCAGATTTAGCGATCTCCAGTGCACATGGACTTACCTTACTGTTTCCTTACAGGTTGTCTTGGATACGTTTATGGACTAGGATTTCAGCATTTCAGGGGTTGTAGGAGGGTGTTATTGGACTAATGTATTAGTTTATTTGTAGACTGCACCAAGACAGTTATAGTAGTAGATACTGTTTTGTGCAGGCCTGACATGATAGAGTTAATTCTATATGGAGCTACAGAAAGATGAAAAGTTTTTTTTCATTAAAATTTTATTCCCTTTTTGTTCAAATGTTGACAAAAACATTTTTTAACTGTATAACATTTCTAACTGTCCTATTTGCACATATATCATACTTCCTGAGCATTTTAAAAATACAAAGCAACACCTTTAGTGTTACACTAATACAGTTTTCTGCTTTTTATGGTGTTTTTTTATTTTCCATATATCTGCCATTCTGTTTTCTGGCCTGGATTAAAATTGGCAGTATCTAAAACACCTTGAAAAAGATGTTTTCCAATAAATCTTTGTAGCTAAAAGCAGGAATAACCAGTGATGGAGCCAGTTTTGCAACTAGACTTGATAAGTATCTACTCACATTAACACATTCCAGCCTTCTGTATGAGGTACCCAAATCTTCCCTGAGCACAACAGCCTCTCCTTAGAGTTCTTCCCATTCCCATAGCATAAAAATAGGTGTGTTACTTATTTCTAAAGAGCTGAGCCTAGATAAACACAGTTTCTGTATTTCAGTCCCTGGTTATAACATGTTAGTTGGGCTTGAGGTCAATTAGTTTGAATTTTCTATTAAGAGCAAAAACCTGAAGCATCATAAGCTGAGCAGCCTTAAAGCCTTTCCCCACTGCTCGTGCTTTGCAAGATAAGACATTTTTGGTTTTGTATAATTAGCTGGCAGTAAGATTCAGTAAAAGAAGGGTGGGGGGAAAGATGCTTTAGAGCTCCAGGTAGTGACTTGTCTGAGCCTTTACACTGGTTCCCTTTAAACTGCCCTGTGACTAACTGCCCAGGTTTCTTCCAGTGACTAATGCTGGCTATTAGTTTAGTGGGTCACAGTCACTGATTGGATCATAAATACAGAAATCCCACCACTAAAGCTTAAAAAAAAAAAAAAAAAAAAAAAAAAAAAAAAAAAAAAAAAAAAAAAAAACCAAAAACACAACACAGAACCCTTCAACAGGAGGATAAGAGTCAGCACAGTCATACAACAGTGTGTAACTCTTGGCCTTCCCTCACAGAGGCTGCCTTTCCTGATCTTGCTGATTTTTGTCTGTGCTGCAAGGAATGGTTGTTTTTCCCTCAAGAAATCCAGATCTTACCTCTTAGGTCAAATTCTTTTTCCATTTTCTGGAAGGAAGGGGGAGCAGGGCTGAGGTTATCCATGCAGGTCACCATGGGATGGCCTGGGGTTGTTTTAGAATCCTGAAAAGCTCATCAGCTTTGTTGGATGTCAGTGACATTTCTGTTCTGTGCCGGTCTGAATTTCTAAGGGAAGAGGCCACAAACGAGAGCAACTTCATTATTGCAGTGCTTTATTGAAGTCTTTGCGGGGGTGACTATGAAGCTATTTACATTGACCTTTACAGCACTGGCCTGAGGCTCAAAGCAAGATGGCGGTGCTCTTGCCTGTGCAGCTCTGTATGCTCGCTTCATGTTGCAGCAGGTGGGAAGGAGGCAGATTGTTACAGTGATGGCCTGAAAGATTTCCAGGTGCGATGCCTCAGAGGTCTGATGTGCACAAGCGATGGCGGGGGGGGGGGGGGGGGGGGTTTTTAC
>JAVJGJ010000014.1:32204530-32270011 GCA_035590215.1 Microhierax caerulescens | reverse complement strand
GCTTACCTCTCAAGCCTGTGAAGATCCCCCTGGATGGCATCCCCTCCCTGCCCAGTGTGTCAACTGCACCACTCAGCTTGGTGTCATCAGCAAATTTGCTGAGGGTGTGCTCGATCCCACTGCCCATATTGCCGACGATGTTGAACAGCACTGGTCCCACCCAGTACAGCCCCTTGAGGAATGGCACTCATCGCCAGTCTCCACTTGGACACAGAGCTGTTGACTGCAACGATTTGAGTGCGACCATCCAGCCAATTCCTCATCGACCAAGCAGTACACCCACCAAATCCACATCTTTCCAGTTTAGAGACAAGGATGTTGTGCAGGAATACATGATGCATGATAGCACTCAGGATGATCTGCTCCATAACCTTCCCCAGCACTGGATCAGACTGACAGGCCTTTAGATCCCCAGATCCTCCTTCCAGCCCTTCTTGTAGATGGGCATCACATATGTTAACTTCCAGTCAACAGGACCCTCCGCAGTTAGTCAGGACTGTTGATAAACGATTGAAAGTGGCTCAGTGAGCACTTTTGCCAGCTCCCTCAGCACCCTTTGGTTGGTCCCATCTGGCCCCTTGCGTCTGTCTGTGGTGTAGCTGGTCACTGTTTCCCCTTGCATTACGGGGGCTTCATCCTGCTCCCTGTCCCCGTCTTCCAGCTCAGGGGTCTGGGTACTCCAAGAACAACTGGTCTCACTATTAAAGACTGAGGCAAAGGTGGCATTAAGTACCTCAGCCTTTTACTCATCCTTTGTTATGATGTTTCCCCTCTCATCCAACAAAGGATGGAGATTCTCCTCAGCCCTCCTTTTGTTGCAAATGTATTTATAGAAACATCCCCACCAGGCTACAAGAGATGACATAGTTCTTACTTATATACATCCTCTCCTCACCCTTGGCTGCTGTCTTTACCTTGTCTTACACCTTTTCTTTGCAGAGAACTAAAAATAGCAGAGGGTGTCCCACCCTTTGGGAGATAACGGTCCTCTAGTCCACAAGAGGTGTGAAAGAAGCTCCATCCCCTCTTGTTTCCCGAGCAGCCTTGGTGTAGTTGAAGAGGGATTATAGCACTTTTGTTTTACACAACAGTAGAAAAGTCTATCTTCCTCTTTCACCCTGATGGCTTGGGAGCAGGGAAACTAGTGATTTTTATTGCTTAAGTGGTCCTGAATCTCTTCTGACTGGGAATATGAAAGGGAGAACAACAAAGCTCTCACCTCTGCCCAGTAGAGAAAGTGGAAGCAGTGAGCAGAGAGGAGTGAGCAGGTATCTCCCTCATGCATTTTGTGCAGACATTTACACAACTTAATATATATGTTAAAAGCAAAAACCAAGATTGAGTCAGTTGGGGAAAGGAGAAAACTATGTGACAGAAGAGGGGTAAAAACCAAAAATGAGGACATAGTGAAGGTAGGCATGGAGGGAAGAACATGAAAAGAGCACGCTCAAAGGTAAAGCGTGCACTCTGACATCTCTTCTACTTAAAGAAAAACATAAAGTCAGGAAAGACTGGCTGGCTTTTAATACACTCTTTCTAGAGCATTCACATACAAAAAAGTTAGGTATTCTGAGGTGCAATTTCACAGGGTCTATCAAATGCACCAGATTCATAACATCACAATATAAAAAGTTTAAACTACAGTTTGTTCCTTTTCAAAGCTCTGTAAAAAAGGGATCTTTACAAGTACACAGACACAACCTCCCATCCATCATTGCCACATGGTTTCCATTAAGTATCATATGAATAAAAACTAACCATAAAAAAGGAAAATCTTGTCCCTCCAACTTCATCCTGAAGCTCACCTGCCACCATCACTACAGCTCTAGCGTCCTACTCAGAACTGAATAACAAGCAATAGATTGTTACTCCTTTTCCATTATTCTGCTGCACTCCCTCTGCTCTCTTCCCACCCTTAGTCATAGCATAAGACTTACAGGAAGAGATTCTGCTCCCACATATATTGCAAACCCTATAGCCTGATTTCCATTATTGAGTTTGATTCCTGTCGCGTCTCTCCATCCATCCATACTGAAACATAAATTTCTTAACATCTACTCCTAAATGTAACTCTCTCACTATTCATAAGCATATTACTGACTTCATTTTGCACGTTCTGTTTCTCCTGTCCTAGCTAAAACCTCTTTTAAAGAATATCTTCACTTCTCACTCCCCAATTTTTTCCTTTACCCTTGAGCAGCACTTCTTGTTATTAGCTATGATATATTTTTCAAAATCACCTGAAATACTCCTCAAAACCTCACGTTCCCCATTTCCTATTTTATGTCTGACATGCCCTACTCTTAGATTCAAGAATTATAGAGTACCCCAGGGTTCAGATAAGAAGCATTCACTGGAATACTGTATGAACACTGCAGGACAGAAAATCCACTCTATAAACAGGGCCTGGACAGTTCATTATAACCGTAACAATCACACATTTTCTTAGCATAAGAAGTAAGTAAACTGCCCTATGCATACAGGTTTTATTGTCTGCTTCCAATGACTCTATCTTATTTTCACTATCAATAAAAAATATGGATTTGGGGAGGCATAAAGTGAGTTTAATGAAGAATTTTTAAAACGTTCATAAAATGATGGATCTTCTAAGCGAATACATTGATTTTGAATGCAGTGAAATAGTGAGCATCACTACAATGCCCATGAATGTGCAGGCAGGCAAAGGTAATGCCAGGATTTCCCCTAACAATCCCTGTTTTTCACTGGTTTCAGAATTTGGCCCTCAGACTCTCACTGTAGGCTACATTTGGCAAAGAATGCTTCAGCATGGGAGTATTTTCTTGCCACAAATACATTTTGAAAACAAATTAAATCTGGGTCATTTTTATGTGGTTAACAGTGCAAAGGACATCTTCTATGCTTGTTAGTGGTCTTAAAACAAAGGGCTTTGATTTTTAAAAATATGGAACTTGGCAATTGATAAAACCATAGAACTGTGCAGTCAAATCACTTGGGATATTCTGAAGGCAAACTTGGTTAAAAACAAAGAGTTTGACTTAGCCACCTTCTATTTTTTTAAGCAGTATTTACAGTTCTTTTTATATGTGAGGCTTTCTGAAGTTATCCTTGTTCTCCAAAAGAGATTTACAGCATGTTTTAGCACACTTTTTAGCATACAGCCCTTTAACAATGCAGAGGTTGTAAAGGTGCACTGGAGAGATGACACCAGAGAAAAATGACCCTCGACATATCAGCCCATTGCTTTGCTAATCTGCATTGACGAACTCAGTTTCAACACATTTCTAGTACATTTTAATGTCTATATTTAGGCTCACCCCTGCTGCTCAGCAGTGGCTTCACATGAATTGTCTCATGTTAAATGCAAAAAAAAAATGGTGAGAGGATTAATCCCCTCCTAAGCAATGAGACTAGGATCTGAAAAGGAAATGGACATTTCTCTACCTGCATCTTTATTAGTATCAAAGGACTGACAAATAAAATCAGATCCCTATTTATACTTCGGCAAACAAAATCAGGCTACTGATTTTATTTTTTTTTCTGCACTTCAGCACATCTGCATAGATGACAATGATTTAAATGTAATAAAAAACTTCATTGCTATTGCAAGAAAGGAAAGGGAATCCAGTTTCCTCTCCCGTTGTTGCACTCTTCCTATTCCCTCAGTAAGAATAAAAAGCTTGAATTTACTGTAGACACTGAAGTGGAGTGGATGCGACTCTACATAAACAGGGAAAGGACCTCTTGTAAGATACGCCATTTTACTGGTTGGCATGTAAAACACAAATAGATATCCAAACTTCCAGCTCCTGCATACAAAAGGTAGGTCAACTCCATATATTACTGCTGTTAACTGTCCTTTTTTTCCTGCCTGGCTCTGTAGTGGAGGTAGCAGAAGGGGACATGTGCCTATGCCCCATTTACTCAATACCCAGCCTACTCATAATGTCACAAAACCACTTCCTCTGTTGGTACAAGCTAAAATGCCAACCTCTGTGTTGGGGCTAATCAGGTATAAGCACATGATCCCTCTTCTGCTACTATTCACTTAGAGCAGTGACCTCAGAGAATTATTATTGAATTACCAAGCTACGATTCAATATCGCAAGGTCTTAAACTGCTGCAAATCAGACCTACCAGAGCTCATCTGTCTGCAAGGCCTGAACTCTGGAGCCATTTGTAAAGATGACTTTTAAGAAAGTATAGTAATTCTGCTGTGATGGAGACAGCCTTCAGCTATGGAAAGAGTATCCAGGTGCAGCTCTGTTTGCATTTAAGTAGATGGACAGGCATGTGCCAAGCTGGTTGTCATCCAAAGGAAAATGTGGTACCAGAGAGGGTTCTAGCAGCTTGGAGGACCCACAACCACCACCAGACACCTGCACTCCTTAAGATCTATCTATCTGTTTGACTCTACAGTGGAGGTGTTGGATGGATGGATGGATGGATGGACGCCAGAGGAGAGTTCTGTGAGATTCTGGAACAGGTCTGATGACTAGATGGACAGAGGCAAGGAAGACACCTTGCACAAAAAGTATTCACAGTTCCAAGTGAATTCTCTGGTGACTGGTAGTGAAATATTTAGTTGATGCCTTTAAGAGTAAGAACTGTACAGAACAGTACAGAAACAGGGTACCTGAGGAGTATTTTGGAAAAGCTTGTGGTCACGCCCTTTGAAAAAGCCAAGCTTTTAAGAGAATGGCTGTGGCTGACTGCTCTTCAGTGTCACATGAAGGATTAATCTTTCTGGTGAGGTTGGACTGCATTAGTTGGTTTGTTCAGGGTTGGCAGGAGTGTTTTTGCAACCAGTTCCAAGGCTGGAATAAATTGCAGCATAGCTATACTGAGATGAATTGAAATGCCTGGATACTTGGAGCTCCAACAGCCTTTTGAGGCGTGTGTTATCACAAAAATTACTTCAGTAACACTTCTTCCAAGCATTAGGAGAAACAGCTTTGAGGATAGATATTTCTTAATGTATCTAAAATAACAGCATTTAAATGTCACATTTTATCTCTAGCTGTATTGAGTTCATTTAAGAAATGTGTTACTTTGTTATGAAAAGTACAAACACATGAGGAAATGCATGCAATTCATGGACTTCAAGAGGTCTACATCTGAGCAGTCATACAGGGACTCTTCAAGCCTTTTGAGGCTACAATTATTTCTACAGTTACTCTGTTTTTTAAAACAATTAATTCATACTTACATAGTTCTTATACTATTAATGTGTGATTTGGTGCAGGATACTCACAGATGCATTAATTAGTGGGAATAATTAATCTAAATTTGTAGAATAAAAAGTTAGTAGCATGATCTTCAAAGGGATGCCCATTACTTGCTACTTCCATAAACTTCAGTGTTGAGATGTGGAAGTTAAACACCTGCAGAAGGCAGGGAATAGTGCTTTGGGCAATTAGTTTCAGTGTTCATATATCCATATGAACTGCAAAATGAGAATAGACAACTAAAAATATCTTAATACGGCACAGTGCCAAAAACAATGAGACAGAAACATTTTTCTGGTGAGATTACTTTACAGTCATTTAAAAGGTATAGTTTAAAAAGTAGAAAGAAATTAATGATTGCAGGCAAGGTATGCTCCAAATATGCTTTTCCTTAGCAAGCTGTCATTGTATACAGAGGTGAAATATATACCTGCAAGTAGAGAAAATGCCTGCCCATATTTTAAAATATTATGTTTATGTTTTATTATGTCCTATTTTTCAAATGCTGTTAAAATTATCTAGCATAAAACTAATATTTATTCCTCTATTATGAGTACCAAGCTACACTGCAAAACCAGGACTTGCAGCTACACAAACACATATTATTTCATGCACACAAGGAGAAATATGTCTTCTCGATACTTGTTGGGAATGCAGTCCAAGTGTGTGGTCATCAAGCTTTAAATTACAGGCTAACATGAGGATGTATGTAAAGCATTTAATCTGCTGTTATTCTTATTTCTTAAATTATTTGTCAGTAGCATTTTTTTTTTCCACTTCTGATATTCTGCCGCTTGTGGAGATGCACTGGTTTGTGCTCAGTTATTTTTTAAAGTAAATAAATAAGCAAATAAATAAAAAGGAAACTCACTCCAGAAGTGGTGATTTGTTAGGGAAAGACAGAACATACCCAAGAGAACCAGACTGCAGAACATTCGCGTTCTCCATAATGAATCTCCAGATCCTAGGCAATCGCAATTACAGTACCCTTTCACAGCAGGAGCTCCTGTTGTTACTGATACCTTTTAGAGTTCATGTCATGTAGAGAGACTCCCAGAAGGTTTGATATTGTAAGAGAAAAGCAGGCTGGATTGAAAATGGAGCAGGTTGAAAAGCCTGACATTTCTGCTTGCCTCTCCTTAGAAACAACTTCCAATACATCGAGATATGAAGAACATGGAGAAAGCAATTTATGACAGCGGGCTGGTTAAACTGTTCAAAACAATCCCATTTGAAAATATGGGTTGTATCCTTGCCCCTTGAATTACAATGAAAGAAAAAATACATTAAATATTTTACTTAAACCACTCTAGTGACACGCATATTTAGGATTGAATAATGGTGTAGAACCATAAATGTAGTTTAGAACTTCACCAGCCATGAAGGCTGAGATTTTCCATGTGAGGCGTCTGCCTCGGGCTATTCTCCCTCACCTATTCTCCCCTGTAACCCTGCTCCCAGCAGGGCAAAAATTAAAATCAACTTGTGATAGTTCATCTAAACAATTGGGTTGTTTCTGAGAACAAGGTTGACAAAAGTATTTTTCTCTGTGCATTTTCTTTTGTTAAAGTGTTCCACTGTCTCCAGAAAATCATGCATATTGAGCAGGGTCAAGTAAGGCTGTGTCTGCTGTGTTGTGAGAGTCTATTCAAATTTGTCTGCATTGAGCTGGGGTCTGAGAGATGTTCTTTGCCTGTCCTCAGCAGTGAATTCATATATATTCCTATATACAGACTTTCGGTAGCACCAAATTCTCCACAGATGATGTCTGCACTTGAGTGTGCCCTAGTCCATGAAGCTCCAGTCCTCCAACTCTATCTTCACATATTAAACTGACCTTCTCCGGGACTGCTCCTATTGATCGTGGGCACCACCTCTAAGACCACAAAGAATCATCTTCTTTGTGCCCACTCTTTTCCCTGCACTGATGTTCAGTTACTATAGGAGAAAAGAAAGCTCTAGATAGGATTTATGTGCCCTAGCTTTTGCTTCCTGAAAAAGGAGACAGAGTGAAATAGACTCTTTAGAGTCAATGGGATAAAGACGTTCTTCTTGAGGGCTATCTGACTTTAGACACGCAGTTTAGATCTATCTGATCTTAGCTGTGTGTTTGATGCCTCAAAAGGCTTGTTTCTCTTCAGAGAATACAGAAGAAGCTTTGAGAGACTAACTTAAATGTCCATTTCAGGTGACTCAAATAGGGTAGATTAGACACACTCATCCTGATTGTCTGCAAAGAGGTAAACAGAGGATGGAGGAGGGACCAAGATGAATACAAGATGTAAGAAAAGGTCAAATGCACAAAGGACAAAAAAAAAAAAAAAGGAGGGGTGGGCAGAGGGATGAGGAGTGGGGAGGAAATGCCTAAGTGGCAGAATAACAACCAGCTTGGAAAGTAAAAACAACCAAATTAGTCTGTAAGTAAAGTTTACATGTCTCTCTTCAGAGCCTGGAATTGATCCTAGAGAGCTTGAGTTCTCATGTTCACCTATTTTTACAAAATATTTCTGAATTCACTAGAAAAATGACTGTCTCAGTCCTCCTTTAATGTCTGCTGTCCACAGAGGGCAGAGAGATTATTATTACCATCAGTTGCTCCACTAACTCAAATGGAAGAGCTATGTATTTTGACCTATGATTAGCCTGTGAGCAATAGTACGTAAAATATCTCGTCTTACTTTGTATTTTAAAAGAAAGTACACTAAAGGTGTCTTAAGTCAATCCCTTAATAGGTAAGCAATACCCCAATGTAGGCATTTTTTGTTAGATCCCCTATAATTATGATACAGACTGTGGTGGGTTAAGCCTGGCTGGATGTCAGGTGCCCACCAAGCAGCGCTATCACTCCCCTCCTCAGCAGAAGTGGGGGGAGAAAATAAAACAGGAAAAACCCCAATTTGTGGGTCAAGATAAAGGCATTTTAATGAATAGCAGAAGTTGCACATGTGGAAGCAAAGGAAAACAAAATGTTCTCTACTTCCCATCAGCAGGCGATGTTCAGCCACTTCCTGGGAAGCAGGGCTTCACTATGTGTAGCAGTTGCTCCAGGAGACAAGTGCTGAAAATTAATGAAAATAATCTTCCTTCTTTTCTCCCTTACCTTTTCTATCTGAGCAGATGCCATATGGTGTGTAATATCCCACTGGTCACTTTGGGTCAGCTGTCCTGGCTGTGTCCCCTCCCAAGGTCTTGCCCACCCCCAGCCTACTGGGGAGATGTGGGGAAGAAGGTTGGGGAGACAGCCGTGATGCTGTGCAAGGACCACTCAGCAGCAGTTAAAACCCTGGTGTGTTATCACCACCTTTCTAGCAACCGATACAAGCACAGCACTGTGAGGGCTGCTGTGGGGCTCAGGCAGAGCCAGTACTCAGGTTATGCGCGGGATTATATATTAATGTCTGCTGCATTCAGCAGCTTAGTATAGGTTATATTTATTAACCAGATGTAGGCTGCAAAGAAAATAAGAATTTATTTCCTGTAGGACTCGCAGCTAGTTAGTTCCAGTAGACCAAAGGTATTTTGGGAATAGGAGGTGGAACTATAACAAAAAGACCATATGTAAAGGCAGTGGGATTTCCGTAGGGAGAGCCAGTTTCTGCATTTGGCAATCATAAGTTATCTGTGGGGTGTTGGATGAGCTACACAAATCAGACAATTTTGAGTTGGGGGCAACATGGCAGGAGCACGGCTACAAATTGAAATAATTTGGAAATATAAAATGCTATGAGAATGTCCTATACTCTAAAATATCAAAAATACCCTGAAAAATCAATATCCCAGCCTAGACATCAAAAATAGGTCAATGTATTTGGTAAAGCTCAACTGGGATAGAAACACGCTGGGAATTTCAGTGTTTCAGCGCTCCCATTAGCCTGAGGGACTAATTTCCAGATGACTGAAACTGGTTTAACCTCTGTTAACCACGCCTCTATTTCCCATCTGCAAAAGTCAGATAAAATCTTGCCTTTATTCCACATTTTTTCTGCTGTGTCTGATCTGACTGATTATTTTTAAAGCAGGAACTTTGTATCTGAGCAGAACTTAATGTGTCTTCTATAGCTTAATATGTTTTGCTAATCAGTATCTGTGAGACAGTGTGGGTCATCTTGCTGAACACTGGACATTTGCAAAGCAGATATTTATATTTGAGGTAGTTGTCTGAAGCTCTTTTTACAGGCACAAGAGAAAAATAAGTGGGTTTTGGCAGTCAATTCATCTGACCTATTTTAGACGTTCCCATTTCTCTCTTCTAGCTACGCCAAGAACTTCAGGCAAGTACTGCCATTGTGGATATCTGCATTGGAGACATACAAATGTGGGCAAAATGAAACCCACCTCTCAGTCACCCTTTCAAACTGAGGCCAAAATCAAGAAAATTATATGGGTTTACACAGAAGTAAATTTGTCTCAGGATTTTTAACATTTTCATACACCTTACAATTTTATCCTCCTTTTTCCTTGTTGTCCTTATCTTAGACAGATTTAGGATATTGAACATGCACAGATAAGCCTCCATGACTACCTACTTTGACAGATACACAGATAAGAATGTACTGTTAAAGTGATTTAGCAAGGTTGAGGTATTTAGGAAGAGCTTTAAAGGTGCTTCAAAAGTGGTTTAGTACCACAAAGGCATCATTAAAGCATTTATGTTTTTTCCTGCTTCTTAGAAGCGGGGCCTAAGGTGACAAAGAAAGAAAGGAAACAAGGAAAAAGGAAAGGGGATATAAATATAAAATCTCAGCATCAACTCAATGCCAAAAATAAGAAATGAGGCATGGGTATACCTAGGAAATTTCCAGTGTCATTATTATTAATACACATCTATAAATACTATAATTATAATTTTTCTACTGTAATTTACTTTTTCTCATTTTTCTTCTTGAACATTATCCCATAAACTTTCCGTTATTTTCTGTATACCATAAAGAGATATGTGTAACCTACAGAATGAAATGTTGAGAAATACTTTTTCTCCTGAGCTTCCTGAGAGATTGGATTGTCACCATACCTGCTATATTAGTAAAGCTCAGGGCTCTTGAGATGTTTGTAAGATGTCTTTAAAGAAACAATGTTTTTCCAGTGTGCAGGGGCAATTAAGCTGTCCACACACACAAAAAAAACCCAACCCAAACTCAAGACCAAAAACCCAAACAGGATTGTATATTATTAAAAAAAAAAAAAAAAAGCTTGAAAGTGAGATACAGCTTTGCAGATAGATATTATTTTCTTTTTTTAAGGGCCAAGCTGTTCCAGTTTTGCAGATTCTCAATTTTATTAAACATCCAAGAACACACAAACTCTAAATATTCTCAGTATTTCACTTTATCCCCTAAATTAAAAAGGTCTCTTGCTTCTTTCTTCAGTCAGCATCATCTGCTGATAGAGCTTACAGGTGGGCCACTTAAGGCCAGACCTCTGAAGCAGTTTTTCATACACCATTTAGTGCAATGTACTTTTTACTGAGCCTTATCATTTCTAACAGAGAACACTGAAAAGAGACATTCCTTTGTTTCTGCTGAACAGCACCCTCGTGGCTTCTCCTGCTGCATGATCTCTGCAAACAGCCGCTGTAAAGGATATCCTGAAAAATTTGTATGGCTTAGCCACAACACGAATACGCTTAGAGGGTGCTGGTATGGCCAACAGAAATTTTATTTCATGTATTTATTGTATTTCTTTAAGTTCTCTTCATGGCAGAAGTCCTTGCCCAAACAAGAAGTCAAAGGAATCTAGCAAACTGGAGCTACTCTAAATTTTCTGATATATTATCTTTCTTTTTTGTCCACAGCCAATCTGCTGCTCAACTGCAGAAGATGAATCAGGTACTAAACACAACTACATGCCCAGCAGCTGCTTGGGAACACTGAGGGTCTTTATTTTCTAAAGACACTCCCATCAGATTGTAGAAAGTACCTTTTGCCAATTTGATATTATTTTTTAATTCTGATAGAAGTATGCTACTTGTACTCACTTAGGAACTGCTCTTACCTCTGTGCAAGACATGAGGCATTTGAAGCAGTAAATTCAAGTAATTGATATTCTGTTACATGTATATGAATTATTGTTACCAATTTTCAGATGTCAAATTTCTAATCTAACCAATGTCACTATCTTAACTACAGAAGACTCAATGAGAATCTGTAAAATCTTTTGTAATAAATGCAGAAATCCTTCAAAAACTTAAAAATGTTGGTGCCCGGGGTGAGAAATAAATCTGAGTAACATAAGGCCTCATTGTGATAATTTATGGCTATGCAAACATGATGCACTTACATAAAAGATGCCCATAAGGGAAAAGGGAGGATCTTCCATTACCCTTGAACACATTTAACTACAGTCACTACATCTGTGATGTGACTGTATGGTCAAGATTTTCATTTTTGTGTGAGACTGGTCTAACTAATCACAGGTGATGCAAAAGTCAACTTCTATTTTTATAGGTTACCAGGAGTTGTATACTGAGGCACATGTAGGGAACATAACAGATACACTTAGAATTTATTTCTTTCACCATGAAAGTAGGGCAAAATTCTGCTTTTTATTTGATGATTGGAGTTATTAATTTTTTTCTATAACATTGCAGAAAAAAGGTACAGACACAGTCCATAAAAGTTTTATGAATACTCTTATTTACATGGTGCTTAAAAAGAAACAACATCTGTGACTGCTTTATAGTTTCTTTGTTTGCAGACTAAATTTATCTGGTTTACAGGTTCCTTCTGAGAAACATCTGAAACACAAAATTCATCACGGCATCGTGTTCAGTATTTGCCCTTTTGCTAATACATACCTAGTCAGGTAACAACAATTGAAGAGGATCCCAGTTCTTCAAAGCGGTAATGGAAAAGCAGGGAGGAAAGATTTAAAACGTGAGAAAATTAATTTCCATAACAAAGCTGACAGTGAAAGATACTTGTGCAGTGGCTGTGGTTCCTAAAGAAATACTGTGTGAGTAACTCCGGGGCTCTGCTGGAGGTGTCAGTACTGAGGACTGCAGCAGCACCCTTCGTGTTCTCGTGTTCCAAAACTGGTGGTGCACAAGGCTGGACTAACCAAGCCGTCCACACAAATCCCTAATGCCATCCAGCTCCAGTGCCGTGCAGGATTGGACTAAGAGACCAATAGAAGACGCCTGTGTCCAGCATGGGTCAAAGAACTGCGCCTGCTCAGCAAATAAGCCAGTCTTCTGTATGTCTGTGCATGTATGCACATGCATGTACACAGACACATACTAGAGCTGCTAACTTCCCAGCAGTAAATCCTTGCTAAAAACACTACTTAAATGTTGTTGGCACTGCAGCTGGGCCCCACTTCACATGGAACAACTTCACCACTACAATAAATTTGTTACCAAGAGGCACATTTCTGGGAGAAACTACTTAAGCAGCCTGAAACCTTATCAAACATTAACCTTGATGCTGGGATCTTACCAGCTGGCTCACAGCACACTTTGAATCATGAAGAAAGACACTCGCTGTTATGATTTTCAGTTGCAATATTTACTCGTGCATTAAGAAAGGTATGGGTCACGTTGCAAAGCATCCAGGTGCCTGGAAAGCCTAAGAACAAGAAGCACCGACACATGACAACACATGTATTTTCATGAACGACTTGACATTTGGAGTAAAAGGGCAACACAGGTTGGGAAAGGGATAAACATAAAATGGCACGGCTCATCTTTGCATTTAGATGAGCAGTCAAATCCAATGCTCTGAAGCCATAAGGGACAGATGACAACATGAGGTCTGCTGCCCTGTAAAAAAGATAGTGAGACTTTTGCCCTTGATGAGGTTGTTTCTGTAAGAAAGCAGGTATATATACACCCCCGAAAACCTGAAGGCTGCACTGAGATGAGCGAGATGTGTTTCATTCACTCACTTGCTTATCACTGAACAATCTGGAAGGCCAAAAATGGACAGTTGTACTTCTTTAGGCATTTCAGTGGAATAAAGCCGAGATGATCTGTGCATCGCAATAGATGTCACTCAGGCCTGGGGCTGTGCTGCTGCATTCCAGGATGCCCACAGGGATGTTCTAGCTACAAAGTGACCCTGGCCATAAGGGACATGAACCCTACTCTCAGTACTCCGACAATTTTTCAATGGGTTTTGACAGGGAGTCCCAATTAGTAAAGTAATATTTCACCATTGAGGGTGGTTCAATATCTTTATTTGCAGTTTCCAATGCAACTGTTTTTTCCTGTCAATGGGCTTCAGCTACAGAAGTCTCTGTTTTTTAAACTGATCTTTCTTTGTCTTGAGAAGCACCTTTATTTGCCCCCATTAACACAGGCTGGGTTAAAAATCTTTTATGATTCTGTTGTTAGTGGTAGCATGTACTATGTTTTTGTTAGGACAACATCCCAGGACAATCCAGGACTTCGTGTAGCTGTACCCTGGAACTGGACTCCTCTCTGCCTGCCCCTAGAAATCTGCAGTTGCCTGGGATGGATGTGATGGAGTCTAGCCTTACCAGGAGAGGAAGAAGAAGCATGAACATATGCTGGGCACTTTTGTTTTGTTCTCTTACCTGACAGCACAAAAACATTTTTTACATAGTATTAATCACCTTGTGTGGACTTCAACTGAACACGTCAATTCAGCAGCTCAGGAAATACCACAAAAACCTTCCTCACATTCCCATTTCTCATGGATAGGGTGCTTCATATTCAGCACGCCAAGTTCTGTTATTGTTCAACTCCCAGATAAGTCCAAGGCAATGGGACTAGTAAGAATAATAAAATTATGCTTAATTTAGTGGATGATTCCCGTGTGTTGCTTTCAGACATACTTAGTGTATGACTGTCCATTAAACACATTCCAGATCACACACGTATTCAAGGCCCAGCTCAAAAGCTTTGGAACAAGGTGGGGGTTGCTTGGCCTCCATGTCTCTGTAACAGAGTCAGAAACCATGACACATTTCTGAGTTCCTTGATTCTGCACTTTTTGACCAGGAAATGTGGAAATCCTGCTATAGATCATGGCGCTATAGTCACAAACCATGACGGAACTGATGTTCTCAGTCAGACTGAGGATGGCTGCTTCTAAAGATGATCAAACACCATGTGTTCCAGGTGAAATATTTCCAGTTCATCAAACTGGCATTTTCAAGATTGGTTGAAAAATTTCTGGCTAGTTCTGATATAAATAGTAATTGTGTGAGTCCAATTTGCCTGTGTGTGTCCTTCACCCTGCCTTGGTTGTGCAGTGGCCAGTGCATTGGCACAGACCACGGAGGATGATTTTGGCTTTGTAAACAGAACATGCAGAACCTCTCTACTGACAGGTGAAAAGAAAGAGAGCTCATGTTTAGTGATGTTGACTCTGCTGTGCTAACACAAATAAAATACAAGGGGGGGGGACCCTTTATTTTTGTTGTTAGCATTTGAAGATAGCATACTGAATACGCTCTGGGATTAGATCTCCTGAGTCAAATAGCTCTGTATTTACCAACACTTTTCAGAGAAGAATGGCTTTTTAAGTGATGCTTAGCAACACACATCCTCCTTTCTATTCTGTCTATTAGTTTACCTTTCATTTTGAGTGCAAAATACACAGGAGAAGACTTTCATTCATAGTCTGTATGCCAGCATGTTCAGATGTACAGCACTAGGCACAGGAAGCCCTGCTGCAACTCTGACATTGTGTTCAAAGACTGTCTGGACCAAAACTCAAAGCCTTCCAACGCCACAATTTATGTCAGTCACCTTCATATGGATGTGCTTTTCAGTGCTATTAGTTAGCTTACGCTTTGTCCAGAAACAGATGGTTGTGGGACTGCAGGATGGACAACCCACTTCCAAAGACCAGGATGAACCACAGCCTATGAGATGCTATGCAGCCACATATCCCACAGAAGCAGCGAGAGCTGTGCTGATCAAAGTCTCGCAGGACTGAATTTGTACTCACCAGACCTCAGAAACATAACAAGGAACATGAGGCTTAATCTTGCAAAAAGTTAATCACATTCAGCTAATACACTTGTACCTAGAAATGGAGGCAGCTCTGTAGCTCAAAAACTAGGGACAGAATAAAATAGATTTGACCCATTAGTAAGTAACACAGCAGTGAGCCATTGCTTCATATTCTGGAGCTCTTCTCTGAAGCATGAGTGGCCAAAATTCTCATCACACCCTATTGTGACCTACAACTATTCTGATTTAAATGTAGGTGCTGAATATTTATTTTTGTGTCAGATACTAGATGCATAATGGAAAGGAATCAGAGAAGCAGAAGAAAGGAAAGCCTTTTCCTATGTTCAGAGTCAAGTCTGCACGCATAGTGGCAGAGAACACCAAGGATCTGAACAGTAAAACCAAAATTCCTCCTGCATTGATGTTTAAAATATTTTCATTTTTATCCTTTACTATATAACTGGAGTTGTATTATTACAAACCAAGCTTATTAGGTCTGTTATTTGAGTCTTCTGTGTGTTTTAATACAATTCTCTACCAGATAAAACTAAAAAAATCAACTACTTTGATCAGGATTAAACCATGAAATCAGAGTACACACATAATATTTAACCTAAATAAAGAATTCATGGGGAACAGAATCTTGCTATGATAATATTTATTGGAAAGGTATACAGGAAGAAAAAAATCCATACATGCTTCTCAGGAAAGCATAATTTCCCAATGGATACTGCTCTATTTGACTTGAATCTAAACTAACACTGTAGATTGTAATAGCACTTGGCAAGCTGCAGACACATCATTTTTTAACTCAGGCTTACGTTTGAATTACCTGGAACTCAAATTTCCAATGTGACCTTTTCAGGACTTTGTTTAGGAACAAAAAGAGTTCTCACTAGAGAGAGAAAATACCTTTTAGAGAACAAGATATATTGTTGAAGGTGGAGGCTAAAATAGCATGGTGCTGCTGCTAGTCTAGAATTAGAGAAAACAATGGCTATGTATGTAAGCTTTGTTATCTTCAACTGACAAAAGGGAATATAAATTTTTTACATTTAAAACCAAATTTCTGATCTTTTGTACTGTGCTTTCAAGTACGTATTTATTACCCCTATGCCTGAAGCTTATAAAATGCAGCAAACTGGTTTGGTTTTTTTCTGCCTACAATAATGGGCACACTAAGGATGTGCATGCTAAACAGAATGTTTTTATTTGTGTGTTCAATTCTGTAAGAAGTTTTGAACGAAAGAACTGAAACAATGAGAGCCAAAGCATTTCTCACCTCTCAGAACAGACACTGGAGTCCTTAATGACCTTCTAAAATTCCAGCATATTAAGATCTTGGGTCACTAGTATTTTTTTTTTTTAATTATTTTTCCTTCCCCCTAAGTTTATTTACAGGATAAGTGCAGAAAATCTGACTTGCAAAGTGCAATAGCCTGTTCTGCTGTGTAACCACATCTATACTGGAGCTATAGACCATTCTTGTTACTCATTTCCTTTATCCTCTGCTAAGCTGCATAGGCTGGCTTTTAAACTGACTTTTCACTGCCAAGTTTAGAAATATACAACAGGAAATTTCAACTGAATATTTACATAGAAAAAAGTGGAATGCATAGGAGAGCCAAACACTGCTTTGAGTCTTTTTGTAGTGTGCTCAAAGGCCACAACTGGGGAAAAAAGCCAAAATAGATATGGCATATAATTGTTACATATTTACTTAATGCAAAGATCATTTATTGAGGAAGAAGAAGACGAGTTCAAATATTTACTACAGATTATAGTATTATTTATTATAGATGGAGTTTAGCACTAATTTCAGGGAAGAAGACTGCTATGTCAGATAAAGATCAGTTTATGCTATTTGAACTGGTCATGCCCTTGATTTTCCATAAAGGCACATTTCAAAATACACCAGAGAATTAAACAGCTTTTCCTCTGAGCTAGTCCTTTCCCTTTTGTTCTTCCTCTGCTGGTTTTCCTTCTGGATGCAATGCCTGAGTGGTGCACCATTCAGCATGTGTCATTCTGATTCAAATGACAAAAGGCAGGTTACTATCATACCTGTACCAGCAGAGGCACGCAAAAAGGGCAGAAAAAATAACCATGTTCAGATTCACACACACACACACACACACCTATAACCCTGAAAACTGCTCTGCATAGGGATGGAGTAAGTAGGGACTGCAACAGTAGGAGACACCTCTCATCTCTGGCACCTGATGGACTCTGGTCAGAAATCCATGCAGGGAATACAACCACCATCCCCAGAAAGAAGCTGAATGATCCTTGAGGCTTTGAAAATACATTTTTCCAATCTACAAAGGCTGTGCCTGGGAAGGGGAAATTGTGGTAGGTTTGTTATTTGCCATACCAGGTAAATCAAATGGAAAACTTTGGAAAACAAAGGAATGCTACCAGCATGTGCTCAGAGTGGCTACAGGAATTAGCAAACATGCCAATTAGTAGTGGATGCCTACAAAACATTACTTTTGTCCCATTTAATGGATCTAATTTATATGAAGTGTATTCAAAACATCACTTAAGGTTATTACCACATCTCTGAAATCATTTCATTCAACTGAATAACTGAAACGCTTTATGTACCTTTTATTAATGCATAAACATGATTAACTTGCACTTTACCCATCTGAAATATTAAAATGTTAAAAGGCGCATGAAAACAGAAAATTACTGGGCATTTCCTGGCTGTTGCTGAGTGAGATAGGCGGGTAGAATGAACCACGACCAACCTGTGACCCTTCCCTTCAATACTAATGCCTCTAATGAAATCTAATGTCAATCAGATACCCTCATCAAAATGGCCTGATGATTTGCCATCAGTCCCTTAGAACAACATAACAATCTGAAAATTGAATAGGAAAGAAGTGTTTGGTCAAAGATGGTCCCAGCAAAGTGGCCAGCTTTATTATTTATATCTAACTTATATGGCTAATGCTGCATCTGCTTTTGGTTGACTACATTCAGATTAAGTTTAGATCTAACATGGGGTATACACAGCTATACAGTCAACTCCAGCTGAGAGTCCATGCAGCGTTGTTAAAATACATTATTTTTCCAAAGATGCAGTGTGAATGCTCTAATACAACTGAAACATCTCTTTCCCTTCCCAGTAATATTTTCCAGCACTGTGGTATTATGAATTACACTTATCCTCTCCAGGCCAGAACAGAGTGCTCGAAGAATGAGCAGTATGAACTCAAGAATTCTGCTCCAGATCATTAAAAGAAACAAAAAGCTGTTATTTTCTGAATAGCTTAACTAGGTAAGGAAAGAGAAATGGTAAACTGGAGACAGGGAAAAATTTGGGGAAGGAAAAAAATTCTTTCAATCCATTTTTTTTTTAAAAAAGAAAGAGTAAAGAACATTTTATATTGGTATTGAAGGGGCTGTGATAAGGCTAAAATCAGGTCTGCATTGTCCCGTGTGGAGGGTCTGGGATTACACTGTTTCCATTTCTGTAGGCTTTTAACTGGCCCCCTGTCTGATCACAGGTAAATGATCTTTGATTTACTGCTGTTTCAATTCTTACATACTTTTCAGTATATGATACATTCACAACTATAAACAAACTGCTCATCAGCATATCATGTGGATTTGTTATTTGGCCACATAAGTTCTTTTTTAATACGAACATAGATATGTTTAAACAATGCATGTGGCTCTGTGGCAGTGGAACTGTTCAGATAGGACACACTCCTTTCAAGTTGATAAAAGGAGAAACTTTAGATTTGATCTGATCACAGAAAACATTAACTGCTGTGCCAACAGCATGCAGGGGCTTAATATGGGAAAGAAAGTTGCTAACGTCTAAAAAAACTTATGAACTCATTTAGAGACTTTTATATCTCCAAAATCTTGATTTCAAAACTGATGCTTTACCAATTTGCTGGTTCTTAGCCTTTCTCTGCCCTAATGCCTTGGGCAGTGCCAGACCAAGAGTCATTCTAGGCTCATTTCTGCAGAAACAAGCATTAGCTGCTTTCAGGTTGAATACCATTCCCACAGACTTGCCTTCTTAAAAGAATAAGAAAAAACATGGGTATTTAATCTCAGGGGAGTGTCTAGTGAATAGCAGTTGTGTTTTAACAACTGCTGCCTCAGAAGGGACTGACTGTGGGCTCCTGAATGCCAACGGTGAGAAGTAACCACCAGTCTGCAAATGGATTTTGAAGTGCAGTTGCCTCTAGACTGCTCCTGGGCATCCGTGCTGGGAACTGCAAAAGCCATGGACAAATGCCTCAAAGGCTATGCTTGAACACCCTGTGGTGAACTGAGAAGGGAGAGCAGCAGGCACGAAGACTTAGTTTCCCTGATCTATACCCAGTTAGAGCTACCCCTCGTGCAAGCAGACAAGGTCTTTCTCAAAGGTACCCCTGGCACGGTGGTTACTTGAAGTAGTCAGAGACCCAGCGGAGTCCTGTCACAACTACTCAACAAGCACAGAGAATAGCAGGTGCCTAACCCTGTTCATACAGCGAGAGAAATGCAGGGGCAGGATGCCTCCTGCCCGCTGACAGCACGGCTGCGGTCCCCTTGCAGCACACATCCTCTGAATTCTGTCCAAGCATTGCAGCATTGTCTTTGCAGCACAGACTTCGGTTTACAAGTCATCTTCTGGCACTCAATTTGCAGAATAGCTGGCTGTTTGGCACCCACCGCACCAGATGTTATCTTGTAAACTGAATGCACAAGTGCTTATTCCATTCTCACAATAAAAGAATAATCAGGGTTAGCACTTAATTCTGTGATCTGAAGTTAATAGTATTTAAGATTTATAAATATGTAACAGAAGAATGTTAATTCTGTAACTGCACTAAAAAAAGAAAAAAGAAAAAAAAACCAAAAACAATCATGTAGCTCAGGAATGAAGCAAAATGTGTCATAAATATGCCTAACAATAATGATTTAATTTATTAGCAGTTTTGGCAGAACAACTGCAAAGAAGATTGTGGCTGTGAAGCATGTTTGTCATTTGACAAAGGAGAGGCTGTTACTCAATATAATAACAATATTAAGTTGATTTTCTTCTAAATATTAAAAAAATATCTGCCTGAAAGATTCTCCAGATTAGTTTGACTGTCTCTAATCCTAAAGTGGACTTCACATGACTAGTTAAGGCAGTTTAACAGACCAGAAACCAAGGAGTGCTGCATCACAGAACCTGCTACATTTATGAGGCCAGTTATGGTTTTGCAGTAATCAGAAGTTTCATGGGAGAAGGAGGAGTTTTCAGACACTTGTTTGATAGAAGGATGACTAGGGCACGTTATTTTCCTTTTTTAACTCCTCCACCATGGCTACTTCTATCCTAAGTGTGACAGATGGGAAAAACTTTACATCAAAACAGCAAAAGGTTAAATTAATTGCAAATCATGGCACAACATCAATTTATGTATTTATCCTACTCTGCGTATCTACAGTTGAATGAAGTGCCTAGAGATTTTTGGTTGAGCAGACTGAAGTAATGAAAACAATTTCCTAAAATAAAATACAAGCATTGTCAAGAGTTCTTAAATAGAAGTCCAGCAAGATTAGTTTCCGTCTCAAAAAGAGCAGAAAATTGGTTTCTTCAGATCCCCAATCAAATGCGCCAATAAGTGAAATTTTGCCTATTGAAACGGAAAAACAGAGTACTGAGAAATGTGATAATCCTGCAAGTTAAAAAGATTTTATATCATAATCACTGCTGTCACCACAAGGTTCATGAGACAATTCATATTAACTACACCAGCTTGTTCATCACTCCTGAACATTGTATTTGTTCAAGACCAGTCCCTGGGGTTTCTTTCCCACTAAATCAAATGCTGAAGACCAGTTATTGATTATGCCAATTTTCAAGAATATACCATTCTCTCAAACTCATGTACTTGCCTTCCTTACTTTTGCCAACTTCTCCTTCATTGAAAAAGACTTATATAAAGCAGATACTGAAATATTCATCCTGAATATTCAAATTCACAGAACAATTACAGAAAACAGCCAAGATTTTTTTTTATTATTATTTTTTAAGAAAGACCCCAAGTATCAGTCACAGTAGTAGAAGACTGCTGGTAAGGAATGGCACATGCATGAAGACCTAGAAGGAAAATGCATCCCTACTCAGTGATGTCGGTCTAATATCTTGACCCCAAAACTTTGTATTTGCCATTTTAAAAAAGTAGATATTTTTTAACATTCCCTTTCCTACTGCAAAGAAACACATTTCCCCTAACATGTTTAGGGGAAGGCAACATTCATTTCCCTGCCCACCTTGTAGTCTCAGCTGCTTCAAAGGCTTGTGGGAACCACTGATGTCTAGCACAAACCATAACAACCTTCATGCTGTTCTAACGAGGCAGAAGATGAATGCTGCCATGCAACAGGACATGGGAATGAAAATCACACTTTTCTACAAAATATTCTCTGCTTCACTGTGCTCGATGGCTGAAGCTGAGGATCCCATCCAACCTGCTGAAGATATGTCCCAGAAATTCACAACTGAACATCTTCTGCCATTTGCTTTCATAACTGAATTAAAATTGTATGGTCTGGTTGACAGAGAACTAGAAATACATGAACATAAAATAACTCCCAGATGACAGGCCAACAGACAAATGGGGTGTAAAAGGAACATGCAGAAAAGCAGGAAAACCAATATATATTTTGTTCATCTACACACACTGTGGAGGAATTTCAGGAAGATCTCATGGTGGAAATCTTCAAACAACACACTCAAAAGGATCTGTGCCCAAATGGCATGCTAGTAAAAGGTTTTATGGAGCAAAGAGACAGAAAGACCAGTAACTGGAAGGTGGTATTCAACCATAAGTGAATAAGGCAATGAAAGATAAAGTGGCACCACTATTACTTCACTGAAGTCCACTCTGGTACCAGAGGACTGAACTGTGCAAAATGTAAGGTCAATTTTTTTAAAGTATTTGACAAGGGATCTTGAGAACTATATGGTCAAAAGAGACAAATTAGTAAAGACTATAAAAAATAATTGACTTAGCAGCCACATGGATAAAAATTAACCGACTCAACACAGTTTCCATCAAGATGAAGTCATACCTCACTGTCATATTGGCAGCCTTTGAAGGAACTAGTGTGTATATGGATAAGGAAAATTTGGCTAATATAGTCAGCAATTCAGCAAAATGTCTCATCCAAAGGGTCTCAAAAATCCAGACACCTATAGGGTAAGATTTTAGTCCTCAAAATGATGTAAGATTGATTTAAAGAAAGGAAGGTACATATCAATTTTCACAATTAAGAGAGTCACCAATGATACTAGGAGGGGAGCGGGGTCGTGATCCCAGGTATTAAACATATTTATTAGTGAAGTTGAAAGGCAGGAACCACTATGGCAACAAAGCTTGTAGATGACACTATTTCTCTGGCTCGTAAAGATGAGGGAAACAGGTGAAGTACTGCAACAGGACTTGAAGCCATGTCAAAACTAGGGAGAAATGAGGATGAACAGGAGCAGATCTGTACAGTGAAACAGCTGCTGCTGAAGACCACACATGATCCAATTTCAGGATTGTTTTGTGTTTTGTTTGATTTGTTTTTTTTTTTTAATTTAATTTGGACTCATTCCAGTCTGCTCCCACGGATTGAATGTCTGGGGACAGGATGCTCAAGTTGAACTTCTGGAGCTTATCTTTTCGTTTAATTACATCTGAAAGGAGCCAAGTCCATTGGTTCTCAGATCATTGTCAGTGTGTACAAATGCACAGTAAGTGGAGATGACCAGGAGATTTGCTTCAAAAGCACTCTCCTGTTCCTACGCATCAATTCAGGTGCCTTCTATGAAGCTCAGGGACAAGTAATGAAGTAGCAGGTAAAAATGAAGACAGATAAATTTAGAGTGCTGGACAAGTAGAAAAAAACAACAATGATGACTTTGTATGGAGTGATGAAGTCTGGGTAGATTATTATCGGGTACAAATGAGATCTCAGAGTCACAACAGTCACTGCGCTATGAGCAGCTCATGAAAGTAAGTCAAATTACTAGGAAAGGAAAAGAAAACAAGCAGAACTATCATTCTCTTCCTGTAAAAATTTCAGTCTTACCTCCTGGTTTCTCCACCCTAAAAAGACATGGTAAAATTGAATAGATGAATAGGAGGGTGGCAAGTACACTCAGCAGCATGGAGGAGCTTCCAGGTGAAAATAACAATGCCGAGAGCAGCTCTTCAGCCTGGGAAAGAGATGGCTGAGGATGGGATGTGACAGACATGCATTCACAGGATCATTAGAGGAATGAAAAGGGTGGAAAGTATCAACTAACTGTTCAGTCTTTCTGAAGATACAGAGAACAACTGGGGCATATTGCATGAAACTAGCATTTGGTAGACTCAGCACCAGCAAAAAAATGTGGTTCTTCACACAGCACATCCTTAAATTGTGTGCAAGTCCTTGCCACAGGAAGCTGTAACTGCTAGAAGTCCACGTGCGCTGAAAAGCTGACTGGACCAATTCATAGGAATGATAACCTGTCAAGGGCTATCACCTCTGGCGCAGCTAGTCTTTGAGCAATGAGGTGTGGCAATACAAAACATTTTTTTGAAAATAACCATACCTGCCTGCCCTCTTCTTGTACTCCTTCCTAGGCATTAATTTCGGAGCTGAACCAAGTATTGGATTAGACTGACTTTTGATGTGACCCAGTGTGGCTGTTCCTGCATTTGTATTAGCCTTTCAGTCACTAGTCAGTAAGACTAGTCCACTAAATAAAAAATCAGAAGTTGACTCTGAACAGAAAAAAAAGAGGTGAGTCAACAGAAATTTGATTTCTTTTTATTTACTCTGGAACACAGTATTGGAGACTTAGATTTATAACCCAAATTTGTGCTAGGAAAAGAGTTTACACATCACAGTCCTACATGAGAATGATGGAGAACTGTAAATATCACAGAAAATACATTTCTGGAAGCCTAAAGTTGTCTTTCAGCATTCACAATTGTAATTTTTCAATGTATTTGTTCTTTCCCAATGAAATTTTCTAGCAAATGATCATGCTTTTAGTATGCTAAGATCAATATGATTAAAATTTCATATATATGATGGAAAAAGAAATATATCAGTAAAGTGTGTCAGTTATTAATGACAAACTCTAAATTATGGTAGGCTGAACATTCTCAGCAGGCTGGAGGATTTGATTGTAGTGTTTTGAGTCTGTCTTATAGAACTGCACATTTTGCCTTTTGGACAATATTTATTATACCTCAGAGAGAAAAACCAAATACTTTTACCAAAACAATCATTTAATAGTAGTTACTTTTTTCTTTCTTTCTTTTTCGTTTTGGTTTTTTTTTTTTTTTCTTTCATTACAAATGCTTCCCTGTTTTGGGTCTTCCCCTATTCCTTTCTCCTAGCAAATGTGAATTTGGGAACAGTAGGCAAAACTCCTGGTTTTCCTCCACCCCTTGAAACCCACATGTTAATTACCCTAATCTAAAATTATCCAGTTTTGTAATGTGTTCATTTACAGCTTTAAAAAAAAATAAAAATGACAGGGATGAGTTATTATAAAAAACATTTGGTCCCTGTATTTTGCGAACTGTGATTTTTTCATATTTATAATGGAGTCCAAAAGACTGCATGAGTTGGCTGGGTGTCACTAATGATAATAACTATTGCTCCCAGCTGTTTTTTTCCTTAAATACAGGACACAGCTGAAATAAGATCTGCATCTGCCACCATTTGGCTTCCCTACTTTTGAGGGGGAATCATATACATCCTGATTGACTGTGAACATGATTACTTTATTCAACAAGTCCCATACACAAACCAGCAAAACATAATTATAAAATGATGACGGCATCTAGATGAAAGTTGTTATTTCAAGCAAACTGGGGCCTCTGGGTTTTTTCCCCCCACTTTTTTTTACCCTTACCACTAACAAAAATTCTGGTTTGGTAGAGTTGCTATGAACAAGCAGCTAATAAGGCAGCTGTCTATGGCTTCAGCTGCTCTATGTAAACTAAGCTATTTTTTTGGAAGCGATGACATAACTCACAAGGAAAAGGTGATTAATTCATCACATAAACTAGGACACTTCAGGGTATGAGTATAAATGTGCAGTATTCATTTGATCCAATTATTCTGGGTATTGCTACAGCAGAGACTTTCACGTTTTTTTTAAATCTGTAATTTAATGCTTTACAGGGGAAAAAAAGGAAAAAGGGGGGGGGGAAGAAAAAAAAAAACAAAAAAAAAAAAAGAAAAAGAAAAAAAAGAGGAAAAGATGGAAAACCCTAAATCAGACATGTGGTTAGATTACAGAAAGTAACTATGAAGTAGCATTATGGGTGCCACACAACACCATGTCTCAGTGGCTTTGGCAGCTGTGGAATATACATATACCATCAAGCAAGTGACATTAACAACTAGAGCTTAGATTCCTCAACCAGAAGCATAGAAAAGGCCAAGTCATGCCCTGCATTAGACTCAGCTTTCCTAGTTCCTAAGGTCAGGTTTTATACCTACCTCAGGGATACCACAGTGCCTCACTCAGCCAATATGCTGTCCTGACTGGAGTCTTGGAATCCTACTGGGTTATAAATGCTGCTGTGGCAGACTTTTGGGTGCCAAAAATGTCTTGTCCCACAGTGAAGTCCCTTCCTTACTCCTTGATGCATTCCTTGGGCACCATCTTTGCAGGGGAAGGCATGACCCCTGCACATTATAGCTTGCATAAGAAAATAACCATGATTTTACCTTCAGCATCCCTCCTACCATGGACTGGGTGAAAAGAAATGGTTTGGGTCCAAACAAACGCTTGCAGTGAGACTGTGTCAATGATCTAATTCCTTGGCACCCTAAAGCAAGAGCTGAGACATAGTAATGATTCTATTCTTAGCCTACAGGTGCAAGTATCTCACTGCTCTCTGGCCAAGAAGCAGCTGGCCAGTTATAATGGTGAGGGCAGTCATCATGGCATCAAAGGTTTAAATGGTAGTAAATTAAACACAGGCTAGTTTAGAAGCTACGATCACATGCAAGCAGGTTGCAATCGAGAGTTTGGAAACCTGGACTGACAAAGCCTCAGGAACATGCCATGCTGTACATACAGCACATGTATCGATGCAGATACAATGACAGCTGCATGTTAAGTGCTTAGAGATTTGCTGCAGCCCTCACATTATAGGATGGGTACACCTTATACAGAAGTGCTACTCTTCATTGCCATGACTTGATGCAGTCATGGCAATGAAGACAGACATCCTAAACTTTGTCACAGCCCAACGTACTCCAGCAAACTGGAAATCCTATGTCATCCAGGCTCCTTATGTCATCCAGGCTCCTTTACCAGGGTTCTACTTTTCTAGGAGACATTTCCAAGGGGCCCATGAAGAAGGTAAACTAGAAGTCTGAATTGATCACTTTACTACTTTGGAACAGCAAATTCTGTATTTTGAGGCTGGAAATGATATCTCAGGCACAATCAAAAGCAGAGTATGAAAAATGAAAGAACTCTTTAAACACTGACATTACCCCAGCTTTTACTAAGCATCCAGTTGCAGAGGATTCATTGTTAACACATATGCAGTTCTTAAATATACTTGCTATTTAAATTTCACAAAAAACAGATTTGGAGGTTTTTTTGTTCACATCAAAAGAATTATAACAAAGAAACAGGAGACTGAATTTATGATTAAGAAAAGCAGACACATTCATTTTCTTCTCCAAAGCAAAGCACCATAAGAAAATCACACTATGGCTGCTGAAGTTATTCAGTGATGAAGAGTTTAGATTAGCATGCAAACAAGAAAATGTTTGACTACATAAAAGATAACCTGAGTACCAGCACTATATTTTATGCAGAAACTAGTTATAAAACTGCTGCATAAATGATCCCCATAGGGATAATTTAAGGAAAATAATCTGGAATATTTACGTACCTGACAAACATTCAAGACTCTGGGAGATTTTTCTGCTGTTTATATGCCCATTGTCTAAGCCTACAATGCTTGGCCGAGATATCCAAGGTCAGGCTGACCACAGCAGCCATCCCTGGCACTGGCAGCAGCCTGGCTATGTGAGAAGGGCTAATCAGCCCAGGTGGAATATCACACTAAAACAGCCTTCCAGCGCCATGGCTAGTGTGTTCACACAGCTCAGGTGTTACTGCAGTCTGCCACACAGATACATCCTAGGGTGCTAAAGCTAGCAGGACAACTGGCCTTCAGATCCTATAATATGTATATTAATATTCCACCTAAGCAATGGTCTATAAGCCCATTGCAAAATGTTCACAGCCCAAAGGATGCATCCCCCTTGCCTTCACATTTTGTGTCCTGCATTTCTTCAAAATCTCCAACCTTATCAAAACCCCTCCTTCCCCTCTTATTGCATATCTCCCTGCTGAAATACCGTATCCTACCTTGTTCTTGCATCCTCAGTCCGGAGCTCCTGCACACAGTGCAACACACAGCAGTGATGGAAGCATCACATATACCAGACCACCATACATTGATCCTGTGCCTATTTATTCTATTTTCCTACCTTGTAGTGCTGGCAAGACACTTCTCTTGCATTTTGGGCAGCAGTACAAACACTGGATAATCAGCAAAAGAGACACATTGCAAGAGCTTATGAGCCACATGCATTTTGCAAGCTGGAGTCTGGCCATCATCATCATAAAATGAAAATGGACCAGGTGTAGAAAACAGGCTGCAAAAATCAGTTTGGAGAGAGTTGGTTGTTTGGTTTTTTTTTCCTGAAGGGAGATTAGAAGAGCTTGGATTGTTTAGTCTAGCAAAATGAAGAGGAACAGCTAAAGGGAAAGGTAAGGAAGGATATGTTTGCTCTCTATTAAATATTAATTAATACTCTATCAACTATTAATAAAGAGCTATTCAAGATAAAAGGTAATGGTGTCACAAAACAAATGGATGAAGGTTGTTCATGAATATATTTAGGCTGAAAATGCAAATAAAATTTCTAGCCATTAACTGGGTTTGCAATCAGCCTTCCAATAGGAAAAGTGAAAGGAAAAGTCCTCAAACACTTCTAAACCGAAGCCTGTATGATGAGACTATGTCCCTGAACTCCATGCACCAAGAGGTGGTTCAACCCTCACATACCAAATCTGTTCTTCTTGCATCTCCCTGCTAAGGGATGATGTTAAAGCCCTAGTTTTTAACATCCTTTCCTAAATGCTGTGCAACAACAAAGTCAGAGCATTTCCTTTTCTATATACCGGGAGGAAAAAATGTAGTCTCAGAGGATTTTGATAACTGATATTTATGTTCTATATGATGAAGTCCACTTTCAGTATGTGCTGGAATGAGACCTCTATGTGGTCACCTGACCTGCTGTCAGTTGTTTCTGGCACTTCACAGATACCACCCTGGCCTGACTTTGAACTAGTAGACTCTGAAGCTTATTTTCAGCCTCTGCAACTGCACAATTCTCCTCAGAACCACCTCAAATACATGGATCCATCACCAGAAGCATAAAAGGAAATACATGAATACAATGGCAGTGGAGGATGCTTTCAAGAAGGAGGAAGTTTTCAAGAAGAAATTCTTTAAACCTCAACTGTGGTACCACACTGACAACCCTGCCTATTGAATGACATTGTGGTCAGTGCTCTGTCATAAACACATTATTGATATCTATAATACAGAGCTGACATTTAATGTTTACACAATAACATACACATTACAAAAAGTTGCTTCCTGATATGAGTCCTCCAGCATGAAGTAAGGATTTATTCTGAATGTTGGGTCAAATGCATCGGGACATATCAACATGTCAAAATATGCAGGGTTTACTTCTGCTGTGCTCCATCGGAATAGTATTTAATTTCTGTGTGAAGAGTAAAGAGAGAGTAGAGAAGTCAAAGACATTTGGAATAGAAGAGGGAAGTACACCAGAAAGATCAAAAAAGAGATCAAAAAGAAAAGTCAAGTTTTCAACAATAAATTTAAAGAAGAGTGTTAAGAAAATACATGTGGGTACAGACACACGGGAAATGGACTGTGATAGTTTAAGGAATGTAGGGAATCTTTAAAGACTGAATCTTGGACTTAATCCCATTTAGAAAAAACTGTTTCTGTCTAATGGCAGTTTCATAAACCTCTTAGAAGTTTTAGTACTTACCCAGTGAGAAAAGAATCCACAGAATGAGCCAATAGTGGCATTTATGTGACAGCGCTATCAAAAGGCTCACATACTCAGGGATAGCCTTGCAATTGCAGCTACTCCATCCCCAGCACGGGGTTCTTTCAAAAGAGGGTTGAGGAGCACCATTTTGCAGTCGAGAATAGTTTGCCCACATCCCCTCTCCCCATCAGCTGCATTTGCTTTCTGGTTCAGTAAGTGACTACAAATCACACATATTACTACTGAAATTCCACAAACAAGTACCAGCTTCCCAGGCTAACCACACTGGTCCCTTGCTCTTCAGCTGTTATGACTTAAATTCAGTTCAGTTACCACTTTCAAGGCAGTCAAGTAGCCAAAAGAAATTCCACATTTTTTCCCCACTAAAATAGGTTCTTCCATATTTTCTTTGCTCTACCAGGATATATAAGTAGTTATACAGGGACATCAGCTAGGGTTAGCCAGTTAGTGGTCTTGTCTGTGGAAGCAGAACTGTCCATCTCCTGGTATTGTGCCTGCTGTCCAGCAATTTCAACAGCTGCAACTGGAAACTATGGGATAATGAATGAACACTAGGTAAGAAAAACAAATTGAAAAAAAAGAAAACCAAAACTCCACAATGCTAGAAAATGCACAAACCATTCCAGTTTCACAATATTCAAGGTTTTTGGTTTTTTTTTTTCTGTTTACACTTACTCCGTGTATAGGTCCTATAGGAGTATTAGCCATTATAAATCAGGAAAAAGTAACCCCGACTTCTAAAACAGCATTTCTGTACTGGGATTTCTGACAAAAAAAAAATCATGGGTATACAAATCGAATGCAGCAAGTTGCTAAACTCTGTCTACAAACCTGTCCCCCAGAGAAACCACAGATGTGTATTGAGATGGGCAGATTCAGCAGGCAGGACAGAAATCCAGTGGTCTACAGAGCCTTCATATATTCTATAATTGTATTCACATATGACTGTAGAGTGAAGTGTATTAGACTAAATGTCTTAACCCTTTCAATGCTTCTCTGTTGAAGTCTGATTTCTTGCTACAAAGAACGGGGATAGGAAGGATTTTTCACCTTGTGAAGAAAATGGATACAATGACAACAGCTCTGCTCCACTAGAAGGGGATGTGCAGCTGATTGCTGGAACCACCAATTGATTTTATTTGTTTGTTTTAATTATCCTCCTTCGGATGCCTGATTGTGATTTAATGTCAAGGTACTCAGAAATTGATGCAATGATCATGTCCCGACTTCACATCCAGTTATAAGCACTGGGAACGAATTGAGAACTTCAAGAGAAAACGGGAAAAGAAAGAGCAGCTGCAATGAGATAAACAGAGCAGGTGCTGATCCTCAGAGGAGCTGAGCACCTCGCCATACCCCGCATGACAAACCGGTAGCAGAGGCAGCTCACCAGATCATCATCGACCCCAAAAGGAAAAGCACAATTTAGTCACCTGCCATATATTTCCGAGAGCCTATAGAATGAACATTGCTCTCCCTTATTTACAAACCATAGGTTTAACTGCAGTACTGTATCCTGAAGAGTTTCCAGTCAGGAACAAATGTAATTGCAAACTGGTTACTTCTTGTTTTTAAATGACTAAAATACCAAAGTAATCTCAGGAAGTCCTCTGGAAAATGGGATTTATAATGAAAAATGTTTGCTGACCCACAGAAAAATAAGGGTACGGTTTGCGTTCCCATTCATCTTTTATGGTGCTTGACAAATTGACACACAATTGTTAATTATGGGCACTGAGCACTACATGATTATGCACAAAATATTCCAGCTGATTGGAGCATAAGTCCAATAGCATTTGCGGGAAATTAAGTAGCATTCTTACAGATACTGAAGCCTATGAATTTTGAATCATGACATAATTAAATTTCTGAAGCAGATATTCAAAATGTTCTTCATTTTTTAGTTAGTATTTAACCATATCGCAACCTGAAAGCGTTCTCTGGAGAAATGTTTTGAACACAGACTTCAACAGCCACCGTGTGATGCAATTCTGCAGATTACCAAAAAGTATTCAAGAGTCCAATCTTTGACATTTATTTGTGCAAGGTATTTTCTGAATTTTTCTCTAAAATGGAGAAAAGAGAAAAGTCAGTTTTCATTTTGGTGTCAAAAAAAGTACGAGAACACCTTAATACATTTGGGATTAAACTGCTGTAACAACACAGAAGCCAGAAGTGGAGACGGCCACACACAATGATCATTTTTTCTCCTACTAAAACCTATGGGAATGTGTCCCTGACCTCCTGTTCCTCACCAGAGCTGTGCTGGACTTGTGTCCTTTCCCTGGACAGGTCCAGTCCCTCTGCTGGCACCACCTGCCCCCAGGCAGGATAAGAATGGAGAGGGTCACCTAAAGGCATGATGCTCAGTGGGGAGGGATCTCATTGGCACTGTGTTTTCCATCTCCACCTCCTCTTCAGTGCTGCTCTATGTGTCAGGAGCAGCACAGTTTAAAAGCAAGATAGCTTAAAATCCACTATAAACACAAAGACATAAAAAAAAAAATAAATCACATGTTGAGGACAAGCTTCAGAAGACAAATGCCATGGTATCATTGAGAGAGGGCAACAGGTGAAGTGTGTTAAAAAAGGTAAACAGTGACTGAACCAAAAGATGCATAAAAAAAAAAAAAGAAAAAAAGAAAATTTGTACTGTTACCTTAAAGGAAAAATGTCTTCTGAAATTAAAATCCAAAATGGAAAATTAAAAAAAAAAAAAAAAAAGTATAAACTTGTCAGAGATTTATTTCCTCCACTTGACATTTCATTACTGTCAAGTAATAGGAACATACACTGTATTTTCATGTGCTAATAGTAAACTAAATATATTATGAATCTATGTGATTTTCTCTGCTCTGGAAGGCCCCAGTTGTTCCTTCAGCTTTAGCATGCCAGTCTGAATACATCAATTCAAAGGGTGAGCCAGATATTACAGGGCAGAAAAAAAAAAGGTGCCCCAGAAAGTCTATGCCTTAGAAAGTCACTTGAAATTCACATTTTTTGTAGTTCCATACTCAGGAAACACGGATAACAGCATCTGCCCATTCCAGAAGGCTGTTGCAGAAACTTGTCAGTGGTCACCAACCCCTGTAGGTCTAAGAAGTACAAATGAGGATGTTCCTCCAGAAATGTGCACACTTGCTTGTTTGTCTGGTGTTGCTCAGCTCTGAGAAGTAACTAACTCTGCTAACAAAACAATTTCAAAGAGAACCAATACAGATAAGCTACTCAATGGAATTAAGAGCCTTATATTCAGAGCACTAGACATTTCCAGTTCAGGCTGAAGATACAATTTTACAGTATTAAGATAAACTCTTGCACGGACACAAATATTTTAATATACAACTATAAGTAATGCTCCTTGTGGGTCCTGAACTCACTCTGCCTTGAGACAGCTGCAAAGAATCCTCACCAGGTTCCCTCTGCACCAAGCGCTGCCTACGCTACTGAGCAGCTATGGCTCCAATGGCTTGGTCTTGCTGAAGCATGGAGATTGTCAGCGTACACTGAGAGATGCCAGGAGATGGTGATCTTGTTAAAATGACTGGAAATCCTCCAAAATAGACCACACAGGTAAAACGGTACCTCCACTCTATACTTATATCCTCCTGTGGAGGCTTCGTGCCCATCACAACACTGATAAAGTATTTCACTACTCAGAATCATGTTCTCAGGTGCTTGGCACTCACACACATGGGTTTTCGAAAGAGCTCAGTTCCTTCCTCATTGCATTTTCCAAATGAAAGTAGCATCTTTCAACTCAGCAGAGCTCCCCACAGCTCCTCATCAATATTTATAGAGAGGATTTCTGGATAGCTTAACCTTCTCTGCTGCATCCTTTTGAAGCCCCTGGGTGCGCGCTTGGGGCTTGGGCTGGAATTCGAACCTTTCTGAAAAAATGCCTCCTGCTGTGACCTCCGGGCATATTTGAAAACAGGCAGGTAATCAGATATCTCCTCGACAAAGCCAGTGAAAGCACTGCCATCTATTTCAGTGGAGGTAAGATATGGAAAGCAATGAGTGTTTGGGATGGAAAAAAAAAATAAAATTATTTTAAAGAGTTTGGGTTTAGTAGGTAATTATAGGATTTTAACAGCTACCTGCAACCACTTTTGACATACAGTGTAAAGCACTGGCTATATTATAGTCTACCTTGATTAGTATCTGTGGCATTCTATTAATAGGACAAGCAGACAGTTCATGTTTAGGAGGAGAACATGAGAAGGAGAATGTGCAAAATGGATACAAGCTCAGAGGGGAAGGGGGAAGGAAAAAGATCCTCCATGCCTCGGGGGAGCTTGGCAGGGAAAGGGTAGAAAAACGAAGGAAAGAGAGAAGACGCATGAAAAGTGGGTGAAGACACATAACTAAATATCAGAACATGGGTTTTGATCAAGAGTTCAGAAAAATTATATAGCCTAATGGGCTCTGGGGGTTGGGTGTTTTTTTTTCCTTTCTTCCCTGCTCTATTTGAGCACCTTGAATTACTGAAATAAATAGACTTGTAAAAACACTTGTTCAGCCTGCAGCCAGCTTAAATCACTGTATGGCTCACCCATCCAGGGTGGCAAAGGCAAGTGTTAATGAGAGGTTTGCAAAATACAGTGTCAGCTTCTGAGCACAGGTTCAGAGGGAATCGGGCTCAAGAACGACACAGACACTGCGCATGAACAGCTGCCCAGTGGGCGCTTCCACTCTGTCGTGCATCAAGAAGAACTAAATTCTGGTAACATTTAATCCATCAAATTTACTTCGTTGGAATCAGATTTTTTAATCTTCAGATATTTTTAAAAGCATGTACACAGCTGAAGGAATTCTCAGCATGAAATACAAATATTTATAAACAAAAGTCATGCTGTCTCCATGTCTCAGTTCATTTTTTCACTGCAATTTTTACAAACTGTGAGAAACATTTTATCTATTTGTAGCAAACTCAGAGTCTTTTTTTTTTTTTTTTCTGTAGCCAGTTCAACATAGCTTCATTTTCTGTCATCCTACAGGGCTGGATTAAATCAAAATCCATCGTTCCTCCACCTGCTGCAAGAGTAAAGAAAAAAAGCCTCAAAAAATTCATCAATCCTCAGCCCATTTCCAAGGACAGAGTTCTGTGATCCCTGTTCAATATGAGTGATCTCTTGATTTGGAGCTTGCAGACCCCTTCTTTCCCCAGCTAACAGCGCTTTTCAGTGCTAGCCTGCACTGCAGACCTTCAGGGTTTGAAGCCAAGGAGAAGATTCCCTTTTAGCTAAGCCCCCCCTGGCCAGTCATGGAGACGTGAGAGAAATAATTGCTCCGTGTGCAGAGGAAATCTCAGCAAATTGAAAGTGAAATAGGTGAAGCACAGGGTAACAAAAGAAAGATCTTTACAGAAGATAATTTCACTTTTCTCTCCAACCTACTGGGTAAAGTATCTCTCACTTAAGTTTGTTTCTACATTTGAGTCTGTTTCCCCCTAAGGTTAACTATGTCCTTCCCACATGAGGCACTACCTTGGCATCTCATGTATTTATTTCCTCCTGTTGCTGCTGAGGCTGTCTCAAATGAACATCTATCACTGTGGGATCCACATGCTCTTTGGTCCATCATGGGAAACAGCATTTATGAAAGACACTGTGGCTTTCTACCATGAAAATGTCTACATCACTACATACAGTAGAATTATGACTTTTATAAAGAAAGGGAAAAAAAAAATAACCCAGACAGGATATGAGGAACATCTATTTATATGAACACCCTTAAGATCTGGAGTCTGAGCATGAGAACCCACAATATATAGCAGACAAAAGAATAGGCACTTGGAGCACAGATGAAGAAATGAGACCTGAAAGATGACATTTTTAAATAAATTGTTTACTCCTAGATCTGAATTAAACCCATCTGATCACTTTAAGTTAATATAGCAACATCGTGTAAAAATGATTCATCCTTTAATTGCCATAATATTAGCATTTATAAAAAATACACATGATTGGTAAATCAGATTTTGTGTACATCCTGAACAAGCCAATTAGTACAGAGACTATCTCCTGCAATCTCTCTCTAACCAATTGCTTCCCATCATTTTTTTTCATAAAAATTGTCTGTACTCATGCTTCTTAATGAAGCAGGTAACTAGTTTTGCATTTCAGTAATTTGGTTCCTTCAGCTAGAAAAGTTTACACATTTCAGTTCACCCAATCTTCTGCTGATTTACTTCCATGCACATCAAAATATAAATTTTACTAAACCACTTTTATTGCTGGGAAAATAGGCACTTAATATGCACACGGCATTTAGACATGAGTGAAAAGTATAAGACTGTTTACAGACAGTATCAATAAAACCCTTTTGTTTTTAACTTCAAAACTGCTGTAAAGCACAATCATTATACTTGCAATCATATCTGCTAAGATGGCTAAATCCCTAATAAAAATTGTCAGAAAAAAACATCTTTCTCTACACATTTATCTGAAAGCAGAGAAATAAACTTATTTTGACTGTTTTGCTGATTTTTTCCAGTGTGCTTCCCATTCCCCAAATTTTTAAAAAATATTCCTGTGGCTGGAATTCTAAAATGATTCTGCAGAAGATTTACAGAGAACAGATTTTGATTTTTGCACATTAATTTATCCCAGAGATCACTAAATCCTATTAAGCTAGGAGACTGAAACCACTACCACATTTCAAAGAGCAAAACCAATATGCTTTGAATATCTGGTTGTATAAGTGCTTAAAGTTCATGAGAAATTCAGCAGTCACATTTGTTTATTTATGGTTTTGTGTGTCAAATTCTGAAAAACAAACAGCACTGCTGAAATTGTGATCTGTTCACAGATAAATGACAAAGAAGAAATGGGGCCAAGCTAATAAATTATTTGTTCACTGCACATAATTCACCCTCTTCTGCCGTGTCCTCAAGCAAATATCCCATTGCTTTCAGTCCACAGAACAGCTGTTGAGCCGCCTCCTAGCTGTTTGCAGGAAGTTTGTTTGAATTAGGAGCAAGAATTAAGGACAAATTTCAAAACAAGAGGGAAAAAAGTAACTACTCTGCTCTTTCAAGAATCCTGGACTTATTTTAATAAACTACAATAAATCACTTTTTCTTTGCATGGTGAATCTTCAATTTATGAAGTGCCCCATTTAGCATTATTATGAAAATAGACTTCATGGCTTTTAATTGGTTTCCTTATCAGTCCCAGAAAAACAGTTTTTAATAAACTGGGAATGGACTAACTCATTCTGCTGATTTCATATCCATGCTTTGCAGAGTAGAACTCAGATATAATGTGGCTTCTTTCAGCTGAGGCAGGAATGAGGGAAGACAGAAGAGAAGGAAAATAAATGGGGGAGGGAGGGGGGGGAAAAGACACTGAAAGAAAAGGATTCTTACCAAAAATACAAACTGCTTGCAAAGGGGACAAAACTGTATCACCTTCTTCAGCCACAGCAATATCTCAGGGACATTTGGGATTGTGGTTGGATTCCTAGAGGATGCAAGACCACAAGCAGAGCTGGGGGTTTGCGGGCTGCTCCTCAGCTTTGATGAGGCACGTGGAGAAACACAGATGAAACCTGACTGAGGAGGAAGAGCAGAGGCAGGAGAGATGTTAGGGCTAGCTCAGTCCCTGACATCACGTGCCTTGCACCAGCAGGGCTGATACCTCTGCCCTGGGACATGCTGGAGAGGGAACTGCAACCATTCCCCCAGGCAAGGGCGATTTCACGTAGGGATGGCACTTTGCTCCTTGCAATTTTGTCACACTCACCTCCTGTCCCATCCATGCTCTGCCATATCAGTGAGGAGGCAAATGCAGCCTTTTGCTGGTTTTCCTTCACAGCTGCGAGTCATTTCTGAAGACCAGAACCTCTGTACTCACTACACTAGGTCGTGTACCTTCAATCAGACACCTGCTCTCAGCTTTTTGGGGGAAACCAGTCAGTAAAACCACAAGGATCCAGGTTTTGCTAAGCCTTACCTTGTGTTATTCAAGCCTGTCAGCAGGATCCGTGTCTGCATTCACGCTCAGGCTCTATACAATCAGCTGTATAATGGCCAATTCCTGCTTTGAAAGTCTCACTGATTGGTATATTATTTGTGCCCAAGCTGACAGGATTTGGTTTGGGAGAGGAGATAGTAGTGGGGAGCAGAGCTTGCTGAATGTAAGTTTTAAAAGCCACTACAAGAACCAGAGCACAGCAGCTCCAAGCACACAGAAAGCAGATCCTGGATGGATCTGGCATGTAGGAACTGCAGTTTTTTAAACCTGGACCCTTTTGGTACCCCCTGTATTGCTCAGGCATGATGATAAATATTTTTTTCTGTAGCAGTTATCCTTGACATTTTTATTCATTAAAAATATCACATCAAAATATAATAGAATTCTAAATACACAGGAAGGGTCCCACTCTGCCACCCTATTCCCTTGCCTCGCAGGGTTTTAATGTGTCTACCTGGGATGAGATGGCCCATGTTAACGCAGTTCAGGGCCCTTGTTAACCTAGTTACAGGTTTACTTATTTATTTCAACTCTATTTTGAAAGCATGGAGAAAAGGCCCCAGCCTTTGCTTAGCAAGGCAGTAAAGCAGTTGCAGATCTAGATATTTAGGAAATCTGTGATGCTTCTACCTGTGCCAGTAGATAAAAACCCATGGTTATCATTAATGAGAAGTTTCTGGCCTGTATACTCTTCAAAATAATTTATCAGATTTTTCTGGGTCAGGATCATGGACTCAGAGGATAGGGACTCTGCAAACTCACAGTTTTCCAAGTTTTGCAGGGTTTTTTTGTTTGGTTCAGTTTAAGTTATGCTTGGCTTTTAATGTTTATATTTGTTTCCTTCAGCTTGGAAAACGGCCCTCAGAGACATACTATCACCTTTATTCAGTGTCTGCACTGGGTTCTTTTCTTTTTTTAAGAGAGTTCGATTCCTCTGAGAAGTCACCTTTCTACCCTCATGGTGGATCCCAAAAGAGATGGACATAGGAGGAAGATGTGTGAAAAATTATTTGTTTTTCTCAGAAGAGACCTACATCAGATTCTTGCTCCATTTCTGGCTTCTTTACACACGCATGTGTGTATTTTTACACATGCTTCTTTACACATGCATGAAGGTAATGCAACAGAGATCAGATACATGTAAGAGGGACTACCCTGCAGCAAGGTATTGAGGAGATTCCCACAGCGCTGGTGTCTGAGGTACAGTGGGATGGACCCACCATGCCAAGTCCTGCTGGGACCCCAGCTAGCAGAGGACAGTCTATGTACTGGTGTAATTTAAAAGATACTTTCAGGCTCAGTTCCAGCAGACACCAATTAATTCCCCCAGAGGAACTCAAAACTGAGACAGCACAACAGTTCCCAAACTGTGCTTTATCCAAGAGCTTTACCCACTCTTTCCAGTCTTTCCTGTTAACAAAATATCAAGCCCAACCAAAACATCAAAAGCAGTACAACAAATACACGTTTCACCAAGAATAGCATAGCAAATAAATAACATAATCCAGTTGTCAAAATGTGTGCACGTGTAGGCCAACCATATACACTTGTTCCTGCTAGCTTGTTAAATGAAATAACATAGGACAAGTCTAGCAGAATGAAATTTAATTTTTCCCTGACATGTAAAGCTGCCAGAGTTTAAGACAAATAATCCCACTTGCTGATATCTGACTCTTGCATTTGGAGTGATACATTGCAAAGAATTTATCTGACTTCATCCTGTATTTGGATTTGGTTTCCTTTTTTTCTTTAAGACTTAGTGCAAAACCAAATGCTGCTGAGTCTTAGCTTTAAAAAATGAAAGTGTCAGGGTTGAGAGTGAAGTCCACATCTATTGCCAAAGTTTCAAAACTGTAGCACAGAAGAGAAATGTACGAAAGAAATGTAGAAACAACATCCTGCAAACAGAAACACCAAACACCTTCCTGTTAAAACACTATCCCCCAAAAGAGCTGGGGTCTCTTTGCTTTTAAAGCAGAAAGGCCTTCATTGGCTACATGTGAATTTCATTAGAATCCATTTATGTTATCAGCTGAAATTGCATCAACCCTGTGGAATGCATAGCACACCAACGAGAAATGGCTTTAATTGTGTGTTTCTTATAGGACAGACACTCTGGTGTTAATAAGAAATATTATTTGGTGGCCTCTATCTAGTTCTCAGGGACATGTAGTCGTACCACAGAAACAGATCATGGCTAAAGAAATGAACAGCCAAGGGATCTGGTTATCATCTCGTATTAGAGGGAATTTCCCTGCACAAGATTTTAACATGTTGCTGAGCAGTAATGCAAAATGGGTACCAAATCACTCACACTGGACTAAAGCATACAGCCTGATGAACTATTCATCACCAGGATTTCTCTGCCTCAGTAAAAAGCTCCCTGTCAGCATCATGAAAAGAGGGAAACTGGTTCATCCAAGGCACTAGCCTTAAAACCAGATGACATGTGTGATCCCACCCACCACTGCAGACATCCTCTCCCTAAGTCACCAACAAACGTTACTTGTGTCACAGCAGATTAATTCAAGTTTAAATGTCACAGGCAACATTTCTCATGCTGCTGCCTCAATCTGCTCCCACTGATTTTTTTTCTACTTGCTCACTTTGAAAGGTATTAAAGCACAAGCTTTATTACGGCTCCCTAGAAACTGTACTTCAAGTACCAAGGTTAATTCAAAGTTTTCAAGGTTAATTCAAAGTTTTCAGACTTCTTTTAAAAATAATCCACAGCAGATGGATTACAAAGAATTTCTAAAAGGTGATTTTTCCTTATGAGTAATCCACCGTCTTGCTCATTTGTCTAGTTTCTACCTTTAAAAAAATCCCCATCTTTAGCAGGTGTGCCACATACGTGCCAAAGAAGGTAAAATAATTCCTATGCCAGTATAAACAAAAGCAAATATTAACCCCATGGCCATATGTATAATCCGCTGTTGCAAGGCAGCACTCGTTCCTTAACAGACGCAGCTTTTCCCCGTTAGAGGAGGATCATGATTTCAGCTGGCGCGGTGGGTAAAGCTCAGCCCTGCGCACCATGAAGCCAAATGACTTACAGTCATTTGCAGAACTCCTGTTTCCAATGTGAGCAGGCTTGTGCCTCCCCCCAAAGCACTGTGCTGCTCATATGAAAATGCAACAACTGGGCCTCAGGAAAGGGCATGTAACAAATTTTAATGAGATAAGTGATTTGGAAAGAAGACTTGGAGCTAAATTACAGCTACTGGGAAATACTGACTATATTATACTGTACTGCTGCTCCCCTGCCTCCCAGTCTAATGTCCTACAGGATTGTGATCCGTTTTTCCACCTTTGGCAGTAACCTTGGTTGATTTTATTGTTTGCCTTGGAGAGATGAGGTGGTTTGGGTTTTGCTTTTTAATTTCCTGTGCACAGTTCTTCAACTGGCCAAATTCTGTCTTCTTCCAGGATTTGAAAACATCCCTAATTTTCCAGTTTTCTTCAGTATTTACCAGTGCCATGTTAGTGACTTCAGTATCAAGAGAAAGAATGGCAATGTGCAAGAAACAATGAGATCTGAGAAGCTGCCAAGCCTTAGGAATTGAAAACTCCAACTATTCATGTGTACATCGGCCAAAGAGCCCAAAGGAGAAAACAAAACAAAACAAAAGAAAACAAAACAAAACAAAGAATGGAACAATTTCTTAGAGCTTTAGAAGCTTTTTTTTCCTCCCCCAAAGAGATGTGGAGCACACAAGGAAAAGCAGCAGTGAAATTGAGCATCTGAACTTGTAAAAGCCCATTTGAGTACGGCTAGCCCACATCAAAGCCCACATCACCACATATTCACCGCTTCTGGCTGCTGGGCTGTCCAGAGTGAACCTTCTGCAGGCTGATCCCATGAACCGCAGTCAGGGCCCCACCTGCTCTGTGGACGTACCCAGGATTCGGCAGATTTCTTCCAAATAACATCTCTGAGATGCACCTCTCACTCCCAGGCATGCTGTTAAATTCTTATCTAGGCTCTCATCAGCTCATGTCTCAATTACTGCAACAACCTTTTCCTGGCCACTGACAAACTCAGTCTTGCGCTGATGGTGTATTGATCCATGCTGCTGCTGCAGAGATCATCCCCCAGCCTTACATTTGGCTTGCTTTTTGTTCATCTTCCTGTCTGCTTTTCCCTGTCACTTCAAACAATCAACTGCCCTTCACTTTCAAGGACTCTTGCACCTTATTGCTCATTTTATTCAGCATCAAAAGGTCAACTTGCACACCTGAACAGTCCATAGTGCCTGCTTCTACTCATAACTTGCCAACTTTGCAATTAGGTGGGTTTGTTGTGTGTCTTGAGACTCTTGGCCACATTTGTGAGACAGTCACTGAAAACCTGTAATACTACTTTGTTGCGATCTCTCTACAGAAGTACCTTCTGGCCAAAAAAAAGCCCACTGCAGGTGGGCTCAAGTGACTGTCTCGGACCTCCTTCTGCTAAGGCTATTTTACAAGAAAGGAGATGCCATAACATCAGAAACGTCTAGAAAAAACAGGTGATGTCTCTTCCCAAAGCAACCAGGAACAGGTTGAGGTACACTGGCTCACAACATTTAACCTCAAAATGGAGATCTTTGTGAGCTCTTTCAGATGGCTACTGACTCTTCATTCTCTGTTTGCACAGCATCTACCAGCACCTTTTCCTTGCCTATGACTGACATCCTACAATAACGCAGCAGGCAACCTCCAACAGGTCTCTGATGAGCTGTCATACAAGAAGCTAATAGAGAAACTAACCAGCCATGGATGAGTGAAGCATAATGTCATAGATTAAAAATAGGCAGGAGACTGAAAAAAAAAAAAAAAAAAGGAATAATGTTTAATTGCTAGCTTCTATCTTGAAGGGGCGGGGTGCAGGGGGTGGTGGGTGGTGGGGGTTGTTGAGCCTAAACAGTTCTTTTGAGATTTCCTTTTGTCTCGTGGCATTCCATAAAAATATGACAGAATAGGAAAACATATGTGTGGTGAGTACTGCAAGGTAATGAAAGTTGTGGATAATTTATCTTTATCATCTGAGATTTGTGAGGAACTTTAGAGAGACCTAAACTAAGGTAACATAATAAAGGAAATATCGACGCTAGTAAATTCCAAGCAATACGTACTGGAGGACACAGTGTGCACCAGCATACATTACGTGGTTCAGTATTAACTAGGTCAGCTCTCAGAGCAAGGGAAGTGGTTGTTTCCCTCTACTGAACCCTCATGAGGCCACATCTGGGATAATGTGTCCAGCTTTGAGCCTTCCAGTACAAGAAGGATAATTGGCAAACTGGAGCAAGTCCAGTGGAAACCACTATGACAGTAGGAGGTGGAGCGCATGGCACATGAGAAGAGGCTGAAGGAGATGGGTTAGAGCAAGGGTGAAGCCAGAACTTCCTTGGAGTCCACAGTGAAAGGGCAAAAGTTGTACTTATCAAAAATTGTACCAAGGGAAATTCCAGCTGGACACACAGAAAATTTTCTCTCTGATGAGAGTTACACAGCACTGGCACAACAGCTCAGAAAGGCTGTGAAATCACCATCCTTGGAGAGTTTCAGAATTCAATGGGACATTTCCCTGAGGGATCTGAACTAATTTAGAGGCTGGCTCTGCTTTGGTTGAGGCATTGGACTAGATCCTCAAGAAGTCCCTTCCTACATCAATTACTCTGAGTCTTTGAGCTCTCCATTCCAGTCTGGACAGGTCAATGTAAGTCTGCATTATACAGAATTAAGATTGAAAAGATTAAAAAATGCTTTAGATAGGTAAGTCTGAAGTGTCCGACTATGTGTCTAGCGTATCTGACCATGTCCAGTTCTGGGCTGCCCAGTGCAAAAGAGATATGGACATTCTGGAGTGAATCCACAGAAGGGCCACAAAGATGGTGAAGGGACTGGAGAATCTAGCTTGTGAGGAGAGCCTGAGAGAGCTGTGACTTTTCAGCCTGAGAAGACTAGACTCAGGGGGATCTTATCCACGTGTATAAATATCTGAGGCAGGTAAAGAAAACAGTGTCAGACTCTTCTCAGTAGCACCCAGGAACATGACAAAAGGCAAAGAGCACAGACTAAAATACAGGAAAACCTATCTGAAAAAAAAAAAACCCACAACAACCAAAAAACCCAAACACAAAAAAACAAGCAAACAAACCCCAAACTTTTTACTCTGTGGGTGGTCAAAAACTGGCACAGGCTGCCCAGAGAGGTTATGGAGTTACCATCCTTAGAAATGTTCAAAACTTGACTGGATGCAGCCCTGCTTTGAGTGGGGGAGCTGGACTAGATGATCTCCAGAAGTGCTTCCAGCCTTCACCTTTCTGTGATTTTGTGACTGCATATATTTGAGAATAAGACTGTGAAGTTTATATGGTTACAATAATTTTTGAAACAGGAATATAGAGAGCCTCATTCTTCCAGGGTTTACGATGAAATCTAATGGGGAATTTCTTAGATCTTTTCTGACTTGCTTAACCCTTTTTCTTGGCCACCTTTACATAAAGTACAGAACTCAAGGACACCAAAATTACTTCTCAGTTCCTGTGATTCTACAAAAATTCCTTCCTTTTCCCCTCTCCACATAGTTGTGTGAGGTTCAGCCTGGGTAGGCAAACATCTGGGACCCAGAGAGATTCCCACCAGCAGAATTCCCAAAGGTGTGGACAACATAATAGAGAAATAAACAGAGAATGTTTCATGGCCCATACAGAGTCATGCAGCTTTTTGTCTCCCCCCACCCCGTCACAGCAAATGCTCACATGGGAAAACGGCATTCAAAGAAGAATGTAAGTTCAAATAAATATATAGTTGCAAATTCAAGGTCAGAACAGTGTTCTCGGCTATCTCACCATCCTCTCCCATGAAGTTCTTCATGCACCAAGAAAGAACACAGCAAGATTACACATGCCTGAGTTAGCAGATGATGATAGGAAATGCTGTCTTATCTTCTGCTTTACAGCAACACACATTACAAATTGTCTGGCAGCTATTCACTCATTCACTCTCTCTGTAAATAACTATTCAGTAAAATCTGATGGAACTGTGCAAGTCACCAAAGTCTCCCTGGGATTTTCCACACACAACTGCCAGGCTGAAAAATCAATGAGTCTCAAGGGCAAATTGTATGCAGCTGGGGGGAGGCTGGTGGGTCCTCCTATGGGTCTGCTGAGTTTTGGTCAGTAGAATTTGTCTGCTTGCTTGGTGCATGCTCTTCTGTTATTACTATGTTCCCTTAGGTGACTGGTACATCTGCATTTCTGACATAAAAACCAACTCTGCATCTCCTGGACCACTGTGTGGTAAAAGAAGAGGTCAGGACTGCGTGGAGGGAGGGATGTGTGGCTCCTCTCATAAAACCTTAGCTCCACTCCAGACCTGTGAGAGCTCCATGCCCAGTCGCTGGGAATGCTGACCTACCCAAGCCTGCAAGAGAAACCTCTGCCTTTTTGCTGGCTTTCATACAGAGAAGTCACTTGCCCCAAAGACAAGAACCTGCAGCAGACTCTGGTGTATTCTGTTCTGTTAGAGAATGTGTTAATTTATGGTAATAACACAATTAATACAGCTTAGAGAAGTGAGTCTCAAATGGTACTTATAAGTTCCTGCTTTTCCTTTGTATGCTACCTAAACAGACAATTGATTAGAAATCAGCAGAAATTTAGGTATATATGTATTTAATTTTTGTTAGGTAGCCACTTACGTTTCATGTGTCTGCAATGTTTTGCACAGATCCATTTTCTCTACCTGGAAAAGCGGATAAGGTAGTCTGACAGCTGCATTTTTCTGTGTTTATTTAAGCTTTTCAGATTGTGTCATAATGACATATATTTTCTAATTATGAAACCAAAAATTGGGAAAAGGCCTCTTATGATAGGGTAGAAAAATGACTGGATGTCCAAAGTGGTCTGTCACAAAGTTGTTCCCTCTTTCTTAAATCACTGTTCTGTGCTGCTGACCCGCAGGTGATATCTCCTGCCTTTTCCTGCCCGCAAACCTCAAGAAACAATTTTTTGTCAAGTTTTTTCTCACTTTTTCACTCTCATCTGCTTTTCTACGTAGCCAGAGGAAGAGGCAGAAGACAGTTATTATAGTTACAGCAGTGAGAAAGCAATTATGTCTGTGGTCACTGCCAGCAAACACAAAGCCTCACTGCAGTAGACAAACAGGACTAAGAATAGATCTCATCCTGGAAAATTAAGCATTGCCATCATGCTCTCTTACACTTCCCTGTCTGAGGCAGGGACTTGGAAAGCATGCACTTGACACAATGTTTCTTGGTGGTTGAAAGGGTAAGAACTGACAAGAAACTACAGGAGTTTAGAATTAATGTCCATGCAGTGCAAGGGTGCGAAGAGATGCTAAGAATGAGAAAAAGAGCAATTCAGACTCTCAGGAAAGGATAACTCCCCCAGCAGAACAATGTATTTCTTAACCACTGACATCCATTGACCTCCTTCTTTTTAGCCTATAAATCTTGCCAGCTACCCTGACCCACTGAGACCTTTGATGGAAATACAGTAATTTAATTCAGACGTAATCCATTCTTTAATGATAGAGCATGCAGGGAAAGCTTACATGGGCTTGCCTGTACATGTAATTAGTAGATCAGAAGAATAAAACAATTAATTTCTCTCTGACCAGTTTGAGGAGATAAATGTTTATTTAATCCAAATTAAAATGTTCCTTTTTTTATTATTATTTTGTTCCTTCTTCTAGCCCAAACACTGGCATATGATTACAGCTGGGCAAGAAGCAGTATTTGTATCCCGCAAAAGCCTACTAATTAGAAGAGAACCAAAGGAATCTGCAGTGGGGTGAAATTACTGATTTCAATTCTTGAAGATTTTTGTGAAGAAGCTTTTGTTGAAGTCTGCAGCCTGCCAGTTACCATCACACATCTCAGGTGATTGGTGTCTACCTAAGTACATATTAGCCAGAGCTCTCACGACAGGCATTTACTCGCGCATTGTGACCAGAAATTCCACCCTGGATTAGACAGGTCTGTCTTTCCACAATGGAAATTTCATGGCAGCTGCAATGTTTTTCCATCTCTTTTTTCCTTTCCTCTGAGGAAAACATCTGTTTCTAACAAATTGAGCGGTGAATAAAGCTCCCATCTGGCCAAGAGACTGGACAGCTGTGATTATGTCAGGCAGTATGAGACTATCCCCCTCACTGGATGGTGCTGAACGGGGATGCAGGTGGAGACAAAGTCCTCCTGGAACCCAGTAAACACATGTCAAAACTGACGGTAACGAGAATTTTCTCTGATGAGAATCTCATTCCTCACACTAACCAGCTCTAAAACTCACCTCTAAACGTTAAAAGATAAAACAATGTTGATGGGAGTTACAGTCTCTTCACCTTGCATGAATCTTGAATTTGTTCTTCTTCCAAGAAAAAGGAAAGAGGGGAAGAAAACACTCACATCAGAAATTAAAGCACAATGTTGGGAATCTGTGCCATACATTCCAGGGGGTTTGGAACTAGCATGAATGGCAGGGAAGGAACCAGAGCAATGATGATTTTCAAGGCATGACACGTAAAAATTAGCACAAAGTACATCTGAACACTAAAAAGCTTCGCCAACGCTGCACATGGAAAGCCCCACTGCACGAGAAACACAAAGAAAGATCTTCTGGCCATTTTGGGCAGCAGTTGACAGGTAAGATTTCCTGTAAAAGGGATGACAACATTGACCTTTAGAAAATTATCACCAGATAGCAGAGAAAAGCGTTCCTCTGTTTATCCTTGGGGGACTAGGACCTGCGCACAGACAGGATGCCAAAACAAGACAAAAACCTTTTGGTATTTTCGAGTGTGTTGGGGTGCTACATGTACCCTGAGATGATCAGCTTCAAAATAAAGCTCTAGGAACACAGGAATAACACCCTCGTGAAATGTCCTGATTATTATACAAACACCAGCACTCTGGGCAGAACTCTGGCTACAGGAAGGGCTCCATTAATTCCTGTTAATGGAGTTGCCTCTCTCCAAAGGTGATTTTCAGGCAGGCTGAAAAATTAAAAGGGAGATTTGTCCCCTGACACCAGGAACTTTTGCTTCCTGCACACAGAGAAACCAGGCGAGAAGTGTCCTTAAATTACAACTTGCTGCAACCTCTTTTAACAATAGGCAGGCAAGCACATGGATTTCAGGAGAAATTATATTAATTACTCATACAGAGTCTACTTTACAGATGAATTAATTATTTCCTGTTATGCTATCTGTAGCTCTATCAAACCTCATGGCCGTTAAAACAGACTGAAAACAATGTCAGCCAAGCATCCTTCATCAGCAGAGACTGGTGAAGTCCCAACTCAGACAGGGCTTGCACAAATGACTCCTGTCATATGGCTACCTCACGACTGAAAGGAAAGAAATAAAAGTATGCTTCTTAAAAGCATACTCATTTATCTGTTTTGCCCCTTTTCTTTGTATGTATCTTCTGAAGAGTAAGAACTCCTTTTTCTTTTTTACTTCTTTTGATGAGAGGTTTGTCTAAAGCTGCCCTTTACAGAAGCATGGCAGAAACTACTTGCTATGTGCACTGCTACCAGTGACCCCTTGTGGAAGCAGATTATCTTCTCCTGGTTCATAAATCTACCTGTCAACCCTACCTAGAGAGCAGGGAACTCATCAGTATGGATTACTGAAACCACTTCCTCCAGAAATAAAGCTACAGCAAGACAGATTAAAAAATAAAACAAAGATCCCCCCTGGGATGTGACAATTCCTTAACCCCGGCCTCAGAAAAAAATACAACCTTGAAATGGAGAAAAGTGATCTGTAGAACCAAATGCTGAGAAAACCAGAAAAATGGCAAAGGAGCTTCAGCAACGATGCTTGATCCAATCTGGTTCAGAGCACAGGTTTACTTTATGGCTCATATTTATTACGGCCAACAATGCTGAAACTGTACATTTCAAGGTTGCATCTATATTTCAATGTACAAATCCCTATGGTTAAGGGATTTAAAATTTCACCATAAAATCTTGGTCAATGTGACCACAGGCCAAGGGCACTTTTCTTCCTTTAATGTAATAATGAAATATTTTGCATATGACATTGGTGACTTACAAGTGAATTCAAAATAAGAACCTCAGAAAGAAGAAAAAACACCCAACAAACTACACAGGAGTGGTTTCCAATGTCATCTACAAATTCAAAACTGCTTGCCCAAATGTTTTTTATTAAAAAGCAACTTTGATCCACGATATGGTATGGTGACTGACAACAGAGGTTATTTATGTCAGGTTAGAAGCATCTTGAATTTAGCACTTTTTTTTTTTTTTTTTTTTTTTTTCTTGGTTCCTGCATAGGAAATTTTTCACATTACAACTCATAGCACATAGCTCTGTAGTCCTCTAATGGAGAAATTATCTAGTCCTGCTTGGCTAGAAGGACAATGGCCAATTAAAGAGCCAAGTCTTTGGGAAGGACAAAACATTTATGAAGACAAAGGCTTGGTCTTTGGTCCCAAGTCCAGGCATCAAGGCTCATCCGGGTATGTGGTCTGGGCATGCCTAGTTGGCCCTGCCTGTCCACCTAAAGCAGGCAAGCAGAGAAGCTCTGCTCGTACCCGACTTTTCAAGTCACTAGGAAGACTCCAGTCTCCCTCTATGCTCAAGTTGACATTTCCCCAGCAGTACATGTCCAAAGCTATATAAAAAAGACATTTTAGCATATTAATTAACCAAAAATGGTTAAATATATAGCTCCAAGGCTGTACGTGCTAAGTCAGCACAAGTCCACTGCCTTCCATAGGCTGGTTAACTCACTTGAGTCAGCATTGCAGCCTGTAACGTTACAGAAAATCTTGAATTTCCTGACCTTTTCAGTTGGTGTGATAATGTTAACATAAACTTAAAGGAACTGTCATTTCTCTTTCTGAAAACCCTTTTTCTCCTCAGACTGCAGGATGCTGAATCACAGAGAAAAGAAGGCAGATTTCTCAATTGCCTGTAAGAAAATGACACCTGAGGCCAGCCTGATGTATGCAGGGACATCTTCTATTATATCCAAGGGGAAGTATATGACTCTGAGGACTGACAAATTACAAATTTAGCTTAACAGAACTAAAACATTGCTTTTACCTGTACTCTTCTTCTTAAATTAAAAGGTTTGGAAAGGGTTTCACTTTTAAATACATATTGGTAGAATTTAGATTGGTTTTAACATTTTCACTGCCATTGTCCATGAGTTTTGAGGTGCTCCCTAACAGCCATAAATTCATGCCTGGTTTCAGTCTGTTTGGTGGGCAGCAATTGTTTTACCTCATTTTACAGAACTCGAGTACATCAGGGGTTAAACCACTTACAAGGGAACACATTGTCAAAACAATGAACTGAAAAATGCAACCAGCTGCTTCTGAGCTCCACTAACCCCTGTTTACATGTTAGCAGCATCTCTGCAAAAACCCTGAACACATATACTCCTGAATGACAGTATTAAATGACCAGTGATCAAACAGAGAGCAGGGACATAAATAAACCTCATTAGGGAAAGTTACGGTGAGAATATCGGCTGCTGTAGTACCAGCACAAAAATGGTCTTGCCCCACAGTAAAGAAAACACAAATTATTTTGCTGTTTCACTGAGAAATCAGCTTCCCCAAACTGCTTTCACTTATTGGGGGGTGATGCTGCGCACAGATTATATCTTGGCCTGTAGACATGTGTTTGCTGAAATACATTCACCAAATGGCAGCTGTTTGCCACTAGGTTGTTTCTTTTTGAAAAAAATAAATTTAATTGAAACAACTCAGTTAGTATAACTTTATCACCTTTGTTTAATCTCATTTTTAAGCAGTTGACCTTAAATTCAGATCAACTCCAAAATAAAAGGCCTCTGGCAGAGATGTTTGTACTGTTTCACACAAAAGAAGGAACATATAAGCCAACAATGGCAAAACAGAGCTTAACAGGATGTCCTTGCTTTGAAAATTTCATCCCTAATGTGCACGGATGCACTTTTATCTGTAGTCATCTTTTTTAAGGAAACCAATCTTTAAAAGCCTTCCTCTTAAAAGCAGCCTGACAAGCTCATTGGAAAAGCCCGTGAATATAAAGATACCTTATGGGCAGAGGTTGAAAGGCAGAGCCTTTATATATTACAAGCTTGGCCTATAAGCACAGAATACACATCTGATTTATCTTAACTCCTATGCTACCACTAGCCAAATGACATGACCAGGTAAGTGAGGAGGTTGACACCCACACACCAGCTCATCTCAAGCCCAGAATTTCTCCCACAGGGGCCACCCATGGGCAGCACTATTTGCCTCTAGCTGTATTTTGCGCCAGGGTGAACCTGGCATCTGGTGAATGGAGGCACAGCTCCACATGAGCATGGCTAGCAGAATCAGTTCCACAAGGGATCGCTGAGCACCCTGAGATCCACGCTAGCAGGGATCGCAGCCAGTGAGCAATGCACTAAAGCCAGCACTGCCAGCCCCGTGGGCCAAATGTACTGCATCCTGCCTAAAAGCCTTCATGGCTGCCTGAGTCCATTTAAAATAAAAAAAAAAGTAAGGATAACAACCACTTTCTCCTTTACAAGGGAAACCAACTAATCTCTCCAGGTCAATTCTGAATTGACAGAGAACGCTCTCGTTTTCCCCGAATGTGAGCAGCACCTCCGGACTTCCCCATGGTTCTCTCCCCGTTACTTACAGCATATAAAAAGGACAATTTAACTGAAGGAGTTTATATTTGGGGCTTTTTTGAGCACTGTTTCCAGAAAATAGCAGATGTTGGTTAATGATCTTTGGACACTAGATCATAAACCACACTCATTTCAAACACTGCAATCGGAGTGATTATTTGTATATCATTAAGCAACATCCTCAGAGCAAGCTCAGTGTATTTCCTTATTGTATCATTTAAATATTCCTTATTGTTTCATTTAAATACAAAAAAATCAGGTAACCTTTTATTTTCTATTTTTAAATTTACAGGCTCTTGGCAAGGTTCTTACCTCCCCTTCATTCCCTCTTCTCAGCAAAGCAATATATAAGCACAGTGTCATTACAAAGTGCAACATTTCTTCAGCTTCACAACACACAGACACAAAGCAGATGACATTTGTCCACACTGAGACACTGGATGAGCATTAAAACTGAAGCTTATGAGTTTCCTTCCTCACAGAGTTACACAGCATGCCGGTCCCCACAAGAGGAATGATCTATTTTAAACTCCAGAAATATGATCAGATTGTTTATTTGAAAGCAAAGATAGATGAGTTTGAGTTAGACTAGCGTGGGTATGCCTGGGTTTACATGTATTTAACAATAAAGCAATTGTATTTATTTTCAAACACATAGAATATGCATATCTATATATTCTGAATATATATGCATATATATGCATAGGAGACAGTCTATCTGTATATGCCCATCTATGAACAGATACCTATAATTGCTTATATATAATAGTATCTGTTAAATAATACAACATATATTAACACATAGATAAATATAAAGTAAGATTCCACCTCATAACATGAACTAAGGTTCAGTTTTATGTAAATATCTACCAAAAATATTAGCTAGGCTTCTGATTCACTAGAACCACAATTTTAAAAAATAATTGCATAATATATGCTGAGAAACGCCTAGATACGTGACAGATAAATTAGTTCAATTTGAACACACGTAGTGTATGAAATAAATTAATTCAATAAACATTGTGGCTCTCATCCTGCAAAAGCATATGTGAGTCCCAGTGAGTTCAGTTGTAATAACTAAAATTATTCAGGGGCAAAAGCATTTGCTGATCAAGGCCATATACGCGATTTGGTTGCTACATTATGCTAATTTTGGATCTACTCTTTCACCAGAAAATCTGACAAGGCAGAGTCATTTATGAGACCCAGAGAACTGAATTACAGAGATTCCTCCACATACATAACAAGATCAATTATTAATTAACATTCAGAGACAAAGATATGTTGCTGTAGAGAAATTACTGAAGGGCATCTATTGACAATGCTGGCCACGGGGTGGGGTGTCCTTTCTGGTTGCTGCAAGTGGGACACTGTGATTTAAACACAACACCCCAGGAACAGCCATGCCCTGTGTACCATCTGTCCCTCCGCAGTTACTGCAAAGGGGACCCTCCCATCCCCTTGTCCTCACACCCCTGTTACAGCAGGTCACTCCAGCTGGAACAAGGCAAACCTATGCATCGCGTTGGCCAGTTTAAAGGAAGATATTATCTCATCCCCTGACTGCTACTGTAATTCAGGTAGAGAATTACCTTTCCGCCGATCAGATCCTGCGCTGATGTAGTTAGCAGAACTCTGCTGGCATTAATGGAGCGGTGCAGATTTACATCCGTGAGAGCCCCAACTCCTGTACTCAAATCAGATCCAGACCAGCAGTAACCCAGCACATCGGACACGTAGGGTAGACCTCAGCTAACTTGTATAATCTAAAAAATAGGGACTGAATTGGAGCATGCTATATAGGCTTTCTCAGCAGCTTCTTTTCTCCTTTTGGGGCTTAAAGGGGGCAATTCATCCCACGTACCATATCATCATCGGTTCATCTCATCGAACTGTGGACACCTCCCTCTGAGCTAGTTAGTCCCAGCTCCCCTCACTGTTAACAGAGGGAAACACTTGTAAGGTGCGATGAATCTGTTTTATTTTGCATGTCTATTTAAAACTGAGATGATTCCTGTCCTAGAAATGCCTGCTTGTCTCCACTGACTATGCAGGATGACTAGCTCACATATGGGTGACAAAAGTCATCTCACCTATGCAACAGCTTCATTAGCAACAGTGCTTTACACTGAGCAAAATAACACAGAAATACCAAATGTTAACTAAAAACAATTTTTGAACAGAATAACACTTGCATAATTAGAGATACAGATCTCAAGGGAAGGCAACATTAATACTTTCCTGCATGGTGCTTCCAGAATGTTGTGGATATGTGGTTGCACAGGAGCAAGGGACGTTTCTGAACAGCAGCAAAACTTGCTCTGTTCCCTGTCTTCAACAGGCTTTTGTGGGGGAAATTTTTCAAAGGACTACAAAAACCCCAAATTTCTAATAATCTTTCCCCTAAGGTAAAGTAATTCTGACCCCCTAAATAGCCAGAAATTAGCTCCAACTGTGAAGCATAAAAATTAACATACCTCTACCTCTACTAATGTGCTTTCACTAACTGCTGTAACTCTGGAACACAAATCTATGGATGCCCCAACCGTATCTGAATCTAGACAGTCAAGATACTGACCAAACAATACTATGAAGCAATGAGTCCTCCAGTCTTATAAAGAAGAATTTCCTTTAAGTTAACGTTAAGTAAATGGCTCAGGCTTGCCATACCCAAATTCGAGCCTTTATGCGCGAATTACAGGAAGGAAAATGAAGACAGGATAAAAGAGGAAACTGTTTTCCATAACACTGTGTCCACAACCTTAAGCGGCCTGTTGGAGACACTGGTGACCTATTCTGCAGGTGATCAGGTCATGTCCATCTCCATTTGGCTTCATTTTGGTGAACAAAACTGTGTCCCTTGAAAGCCTTGTCCCACATTTTCCATGCAGCTGTCCCTTATCCCCTTTCAGTGTTTGTGGCTACCATAGGAATAATGCACTTTCCAAGGTGGAGAATAGAAACTAAAAAAGGAATCAGCTCCAGATTGGTTACAAAATTGATGCCTTCACCATCACCTTGCAGGCATTAACATTAGTAAGCTTTCTCAAGAAAGAGGAGGTTAGGATACAAGGAGAACACAGTGGAAAATACCAATGTATTTTGTATTTTTGAAATGTAAGCATAAATGCCATCAATAAATCACAGGCCCAGCACATAACTCCACATAGCAATTCCCAGAAAGACAGTCCTAATCGATAATATATACATAACTCCTCTGAATTTGCTAATTTGTTTTTGAACAATATGGAATCACTCCCTAATTTCCAAGTGCTGTCCAATAACTCTGTACTATGTAAAGTGCACATTTGGACATGTTGACTTCTCTAATTAGTCTATAAATACTTGACTTTTACCCACTACTTTGGTAAGTGTGATAATTGCTGGGGAAAGGCCAAAGCATTTATGGTCAATCAGATGATGAGAAAAGGAATATGGCCCTTTCAGTGAGTAAAATGTAAGGCATTCTGTGGCAAGGCAAGAAGCTATTAGCAGGATCAATATTTCTCCTAGTACCTTAATAAATCATTATATCAAAGAACAGTTGCAGGATGAAGAAAACCTCATTCTACCAACAAGGATGCTTCCAAATCAGCAAATAAAACATCATTTAAATTACAAAGACCTAATTGGTGTACAAAGGCAAACGGCAAGCACAGAATACAGCCCTCTGATGCTAGGCATGTAAGCATTTTGAATCATTAGTGAAGGAAGAAAAGCAGAAAGACAAAGAAACAGCTATGCTAAGAGCTCCACAGGCATAACTTGCAAATTGGTGAATATGCATGAACCCACCACGCTGTAGCTGACTGATGAGACCACGTTTGGTGTAGATATCATATGTGGCAGAAACAGAAGAGGAAAACAGGATGGCCTTTGGTATCTTTATTATTGTACTGAAAAAAATCCCCTTGCTATTATTTGCACTGAGGCTTTTTCCTCCTCTTCTTAGCTAGCTAAGAAATGGAAATAGTTAACATATGTAAACTTGTGTGAGGGAAGGGAAGAAATATTCTAATGGTTACTTTCAAGCAAGGGAAGTTCTTCTCTCAGCATACACTGCACACCACTGCTTACCTGATACAGCTATCATCACATGTAACCATACCGCTTTTGTGGCCACACAACCAAGAAAGAAACTCTAAGTTGAGGTGATTGGAGTTCTGTCCAAGTAAGGGTTGAGGGACCACAATCATGTACATATCCCATGCAGTAGGTGACACTCCTAGTTTACCTATATGGCTGTGAGAAGATAAAGCGTGCCAAACTATTTCATATGGTGTTGCAAACCTACACGTTGCTGTGAGGCACGCTAGTGCACAGCTTGTGAGCAGCCACCGGTACCTTTCTTGGAAATTACCAACTCCCAGCACTTTTGTTTTCTAGAATTACCTTTCAATCTAACACAGGAATGAGGAAACCTAGTGGGGAAAGAGTCACTGGAGTAATAACCACATGTGTGCCCACCAGGGGAAAAATGTAATACACTGTTGTAACCAGTATTCAGGTTTATTCTTTTGTTTGAATAGTCTCGATTTAGCTCTTTACTGGAGAGCTATTATAGAAAAGCAAATGCTTCCCAGTTGTTTAGTCACTACTTTTGAACCCTGTCACAGCCTTGGAAGCTTGTTTCTAATTTATTCAGAAGCAACAATTGTTGACTTTGTGAAGGAAAGTCAATTGTTGAAGGGATTTCATTGTGGAAGTCAAAGTGAGTACTCTGGTTCTCCATATTTCATACACTTCTAATTCCATATAGCTCACACTTTGGAAGGTCGACTGTCATATGGCTGGAAAGCTGACATCTCAAGAAAGTAAACAGTGCCTGAAGAGGAGGGGAGAAGGAGCATCGTGTTGCTATTGATAGCTCCTCTCCCCACTCTGACCCAGCAGAGTTCTTACCCATCTGTCAAAATTCTGTGGAAAGGCAGAGTTTGGCTATACGGCAACTGACCTTTTGGGGTGCTGGCCATATGCGTTTCCACCATGTGCCTGGATCTTTGAATTAAATGCATACATAAAAATTAACAATTCCCAAATGTTTCATGCTCTAAACTCTCTCTAGGTGTATTTATTTTCTCAAACTGTAATTTATTCAAAAAGTAAAGTGGATCAGTCTCTCCGTAATTTACGCCTCAAATCAGTTTGCTGTTTGATTCTTTTGTTGTGGAAAACTTATCAATCCTGCTTTAGAGAGCATAATATGCCAATTTTAGTAGTAAGGAAAGTGCTGTAGTTTATATACTTAACTGCCTATAGGCCTCCCAAGGGTTATTCCTCTCTTCCCGAGGAGATTATGTATTCTTCACCTCGTCTCATGCCCAGTAACACATATCAGCATTTCATCTCTCCTAGGATCCCAGGACTATTTAAAAAAGCACTCGGCAATACCCTTTTTGCCTGCATCCCAAAGTATTACTTTTTGCTTGGTGTGTATCAGCTTTGTAGACTGTAAACCACTGGAGGCAGGTTTACTGCCTATTTGTTTACGTCCTTAGTGGCCTAAAGGCATTATCAGCTTCGTTCATCAAATTATCAGCAGCAAAGGGGATCACTGTGAGCACGACGCAAACTTTAGCGATCATGTCCAGTGGGATCACGGGGCAAAGGCAGCAAATGGAGTCCATGTGCCCTTTCAATTCTGCTATCACAAACCTCTTTTTTTTTTCCAGTGCAGTAAACAGACACACTAACTCTTCAAACAAATAACCAACAGCTATTGGGATGGTAGTAAATGGATTCAGAAAAGATTCAGGATTTTCTTATTCTAGTCAGCCTGAACAATTAATTAACAGCCTCCTTGTTTGTCATTAATTTTGTTGCCATAGTAGCCTCTATAAATGGTGTCTAACAAACAAGAAAGATTTATCTTTCTCACTCTAAATCGATCAGAAAATGAATGATTTCACAGTCATTTTTGTTTCATAATGACAGGTAAGGCACAGTGAATCATTACAACAGGGTATTCTGAGAAGGATAAGGTGTCAATTATCTTAAAAAGCAATTTTAAAAAGCAGACCCAGAGATTAAAACCAAAGTGCCACTTCTACGCAAACAAAAATACTGGCTCCAAAAGGAATATTAAAAAATTACAACAATTTATTAATAATAAATGGAAAAAAACTTTCTAGATTTTTTTAACTCAAAATATGCATATTTTTCTTGGATATAAATAGTTCCACGCACTATTTTTTGCTCCAAATTCACAGTTGGCGAGAGACCAAGGAAGAAAAACATTGTAAGAGAATTTCCTAAGAACAGAGTTAAAATAAATTAGTTGAAACAGAGAAATTTTTCTTCTGCTGTAGGTTGCTTGGCTTGTACAGACAACAGCAGCCCACAAGGGAGAAGGGATGGGGAGGTACACATCTGCAACTAAATGCAGAGTAAGTTCTGGCCATCATCATGTGCTAGGGGTTTGGACATGTTTAGAGAACTACAGGCTGCAACCTGCAAATTGGATCAATATGTTTCTTGCCTGATAAATTCCAGGAGGGAGATAACGGGTCCATTATTGGAAAAGATTGTTGTTGTCTTTCTTCTAGAGGACAAGGTGACAGATTCTCTTAAAGCAGTAACTGCTCTTTGCTTCTTTGCAAAATCATGCTTTGAAAACAAGAGTCATTTCAAACCTTGTCCAATCTATAACCTGTCTCAGTTGGAGTGGGGAGCAGGGAAGAGTTAGACCATGGAAATGCAACCAAAGTACTCAGACTTCCTTGATTAAGAAGCTAGTAATAATCCCAGGTGCAAAGTGCTCTAGTCACATGGGTCAACTCTTTCCACCAAACATGAAGGCAATGGCACTTACGTTCCTCATTATATTCGTCATTTTCCTACAGCCAAACTCAAATGACCTGGGACATTTTCTTGTACTATTGATACCCAAAATAATTGACTCGTCTACAGACCACAGCACAGTGAAATCTTACTGAAATCAAATTGGTTTGTTCTTTACCTCACCTCTTGAAAGACCTAAAGGGCAAATTTTTTTGCCACCTCCCATAATGCCCAAGGAATATGAACACCAAAGTGCTGAGGAGATCATCCAACCATGAAAACTGTGCTGCCACAAATACAGAATGACATCAAGAATATGCAAAAACCCTGATGTTTTAGTAACCATGTTTCCAATAGTTGACACATTCACTTCTTTTATTGTTCAATTTCACGTTGATAGGGCAGTTTCTCTCCTGGGACAGGGTCCTATAAGCTACCAAACTGTGGGAGATAAAACATGTAGGATAAAGGGACTGTGGAGCAGGGATTTGCCTCTGTGGTAACAGCATCACAGTGAGGGATATAAAGCCTAGATGCTGGTGAGTAGACCAGGGCTTTGATCCTGACCCGTTCTCCTTTCCACCACATTCTTTCAGCTGCCTCAGTTCAAGCATTTGCCTGACCATGCCCAAAACCACACTAGGGTCATTAAAAAATAAAAATATTAAATTTGGCTCTTTTAACATCAATCATTTCTCAGACCCAAATTTAGAAAGAATCTGCTGAGCCACTAAGCTCAGCTGAAGGGATGGTAACCTCTGGTGATGAGTGTGGAAATGAGAGCTTGAAGGCAGAATGCTCTGAGATCAGACCTGTATAATATAGTATCAAAATAATATAAAAATGCAGCTAAAAGCAAAGAGCTGGTATGATTTTCATTCTCTCTGGTTATTTTTAACTGAACTTCTGCCTGTCCATCTATTACACCTTTACTGGCAGAGCTGGGGCAGTAGCAAATTTGAACCCACTTCCAAGCCAGCATAAAAGCTGCAGAGAAGTCACAAGAGGTAATTTCATTACCAGAAGTTTAATGAAAAACAGCAGCTGGACAGCAAAGCAGCACACCAGTTGCTTCCTATGGAGAAGAAGGCTGACAAAGCAGCCAGCGTAAACTCTGCCTGGGAAAAGCCAACGGGCTGGTGTGGGCAGCCACACAAATCCGCATGGTGTGGATGTGCCTCCACAGCCCAGGCTGCCCCTTGCCTGCAAGGACACGAGGGGAAGCCAGGAAACTGAGGTGGGAGTTTTAGGGGACAAGGGGACATTCATCTGTTAAAAGAGACCTCTCCACTCAATTTGTTTCCAGGGATCTGTTGTGCTTTCAGTGCTGGGCAAAGCCTACCACAGCACGCTCCTGCACTGTCCCGGTGTTTACACCAGCCTGCTGGGCTCAGGCTAAGCAAGTTCAGGATTGTTCTGCTCAGGGTCAGAGGCAACTGGAAGCAACATAAACTTACTAGTGCTGACGCCCAGTTAACTGCACTGAGTCATGTGGTAATTTATTAGTTTGTACTCCATATCATGCTGACTGTGCTACACAGCTTTGGCTGGCTTGGAAAATGGACAAAGGGAATTCCCATCTACCAGTAGAGAGATGTGTTGATGTAAACCCTTACCTGTAGGTCTGTGGACTCTCACTGAGCACCTGAAACCTGGTGAACTGAAGTATAAACCAAGCGTTTCAAACTTTTGGGGAAATTTCACAGAAAGGAGTACAGAAGGAGAACTAGGGGAGTGAGGAATGGACTCTGGAGTAAGGCCATAGGCTGCTGAGTTACAGCTCTCCATTGGAAGTGCCAGGCAAAAAATCCATACCTTGAGCATATGGCTGGGGCTGCAGGGCTGCGATTACAGAGCAGAATCCAGGTTTGATTTAGGCTTCGTGGTTGTATGCACATCATGCATTCAGTGGTGAGACTGCCAGCAGTCCAGTGAATGCTCAGCATGTGCAGTGAAATGTCTTTAAAGAAGGAAACAAAAGGCTATCATAAAGGACACCCACGCAGACCTGTGGGTTTTTTATTATAACCTAAAGACCTTAAAATAGCGTGTTGCATTTGGCTATCAAACACTGACTTTTTTCCTGAAAGCCTGTCCTATGGCACTGCAAGCTGCCTGCTGGGTGTATGGCTCTTGACAAACTTTCCAACAGAAATTTCAACTCACTTGAACCTAAAGATGGAGCTATACAGAGGTGGAAAAATCAAAGATGCATTAATGGACCAAGGATTGTGGTACTGACCATTATGAAATCTGGAGGCAAAGGTCTCTAGTATTAAAAAGGACTGCTCCTGGAAGGACTATAGAAAGATTAGAGACCCAAAATGCTCCACACCCAAGAACAAGAGGACAACCAGCTCCCTCTGTATGTCTACACTTCTCTGGGACCAGATAGTACATTAGATCAATCTCATTCATTTGTTACTGATGGGAGAACCTGACAGTAACTGGTCTGCAGAACACTGCCCAGGGTTTCAGAGACATTGCTGAACAGCTCACACACACCAAAAAAAAACCCCAAACCAAACAAAGATAAACCAAACAGGAAAGAAGGAGGCATTTTCAATAATGGTATTAGAGCATGTTGCAGAAGATGCTATACCTTTAACCTTAATGTTACTCTGTAATCACCTCCTTTCCCTTCTCCCCTTGTTTCTTTGCCACTTCAAAACAGTAAAAAGGCTGTGTGAAGAGAGAAGAATAAAACGAGAACACTTGGAATGTTTTCATGGAGCGAAACAAACACAGAAGATTGTGATTAGATACAAAGATGAATTGGTGGCCTTCAAACATTAAAAGCACAGCATTATGAAGAAATCAAATCTCTAAGCGAAGCACATGATGTCAGTCAATTTTATGAACAAGGTGCCAGTTTTCAGATTCAGCCCTCTCCTGGATTTAACACATGACCTTTGCTTTCAAGATCCTTGGTCCCTCTGAAACATTTATCTTTATTCTCTTTGGTGCTGGTTCCTTGTTATTAATTAGATCAACTCAGGTTTCCACTGAGACTATAAGAATAGGGACATCTGTGTGTTACCTGTCAAGTACTGCCGTAACTGTCTTCAATTGCTCTTGTAAGTCTAGTCCCTCTGTGGAGTCCCATATTATAAAAATTGTACACTGACTTTCAAAGCCCTTCCTCTAGTCTGTGTAATGTTGCAATGTACTTTTGGTAGGGGGACGTTAAAGTGGAAATCCTTCCTAAGAAAACCACTAAGTGCAGTAGTAATAATACCACTACCAGCAATAGTGAAAAGAAAGAGTTGGGTTACTACTCAACGGGAAGAAAAGCTGTTTGAAGGATCAGCTGTGATCAGAAAACCACAACAGTTAACACTGAAGACAAAGGACTAGAAACTCAGGTGATAATAGGAAAAACTAGAGAGAACTGAGATACAACAAAATTTTTCACATTGGCTGGGCCCTTTGAATTTCACCCTAGAATATGTAGAAAAATGGCTGAGGGAATCTCATTGCTGCTAGCAATTATCTTTGAAAGGTGAGGTCCGAAACAGTCAATTCAGCAAACACCCAACAGGAAATAACCAAATAGGTTTAGTCTTGCTACGAAGGACCTGAGGTTATCCACTGGATAACAAGCTTCATCTGAGTCACTGTCACATATGTACGAATGTCAGACTGAAAATGTAAAGGACAATGTTATCTACAAGACACGTGAGGGAATTCTCCTTTATTACTTCACTTTGCAAAGACCTCAACCATAACCTTAAGTGCAGTGTTTGATGCTACATTTTAAGGAGGATATGACTGATCGGCAGTGAATACTCTACAAGAAATAACCAAAAATTGGAGGAATAAGTTGTTTAATGTGAAGAAGACAAGAGTTAGGGGGAAAATGACAAAAGACCCTAGAAATGTTAAAGATGGTTGCAACAAGAAAGGGAATAACTCATTCATGTTCATTGCAGGTAGGACAGAAGTAACTTCCAGGTTAAGAAAAAAAAAAAAAAGCAACTTTCTAATGGTAAGGAAAATTAGGCTTTGGAATTAATTGCCCAGAGGATCTCCATCAGTGGAGGCCCAAAGAAACTGGTCATCCATAACTCTGATGGGAAGAGTTTCAATAGATCTGATACAGCTACAGGGCCCTCAAGCTACTTGCTAGTTTTCTATGCCTCTAGGAAAAAAAAAAAAAAAGCCCTGTGCCTAGTTAGCTGGAGAATAGTATTTTGAGTTCTAGGATATTTTGGGCAATAGCATGTATCACCTTTTCCTTGGTTAATTTTTAATAGTGTTCTGAACGCTCAAAATTAAACAGTGCCTTCACCCAAGATATTCTTTCATCTTTCTAGTTTCACTTTTCCTGTTTGAGCAAACTGCCTGGTCAAACTTTCCTCTAATTCTTCACAGAAAACTCTTGAACACAATATTCAGCAGGCTTCCTCCCTGCTTCCCCCCCACACCCCCCAAATATGGGATCGATGACATTAAGAAGGAACACATTATTTCCTGAATGGTTGCCTAGTCATTATTGAATCATTTCTTCTATAGAGTCAATCAAATCATAGAATCATAAAATCATTTAAGTTGGAAAAGACCATTAAGATCATCAAACCCAATCATTAACCTAACACTGCCAAGTCCACCACTAAACCATGTCTCTAAGCACCACATCTAATACCTCCAGGGATGGTGACACCTGATCAGCTTGTTCCAGTGCTTGACAACCCTTTCAGGGAAGACATTTTTCCTAATACCCAATCTAAACCTCCCCTGACACAACTTGGGGCCGTTTCCTCTTGTCCTGTCACTTGTTACTTGGGAAAAGAGTCCGACATACTTTCCTTTAAGTTGTGCTTTTTGGTTTTTCACTTGTGGCACGTCATAATAACTTTCTTTATATTTGCCCTTTTGTGAAACAATAATTGACCCTAGAAATCTGTCATTTTGCAGCAGTATATTTTGGGACTCTCAATTCCAAAGTGTTATGTGTGCTACACTTCAGCCTAGAAAGAAGGCTGAAAGTTTATTAAAATCATGGCTTTGCCTTACTGTTATTTCTGACATTGATTGAAAATTGCTTGGGTTTGAGTTCTGAAGATGAACAAAGGTTGTTTCTGACATAAACTTGTGTCAGAGAGTTTTTAAAGGCGGGCAACAAGAAGCTGCATAATCTTCACAGGCAGCTTCCAATGGTGATCACATTGCAAATACATTCACTGCAGGATCAAACTCACCATCATTCAGAAATAGCGTGGCCAGCAGATGTAAGGAAGTGACTGTCCCCCTGTACTCACCACTAGTGATGCTGCACCTCTACAGAGGGATCTGGACAGGCTAGACCAATGGGCCATGGCCAGTTGTGTGAGGTTCAAAAGGGAAAAGTGCAGGGTCTGCACTTGGGTCACAGCAACCCCAGGCAGCGCTACAGGTTGGGGGCAGAGCGGCTGGGGAGCTGCCTGGTGGGAAAGGGCCTGGGGGTGCTGGGTGATGGGCAGCTGGGCATGAGCCAGCCATGTGCCCAGGTGGCCAGGAAGGCCAGCAGCATCCTGGCTGGTATCAGGAACAGTGTGGCCAGCAGGACCAGAGCAGTGATCGTCCCCCTGACTGGGCACTGGTGAGGCCCCACCTCGAATCCTGTGTTCAGTTTGGGCCCCTCACTGCAGGACAGACATTGAGGTGCTGGAGCGTGTCCAGAGACGGGCAGGAGCTGATGAAGGGTCTGGAGCACAAGTGTGATGAAGAGTGGCTGAGGGAACTGGGGGTGTTTAGACTGGAGAGGAGGCAGCTCAGGGGAGACCTTACTGCTCTCTACAGCTGCCTGAAAGAAGGGTGTAGGCAGGTGGGGGTTGGTCTCTCCCTCCAAGTTACAAGCAACAGAACAAGAGAAAACAGCCTCAAGTTGCACCAGGGAAGGTTTAGATTGGATATTAGGAAAAATTTATTCACTGAAATGATTGTCAAGCATTGGAACAGGCTGCCCAGGGAAGGGCTGGAGTCACCATCCCTGGAGGGATTTCAAAGACGTGTAGACGTGGTGCTTACAGACATGGTTTAGTGATGGACTTGGCAGTGCTGGGTTAAGAGTTGGGCTTGATGATCTCAATAGTCTTTTCCAACCTAAATGATTCTATGATTCTCTCCCATGTACAAAATAAAATAAGAAATCCTTTAATGTTTACTATTTGAACTGGTAGCCTTTTTGCAGACTTTAGCTAAAAAGCAGGAAAGAAAGGACATAAACCTGACAACATTGTGCTGGGCTGTGGTGACTAAAATAATTTTTTGGTAACTGTTCATTTTGCTTGGCGCTTGGCCATCTGAACACTCCTTGGTTTTTAAGTAACAAGCTCTGCAAGTTTCACTGCGGTTTCTGGAGACTTGGACAGTAGCAGTGACAGTAGATTTCTCCTCTCAACTGGAGAAGATGTTTTAAGTGCCTTTCAGAAGTGAAATCAATTCATATCTTTCTGTCTATGGCAACAGACTCTCACTGGAGCTGTAGCTCATGACTTTTATCTTGTTGTGACACCTGCTTTGGTCAAGAGGATTACTGATTACTCCTCCTGGAAGGTGCCAATACTGATGATGTTCAGTTGAGCAGCTGTCCCCCTTCTTGTATTATTATTATTCATTATGTATGATTGATTCTTCTGAGGGTCTTAGTGATAGAAAACTTAGCAGTTCTTTGCTGCCTTCCTTTTAAAGGGACCTGAATGGACAATTATTGTTTCTGAAATGTGCTACAACCACCATTTCACCTCATCTATTGTTCAGATATCTCTGTGCAGCCAGAATGTGTGCAATGAAAAGGTGCAAGATGTGTCATTATCCATATGCTGACAGCTATCAGTTGCATACTTATTGTCTCTCCAACAATGCCATTCATTACCTAGTATCATACTGACAACAGTTTAAAGGCTAGAAGAGAGAAGACACTAGCAGTGATTCCAGCCAGACAAAACTGAGGTATGATATGGATTGTAGTCATTTTAATTCAGGTATATCTCCATAATTAATTATTGAGCTTCTAAATTCTGGGCTTATTTTACATAATTTTTATCCATCTGAAAGTCATATTGACTATATTCAGCTTCTTAATGCTGGCACTTAAGTCAAACAGTTAACAGTACATGGAGCAATGCAGGTACATGGGAAGAAGATGCAAAAAAAGGTATTGGAATGTGACCTATAGGATGCTTATTCTGCAAATGCTTATTCTGAAAAATAGACAAATGAATGAAACTGACTACAATGTAAAGTCATTTTTGCTTCTAATATTTGGCAGATTACCACAAAGAAAGTTCTGTCAAACTGTTCTCTATCTTCACTGTAAGACACCAAAGGTCTTTCTATGGAGCAAATAAAGCATAACCCGGATTTTAGAAATAACCTCGTGAAGGGTCTGGAGCACAAGTCTTATGAGGAATGGCTGAGGGGATGAAGGTTGTTTAGTCTGGAGAAAAGGAGGCTCAGGATGGGTCTTATTGCTCTTGACAGCTACCTGAAAGGAGGCTGTAGGCAGGTGGGGGTCTGTCTCTTCCCCCAGATAACAAACAATAGGACAAGAGGAAACAGCCTCAAGTTGGCCAAGGGGAGGTTTAAATTGGATAACAGGAAAAACTTAACTGAAAGGGTGGTCAAACATTGGAAAAGGCTGCCCAGAGAGGCAGCAGAATCACCATCCCTGGAGGTGTTTAAAAAATGTATACCTGCAGTGCTTAGCGACATGGTTTAGTGATGGACTTGGTAGTCCTGGGTGAACAGTTGGACTTGATGATCTTAAAGGTTCTTTCCAACCTAAATGATTCTATAATTCTATAATCCCTAAGTG
>JAVJGJ010000014.1:32192646-32204492 GCA_035590215.1 Microhierax caerulescens | reverse complement strand
AAATCTTCCTCACTGGAAGATTAGATAAACATCTCTCACAGATTTTCTAGACATCTTTGTTCTTGTTGGTAATGCAGGAAAATAAGCCAAATTATCTTTGGTGTTCCTAAGGTGTTCTTGACTGCTGACACTAAAGATCTCACATTTCTGTTTATGTAATGCCCCAGAAGTGAAGATCAGCAAAGACCATCATCTAACTATCACTTTGAAACAGAAGATGATGGGCACTGGAGTGAGGCTAGTAAAGAGCCTTAGTCCTGGTCTGAGTATATGGACACCTTGCATAGATTGCAGGAGTCTCTCAACCACATTCTTCTGGGGATCAGCTATGATTAAACCATGGGGAGGTATTTAAGAATGTTTCTGGGCTGTTCCTCCAGCAGAAGAAGCACTCGCCACCATTCCTAAATATTTCTTGGAAAGAACTTACAACATAAAAGCCAATGGAAGGCAAATCTGCTGTCTGGGTGGGTTGGTTTGTTTTTCCTGCATCCATATTTATTTCAGTCTCTTGCAGAACACCTGCTCTGGCTACAGCTCTTACTCAAGTGAGCAAACTGTAATTTTATTTTTTCTAATAATCACTTGCTTCTTGCTTTGCTGTGTGCAATAAAAAAACAGAGCCGGATGGTCACAGACCCTCTGAACCATCATTCAAAAATAAAAAATACATACATGTGTTTATACTAGCTGACACATACAACCCACAATTTTGACACAATAGTCTATACAAACTCACAGTCTTCTTTTAATTTCTGTTCTACTGAAATGCAACTGACCCTCCATGGCAGCTTTGTGAGATTTACTTCCCTCACCCTCCCATTTTATTCTGCCATATTTACTTTGAGCATCTAGCTTATAGATATTTTCCAGCTACCAGGCTATTTGGTTTCCATCTGTTCAATAACTCAACTATATGCATCAAATGCACACATGGCACATTTCCAGCTAGTAACATCCCCTTTCCCTTCTGCCTTTTTGTCGGCAAGTATTTTGCATATAAGGTGCAGAAAGAGAACACGCTCCTCCAGAGTTCCGATTTGTGCATCAGCTCCCCCCGCCGCCTCTTTGCAGACCTCCACGCACGGTGTGAGGGCAGCCACTTCAGCACCCTGGCAGCCTCTGGCGGGACAGCTGAGCTGTGAGCAAAGCCCGGTGGCATCGAGGCTTTGGCTGCTGGCAGCATGGCTTTAAGGCAGGGATATGTATCTAATACAGTGGCAGCAAGGCTCTCCAAGTCCACATGCAGCACAGATATGGAGATCAAAGGTATGGCTTCCATGTTTATATGCTTGCATGGAAAAGTGCCCTCCTTAGGCTCTACCCTTCCTTTCGCACCCTCGCCCTCCATGACTTTTGACAGATCGGCATTTTGCCAGTTGCGTTTTCATCACTGAAGAAGCAGCAAGACAATGGAGTAGCACTTCTGCCACCAACCCCCCGCCCCAGCAGGAGCCAGCCCCAGCTGATCTGTGCCCAGAAGGCTGTAACAGGACAGAGCAGGGGAGCCCAGCCCCAGGAGATGGCAAGGGGGTTTCCCATCCCATGCAGCAGCCATGAACCCTTTTCATTGGATTTCGTTCTATCACTTCCCACTAAAATATTTCACCACAGAGGTGCCAAAGGCAAAGGTTTGAGGACGCCCCAAATGGTGTTTGGAGAGATATAGCCTTTAGTGACCCAAATAGAAAAGAATTAAGAAACTCCAGTAATAAATGAATAAAACTCCAACAAAGCAAGAGCAAGCAAAACATGTCAGGGAAAAGGAGGCTTCTCTGGAGAAAGGGCAAGGGATTGTAGGCAGGAAATAAAGGAGAGATTAAGAAAACAGGAACTGTGCAAGAGGAGGAGATACTATGAGAAGAAAAAAGAATATATGAAATTTGCAGTGAAAGACATGGCATAAATGGAAAAAGCTGACCTGGATTAAACTAATTATGTGGCTAGATCAGTATCCTGTTTTCCTCCAATGTCAATACCAGTTGCTACAGAGAAGTGGTACAAAAGATACCTACACAGCTGCAGAAGAAGCTTCACCCAAACCCCAGGCTGAGGATTGGTGAGTTCAGCCTTCAGTCAGGGAACGATGTGTAATTGCTTTATTACTGTGTAATATCAAAAATATATCTGTGATGGCATCCTTATTGAAGTAAATATCTATTTCTTGCAAAGGTTCAATGCAATACCTTTTGATAATACCTCGGGGCAATACTTTCCAAGGGGAAATTACACTTTCTATTTCCTTTTCAGCAGAAATGTCTTGGCTTTTAATTTAATTGGTTTTCCCTTGCTTCTGCTTTATAATGAAGGTGCAGCACAGCCATACCCAAACTATTTTATGCCACTTAGTACACATATATGTAATATGTACATATACCAAATTAATATTATATTTATCCTCACTTTAAATGACACAGTACTAATTTGTATGTATATCACAAAGCCATTATCCTTCAGGAATCAGACTTGTAAACAAGGAAACTTTTAAAATGTTATAGGCAAATGACTTGTCTAAGTCTTCTTTGTATAGCAGCTGTTGACTGCAGTTGTATCAAATTCATTAGAACACCAGCTCAAGCACATGTTGCTTCAGCAAATTTAGCAGTAGCTCTTGGAAGTCTTTGGTGAGCCATGATTCAAAAACTTACAGGCAGGTCTGGAACAGAAGATTTTATAAAGCTGCTGCTGCTAGTAAAGGGTTTACAACCCAAATGTTGCAACATGTGCAACAAGTTTTCTGGTTTTTCCCATTATCCTAAATGTCTTTCACAGTTTACACTTCTTTCTCCCCCTCCCCACCCCTCAAGAAAATCCACAAATTTGGCCCTAAGGGGTTTCATCATTAAAGAAAGAAACAGTGCAGTCAAAGCTTTAGCATGACACAGATCATTCAACAGTTGTGCAATTACTCTGAAAAGCTACTTATTATTGAACACAGAGCTTTCACTCAACATAGGCCCGAGGCATCAAGATCAGATTTGTATCTGCAGTATCTCAACCAGCCTGATCTAGGGTTTTTGCTCATTACAGAAGCTGTAGCCCTGTGTGAGGTGTACATCTAGTTTCAAAGAGCTTCTAAAGCATTTTTGAGCTTCGTTGGCTTTAAAAGGCATTACCAAACCATAATAATTTCCAAGAACAAATTAAAAGTTGTATCAGATACCTCTCATCCCCTAAATCCACCTGGTTTTGTTTTTGTTTAAGGTTTACAAACCACTTTCCCTGCAGAATTCCTGTAGACTAATGGAATAGTAAGCGACTACAGAAATAACAAGGAAAGCAGTAATACCCAAAGTGCTTTCAGGTAAACCAAGCAAATGAAATAACAGAACATATTCCAAACATGAACATTTTTGACAATTATTATTCAGGGCTAGATACAACTCCCACAGACCCTAAGTGTGATCCAGCAGCAAGATATGACGACCTAGATGGAAAAGTTGATTCCCACTGTTTTTTCTGAGCAGATTTCTATAAAAATGCTGTTCAGTACTACTTTTGAAAGCAGTAAGAAATCAAATTTTTCTCTGTTATATAGCTGCATAGAAAAACATATTGAAATGCAGGGGAGTGTTTTCTACCCTCTAAATCATTGTGATCACAGGCCACAGTGCTTATAACACTATCGTTCTAGTTGACAAGGACAAAACATTAGCTACAGGCTCCTCACTGCTCCTTGCCATGCTGACACTACAGGAGTCAAGCCATTATTATTCTGCTCTTTACAGTCTCTTAAATATCAACCTTTTTTTTTTTTTTTTATATATTTTCTTAAACTTTCCATGAACCTGAGCTCCTCCTGACCTGAAAGCCCCAGTAATTCCGCTGACCCTTTGCTAAGTGTGCTTCTTGAAACTTCCTCAGCTATAGCTGTGGGACACCCACTCACATATTAGCAACCTGGGCAGAAGCAATCGATTGCAGGGCCTTTTAGGATAATACAGTTTCAACACATACTGAAAGACATAGTGGTGAGGTGAAAATGACTTACAGGCCCAATTTCTTTCTGCGATTCAACTGTATAAACTGCAATAATTCACTTCAAAGGAAAGAGGAACGGGTTACTCTGCATTTTTACGACAGTAACAGAATACAGTTATGTCCTAAACATTTTGCAAGAAACAAAAATATTTTTCCACAACACCTGCTACAGAATAAAATCAGATTTTAAATTGGTTTGCATGTATTCAAGACAAAAAAAAAAAACCAAAACAACTCAGCACAGAAGTCTACATGCTGAAATAGTCAGAAAGCAGTAAGAGTTTACAGACCTGTACGAATGCAGGTAACTTCTCAGCAGCCCCATCATGGGATTTCCAAAGGAACGTTACAAATTCTCATGGCCAATCCTGCAAGAAGTGGAAAGAATAGTTAAATCTAGAGAGTTTCTAAAGGAAAAGCAAATAAGATCAGCTGTCTCCTTGGATACACAATGCAGAAAGTCAGTGTAGAATTGGTTTAGAGGATGTTAAACATTTTAACTATGGAAGCAGGAAGATCATAACAATTATTTTAATATAACAAAGTCCCAGTTACATAAAATACAAAATGGTAATCTGTTTTTAAAGACATGTTATTGAAAACAGCCCTGATAAAAATGCAATGAATATGTGGGACTGAAATGGCAAGAAAAGAAATAAGAGAGAAAAATACTGCACCGATTTATATTCCCTTTGAACTGTCTGTAATACAGACCTTAAAGTGCATTTTCAAACATACAGCATATCAAAGAAACAGGCATTTATTTCTAGCCATGGCACTTCTAGGCTTTTGGTAAATGAAACCAGAAGTAGTCTAGTGAAAATGTGCTGTGTGACATTGCATGTACTGATGGGTTCTGCCCCACATCAGTAAACAATTGTTTTTTCCTTAACCGAAGGAAAGAATTTCAGCAGTAAACAAATGTATCATGTCTTCCATGAATTCTTCAACAGAGTCAAAGCAAACCTGTCTTCTCACGCCTCCTGCATGTGCTATTCCAAGTCAAAATACAAGTTATATTCCCTGAGATCTATCAGTTGCTATGTTTTTGAATATGACAACCATGATACACAAGGGATGATGATACACAAGACACTAAAGCTTTCTGCTCTAATCCCTCTGGAATCTACACCCGTTGTTGTAAGGATAATTATCTGGGTATCCCCGAGGCCAATTTTTGCAGTTTTCATACAAAAATCACCTCTTGCATAAGACATGAAATTTAAAATCATCCCCTTCACAGATATCATTGAGTCACTCCATTACCTCTGGGACAGATATAAATTATGCATTCTTTGATTCTCTTTAAAATTTTAGATGCACAAGGGGACAGAGAAGCATCTAAATGGTACTAAAAATATAAGGCGTTCAAGAAAGAAACAATAACTTGCACAGTATTAACTGCTACAGTGCTCCGAAGGCTCCCTGCCTGGTCAAGAAAAGCACATAAAGCACTGAAACATAACAGCAGGCTTGCATGCTAATGGCTGCTAGTGACAAGGACTCATTGAATGTCACTGCTTCACATACTGCGTACTGTTCATTTTTCTTATCTATGTGACCTCTCCTTTGAAATGACTGATGAAACTCCCAGGAATTAGCATCTCCACTTCTGGGTATTTGCCACCAAGAAGGCATTCAGTAACAGCTCTATTAAAATACGAAAATAAAGGGGGGAAAAGTCGTAATTTTAACAAAAAACAGTCACTCCATCTGTTAAAGGATACTCGGCATGTACTGCAAAAGGACTGCTTCTCTGATGCCTCCTCATTAGGTTAGTTTTTACCTTGGTGCCCTTTAAGAGTACCGGCTTGTCACAATACATGCATTCACATTTCAGACTTGGTTAACATTTTCATAATTGGTGTGAATAAAAAGAAATAGCTGTTACTGCAAGAAAAAAAAAGAAATGTCTCTGTTCTGATGCCCTGCTACTATGATGACCTATTTCACACTAGCATCTGTTCTCTTCTGATGAACCACTCCAGATGTAAGCTGGCAAAACAGCACCGCAAGTATGTTACCCAGACATCCACTGAGTGCTGCAGATGTTTTCTTCCATGCTTCACATTTAATGTGTGTCTGATTAATTTTTTCTTTATTATTTCAACTACTTGGCCTGCAGAATTTCCTATGAAGTTTATAGAATCCAGGATCCAATCTGTAGCCATAAAGAGCACCTCCCTTTGTGCGAGTGGGTTCATTAGTCTGGAATAGCAAGCCAAAAGAGCCTTGGTTGGAATTGCCAAAAGAAATGCAAACTTCAGTAATCTATTATGCCTTAATATTATTTGCCTGAGGATTTAACACTATGCTCATTCCAATTTCAAATTTACAGATGTTTGTAATATTCAGATGCATCAGTCTGACCAAAAATATTATGCCCATTCTCTGCCTCAAGCCCTTGACCTGAATGAGGTTAGTGACAGGGATATGAATGACTTGAGCAGAAAACGAAACACAAAAGTAGTTTTATCGTGAAGTACAATATTTCTTCTGTCACTTAACCATATTTTTTCCCCTCTCAAAATTACAGGGTAGACTGCAAATCTTGAAGGCTAGCAGCCACTACGACAGCATAAGTGCCATTTAAAAGAATAATAATTTATGAGATGCCTTGGTAGAATAGCAAAGGTCACAGAGAAGACTCCCCAGGGAGGAAAGGATGACAAAGGTTACAAAGATGACTAAAGACCCACCTACAGGAAGGGATTTTCGTGGAAGGAAGATGTTTTGTTGTAACAGCTTCATCCTACCTAACACACAGTCACCTCCTCCAAATGAACAGTTCAACTTTAAGTTAGCTATAAGGCATTGCTTACAAAATACACTTGAAATTGGTGGCTTAGTGGCTTGGCCACACACCCAGGGCCCGCTGAGGTGGAAGATGGAAGATGCTGTGGGTCTGTCCCACAGGGCACAAGGGGATGGATGCCTAGCAACTGATTTGATCCCACCTGGAGGATCAAACTTGAAAAAAACCTCCAGATCCAGAGTCTTTGCAAGCCAGTGCCCAAATAGATGCCACTTTGGGGGCAACCAGTACCATCTGAAGACCTCTAACAGGCCACCACAGACTAGTATAGTATCTCTTAGAAGCAATGTGAAGAGTTGGTATATGAGGAGCCTAAGACACACGGTTGGTGCATTGCTCCCAGGCAGTTATACATTTGCACTCACGCCACCATGCTACACAGCAGTTGGGGCTGCTTTTTCTTGCCACAGCTACAGCATTCCCCTCCTTCAGCTGCTGCAAGTATAGAAAAAAAAAAAAAAAAAAACAGACAAGGATGAAGACAAGCAGGAAAAACTCTTCTTGGCACAGCTCCACTCTCCGCAGCATCATCTCTGGGCTCATAAAATACGCATTAACTGGTGGGAGAAGCTGGCACTGCAAACCTGGGGGTAACCAGCGGTGTCTGCAGAACATCAGAGTGATAAAGGAAAGCTTAACCTGAAGCCAGCATGCAACACAAGACAACTCTTATCTCTTCAGAAATGTGTGGCCATAACCATTTTAAAACCTGACCGTTTCCAACTGCTCCTGATTGCTTGTAGGAAGTTTCTGCAGCCAGATCGATGCCTGACACTTGTGGAGGAGGTCTGCATGGCACTGAAGGGTACAGATGTAGTATGTGCCAGTCAAGAGGAGGTTATTGACACTCTGAGTATAAAGGATTATTCTTAATTGCTGTAGGACAACTGTTAGAGCCCATCTTCCCAGTATTTGATCTTCGTGCCGGGTCTCCCAGTTCATAAAGAGGTACCTGAGAGCTGGGTAACCATTCAGGTAGGTTTACCCCAGGTGGTATTTGGGGACTCGTGTCTATTTTCTATACTAAGCCAGGGCCATTTGTTGAAGGGGACTAACGCCACGGACATTCACAGTATCTGTGTTCCCTTGCTCTGGCAGTCCCTGGACTCTCACCATAGCTGACAAAGCCTTTGGCTGGCTATTCAGATCACAGAGCATTTTTACATTCCCATCACTGCACGCTGAGGACAGTGGAGTGTGCCTTTGGGAGAGCAAAGGGCAGAAGGCAAGCGGCAGGCAGGGTGCCACCAAGCAAGCCTCCCATTGTAACAGTATCTTTTATCTTGCACATCACCTGTAGGAGGAAGAGAATGGCACAGTAACGTTGCAAACACAACAAATAACCCAGGTGATGCCCACTCTCGAGTGACAAAACCACCAGGCACGCTGCCAGGGAGCCCTCCTGAACCTGGCCAAGAAAGGGAACCGGCATTTCTGACGTGTGCTTTGCCTAATGCTGAGAGCTGCTTACTCCAGCACGGCAGCTCCCTTTCAGTGCCAAGCCTTGGCGAGCTGTACATGTGGGGTTTTACGCCCTCCCACATCGGTTTTGTGTGCTCTGTTTTCCTTTATTAATTTTAAACAGAATGGGAGGGATGTAAATTCACCGTTGGGGATATGTCAGTGTTTGCTCAACATGTTCTATATACCTTTATTAATTTTGTATTGAGTGGTGGATGAGATTTCACTCTGGGGGGAAATCAGGGATAGCAAAAGGTCTTTCCCACCACAGGGCAGCAGTGGGGAAGGGGAGGTTATTTCTCTGTGGGTTTGTTTTGAGTGATTTGCATGCTTTCATGGATTTCTAAAGCTGAGGAACTTGTGCTTTCATGAACAGGCAGTTTCCATGCCATGACCTACTGGTCTAAGAGATTGATTATCTTAACATAGCATTTGTTATGCAAGTCTTACAGCTTACAGTACATTTTAAAAGCAGCAGATGATGCCTGTGTGATAAGCAGCAGATGAGCTATACTGTGCAAGAATAGTATGTAAAAAGGGAAATTTAAAAGCTTTGAAAATTAAGACCAATTTCCAAATAAGACTTATTTTTTAACAGCACAAATGCATAAAAAACCACATGAACTACAAAAGGGTGGTTGTTTGACACAGGTTCTCAAGGTTTAGCTCTTGGCCATGAAGTTTAACTCTTGGCTCATTGCAAAAATTGCCTCAATCAGTGTGACCAGCTTGGCAGCCTGTCTTTTCCACCCCTGCGATTCCCGGCCCCCCAACAAGCCAACACTTGGCTTAGAGTATGGACACTTGATGCCTTGGACTGCTGTTCCCTTAGGCTCGACGGAGATTAAAATTAGATAGCAAAGAGCTATCTATGAGAGTTGCTCACTTGTAGGTAGCTCTCTGCTATCTCCTTTTAATTCACATAGCAAGGTTACAGTCCATTGTAGCATGTCCCTTTGTTTCCAGACTCTTGGTCCTAGTATATCTTTATTCACCAGTATCATGATAGTGAAGGGAAGAATATCCCCTTACCGTCCTCTTTCCTTTTTTGGAAAAAATTCCAAGAGAAAAAAAAAAAAACCAAACCAAACAATCAAACAAAAAAACATGCCTCCCTTAATTTCCAGAGATTCCTAGGTCACAACTTGTTCATACTCAGTTTTGCCAGATGCTGGGAAATAGTAAACAGTGGTGTCCTGATGACTCTGGACTTTTCATGTATGATAGCCAAAAGGCAAGGAAACTACAGGTGCTGTTTATTGATCAGTTTTTCATTGCAGAAAGTATGTAACTTTTTCACTCGGAATTCTGCAATGCCAGGTACAAAGCCTGCTTCCATTTTTGGAAAACTCCGCATATCACAGGTCCCTTTTCCTCTTTCCTACTGACTTTCCACGCACAAAATCTGGGAGTTTATAGCTCCTCCAGCATGCAGAGGATGGAAGCTAGCCTTTTGTTTACTATACAGGGCAATCCGGACTATATGGCTGACTTCTTTGTGACTCCTTAGTCCAGGGACCTGTTGTGGGTACGGTGTCATGAGTGCTGGGAACAATTTGCTGTACAAGGAAGGGAAGTGAATATTTACATGGGCAGTCCAATGTTTTTGTTTGTCCTTCCCCAGGCAGCTGTGACATGGAGAACATCTGACTTGACAGCAAAAGATCTGCTTTACTGATCAGAGGATGCCACAGTAAGATTTATACTCATCAATAAAGACTTCCTAGGATATATGCTGCTGAGCAGTGCCTTACTGAGATCACTGCTCATAACAAACTTGAAATGGTGAACAGAATTAGTTATTTGTTTGAGCAAAACATGTTACAGACTTGAAAACTGAATTATGGACTATCTGGCTCTCACTGCACTGCACACGTTTATGGTACAAGTTATTCTTTTCCTAAGCTGGTGCAGCTGGCTCATGAACTCCTTGCGTGACTAATGGCAGGGGCAGAAAGCTTCTGCACTGAGAAGCACGGTTCCTGTTTTGAGCATCAGAAAGAGCGGAACTGCTTCAATTGAAAAATGAGCGAGGGAAGCTGGAAAGAAAGGGGGTAGGGAACTGCAGCTGGCTGTCATGGGCTCAGTAGGTCAGCGCTTTCGCACTTGCTGAATACAGCTGGATTTTGAACAAGCAGGAGGGAATGAGGAAGGGCAGGATCTGGAAACGGGCTCACATCCATCCAAGATGATAACATTCAACCCAGGGAAAAAGTACTAAATACCAGGTACATGTCACAGCACACAGTGCTAACAGCCTTTAATAAGGGCTAATGCAATGATACTCCCCAGCCTCTTCACTGTGCTGCCTAGGTGTTCCTAAAGGCTGAAGGCAGGCAGGAAGGCAGAGGGGCAGGGAGCAAAGGACTAGGCAGCCCTGCTTAGCTGTGAGCTCCTTGTTCAGGATCTTGCTTACTGCCCCGATGTAGGGGGACAGGAGTCGGCCAGTGCTCCACCTCATTTGTCTGTTATCTGTGTCCTGGACAAACCACAGGTCAGTAGTTGTATTCTGTGCCCAGTTCCTCTCCAAGTCCTCCAAAAATAGAAGAGGAAAATAGAAGATGAACTGGCTAGAGTTCAGGGGGTTGTCCTTCACCTTCCTGCAAACCATCTTGCTCTCCTCTCCTCCAGTGCCACTCTTTATGAAACTCTGGAGGGGAATTTTATTCAGCCATTGCTTCTCTTCACCCTGGAGAAGAGGAGGTTCAGGGCAGTATTCCAGTACTTAAAGGGTGGCTACAATGAGGATGGAGGCTCTCTGTTCATGAGGGCGACAGGTATGAGTTGCACCAGTAGAGGCTTCAACTTGATATAAGAAATATTTTTTTTTACAGTGAGAACAATCAACCACTGTAACAACCTCCCCAAGGGTGTGATAGGGTCCCCATCAATGGAGGTTTTCAAGATGCAACTGGACAGGGTGCTAGATAATCACATCTAGGCTTCCTTTCCCACAAAAGGTTGGACAGATGTTCTTTTGAGTTCTCTTCCAACCTGGGCTGTTCTATGTTTCTGTGATTTGATATCCCCCCCTCCAAATCCTACTTCTCTGGAGACTGATTCCCAGAGTTGCCCACCTAGACCTCCAAACATGCCCATATAATCTACTGTCTCCCCTGAGGATAAGGTTGTCATAGAATTATTTAAAACAGAAGGGACCCTTGGGGGCCATCTGGTCCAATGTGCAGGTTGCTCAGGGTCTTGTCCAGTCAAGGTCTGAGTATCTTTGAGGATGGAGATTCCACAACCTCTCTGAGCAATTCATGTCAGTGTTTGATCCCACCCATGGTGATTTTTTTTCCCTTAAATATATAAAATCAGAATTTCGTATGCTCCAAATTGCATCTGTTGCTTCTTCTCCTTTCACTATGTACCTCTGAGAAGTGTCTGGCTCTGACTCATCTATCCCCTCCCAGTAGGTAGCCATAGACAGCAGTAAGATCCCCCAATTACCTTCTCTTCATCTGAACAGTCCCAGATCCCTCCACTTAGAATCACAGAATCATTCAGGTTGGAAAAGACTATTGAGATCATCAAGCCCAACCATTAACCCAGCACTACCAAGTCCACCACTAAACCATGTCCCTAA
>JAVJGJ010000014.1:32150518-32192546 GCA_035590215.1 Microhierax caerulescens | reverse complement strand
TCAGGTTGGAAAAGACTATTGAGATCATCAAGCCCAACCATTACCCCAGCACTACCAAGTCCACCACTAAACCCTGTCCCTAAGCACCACATCTACACGTCTTTAAATACCTCCAGGGATGGTGACTCCACCGCTTCCCTGGGCAGCCTGTTCCACTGCTTGATGATCCCTTCAGGAAAGAAAGTTTTTCTAATATCCAATCTAAACCTCCCCTGGCACAACTTGAGGTCATTTCAAGTTCAAGAAAAAAACAACACCCACCTCACCACAACCTCCTTTCAGGTAGCTGCAGAAAGTGATAAGGTCTCTCCTTACTCCATCCCTATCTGGTAGAGATACCAGGAAGGAAGTGCACATGCATGTGGCAGGAAAAACAGTAATGTATCTACCACCTTTGTGAGTAACTCCCTCAGCAAAGAGCCATTTCAGTATTAAGACCATGAAGTCTGCCTGAGACACAGTAGCAGCAGTAAGTCTAAAGAAAACAACAGCCTGAAGGAGAATGCTTTTATCAGGACCAACAAACACTGGCTCTACTAACAAAAAAAGCAACTTTGCATTATCATGTGGGTTTTTTACAGTGCCAACAGCAGCCCAAACTGAGCCCATACCCTGAGCACATAAGGAGCACTGGAAAGCAAAACTTGGGTTTCTTCTTACTTTGTTACTAGAGGACAAGAATGAGAACGAAGGAGGCTGTTATATCAGGAATAGTACTCAAAGCACTGAAGCAGCTCGCAGAAGTTCCCCATCAATACAATGATTTTGGAAATCTGCACATGAAATACAAATTTTAGTTAATATTTAAGATACTGTTCAGACGAGTAACTATTTGTCATAGATACTTATTCTGGCAACATGGATTTACTATGTGGACAAGATTTTCAGCAAGTCCTTTCTAGATCAGAAACATCACCTACTTCTTCCATCTTCCTGGAATGAAGGCATTAAAATGTCAGAAGTTAGTAAGTTACACAAAGTTACTTTCTTTTTTGCTTTTTCTTTTTTATTTTGCTTTATCTCTGCTGTCTTTTTTCAAAAGGTGTATTCTGATTTTTTTTTTATACTAGCTTCTTATAAGATTTACTTACAATAAAGGCTTGTCCTTTACCCAGCAAAATTTATGCACTGGTAGTTATCAGACGATCAGTTTTATGTAGAGGGAAGTGGTCTTTTGGACTGAACTACCTTCTCTAAAGACAAAGTTCATGACTTTAAACACAGTTGCAAAATGTTTGTAGAAGGTGCAGAAACACTTGCCATGTTTGTATTTACTTAAAATAAGCAGATGGGACTGGGGCCACAAAGTGATCCTTGTGGTTGGAAGAGGTTAACAGCACAACTAAGGTTGAAAACTGCCGTCTTCAACTATTTAGAGAAAAGCAAAGCCACGACCTGGAAATATATTCTTTTTTGGACTACAGACTAGAGGAATGAGCAGTGCTTATGGCTGTTCCCACAGGCTATTTCTTACTACATAAACTCCTGGGAAGGAGATTTGCTGGAGATTCTTGCTGTCCTCCACTTTCACTCCCAGTTATTGCGTGTCACATAATTAAGCCTGGAGGAGATATATGTGTGTCTTGCCATGCCAACATTCACATACAATAGGTTCTGCTTGAGATGAGAGGAGGCTTTCTGGCTATCTATTAGCAAGAATCAGTGAGGATACCCGAGGGATTGTGCAACTCCACGCCATTGCAGTAATGAGTAGGCAGATGCCCTTGACGGAAGGAAGGGTCATTATTTTTCTGAAAAGTTTCCTACCCGTATCACCAGACTGTTCACTTCCAGTTTAGCCAGCTGCTCTTTAGGCAGAAATCAGCCTGGCAGAGACTTTAAGAAACAAAGGTGTAATTAGGATCTGTTAGATTTGTGATGTGCCATCTTTGCCATGTTACCACTGATTTTGGAGTCTGCAGCTACTGGTAAAAAGCTTTCAGCAAAGAAAAACTTGAATGAAATAAAACTAACACCCTCACCCCTGCCCCAACCCCACCCAAGAAAAAAAAAACAAAACAAAAAAACCAACAACAAACCAACCACCCAGTAATCATATATTAGGGGATGTCTTCCAAGGGAAAATCTTGATGGCATTCTTTTAAGTCTCTATAGCCTTGCATGTAGGAAGTTTCTGCAAAACCAGCCTGCATCCACTGAACACTGAAGGGAAGCGAGAATTCTGTATCGGAATAAATTCTTAAAGGACTTGTTCTTGCACAAACACTAAAATTGCAAAGTGTCTGCACTTCAAGCAACTATAGCCGTGCAAATTAAGGTCATGTTTTAAACAGGACAGACTCCTCCTGGGCCTGCAAGTGACTTGTATGTGCATTTGTAATGTGCCCATCACATGTAATGTGCACATCACAAGAGCTGCACAGGGAGCTCTTACACTGAAGACTGTGTAAGTACAAACAGAGGTCACCTCTGGAAAAGATGGAGGCAGGGCCTCCAGCTGCCAAGTCCTAAGAGCCATACTTTCAAAGAACAGCAGCCATTTGTGCAGCCGAACTTCCGTGTTTGCAAGTACACGTGCGTATTAAAAATCACAGAAGTAAGAAATTAGTGAGGGAAGAAATGTCTCATAAAGCCTTTCTAAAACCAGGGGTGGTCTGCATGTACGGCAGCACACAATGTATTTTGCACCCTACAAACACAAGTGGGGCTTTCCTCTGAAATACAAGCTTCTACTTTTGTACATGCTCTCCAGTTACACAGAAATATTTCAGTTTAGCTTTTAAAGCTTTTGAACACAGAACCTATTAAAAAATCAGAAAGGGATTTCCATAGGGTGCAAAGGGGTCACAGAGAAATCCATAGCCCGTTTTGAGAATTAGTTCAACAAAAGAAATCCTTACATACACTTGACTACAAGTTTGCCAAGACAAATATCCAGATTTCAGCAAAGGTTATTTCAGGTAAAGGTTTGAAATTCTTTAGATATCCAGGTATATATGCAATAGGAATTAGAATAGGAAGAAAATCTATTTTGTTTTGTTTGCTTGGAATCTGCCACCTTTAAAGTCAACTTGTTAAAAACACTAGTTCCCATCTACCAACAGAACCACAGCACGTATATAGTGCTTTAAGTGCAGAATAGGATATGAAGTCCCTCAGAAAACACACGCTATTCTGTTTAGGACAGATTTCGATGATGTTTCCTACAAGTTTCTAAGTGATGGCTGGGTCAGCAAGCTCTGGCACAAAATAGCAGGCAGCTGGGTGTGGACTAGACAGCATGTGGAGAGGAGTCAGGCTAAGGACAGCAACTGAGCCAGAACGATTGTTTCTGCACTGGAAATGCAGCTCTAATTTCTAAAGCATCTGCAGCATATAACCCTCAAGGAAAAAAAAAAAAAAAAATTGAAACACTTGATTTTAAAATACAGTCTTTAAATTTACATTGTAAGAGGATTTATGACTAAGATGGGAAGAAAGAAAAAAAGCTTCTAAATTATTACTTGCAATTTTGAGGAGGATATCACAGAGGCTGTTTAAAGGTCCAGTCCTGGCAGCCCACATGCATGTAAATTGTTCTGTACAGCTCAGTAGCACCCACTTTCATGAACAAGGATATGTGGCTAGAGACAGGCTTGCAGGTTTAAACTGATTGCTTTATTTGTGGCATAAATTTCCTCCAATTAGTCAGAGAGCTGGAAATGTCCTGCTTCTAATAAAACCCAAGAACATATAATAGTTAATAGATATGTGTAGAGCAGCTTTAAAAACTCTTATGAAAAAATGTTTTTAAAAATCTTTTTCCCCTCTGAACAACTCAGAGAAGTGTGTCCCTGACAAAGGCCCGTAAGAGGCCAAAACACTGGTTATTTGTTCTCTTTTTGCTCTTTACAAATGAAGCAAAATACAGTTTATGCATTATGCATGTCCTCAAGCATATTTTTATTAAGCCTGTTTCGGTTTGTTGTGCCTTGGGAAATTTCACTTTGGTTTTTTGTGCCTTGGAAACTTTGCTTAGGTTTTGTTTTTCTGGTCAATAACAAAACTGAAATATTAGCGCAGGACATCAAGCAATCTACAGTGTGTGAGACTTGTTTAAGCTTCAATGAAACGGCCTCTCAACATCTCTTTTCCATTCCCTTATCTTATCAGTCGCCAAACCACTCTCAACAAGCTGGCCTGTCACTGGAGCAGTGTGGGCCAGTTGTTATTAGTCATTTCATTTCCCGTTAAGATGATCTGTTGTTTCACCCACAGGAACAAGATATCGACTTTCCCAGTAACATGCTATAGTCTCAGTACTGTACCGTTTAGGTACAGAAACTACTCTGTGCCTTATACTTCTAGAATTACCATTAAGGTAGTGCTTAAAACAGATAAGCACATTAAACAAGTAAACGACAATCCTCTGCCGTGAGGAATTTACTGCTATTGCAGAAGTGAAAACGTGAGAGTGAACAGCAAAGCCTAAGGGAGAAAGAAGGGGAAGAGAGGACAATTGTCATGAGATTAGACAGTTAATTACAGTCGCTACACTGACATCTCAACACTACTTTTATTATTTCATTTTGGGATGGGGCGTATCTTTTGGCATTCAGTAGCAATTTGTGTTCCCCTGGAAACACACAGGAAAAGGTGGCGAGTAAGAATATGTCAAGGAATGTTGGACCAAAGAGGTGGGAAGGGCAGTGGCTGAAGGGTTTTGATGGGGCTGAAAGCAAAGTTCAGACTAAGTAACTGACACAGTGAGGTAGAAGGTGAAAACAGACATTAGAAAGGAAGACTTGCAAGGGCAGGAGTACAGGAGCGAGCAGTCACACAGTGGGGCTGAGGGGTAGGTAGGCTTTTGCCCTATCTCCCCATTCGTCTCTATGCTGCTGTACCCCACTGGCTGGAGGGCAGCATCCATACACCACTGGTACAATAAATTGACATTCTTGGGATGATAGTTTTCCCCTTCCTCTTTTCCCAGGGGGGTATCCTCAGTCACTCACTACCTGTCCCAAAAGACTTCCAACCTAGGCAAAGAAGGAAATGTGCCTACATGGACAGCCTCCTGGAGGGTCACTTTTTATTATTCTGAAGGATGCACAGAAATTGTCAGTCTGATTGTATACGTCTAGGCAGCAAGGTACAAATGTGCTGCTCTACTTTTTATACAGCTGCGAGACAATCTGGACCGAACCAGTCCTCTTCCTGGTTCTTCAAAGGCTTTAAGCCTGGCGGTCCCATGCAGCATAACAAGTTATTCTGAAACTCTCAGTGGAGAGACTGTCCCAGTCCTTCAGAAGATGGTGGAAGACTGTTCCAGGGTGTCATACTCCTCTGTCCTCTTGTCTGAGCACCAAATCAGTGGAGCTTCTCTATTGTGAACAGCTCCCAGGGGTGGAAATGATCTCTTACAAACCAAGACATTTGCAAAAATCTCCTATATGTGACCCACTTACAACCAAGCTCTCCTCCTTCCTACCACTGATTTTCTTTTTTTCTGGTGGTGATTTTGGTTTGTTTCATTTGCTAGGGGTTGTATGTTTGTATGTATGTATATATTTCCCCGGGTCTGGTGGGACCCTGAAAAGGCGCTAATTAATTGCTGAAGAGAAGCTCCTCAGATGCAAGCTGAAAGGTCTGTCTGGCTGCCCAGGTGAGGGAGAAAGGAAGGGCTTCAGGGCCTCACAATTAAACTGTCTCCTCCTGCCACTTCCTATCTCCCCCCTCTCCCTGCACTCTTCTCATCTATACTTAGCTGTACAGACATACTCTCACCATGAGGAATCCTCTGGACACAGCTAACTTATCTGGGAATCACACTCTGGTATGCTTGAACTGAGCAGGAACTTTCCTGGCTCACAGCCTGGGAATGAGCTGACAAGGGCTGGGAAACCCTCAGTGGCAATTCCCACTGGTATCTTGGTATCTCTTCTCTAATAAAGCTTCCCAGGGTACCTCATATAGCTCCTACAGTATGCATGCACAGACAATTTAAGAGGCAACTGCTAAAGATGGACTGAAATGCAAACCTCTGAACTGCCTTTTTGGTGACATTACTTGGTTTTGGGCCTGATAATTCTCAACAGCATGGATCGCAAATGCTGACAGCTGAGATCAGGCTGGTGAACTCAGCTCTGAAACTGGTAGAATTGTTCAGGTTAACCCCAGGCTGCCCACCACCGTGCAGATGTTCAAGTGGGGACTGCAAGTGTCTGTCAGGCATAGAGCAACAGCAAAAAGGAAAAAAAAAAAAAAAAAGATTGGGAACCCTAGTAAAAAAATGCACCTTTTGGTGGCCCTGAAAAAAAATGCCTTTTGGCCACTTTAGTCCTAAACCTTGCTGGTGAAATAAGTTTTTTGAGACTAAAAGGTATAAACTGTCTGACAACACTGTGGAGAAGCCAGTTATCAGGGCTTGGCTGGCAACCTGTGGCAGCATTTTCAAACTACTGCTACTGCAGTCACTGCTGCAACAAAGCATGGGACAACACTGCTAATAGCTGGGCTGCCAAGAGCTGATGTTGTGCTTTTTCTGCTACTCCTCTTGCATTAAGGGGATTTTTTTAATTAGGGGGAAAAAAAAAAAAAAAAAAAAAAAAGGGTGTAGTCAGTATTAGACTTCTCACTTGGCCAGCTAAAACCCTATGTCCTCCCTTAGATAAGAGAGTTTCTCACTTGCCCCAGCTTCACCTGTTACATAAAAGAAGTCCTTCAGGGAAACAACCATCCTTTTTCCTTTTCCACTGAATCCAGCATTTTCCACCCGGAATTCATTCTCGTTGGTCCTCCTATACAGAGTTTTGGAAGTCTAACTCCACCATGCTCACAGGAGGCTTTCCCCAGTTAAGGAGGCACGACATCTACCAACCACCTCAGTGTCTGATATACAGCCTCAGCACAAGCCCTCCTAACCCCAAATGAGCTGCCACGGACACAGGGTACAGCGTCACACTGACTTAACTTGGGCCCTGTACATTGCTCATTTGCATCAGTGTACCACAGCATCTGACAGCATTGCTCTGCCTCTTAACAACTCCAGTGAGCTTGGGAACGGCAGCGCTGGAGTGGCACACCCTGCCATGGAGACACTATTTCAGGCTGGAAAAGAACTGGTGCAGCTGCAACTCCTCTTTACTCTGCTGCTATACGTGGCATGTACAAGCCTAAAGGTGAGCTCAGAATTACCTGCTCCGGCTCTGCCATTCTTCCAGTTCCTCCCTTATACCTCAACGTGTAGTCTCTTGCCTTTGTGGAATAAAACCTAATTCAGCCTTTCCAAGCTATTTTACCGGGGGAGAAGAAAACCCTGTTAAAAAGTGATACTCCGTAAAACATTGCTGTGTGTTACACTTTCCTCAGCTTTAACTTCATACACTTGGCACATCTCACCATCATCTTTTCATGCAAGTAACACAATCATCACATGCTGATGTTAATAAAGCACATGTAATATCCTCTTCCTTCCTGTTTTCTTTTCTCTCTGGGGTCCATACATTAGAAAAGGGATTTTCTAAATAGTGTTAAGAAAAGCTTCCAGCTATTTCTGTTTGCTGTCCTTTATCACTGTGCTGGGGTTGCACCCAGCTGATACAAAGGTTCAGTTTTTACAGCTGGGAATCAGACCAAGACACAGCAGTGGAAGCAGCAGTCAGATCCCATCGGCAAGGCATGAGTTTTCAAAGCTGTTACGAGTATGAACTCATTTAAGAATCATTTAAGAATAATTTAAATTAATTTCAAAAATGAGTAAGAAAGCTTACCTTACTAACAGCTTTAGGGTCTGTACCACATCTGATCTCTCAGACTGGATCCCAGATGGGCAGAGCACCAAATTGCTATTTGAGTTTTAATTATTCTTGTTATTATATTCAAGATATGTCTGCAGACAAATTACGAAGCTCCTTGTGAGTGGCCAGGAAGTAGGCACACATAAAGACCATCAAAGGGCCTGGTCACACCTTGCACTGTGGCAAAGCACAGTCACCAAACTGTCCCATGCAAATCTACCATAATTTCAAAGGCTGCAGACAAACAAAGCATCAGAGGAGTCAGAGATACTTCTGAGTTTCTGAGCTCTGTGTTTGTTTGCATCACTTTTCAGATACTTACAGAGGTTCTCAAGATGGTCAGCTACGGCCTTGGGTGAAGATGACTATTGAGCTGATGACAGGGACTGGCTGCAGTCTTAGTACTATTCTACTTCACTTCACCCACGCAAAGTGAGCTAAGCACAGAATGACTGTCCTGCAGATGGCATACAGGATGAAATGCCGGTTCCTGGTACTCCTCCATTCCCTGATCTTCATCCAACACTCACAACCACAGCATCGAGACCGTTCACGCACCAAGCTGGGAGTCCCAACTAGCTCCAGGATGCATCAGGGCCAGCAAAAGCAGTCACCCCTCAAGGAAAGAAACAGCAGCTTGAGCTGTCGATCTCAGGCAGCGGCAAGCAAATCAGCAGACAGGCACCCACATCAAATTCTGACTGGTACATTGGAGGTATTTCAGTTGCCTTGTCCATATTATTAATTCATGCCCTCTTCACGCATCATTGCCTTACTTAAAGTCGCATAGAACCTAAACATATATTAAAAACACTATCACTGCATAAACAGCTCATTAAAATGGATTTTAAATGGAGCTTATAAAACTAAAATAAGGGCATTCTACCCTTGGTTTAGATTTGTTTAGAATTAGAGATTTATGCTTGACTGGAGAAAACAAACGAGGGACAGTTCTATCATTTCAGCCTTACAGATGTGCCTACCCAACTGTGTATCCTGTAACAACTTAAAAGGCAGATCCAATGTGATTCCTCTGTAGGCAAACACTAATCTCCTTACCTTCACAGACAACCGAAAATAAATGGAAGTTGAATATTTGGTCGTTTAGCTAGATTATTCCATACAGACTCTATTTTCTCTAATTCCACAAAATAGATCCCTTTAAGGATATGCTTATGCACTCAGCAGTTGTCCTGCACTTCATCTGCCCATTATCTGAGCTGCAAAGTATGAGACAGAGGCAGCTCTACTCTACAAAAAAGACCACTGCAATACCTTGCTGTAAGATTGTGCCCATAGTAAGAAAACCTGCCTTGAGGAAACCGTTTTTTTGTAACACAGTGGGCATATGCATTACCAAAAAAACTCTGAGACTGTTTCGGCTATAGTGTAACTGAAGTGACCTGGCTTTTACAGCAGTATTCACCTCAAAATGCATAGATGTAGAAGCATTTTGAAGTGTTCAGGATATCGCAGTATGACAAGAGACTGACCTGTTCCTCTAGGATTGCAAATAAAGGACTTAATTTTGTGACAGCATTTTTAAATATATTTGTAACTAGACTTACAGATCATAATCAATAGATAAGTGACCTAGCCAAAATAAAGGTAGATCACTTAATGCAGGAGGTTCAATACTACGTTTAATGCTTTGGAAATCTTCCCTTCTATCTGGCAGCCTAGATCAACATCTGCCTATTCATCTTTTTAGAACAACAAACACACCAATTCAAGGCATCATATTATATTATTACAGGACTGGCTATCAAAAGGTATGTGGCAACAATAAAAGCTCAAGAGTATATACTGCTTAATATGCTTGAGCTCCAGCACTTCCCAGCTTAATATATTATTACAGGGAACGTCTAATTTCCAAGGGACGTGAAGTGTTCAAACCCGAGTGGAAGGGAAAGTGTACCGGTCCGAACAATGAGATTTTGAATAGCAGTTTTAAATAGCAGGTTTTCAATTCTAATCTATACTATTTAATGCGCAATATCCATGATTCTGAAACAAACTCACACATTTTGCTTTTCACTTTCTTACTCATTATCCCATTTTGGAAAGGATGTATCACAAGAATCTCTTCTACAGTGTTTTAAGAAATAAACCATTTTCAGACATTTTAATGGTGCTACAATAAAAGCCAAATTTCACAGCATCTATGATATGATTAATTACCATTTAATTCCTCCTGATTTTTTAAACCTTCTTTTCCACTGAGACCCTTTGCAAACCACAGTCCTTCCCATTCAAGGGTGAGACACCAAACATATCAAGAGAAGAGAAGAAGTAGGAGTTTCCCAGCTCTGTAGCACTGGTGTGAATCACAAGGGGAATTTTATGCCTCCCTGCAAACAGACACCATGGCAGAAGAAGCAGACACACCCTCAGCAGATGGGTCTTCAAATGTCTTCATGCTGACAAAACATGTTTCCAAGAAATTTTATGTCCAGAATGACCCACTTGCATTTCACATACAACTGATGCAGCGTCCCAGGAAAGGCCATTCATCTTTTCCATTAACTGTTGCCAGCTTTGCAGAATTGGAAAAGGACCTCAGCAGTGATCTACCAATTCAGTGCTCTTCCCAGAAGAAATTCCTCAAATGCTGCTACTGTAAAAAGGGATGTTTTCACACGTGTACTGCTTTCAATCTGAACTAAACATGGCAGACAACAGAGTAATATCCGTTACCATAGTCAGCACTATCATTAGGAAACACATTACTCTGAACATCACAAGCTTTTTCTCCCAAATGGTGCCTTTTGGTTTTGGGTTTTTCCGTGGGAGACCTAAACAGAACTACTCTCAGTTAAAGACTCTCTCAGAAATCTGCCACAAGTCTTCTCAACCCCTGTAGTACCTGAACACCACAGAACTAACACTGCTGCTGGTAAAAAGGGGAGTGATCCCATCAGTGCCAGTGGCGTGCCATCCATCCACAGCTGGCGAGAAGCTGGCATGTGCTGGAGATGCCAAACAACTGCATTGCCATCACTTCCTTGGTCTGTCATGTCCACCCTCCAGCTTCAGGACAGGAATTCATCAAGTTCTGAAGGTGGTCGGTGTGTATAGTATTGACTTAGTGCACCTTGGAAAGGCAACAATCATGATATATGTGATAAGTGTGCTATAATGTCTACCTCGACCGCTCACAAACTTGATCCACTGTAGCTGCTGTCTTCAGAAGAGCTGAGACCACATAATGCAGCTCATATGTAAAAATTTCATTAGGTTCTTCAGTTAGTAAAACAGCACCACAAAAATTAGACTGCTTCTGACTGCCTGGGGATACTTTAACAAAATGGAAAAGAATAGCCTTCAATGCACATGTGATTGACGCATGTTTTCTCTGCTGATAACAGCCTATGGTTCCTGCCATTCCTGCAGAGCTTCAGATGATTTGTACCACTCATCCTGCCTAAACTCCTTTTGAAGAAAAATACTAGTCAGGTTGCAGGAGTTAAAAACTATCAACTTTAGGATAAATCAATCTACAACTTTAGCCTCTGTGCATACCAAACCACATACTTGGAAGTATGATGTTAAGTATACTGAGTTAATTAGAAGCTCGTGCTTCTTCTTCACAGCTTCTATTAAGGGAAAATTCATATTCTACCAGATACAGGTAACTACAGGGGGAGGACACACACACAAAAAACAAAAAAAACACTTGTAAGAACTGTAGTAAAAGTTATTAAAGAATTACGTTCTTACTTGGTGCAAAAACCCCAAATATCCAGAAAATTGTGATCAACTTCTTCATGTAATATATCTGCTGCATAATCTGCTGGCTAGGTCTTTGATGTTCTGAAGAACACCAGCAACTGCCACAATTAAATCCTCTCTAATTATTCAGATGCATAGGTCAACTAGTATTTCACACAATACCATCAGTATGAAAGCTCACTGATTCTTTGACCTGCTAGTATAATTGGATTTAAATTATTACTTTTGAAGGGAATTACAGCTTGAAGATTGGTATATTGTGGGGGGTTCCACCCTTCTCTTCAGTCAGCAAACAGCCCCAAGGAACATTTGTCTTTTGTGACAAAGCCATGTCCACATTATAAACCTGCATAGTAATCTCATATGATGTCAGAAGTGCTGCTTTACATCAGGGGAATAATTTGCCTGGATAAATAGAAACCATAAAGCAATATGGAGAAACATTTTACCAAGGACAAATGCTTTCTTGTGGATTTTTTTAGACTAGTAGTAATTACTTCCGTGTTCTTTTTCTTCCATGGCCCCAAAAGAGGAGTTTTAAATGATGATATTAAGTTGATGCATTCATGCTCATATGAAGGAAGTCAGAAGCCACTGTTTCACATCTGCTGTTTTTTATTTTGTGGTTTCCAATCCCAGGGCTTCTCCCTGACTGCAGAGCGCCCAGCCCCTCCCGCTTTCTCTTCCCTTCCTTTCTACCAAAAAGAGGGAACAAGCCAAACCACATCAATCCATATTAAAATACATTTAACTTCCACTACTTTGCAAATACTCCTTAACATTTTGCAAGCTCTATAAAAATTCCAAATTTTTGTGCCTTTTTTTTTTTTTTTCCCAATAAGCCCCTGGAAGTCAATACACTGAAACATACAGTTATGTTTTAAACAATCCTCTGTTGTCGGTAAATATGTAAACAGCATCTTTTGCCAGATTCTCTGCCAATGTGAACTACCTTGTTCCTTCCCATGGGGTTTAGAGCCTCAAAAGTGTACTCACCCACAAATGCTGGGGAAGAAAAGAAAGTTAATAAAATTGATAAGTTAAAAAGTAAACACACAAAATCAGTATCACTTATGCTATAGCTTGCATCCTTCAGCATGACTCACATTAATCCAATATGGACCGTACGCAGTACCTTCAGATGAAGAAGCTACAGCATCTTGCAGTCCTAACAACTTTTATAGCATGTCCTTGAAGTGTCCTGTTCCTTTCATCACTGCTGAGAAAATATCACAATCCCTTTACATTTTCTACCCATAATGATAGGGTGAGCAGTGCTGAGAAAAAAATATGCAGTCACAATAACAGAGGAAAAAAACAGGATTCATGGGCATAGAAAGTAAATCACTAGGAAAGCCTGTCTTGTCCTCCTTTCTATTTTGCTTATAGGTCAGGCAATCTTAATGAAGCCTCCTCCACATGCGCTTTACTGTTTGCTCTTATACAGAGCACAGTTTATTTCAAACTATACTGAAAGTCCTGCATGGATTATACTGGGTGTCTGCTGAAGAACTGCTACAATAACAAAGATCAAAGCAAGAGGACAGCACCATGCTCTGCTCTGTGATTTACCTGCCAGTATCAGGTAAAGTTGCTGGCAGAAAACTATGAATGATGATTACTCCCTTCTGAGTAATCCATGTCAGACAGGGAAAGTTGCTGCTATCTAACTGCCTAACTTCCCTCTAACTTTCAGCATACAAATGAAGGTTGTTAGCTGCCCCCAATGTTATCTGTTCACCTGAATAAAGGTGATAAATACACCCTGCTATATTTTCATACACAAATTTGAAGCTGGATTGAAGTCAGGTCAAGAATCTGCTTCAGCAAGTCATCCTTGCTACATATTTAGTTGGAACCCTTATCTGGTAGGAGAAGCAGAGGAGAAAAAGCCTTTGGGCAGTGGGGAGGAAAGAGGGGAAAGGAGAGAACAAAGGTGCATATATAGCATGGAGACATTACTGTGCTACCTTGATCTTTCTTTCCTGGCTGGTAATGGTTGTTAAAACATGGTAAACGCAGATACCAGTGTGGCAGCATCCAAAATACATTCCTAGGACCCCCGAACAGCCAAGCTGAAGTTATTGCCATTGCATCTTTATTGCTACCTGGAGCTCTGCAAACCAGCTAGACATAATTTCTAGCTTGGAGAAAGCTGCCTTTAGGTGCAGGACAGACTTACACAGTGCCTGCCAGGGGCTTTATCACCTTTCTTATGGACGCTTTCTCTGACTCTTGGCAGACTTGTCCCACTTGCTCTCCCTACTTTCCTCTATGCGATGCTTTTCTACTATTTCCCTCGGGATTTTTTCCCCTTTGAGTGACCTTCCTCTCTCTGTTCTTCTGCTACTCTTAATGGTGATGAAGATGAAACAACTGCTGCATCTGAACATCACTTAGCAACTCATTCTCTCCTTCACTCTTATTGACAAGGGTAAAGCCCAGTCCCACCCCCTTCCCATTACCTCGAATGCTTGTTCTTCTCCTTTTAGATAAAAAAGTTCTCCCAGACACAGTCTCAAATTCCTGAGACACTGTTGTACTGTCTGGGGAACCCACCTACAGCCATATACAAGCAGACCAGAGCAGCAAAGAAATGTGGGGTATTGAAATATAAATCACTAACACTTATCAGTCAGCAACTTTTTCAGACCACAATAGAGATAATTCAGAGCTCCCAAAAATAAGAGGTCAGTACACAAATCTGACCAAGAAGCAAATTTAGGTCAAATCCTATCATGAAACAGGCATGCCTATTCCCCACTGAGTCACAGTGTCTAGATGAAAAATAACTCGTTTTAACCTTGTTTAATACTCTGAACAGGGGTAATCTAATAACAACCAGCAAGTTCTTTTTGCCTTATGTCCAAAGCAAATGAGCAGTGGGGATTCTCTGCTGGAAACCCCATCTTTGTTCAATATCTTCTTGAGGGATGTCGAACCTCCTGGGCTCATGCAAGGTGTGTAACAGAAATAGTTTATATGAACCCAGAAGATCTATGAAGTGAAAGGACTCAGTAAATCCCCTAACAGCTAAAGCTGAATTGCTTAAGTGTATTGATTTTATGCAGACCTGTGGTGGTGAAATTCCTATGTAAGTTATAGTACTCAATGCTATTTTTTCTTTTATATCTTCTCCTCTTTATGGAGTCACTCAACAAAGATGGGCAGACACAGACAATTCAATTTTTACTTTACTTTTTTCTGAAAAAAATGAATTTATTATAACAAAAAAAAAACAACAAACAAACCACTTCTGAATTTATTTGGCTGTTTTGGAAAGTAGATGTGGAACTAAAAGGACAACATGTCTTTCTACAATATCTTCAGACACGCTTCTGGAGAACTGAGTTTCCCTGTATCTGTTCAATCCCTCTTCATCCTGACAACCAGAAAGAAGCTCAAAACAACAGTTTCTTCCTCCCATCCACACAGTCTATCGTCATTTCTACAAAGCTACTGAAAAAAATAATCATTTCACATATTTCTCTTTCAGACCAGAAACCATGCAAAATCTTTTTAGGAAATGCAAAGTACAGAAGGGACCTGATAGAAATAGATGCCAGAACACTAATAACAGACAGTTACAGTGGCAGCTTCTCAGACAACATCAGTTATGTTAACAAGTATAGACCATTGTGGTAGTTCTCCAGGATTCTGTTATAAAGCCCACTGACATTTAGAACCATTAAAAAATACCTATTCCTTGATAAATAGAATAGTTTCTACATAAACCCTGCAAAATTTCCAACAGCAGTAGCCAAGAAACACATCTGTTTTCTTTGAACCTGTAAAAATCAGACGCCTTAAGGTAAATAGTTGTACCTCTGGTTCTTTGGGATTTTGGGGTGTTTTTTTTTCTCAAATCTTCCTGTAATCTTGAGATTGAATTAGTATCTGCTTCGCACATCCCTGGAACTACCTTTCAAGTAAACACTCAGTGACAGCTCTTGCCAAGCCTCTCCAGACTTAAGGACACACCAAGTATTTCTGGCCTTCTTCAGAAGGGAAAGATGGTGACACACCCTGAATCACTGAGGGCTTGCATCATTGCTCTGAGCACATTTCCATCACCTCTGGAAAAGCTGAGTTTGTTTATTGCTATTTATCTGTCAAGTCCCTGCCTGTTCCATTCTTGGCAAAAGGAGTTTTACAGCACACAGGCTTCTGCAGACAGGATTCTTCTTGTTAAAACTTTCAACTATATTTCATTTGAGAGTTTTAGCCATTTCCTAAACTCCTGCCATCAGCAGGGACCGTGCTTTAACAGTCAGCCACTATTCACTTTGCAAAACAATGTTTCCAGCAGCACGAAGCTCTGCCCAGAGTCCTAAGGCTCAACCTCTGGCACTTACCTACTCCTTGTTGAGATCTGCAGCAATGCAGTGTCTCTTTCCAGCACGTTACTTCAGATTACAATGGACAGAATACAAGTCGTTTCAAATTTTGCAAAGATTTTAGTACGATTTTTCCATTTGATTTTTTTTATTCTCCTTATGCACATTTAAGAAATTTCATTTCTAAGGTAGGGCAGGTCTAAGAAACCCTAGAAACCCAGCTCGCTTTCTGTAACTGCCTGCAGGCAGCGAGAATGGGTGCCAATTGCATTTGGAAGTATTGTTACAGGCAGCAATAGGTTCAGAGAGAACGAGGCCCACGTCCAGTTGAAGCAAAGGGCTCTCAGGAGAGAGAATGGTATTTTTCCACCCTCAGAAAGGCTCCAGCTCTCTGGTGTCCTTGCTGTGTAACACTGGTCCTGACATTTCTGACAGCTCCAGGGTTCCTTTCACACCCTGTCCCACCCTCTTCCTCAGCTGCGGGTAAGGGATTTCAGTCCAATTCACTTGTACTCTCTTCCTTAAAAGTATCATTAAAGAACCTACGTGGGAGAAGCCCTATTTAAATCCATCTACGTTCAACAATGGCAATAAAAAATGATTGCATGGTTAAGCTTATAGAAAGCCAAGCACAAGACCTAGGCCAGTATTCTTTTAATAAAATAATTGCTATTCAGACGAGACTTTCTGTGCAACAATTACTTCTTTTTTAAAGGCAAAAAAATACTTGAATGAACTCAAGCACTTGAATGACTTCTTTTAATGCCCATCATAATATTATATTATAAATATATTGGAATATTTCTTTAGGTTTGTATATTTTCTTTTCTAATCATACCACTAGAAAAAATAATACCACACTCCAGGATAAAAGAAAAACACTGTTATTGGAAAGAAGCTTCTTCTTTAGCTTGCCAAGCAGCTACCAGCCTTCCAAGCAGCTGAAACCACATACAGTAGGGTTGCTATACAACGTAATCAGTGGGACTTGGAGAATTGCTTTGCCCTTTCCAGACATATAATGACTGTTCTGAAGCAACTGTGGTTTGTGTGAGGAAGATTGGAAGGAAAGCAGGTGGACACTAACAACAGTAAACATCATGCGCTGTTCAGGTTTGGGTAGGAGAAGGGCAACAGCCTGATGGCAGAGTATTTTGTTTCCATTCATGACCATCTTGGACAAGGACTCACCAGGAGAAAAGACAGTTCTGCTGTGATACGTGTTCAGTCCACTGAAACTCGTCTCCAAACGTTTTTACCTTTTTAAAACACAGCAGTAACTATCTGACTGGCCAGACTGACTTCTTGTTTTGCCCTGATGATTTAATTGTAATAAAATTTCATGCAGAGTGGTGCCATGTGTGAAGGGTCACCAAAGACTTCTGTAAGAACTCAGTGTTAAAATTCAAGCACTACAGACATAATAAGGGGGGAAGGAAGGGAAAGGGAAAAAGGGGAAAGAGGGGAAGGGGGGAAGCAGAGGGAAGGGGACTGGGAAGGAAATTTGAGGTTATTTACTTGTCACTAACAGGCTTGGGTTACTTTGAGTATAACGAAATCCATCATACCATCTAGACACGACAGTGTCTGTGCTTCATCAAAATATTTGTAAACAGCAGCCTCTTTCATCTACAGAATGGATCAAATTCTACTCACCATAAGATAATTTCAGAAAGATTTTCCAGAAAGAGGATGCTCTCAGACTCCACAAATACAGCTTGCCTGCTCTGCACACATTTCAAGTTACCCAGTCTAAACACTATCAATAAAATCAAAGTTACATACACAAACATACATATCTCCTTTGGAAAGAAAGAATTGCAGCAGCCCGTCTTTGTTAGCTGAAAGGGTATTTACTGGCAAAATCCTACTAATTATAACTCACAACAACAGCCTGCCCTCACCAAAGGGAAGGACTGCAGGCTTGGGAAATAATTCACAGTCAACCACACCATCGGCAGGAGGCGAGCTGTGTGCTCTCCTCTTCCACCAACACACCAATGTGGTTCCTTTGTTTAATGAACTTATGCCTGCTGTCATCTTTCTGGGGATTGTGCCCATTTGTGCAGACCACCAAGATAACAGAATAGCACAAATGCATCCAGCAAAGTGCCCTTAACAAAAAAGTTTTTTGCTTGCCAAAAAAGAACAGCCTCTATTGTAGTTAGAGTTAGGAGAAAGCATTTGTGCTTAAATGGGAAAACATATTAATAGCTTCCCTGTTTCTTCCCCTCTGCAGGCTAATGTACTCCAGAAAACAGATATTTTTTTGCAAAAGAGTAGGAATATATCTGGAAGAGCTCTTTGTTAAACTACTGGCTACACACAGATAATACCATCCTGGGGACAATTTTTTCCTGCTACTTTTAATGTGAAGTAGCATTTTCAAAATCATTTTGTCAGACAGCTCTTCCACACGGGAAAGGCTTGAATTCTGATGGCCCTGAAGTAACAGTAATATTGCCTTTGCTGTACAGCCAGCTCTGCAAAATACTAAATGTCCTTGATTTTCATTATTTAAAAGTGCACCTTTCCTGGTAGCATTTGCACTAAAAAATAAACCCTTTAGGAATGTGGAGGACCCAGCTGCAATCCAGAAATAATAAGAGCAATGTTGTTAATAATAATTCTAATAATGAGTGGTTCATCGAGCTTAGCAGAATTTTACCTCACCGAAGAAGATGCCCTGCATCTCAGCTTATGTAGCACAGCAGCTACATTTCAGTCCTGAAGCGGTCAAGCAGTTGGACTAGAAGACCGTTGCAGGTACCTTCCAAGTGAACTATTCTATTCTAGTACATAAGCAAGCATCATTATCAGTGCTCCCGTTTAAGATAGAGGGAAACCAGAATGCAGGCCGATGCCATCGTTGCTCTGTGGAAAGTCAGAGGATGAGCCGCTGGCAGAGCAAGGAACAAATGTCCAAACACTTGAACTCTGGGCTTTAGTAAGTAGACCAGTGTGCCTCCAAGACCAAAACAGAAGACTCCTAATGTTTTGAGTGGGAGTGAGGAAAGACAGACTCGGCTGTAATCCATATCAGAAGGCAGTATAAAAGGAAGACCGGTGACAGAAATAATGGTGAAAAATTGCCCTGAAGAAATCTTGGCCTATCAAAAGAAAACTTAGCAGGTAACTCTGAACTCTGGACACACTGGGTTGGCCTCATCAGATAAAGTATCACTGTCCACATCAAATCCAGTCAGGTCAGGCTCCTTTCATACTCATCAGATAACATCAACATGTGCCAATTTCTAAGTGCTTGATCAAGTGCACATGGCTGTTCATCCCTGACCAGGAAATTCTCCTCCTAAAGCTCTGTGACCTACTTCATTTCCTTCCCAAGTAGATGTCTACAGTCTTTCAGTGGGCAGCCAATATGAACCAGCTAAAATGTAGATGAAGATACAGACCTCAAGAGTCCACTAGGATATACAGCATCTCTTATTTGAAGGCCAGTGTTGGTATTTTGTAAATGACAATAATTCTGTCAACTCCTGCATGGTAAAGATTGGGAAATGAGGAAAGAGTTCCCAATTACTTTTTCTTACACATTTAAATATGCTAATACAGCTAACTTATGGCATGCTGCCTTTTAGCTTTTTGATCTGTTTCGTTACTCTTCTGCTTTTGTATGCTCCCATTGTTCATTGAATAAGGATCATTTATACAGTGAGGAGAAGGAGGGGGAGAGTGATAAACCTCCATTAAAATGGCAAACACGAGCCCAGAATACTTCATGTTTAGCATAGAGAGAAATTTGTTTTCTGATGAGAAACAAAACAGACCCTTGAACTTAAAAGTCAATGACAGAAAAAAAAAACCTACATGAAGGTATGATTTATAGTAGTAAAAGAAAGTTATTCAGGAGTCAATAATTTTTCAAAAGGATTAGCAAAGCATATGTAGCATTACCCATAATGAGATAGGATAAGTATGGAAAGCTCAATTTGCATGCTATTTAGATTCAACAGATAGTTATACTGTTGATATCTAAAGTGCTGTTGTTGTGACAGTAAAGGTAGAGGTCCTGCACATCCGCTGAAAATTAATACAGTTCAGAGAAAATGGTAAAAATTGCAATTCCTTTGGTATCTAGTGGGATTTAAACTATACAAGAAGGACGGACCTTTAGATGACTAAATTTCCTTTTTATCATCGGGTTGTGGGGGTTGGCTAAAAAAGGCATCAAGGTAACTTTTTTTAATTCAGATCTATCTACCTCTGGGATGCAACCAAGAATTTAATGCCAAATGGAAAACAGTAGGTAAGCTGAAAGCTGAAGTAATTTATCACTGCTATCTTTCCAACAGATAAGCATTTCTTTGTTTGAACAAATACACATTACAGTATACAAAAACAAAAAAGTTTTGAACATAGGGCTTCTACATAATGAAATTTCAGAAAATATTCAGTATAAAAGTTCTGGGGCACAAAGAAGATTATTAATTTTCCTTCCACATGACAAATAGATAAATACCTTTATGTTAAACACAATTTTAAGTACCATACACTATTCAGGTTTGTATTTTTCAATGCTTCAGAAAACAAGAAGAGATGTACTGAAATTATTAATTTTTCAATGTATAAAGTTTAAAAAGCCCAAACAATTCAATTGAAAACCAGTTCAGATGATAAATAATAACAATTATTTTTCCTTAGACTGCCACTTACAAACCCAATGTTGAATCTGGAAAAAAAAATGATTTCTTTCCATCTCATACTTCATTACCAGTCATAATGATTCCTCAGATCCTCCTGCTGCAACCTCACTGTCTTGTATCTGTGCTGTCAGCAGCAGCCGTATCACCGATCTATGTTTCCTTTTCGGTCATCTCAGTGACTGATTGATTGGAATTTAGCGTATGGCTCCTCGGATGGTGCATGCCCCATTCCAACTGCTTTGGCTCAGCAAGGTAAACAAGAATAAAGAGCTATATAGTCCTTTCTTTTCCTGCGTGTATATGAGGGAACAATACAATTACAAATGACATACAAAATCCAACTACCATGAATAAAAAGAAGTAGAAAAAAAGGTGGTTGCATTTGAACCTATCAGATAAAATGTACAAGATTCCAATATAGAGTCAGATCATTTTTAAAAGCTGGTAAAAACAATTGGAATCTGGAAGCATCAGTATTAGAGAAAATAATTATGTGGATTTTCTCTTGTTTTCTCTTCTATGTGATTAATTAAAGGGAGCCAAGTTATCGATTGTGTTTTGACACTAGTGTCAGATGTGACTGTTAATACACTGATGCAACAGTCTATCAAAATGGAGGGGAAAAAAAAAAAAAAAAGAAGCTCTAAGTAGAACTAGAGTTTATAGCAAATCAAAACCACTGTATCAAATGTTTACATAAACCTAACAAGTATGCAGAAAGACAGAAAGGCCGTTGCCCAATCAACCCACTGACTCCCACAGCTGGTGGATATTGAAAGCAAAAGAAACGATGGGTTCTCTTAAGAGTAAAGGCAAGCACAGACAATAAGGAATAAGAACTCGAAGAAAAAGAACTGAAGAAGAATACAAGTCAACAGAAAGGAACCTAGATGTTCTTCGTTGTGCTGTTGAATCTTCAAGGAAGAGAAAGGACTTAAAAAGGAACAAAGAAAATGCCTTTCAGAGAAAGGATGAATTTTACAATGGGAAGGAAACTCCAGGGAAGACTGGGAGCTAAATGTGGAAGCCACATACAAATGAAGCTAAATCAGCGAGAGGACAGAGAAGCCACAGAGATACAGTGTCCCCCCTGTTTTATTTCCATATTCACAAAAGCTATGTAGAAAGTCACTTAAAAAACTAAATGTCTAGTTCAGGCTAACTGCCCTTGCACATCTCACATGGTGCTAGCTTCTCTTTTGGCCTGGGCCTCCAAAATTACTTAGCACTGGTATTCAAATTTAAAGCAGATCACTGAAGACCATTCTTCTCACAGTCCTTTTAAGACTTCTTGACAAGAGAACATAGAATCATAGAATGGTTTCGGTTGGAAGGGACCTTAAAGATCATGTAATTGCAACCCGCCATGGGCAGGGACATCTTCTACTAGACCTGGTGGCTCAAAGCCCCATCCAACCTGGCCACACACTCCTCTGGGCAACATGTGCCAGTGTCTCACCACCCTCATAGTGAAGAAACATGTTTCCTGCATGCTTAAACTCTTACAAGATTCATAACTGAGCTTTAGCTTATGTCCTCCAGAAAAGGCAGGATTCAAGAAACTCAATCTATGGGCTGGCAAGTTTGTCATATGCTTCTTGAGATGCTCACTACTAACAAGTGTGGTGAAGTGTACATTCTTCCACAGATGACAAACCCCTGCTCCTCCAGGAAAGATGGTGAGAAGACAGGTTTTGGCCTGACATGACACATTGTCAGCAGTACTACACACCTGACCAGGCAAAACCTGGCATAATCCCAAACCAGCCTGAAAAGAGGCAAGAACAGTGCCATATAGAAACCTTCACCAAAAAGCAATCTAGGAATGACAGGTACATGGATGTATCTATAGCTAGGTCATATCCATACTGGAAGCAAGAAGTTCTCAACATTTTTTTCCCTTTCAGATTTTCAAAAGGATGATGTAAAGATGAATGTTGAATAGGAGGCAAGTAGATCTGCAAAAAAGACAATGATGTGGCATAATGAGGTTGCAAACAAGGCAATACTATATCTGCAGTGTAAGAAAGTTATATAACCTTTTTCTGAATTGCCTGCATCAACTTAGAAAGATACCTCATCTCTACCAAGAGAACGTATTGCAGCAAGTCCCCGTGCTGATTTAGGATAGTAGCATTTACCTTTCCTTATAAGCCATCAGAGAGACAGTTGTATATTGTGTACATACAGTGGGGACATGGATTAATTTGAAACCTATCACACAATCTGATGAGATTTCCCTTGAGATCACCTAACACTCTACAGCACTGTGAGCCATTATTTCCATACTTATTGGAAATAACGTCTGAGCCCAGGCAAGGCACAATATTCCCACTGAGAGTTGTCATGACGGGAGTGGAATTCATTCTTATTGTGCTGGTACCCATAGAGGGTCTTTTTGGCTTTATTAGCATGTACCCCAAATAGTATTTAAATCCATGATGATACAGTATCATGTGGGGCCTCCTAAATTAGGACGTATAATCCTGGCTACATATACTGAACGCAAGTCAGATTTCACCTGCATTCACAGAAGTCTGATGCAACCCCGTCACCTTCAGCAGTCAAGCTCCTAACTCGCACCAGTATGGAATTGGAACTGGATCTGTGACATAACTGAAGTACTCAAGATCCTTTCAAGATGCAATTTATTAAGGAGACAGACCTTAATCACAATGAGCTGTGATGCTAGCTTTCATAGTTTAAAGGATGAGCAAGAAGCTTCTTTTTTTTTTTTTATTGCAGTTAAATTAATTCACTCTTATTATGGAGTTACTTATCTATTTTAAGCATTCTCCAGGTGGTTGCTGTTACCAGATGTGGACAGATCCCTTTGTGCTTCACTATAAAATTAGCCATGCTAGCATCTTTGGATGTGCTGAAGACTCAGCTATATTAAAATCATTTTTAGATTTCCAAAACATTCTCCTGCAAACTTTTACCAAATATTTCTGGTTTATTTTTGAAAGTAAACTTTCTCAATTTTTAGTTGTTCTGTTCCTCTTACCTGATTCATACATGTATGCTTGTAACACTGCTATTTGTCACTACAGAAACAACTGTTCAGTCACTATAGCTGATGTCACTGAATAGATCAAGTAAATTATTTTTAAAGAACCACAAAAAATCAAACAACAAAACTTCTAAACAAATCCAGTAGCAATTCAGTGCAACCCGGAAAGAAATTCAATTGAAAAGGATGACTTAATTTCAGTTTTCAAAATTGAAGGGGTTTTTTAATGATTTTTCTAGTTTTAATGAACGAGATATTCAGTGGCAGCAGCCACTGAATGAAATCCAGTAAAACGGGTTCTATCAAGACCATCTCCTACCCAGTACCATATCTCATAATGAGATTGCTGCAGCTTCAAACTCATCTCTGGCAAAACTTTCCATGGGAACCTGAGGCGCAGCAGTCTTCTCCCTAAGGGCATGCTGAGACCTGATTTGTACACTTACTTAGACACTTAACCATTCTAGCTGAAAAGCCTGAACATGCAGCTGTCTGCAACCAGCCTGCCATTGCCCAGCAGCTTTAAATAGCAGATATTGTGTGTGTGTGTGTACCTATCTCCATTTTCCCAACAGAAATAACCATAGGCCAGAAATCTTTTCAGTTGTTGTGCCCTACCCATGTCAATGCTACAGTGATGTCTGTTTTATGGATCAATGTTGATTTTCATCTGGGATTCTGTAAAGTTTTGGGAAAAAAAACTTGGAAATGGAAAGAGAGATACCATTTCATAATCCAGAGCAGCCTTTTAGAGATTTTCCCATAAATCAAGTCCAAATGCAGGATAACCACATTATTATTTAAATAATATATTTCTGTATTTAGCAGGAAAGTATATAGATAAACCCATTTAGGATTTTGGCTAACTTAAAAATTTTTTACATATTTCTTCTAGTTACTGGTAGCACACAGTTAAAAATGCCATTCCAAGGTGATTCTAACTTTAGAAATAATAATAAATCATATTTACAGTACTATCTTAATGTCTTAAAGCTTTATAATTTTGTCACATTTTTGCATGAAAAGATATCCTCAACTTTATTTCTTAAATAACAACATTGATACTAATTGGAAGCAGCCAGTTTTATCACTATTACATGCGAAATCTCTGGGGGATTAAACTTTAGGAGATGCTCTCACAAAAAAGCAGCACCTCTTTTATACCCTTACTAATTAAATGCAATTAATTTACTAACACCCTGGAGTTGCAGGCATTAAAAAAATAATAAACCCCCCAAATACCTCTGCTTTGCATGTGATAAATGCTACACTTTTACTTTTTAGCAGAAATAAAGAGGAAATAGTATTAGGTCACAGTGAAGTTCATCACAGCAGGTCGATGGAGATTGTCAGGATTCATTAGCATCTGTGTGACTGGTAAATTATTGAGTTAATTTTAGGTTGAGTGACATATTTAGAAAACTACAAATCACCTTATTTTGTGAATTTAATCAACCTTTGCTCTTCCCTGGATAGTTCAGCATACATCTGCAATATTAAGTTGCAACTGACTTTTCACTCTTGCAGCCCTCACAAATACCAGCACTTTGCAAACTTTCAAACCATCAGCTGCGTTAAATGCCGGCCTCCAGCAAGGAGTTCAACAGAAATAAAGCATCTTAATTACAGAGAAACAAAAATGAAAAAAAAACCAAACCAACCAAGCAACCTGAAGAGGAGGCTTTCTTTAACTGAAGTTTTAGCCAGTTTTATGCTGAAATCTCAATTTGCTTTGTGTCTAAGAATAAAAATGTTAGAGTTCATAAGATAACAATGCAGAAAGGAAACTCCTCTTTGGATACTTTAAAAAAAAAAAAACAAAAAAAACCCAAAAATCCTGTTTGAAAAATTTAGTCAGTCTTCCAATACTTCTTTGTGACACTGTTAGCCCAATTAAATCACACTACAAAAACAAAAATTGCACTGTATGTGAATATTCCAGCTGTGGCTTCTGAAAAACACTATTTTCAAAGGCAGGAAACATCTTTTTCAAAGCTTAGCTTTATCTGGAAATCAGTCACAACTCTAGCTAACTTGAGCTATTCATTTATTTTTCATCGGATATCTTCTGAACTTTTAGCACAAAGTTTCTCTTCATTTCCAGAAGACATTTTATTAGCACTAGATTTGATATTGAACACGACAATATTTAGGTAACACAGTGGGCTTTTCTATGTAAAATTTAAACTGTGCAGATAGGCATTTGCAACAAGGGCAATTACTTGTATTTTGAATATGCAAACAAGTTGCTTTTGGATTACTGGCAGCTACAGCTTGGGCTCTGACACTCAGTTATTAATAGGCAAAGCAATTAATGTAATTATAAATATGGAAAAGAAAAAATATCAACACTATTTACACTAGTTAGTTACTAGGAGGTAAAATACGTTGTCAGCTGTAATACAATACAAATTGCTGCAAAGCGTTTAATACAATTATAACATGCATATATTCAAAGCACTACAGTTTATATTCTAGGTCTGTCCTCTTGGGATCAATTTATGATACTCTATGCTGGATATCTTGTCCTGACAAAATAATGGTACTTCGTTCCCGTGTTGCTACATTTGGCTACCACACACTTTATGTACAGGTAGGATTACAGATCCAGTCACTGCACAGTGAATAGCAATGCACATCGCCGCGATGCACAGGGACGGCAGGGAGAAAGCATGACTAGCATCCATACAGAAAGTACCACACGGGTGTGCACCTGCCTCTCCAGTTTGGAAACATTTTCCTCAATCAAACACAGTAAAGAAGCATAACAGAATCAACGGCAAATTCTACCTACTTCTTCACTGTTGGCATTGGTTACTTGAATGTTCATATTAAAAAACCCACTCGGACATTTACCATCTTCACCCCATGCACACACGGCGTGTAGTGACAGGCAGCATCTCTGCAGTGGAGGTTCAGGAGATCTACAGAAATTAATCTCACAGGTGACAGCCAACTAGGTAAGTACTGTAAGGTGGAACACCCACACTCATATCATAAGGGGACTGATGAATTCTTAAATACTCAAAGTCATTAAGCCATTTAAGCAGAAGACTGCCTTCGTTTTCCTTTGTTTTCTTGCATTTGGAATTAAATTTGTGTTCAGAATTACTGGTGCTACAAACTAACCGATCTTAAACATGACTGTTTCAAAGTTCCTTATCAGTGCTTTAATTTCTGACAGTTGTGTGACACGTTACTGACATCCTCAATTAATAACACCGTGTGTTACTTGGTAACGTATGGCACGTTTAGCAGCATGACACAGCCACAACTGCTCCAGTGAGTCAGAAGACACTGTGCCCAGGATCCCAGGTACCAAAGTGTACCTTGTAGTCACCCACTGTAAACACATTTGCTAGCACTGCAAAAGGAGAAAAACGGTCGCAACACCAGAAAAAGGAAATAGTTTTAATGCGTAACTTCTCTGCATAACTTTGATAATAGAAGGGACAGCACAGCAGAGATGCACATTACTAAGTACAGTACGGTGCGGTGCCTATACGGTAAAGCAAGTTACAAATGAACAGGGAACTGCTAAAACCTGACACCTTGTCTAACCAAACCAAATTGCTACTGCCCAGTAGACACTGGCTGATGCACACTCCTGCTTTATTTCCCAGTTGCTCCATGGGGCTGCTCCAAAGCTCACCCAGAGCAAAACAGTCTTTTTTGGATAAAGCCTCAAGTAAGAACAAGAATGGGCAAAGCATCTGTACGTAACTCCTGGCTCAGGGCTGGCTGTGAGGGCTCGTAAAACCCCAGCTTTTTGCTGGAGCAGCCTCAAGGCTGCTCCAGCTCTCTTCCCTGCAGGCCGTAGCCCCAAGGAGCAAACACAGTGGTTAGAGCCCACTGCTTCAACCACGTTCCCCTCTCCTCTGAACAGAGCTGCCTTGCTCAAGTACTCCAGCAAGGAGCTGTTCGAGGAAACAGCCATTCAAACCCAGCACCGTCTGCTGCCATGTACAACCTTTCTGGTTGTAATGGGAGGAAAACAGCCACCCTGCACCTCCGGAGGGGTCTTGTGAGCCACATGTACCTGCAAGACCACCAGCCACCTTCCTGCCTGCTGTGTCAGGCCACGCAATACCTTGGGTGACCCAGCTGCAGGGGATGACCAGGGGACTGTCCTGCCAGTGGGTGACTGCTGCCTGTTGTTAATGGACAGCAGTGCCCGTGACATGGGTGAAGCGGTGCCGAAGGGCTCCAGTGCCCTGTGTAGGAACTTCCCAGCTTCTGCCTGCATCTCACAATTTAACATTACTTTCCATATTTAATGTTTCAAATTTGCATGTAGTTAAAAAAAAATAAGTTGGACCATGCCAGTTATTTCTCCGAGGTTTCAGAACACAAACTTTGCATTTCTTCGGCTGTCTGGCATAGATTGCCACAGATGGAAGAAAGATATCTGTCCGCGAATGTTTAAAGAGGACCAGATCTTTTTTCTTTAGAAATTTTACTGTTTAGCAGTGCCAGTCATACAATCAGCCAGCCCAACTCTTCCCTCCCTAACAAGTGCATACATGAATGAACAAGGGAGACCATTCATTGCCTGCGCAGGACACACACACAGAGGTCTGGGGTGCATGGGGACTGCCTTGATGGTCAGTTTTGAAAAGAAAGGGGACAAGTTTTTCTAAGCTGGATTGGAAAGCTCTGAAACTCACGTACCTTTCTGCCAAAAGGGAGTCATTTACTGAAAGGGAAGGAAAACAAGGTTGCCCAGTAGCTATTCCAGCTAAGGTCAGCCAGGAAGACTTGCTATTTCTGAGTCCTTCCAACCCAAACATCTGAGGGAAGTTGTTCAATCGGTGCATGCTCTTACTAAATCAGCTGTGCTTCGCTCCCAGCTGATGGCTGCCAATTTAGACTGACCTCAAATCCTCCAGCTTCCTCCCCACAGAGTTGCAGTCATTCTCTGCTATTGCACCTGATCTTTAACAAAAGTTTCCACACCTTCCAGGCTCATCACAACAACTCTTCAAGCATAAGCCAAACCCAAATTAACACAACAGATGTCATTTTTCTCTCAGAGGCACACACATGCCACAAAGACTGCAGTTCATCACCTACACTTTACAAACATTGCTGAGCACTCTCAAGTAGGATAGTGCTTTTGCAAACATGGCAGCGCTGCTGCTTCTTTTTCTTTGCCCTTTTTCTTTTCTTTTAAAGTAAAAAGTTGCTTAAGTCTGTTTGAGGTTAAGTTCACAATTCATGCTCAGCAAGCTGTCTTGTGCAGTGTCCAAAACCAGCACAGAACCACTGTCACTTTTTCCTGGAATCCTGTGCACAGCCTGAGGATTGGGGCTTCCTCTTCTGCTCTGGCATCCCTTGAGCCTGAATACTTCAGGGCTTGAGGATTTCTTCCTTACGCAGAAGGGTGGTGCTACTGGGTGGTGCCAGCATGACTGCGTGCATGCAGGGAGAAGTTTCCAGGAGCAATGGAAAGTAAAGCTATGCCATGAAAGTTTTACAGTGCTTACTCCTTTCTTCCTTTCTACATGACATCTTGGGAAAAATTTGGGGAGAAAATGAATGCTGACAACTGACAGGCATTGGGCAGTGTCTTAAGGCAAACAAGGAAAAGCGCTACCCCACGGACAAGGGCAAGGGTGGCAGGAGGGGAGAGGACAGACGGCTGGTTCGCTCCCACATGGGGACTAGGAGTTGCAGGTGAACCAAGGTCATGTGCCCTACTAATAGCAGCAGCTTCCTGCTCAAAATAAGAAGCAGGTTCACACATTAGTTCTCCAGTTGGGTTCAGACATAACCTGCAACACAGATGTTTGCAGGGCACAAAGGGGGCACCCGACAGAGCTGGCTGCAAAAAGAAGGAAAAAAATGTACAGGAATGACAGCAAGTTGCCTTTTACAGCAAGCTCTCTAGAGAGGCAGTAAAAGGGAAGCTTATTCTGCTATGATTTTTTTCCTGAAGCTCCTCCTTGTGTAAGATCCCACTGCTACCAATCTCTAGAGGCTGCAAATGAATTAGGAAGAGGAGGAGAAAGCAAAAAGCATGGATAAGCAAAATAAAGGAGCAAAGCAGAAAACAAAACACAACAACTGAGTCTGAAAAAATGCATCACAGAGAGGGAAAAGATGAAAAGAAGTAAAGACACATCAATAGATATGACAACTATTAACAGAATGTAATCATCAGAAACACTTCTGAGATCTTTTGCATGCACTCTGAAAGCACAATTGGACAGAGGATCTTCTGACAGGGCTGGAGAGAGGTCTGAAAATCCAGGAGACCCAGTAGTAGGACCATCACACGTTTAAGTGATCTAGGCAGGTACCTGACCCTGTACATAAAATGGAGACAATGGTTTTTCTTCAGCTTTTGCCAAACATCTTGGGACCTATAGGTGAAGAACACTATGAAAATATTTTGCATTCTGATTCTTACAGAACAAGCAACTTCCTGCAAAAAAACATTTTTGTGAAGGGGTCCTCTACACCAAAAAGTGGTCCTGGATTTTATTCATAAGAAGAATTCAACTTCTCCCCCATTATAAATCTCTTCAAATTTTCTCATACAGAGCAAGGTAAGTTCAATTGTTACATTCATGTATTCAAGAAACCTTTTCCTCCTTAGAGCCCAAGCTCAAAAAATTGTCTAAACCTATAAACTCTTCAGAAAGGATAAAACCTTCTAAATCTTCTCTTGTTTCTTCTCCATTGCTCAGAGCTCAACAGCGTTTCATCAAGTATGTATCAAGCATCATCAAGTATGACCTGACTTGTAAAAAAGAAATCACCTAAAAATTGCTTCATTATATGCAGGAATGTATTTCTGAAATTGCCTGAATACTTTCTGTAAATGTTCCAATTGAGATACTACCTTCATTGAAATACTTGAGAAAATTTCCAGGAACTTCAATATACCCAAGATTTTTACTTTTATGGCCATTTTTTTCCCAGTAGTCACATTCATACTTTTACTACATTTAGCAGTTGCAAAGAAAACCAAGGAAACACAAACTAAAAACCAGTTAAAGCACAGCCTCAAGTATGGGTGGATCAAAAGTAGAGCTACTTCTTCCAACTCACTGATTTTACCTTCAAAACTTCTCACTTGTTTGTGAAGACTCACCTTTTGATTCAGTCTGAAGGTAAATTTGTAAGTTTGGCTACAAATTTATCTCTGAATAATTGAGCATCATACCCTTCCCAAATTCTGCCACACAAATACAACATGAGCTATTGAAAATTCAGCCTGTGAAGATCATCATACTGTTCTATTCATGGCAGCTGAGATTTATCTAGAGCTTTAAGAAGTTCAGCATTAGTCTGTCAACAAATCTCACACACATTCCAAATTATCCAACATAAAACATGCATGTATCCCTTACACGTACCTATTTATTGTAGATGCTTTCAAAGTATCAAGAAGCATATAACCAAGAATTGCTTCAAGTTCACAATCCAAGATCTGAAAAGCAGATAATATGTATTTTTAATGTCACTAAAAGTATAAGTATTAAGCATATAAAAGAAAAAAAATATTGTGCAAAATTACTATTTAGAGTTTATGAGCTAGTCCTTCTAAAGTTGTGCATCACCTGAGAAATGTTGTGGGTGATGACAACGATGATGGTATGATATTTTATATGATATGAAATTTAAGATATATGATATTGCATAGACTCTTAGACAACTTCTACATACAAGATCAAAATTAGTAGAAAACTCTGAGACCACATCTAATTTTCAAATAACAAGTTTGCCACAACTATTTGTAATGAAAGAACAAAACCAACATATTGAATATGCAAAACTGCTAGTGGCATATCAGAAAATACAAATTATTTAGGAAACTACAAGCATCCCTGTGTACATTTAAGCAATATTCTGCCTTTAGTTCACAGCAAGACAGCAGTATGAATAGGAAAACCACAAGAAAAATCAAGGATATCATTATGGGCATTACCTCATTATTGTCCAGAAATGCTGAACATGGCAGTTCTGCTACAAGTACGAAATTCTAGACATATATTTTTTTTTTTAAGCATTTGTATAACACCTAATCACAATTAGTCCCAGAATCTCTAAATTTTCCTGGTGATTCTCACACACTGACCCTGAGCATAATGCACTTCATAAGTCTAACATGCTTTGGAAAGCAAAAAAGGGGAGGAGGATGCATTGGGAGAAAGAAACAGGCTCGGCAGACTGAGGACAGGACAAAGGGGGGTGGTGGTGGTGGTGGAAATTGTTCGTGTCCAAATGCTCTTGGTCCGTTCTATGTTCTGGACAATGACTTCTGAGGCGACCACATCAGCTTCACCATCATGAGTACATGCTGTATTGAGTATTTCTGAGTCACTACTAGCATCTTTGAAATTTGCAGCAGGAAACACCATTTCACAGAGTGCAGCCACGCACAGCTCTTAAAAAAAATAATAATTAAGAGTCCACACTAGAAAAAGTTTTGCCTCTTTCCTTTCCCAACAATTTTGCCTCAGCTTTTGCCTGCAGCTGCATTACTGGTATCCACTACATGATTCCCAGTGTAGGCAAATTAATCACCCCAGCAGAGTTAAGACAAATCAGTCATAGAGCAGCCTATATCCACCACAGATCAATGGTGACCTGGCTGGGAGCACCTATGTGTTCCAGCTGAAGAGCAGGCATTTTCTTCTCCAAAGGCTCAGCCGACCAAAGGAGGCCTAGACTCCCTCTGTTCCCTTCTGTGAGCTGGTAATTTTCAAGCAGAGAGACAAAATGTAAATATCAGCATGGATAATTATGTCACTGCTCATTTTTTGCAAGATAATCAGACAGAAAGATAAGGCTCACTCTGAGAAACAGAAGCAGTAGAATTTTTTATCTAGCAACTGCATGAAAGATTATATCAATTCTTACAAAAGCAACAGTTCGTTGATTTGTAGCTGCTGCTGACTTTCAAGTGTAAGAACAACAACTATAGAAATTCCTCACTGGTCTTCTCTACATATTTTCAGGCAATCTCTACAAAAAAGGCAACTTCTAGAATTATTTGTTCTATCCACTATGTTGCCATTCCTGCTGTTGATGTCAACCACAGACAAGCCAGACTCAGAAGCTCAGATTCCATCACAGAGGCACTAGTAACACCACTACATCTCCACCCTTACATCTCCTACTCAATTCTCCAAAAGAAATTTCCAGAGTAAGTTGTAGAGAAATCACAAAGAGAATGCCATTAAAGTCAATGTGAAAATCAGCCAAATATCAACTCTAAAAGGAGTAGGAGCTATTTACTAGGTAATATAAATAAAAATCTGCAAGATCTGAGGCCAAAGTTTACCCTTTTTTTTATACAGTAATGCCCTCCATTTTTCCTCCATGTCCTTCTTCCACAGTTAGCCTTGTAATACCTTTTCCTCATGGAATCATAAGCTCATAGAACACCTTGAGTTGGAAGGTGCCCATAAGGGTCATCAAGTCCAACTCCCTTGCTCCTCGCAGGACTACTAAAACTAAAACATAAGACTAAGAGTGTCATCCAGATGCTCCTCGAACTCTGACAGGCCTGGTGCTGTGACCACCTCCCTGGGGAGCCTGTTCCAGTGATCAACCATCCCCTCAGTGAAGAACCTTTTCCTAATGTCCAATCTGAACATCCCCTGATGGAGCTTCATTCCATTTACTTGTGACCTGTCACTGGTCACCAGAGAGAGATCAGCACCTCCACCTCTGCTGCCCCTCTTGAGGCATTCCCTAGGCTATGCTTTCCCCTCTGACTTATCCCTCTTATCTGCTTCTATGGCTGTCTGTTTTCTCTTCACTTGCAAGGCCTCTACCATTGACTATGAACACTCACGTTACCACACCTTGACAGGAGTCACCACCCATCAGTTGAAGCACATTAACCACCTAAATGAATGCTGTTCCCTGGCTGTAACATCAGCCAAACGACCTTCACAACAGGTTGTAGATTCCAGGAACTGAACTGTCAGGTCCAGCGAAACTTGTGTCATAAAGGTAACCTTCAAAACACCAACCGGGTGTCAAGTTCTACTAATGTGATAACACATGAAATGATATTGCTCAAAGACATGTCTCAAGGGATTGTTGACCTGAGAAATTCTTATGACATATTTATAGAGAAACATTATGAATTACTGCATGGCTGAGATAGCTCTGCGACAGAAAGTTTGCAGCCAAAGATAAGACCAATTATATGTAAGTATAAGTATACGAATTGCTGCGCGTAACATTAGCAGTGTTTATTTTAGAAATGACCAGGGAAAGTTTTTATTTGTAGTACACTTTCTCTCTTTAATAAAACCAGCTGTCGCCTTTACAAATGCCTCATGCCCTTCACAATTATCCCATACTCTCAAAACACCGAAAAAAACCCCAAACCCTCCCACAATTATTAACATCTGCTTCATTTGCTGATTCTGACAAACTGAAGGACAAAGGCATGATTTAACAGATTGCTCCGCGTATAGAAACAATGCAGTTCACAAAGGATTCATCAAATGCCCCTGTCAGAAAGCTTTACAAAGCACAGCTTAATGAACGTATGCAAATTGCTATAATATATAAAATGCCTGATACCACTTCAACAAGTAATGTGCTTATGAAATCTGTGGAGAATGGTAAGACAGATCAATCCAATTTGTCTTCAAAATAAAGTGATTTGGTTTCCTCCAGATAATTTCAATCTCTTTTTTTTTAATGCCTTGTGGCATGACAGAAATGTATTACGTACAATGAACCACTGCTTTAGACCCTAGATGATGTAATTATTCAATAGAAAAAGCACTCAGCAAGAGACAAACTGGAAGCACACTGGTACACTTCAATATTTTCCTTCAGTGTTTTGACACACTGGCATTTTAAAAAAAATTGTTATTTTCAAGCCTTGCCACATTTAAACAGTCCCAATTTTTTATTTTTTTTTATTATTTTTGCCATTGCTTGATGTGAGGTTGAAGCCTGAGTGTTAAGTCAGGCTGATATTTACAGCATGAGGAACTGCTCAGATATGACAGCATGTCAGAAAAAAACATGCATCCAGGATGATCACTGCTATTGCTGTTTTCAACATTATTGATCTAGAGATCTGATCGTTTTCTTTTCATCAAGATAGGGAAAGAACGGCTTATGAGCTAAAATGATTTTCGATGAAAAAAACCAACATTTTCTAGAGCTTTTTTCCCTCTGACAACTTAAAGTTCCTTTCACCAATTTACTTTAAAGAAAATCATAAGAAAGCATTTTCAGTGTTTTTCTAAGAAGCTAAAATGCACAATCAGCCTTTATGAATTTATGGAAAAACAAATAGATTTTTTTTTTTCTTGGAGGGAAAAAAAAACCCACAAGGATAAGAGCACAGCATACTAAGCACATCAAAAACTAGAAGGTGCAGAGTTTCTGGATCTTGGCTGTACTAGGCTGGGCAGGTGTGAAAGAGAGAGAGGACTGTGAAGTACCATCATTATCTCCCTTTCAAGACCTTTTTTCCTCTGAAAACATCTGCCAGAGGAGCCTAGGTACTGCTAGTGATGTCTTGGGTCTTAGATGGATTATATCACTGTTTCTGCACTCTATTTTTCTGTAAAGGTGCTACTCACCCTTTGAAATAAAGTTCTCAGACCATCATGTGTACTAACATATAACCAATACTTGATAATTCATAATTTTCGACAACCTGCTTATACCTTCAGGATCCCCAGTCATCCACAGGCTACGGATACAGAAATTGGATGGACTCTTCACCTTCCCTTCAGTCACATTCCTCTGGAGATTGTAATGGATAAGGACCAGGGTGCAGTTTGCCAGTTATTTTACATGCTCCTTATTAGTTCTACAACTCTCCAGCTGGAGGTGTCCACCCCATTCTACAGAATTCAAGTTTTCATAGCAAATCAAAGGAACTCTCATGCTGGGACCACAAAATGGGGAAAAATCACAATACTCTCTAACTCTTTCTTGGATAGTTCATTATGTTATGCTAAGAGAAGAATCCCTAACGTAGTAGTCTAACAGACAAACAGTTTCAACTCTTTATATCATACATTATATGTTTCATGTGACTACACAAGTAATTGCTGTTATTGTCAAAGCCAGACACAAGTTTTGCTAAGTGTCTTAAGGCAAAATGACTAGAGTTGGGCAGTACTTAGTGCAGGGTTCTCAAATCTCTGCATTGTGGGACTGCAGTTTCTGCACTGAGAATCAACTAAACTGCAAAATAAGAGTCCACGTTGAAACATCATGTCAGAAATGTACTGTGACCTCATTTGAAAGGCATTAACTTGTAAAATCCCTTCCATTCTGTTACACTGAATATTCAAGGTGTGCCAGGTACTGTGGAAAACATTTTTATTTCTCCACAAATAAATATACATTAGAAAGAGTGTTTATAACATTTTTCTAGAATAGGATTTATATCACTGACAATTAAGGGGTGATATTTTTAACACTATATTACTTTTAGATGCCAGTTACCAGTATTTAACAAAGCAGGCCTCATTTTTACATCTTTTTTTTTTGCATTCAGATTTGCAAGATGGTGGGTTCTCCAGCTTTGCATTCAGTCAAAGACTGAAATCTGGCAATAAATGAACATGACAAGCCTGCCTCTATTATATCTCATTTCTCAAAGTAACTCAGGTTCCATCATTACCACCCCTAGTTTAAAATCATTCTTCTAACATAAAGCTCCAAGTACAGAAAAATGTCTCTCTTTTGACTGTATATTGAGGATAACAGATTCACAGCTGATGTAGTTAATAAAGGCAAATTAAGGAAGCTCCATCTTACACCTCCCCTCTTATCTCCTGAACCTGTATGAAATTATACTATTTATCATAAGTAAAATAAAACACTAACTTTTCCCTGACATAGGTAGGAAATTATTATTATTGGGAGTCAATATTCTTACAGCTACCTTAAGATGCAACATCTAATAGATTTTAGGGGGAAAAAAAGAGCCTCTTGTACCGATTTCAGTTACAGTCTAATAAAACACCTTCAAAAAAAGATATTAACTTGCACACCATCATTGACAAAATTACAGTCACACTGTGTGCAATGGAGTGATCAACACTATAATGCAATAAAACATTTTTTTTAACCTGTTACTTTGGGTTTTTTTTTCCATCGGGGACATCAGTGTTTAAAGTCGGGGCACACTGCTTTAACAAAATAGGTGGGAGGCAGAGCCAGTCCACCCAGTTCCACATGCTTACTCGCTACCAGATTCCTGCCACCCATTGCAGCGAGGGTATTCACCCACTGCTGTTACAGACAAAGTACTTGTACTGGACAGCAGTGTAATCAATAGCAGCAAATGGTTCTGGGACTATCCTGAACTGACAGTGAAGTAGATGAGAAAGCGAAATCCTTTCTTTGATTAGCTTTTCGGCTAGCTAGCACAAACCCATGATCCTTGTTGAAAAAAGTAAAACTAGGAGGTTTATAAGAATGTAGAACTTTTTCTACTCAAAGAAAGCTAATTTCTAATGGCTGAAAATGCCTTCTTCCTTGACCTGTGGGAAAATGCAAGAAAGAGCTCACTGCTCTAAAGTCTGTCTCCAAAGTAGCATCCAAGGTGCAAAGACTCTCAACCTGAAATAATTCTGTGAAAGTACAAAGTATTGAGCAACTTTACTTTAGAAGTGGCAGGCACTTCTAAAGGGCAAAGGTCCTCACTTGCCCTGACACAAGAAGAAGCAGCACACAACACAGCCAGTGCTTTTGGTTTGACAATGTAGAATCTAAGCTACCTTGCCACATCTCTACAAAGGGTCTGAGAGATGCAGAAATGTGCTGCCATCATTACAGTCTACAGTTTGGAACAGAAACTCCATAAGGAAATACATACTTTTTTTTCCTCCTTTTTTAAAAGAAAGGCAGAAGCGCTAAGCTGCACTATTTCATACCAGTGAAAGACTAGGTAAGCAGCTGAACGCAACAGATGCAATAAATCTCCAACCCTTCCTTTTCTTAACTACAGTCACAACTGTTGGGAAAACCCTGCTCAAATAATCATAAGGCATGTAAAAAGGGGTTCCAGTAAGTTGAATATAGATCGTTATTTCTTTACGAGTAAGATCTATGAGGACACCATGGGTAAGTTCAGCATGCCCATGATGTTCAGTTGTCCTGGAAGGTCCTTAAATAACATTTAGCACCACAATATTTGAAGATTATGAGACCTCATTCCTACATAAAAGGAGGAATCATTCAGAACTAGCTACCAGTAACATCCAGTCTCAGAAATCGCAGGTGAGTCAAAAATATCCACAGAAGAAACAAGAGGACCATCATGTCCTCCTTGAAATGGACACCTATTGTAATGGGGGCCAACTGCAATTGACAGGTGTTTGCTCACATTATTTTTATCATTACCAAATAGAAAGGTGAACACTCCCTCTTGTCTCAGAAGCAAATATGGAAGCTGGAACTGTGAAGTGGAGCAGGATCAAACAACTTGAGAGGAGTCTAGGAAGCCTTTCTAAGCAGTCAGTCATGTCTCCTGCTAAAAGTGGAGAATAGGTGCCAAGATGTCATTCTCTAAAAACTCAGAAATAATGAGGAACAGCTTACCAAGATATGGAATATTGGCAGACAGGATAGTGGCAGAATTAGTTCACCACATTGATGATAAAACAGGAAAGCAGAGCAATTTTAAGGAAAGGTAGCTAAAAATACCTGTCCAACACACTACTACAAGTCCTTCTCATCTCCAGTACCGTGATGCTTCAAAGTTAACCGTCCCAACAGACAACCCTGTACTCTGTCTGCTAGTGTCAAGATGAAGCATTGTGTGCTATGGTAGGCCTGTAGTCTCCAAGGATTACATGTCTGTATGAATAATGAGGATAGTTGCATTTTGTTCCAGTTACTGTGAATTAGGAGCAGAACCCCGTTGCCTGGCAAGCTTTCAGCACAGGCTTCTGGGTACAGTGCTTAGGCTGTAGTATTGAAGGAATATGCTACTCAGAGGGATGAACTGGGTCTTGTCTAGTTCCTTACCTTGCTTTGTCCAGGAGGACCCACCAGACAGTATCTGTTCCACAGACACACACCCACATCACACAATACCTTCCTAACACCACCAACAAAAGACCAAGAACAATGTCCCAAATGTTTTTTGGGAAGGCAGATGACAACCCCACTCCAAGGGTCTGGAAATAGCAAGGAACTTCTTACACTGACCTCAGACTGAAACCCCCTGGCATCTGTTAGCGAACAGCAGAATCTACCAACTGCTGGATTAAACATAAAAGAGGTGATAGTGCTAACACATGAGCAGTGGCCAGTCTCCTTTCTAGCTCCTTTGGTAGCACTATGACTTCATATTGCATGCTTAATTATTATTTTATATATATATATATATATAATTATTTTTTTTTACCTCCATAAATGCTTCTATACATTCTCACAAAAGCTTCCCTAAATTTACCGAATTCTGCCTTCAAGTGATTTTGGTTTTCTACTCAACTACTGCATTTGGAGTTTATTCCAGAACTTCACCTCTTGGGATGTTTAAAAGATTTCTTTTAATTTTCAGTCTAAATTCATTCAGGTCTAATTAATAAACATATTATCTTGTGCTGATATTATCCTTCAATTTTAACAGATCTTCTCCCTCCCTGGTGTTTGCCCTCCAAAGGTATTTAGAACAAAGTTTTTCCCTGGATATTATACGCAAATTCTAGAGAATGGAGGCTTAGCATATTTTCTCAAAAAGCCTGACAGAAGATAACCATCCACTGGGAAAACATATTTAACTTATTTTTTTACTAATGAACAAAAGGCAGATGCTGGTTTCTTTTCCTAGTTACTCCAATACAAGCCAGGAATGATTATACTATAACCTATGGCTAGTCAAGAGGCAAGAATTGCATCTAACAGGCATCTGCCTAGGGCTGCAGTAAGGACTGTGAGCACTAAGCTGTCAGTGGAAAACAAATACCTAATGGAGAAGGGGAGAGAAGTAGGCACCTGCCATGCAAAAGCCATCTTTTCAGAGGCCCTGGAAAGAGAAAGGCATTGACCATAGACTTTCTCCAGCCCAAAGAGACTTGAAAACCAACATATCTGGCACCTAGACCCCTAGCTCTCTAGGTAAATGCTGCACCTGCTCCAGTTCAGATTGGACATTAGGAAGAGGTTCTTCCCTGAGAGCGTGGTCAGTCATTGGAACAGGCTCCCCAAGGAAATGGTCACAGCACCAAGCCTATCAGAGTACGAGCAGCATCTGGATGATGCTCTTAGTTATATGGTTTCATTTTAGGCGGTCTTGCGAGGAGCAGGGAGCTGGACTCAGTGATTCTTATGGGTCCCTTCCAACTTGAGATATTCTGTGATTCTATGTGTACGTTAAAAGGCAATGTTAACCACCCCCCTGTTTTTCAATGTAACCATCATCCTTTTGCATTGAATTCAATGCCACTCAAATGTGTTAGGAACGGTCTCAGGACTCACAACACATCAAGCCTCTCCCAGTACCAAAGCACCCCGCCTTCTATCTCCCAGCTGTGGTGGCATTGCCATGAAAAGAACCAAGACTTCTCACTTCTTGAACCATGATGCCTGAGCATCCACAGACCCTATCTTTAAATACCCAAGGAAGTCTGAGGTCCAGGACAGCGGGAGTAATCAATGTCAATCAGGTGGCCATCCAGCATGGCTATTCTGTATTGATCTCCAAGATTTCAGCACCTGGGGGGGGGATTTGTCTCAGTAACTGCAGATGTCAATATATGAGTTCATCACCTTGGGCTACCCTTATTTGAGAGAGAGAAATAGATGCCTCTAGGGCTCAATTCCTCTCATCCTAATGTGGATATCTAAAATAGCTTAGATGAATTGCACCCAACTATAGGGTCCAATGATCATAAAAGCAATCTAGGGAGAGTAGCTTTGATGTAGGCACTTACGCTGTAGATAACTCAAGGTAGCTGAGACAAATCTTACTGCTGAAGTCTGCCTCAGGAGAGCTGGCATTCAGACAATCTGAAGTCACAAATAGGGGCTCAAAGGATGGGGTTTCAATGACACCATAATCTCATCTGTAAGTCTTTACTCAGTCCAGCCTTTTCTTGTTGAAGTTTAAATAGAAGAATTTCAGATTTGGCTCGATGATAGCAGCAATAATAGTCATCATTAATCTAGGAAGACTGATTTATGAGAAAATATTAAAATAACTAAATATGTATAGCTTGACTAAAGCCACTATTGAAAGAGAAAGATGATAATTATCTACAAGCTCTGGAAGAATACACACACTAAGGATTTTTTTTAATAGGGATTTTCAGGAAACTATAGCTAAGAGTAATGTGCTTATACTGAGCAAAGTAAAATTCAGGCTGACAGGGAAAAAAATCCTAATAATGAAGTGTATTCTATTGTGGAATAATCTTCCAAAGGGAATTGGCTGAAATCCAATCACATCGAAAGCCAACTGGACAAAGATCCACAGAGAACAATCCTGCATTAGCTGAAAGATGGACTAGATGACTCAACAGCACTTTTTCATTTTTAAATTCCTATCATTCTACTGTATAAAATAATCCAATAAGCCAAAGGGAAAAGGGAAATATGCTTAGCAACAACTGTACAGCTGTCTCTTCTTTGAGGTCTGCATGCTGCAAGCAGTGCATCTTGCATGGATTGCACCAAGGGAGGAAACATCTGTATGTGGTCAGAGTACTGTGTTAGTTTGGTGTTGCAAAGTCATGTGCCTGATGTCCCCTTCTCCCCCTTGCTCCACTCCTTAATAATAAAATAACATTACCACAAGAATCGACCCTGTGTTGTAAATGTATCAATCATGATTTTTGCTGCACCAGCTACTCATAATTGGTTAAGCCTTCTTGATCTCAAATGGCAATTGGTGTTAAACAAAACACAGGAAATAAATAGCCTGTAGGCACATATTTCCACTGAAATAATCTTCCTACATGTTGATCTACAAGGAGTAGGATAACAACGTTTTCCTGAAGTTATGGTACTCATATTTAAAGCTCTGCAACTCTCTAGTTTTGAAGAGGCTTTGACATTTTATAGCTAAACTATCTTGCTGAGAGTCTGTGTTAATATCCTGTCTGTTCTCTGTTACACTTAAGCTGCAAATAACAGAAGTCTTCTTAAGGAACAACCATTCAATTTAATTGTGGATTTGTTTCCCCTCTCCACAGAGTATTAGATTGTCTTAACAATATATGTTTGTTGTTTTTTTCTCTGAAGAAAGTGCTTTCAAGTGTTACACTAGCTTTCTACAACTCATTGCAACACCACTCTTCCCATAGCAGTTGCATTCTGTAATGCTGGAGAGGTCTGAGATTACAGAGAATGTATACAGGATGTATAGCAGGGGACAACTTTTCTAAAAAAGATTTTAAAAGAACATCATTGTCTGAAGAGTAGATCTGCATGCCAAAGAGGTTTTTGTTGGTTTTTCGTTTTGTTTTGGTTTTGTTTGTTTTTTTTTTTTTTTATTGGGGGTGGGGGGTTTGCTTGAATTGCTCAATTAAACATACAAAAGCAGAGACAGGATTTCTGGTTTTTGAAATAAGGAATACTGATTGA
>JAVJGJ010000014.1:32133345-32147489 GCA_035590215.1 Microhierax caerulescens | reverse complement strand
CGCAAACATCCTGCCAGTGTTCCTTTAGATCCCAGGTGGGCTGGATTTTTCAGCTTAAGCCTCCCTAAAACACTAAAAAGTTTAAAGGCACATACCTCAACTTCACCAAGAGCAAAAGCCTAGGTTCTTTAGCCACCATCCCCACTGCAGTCTTAAAATACCGTATTATGGTCCCACTGCATTAGATTCCTCTACAAGTTCAGGTAAAAGGAAACCAGTTGTCCACAAACTGTGAAATTTAAAATACCTGTAACTAATTAAGACTAATCATAAATATGTAAGACTAGTCTCATCTTTCACTTAAGAAAGAAAGGTACACTCTGGTACACCAGCTTTTGAAGGATTTACATCCCAAGCATAGGATCATGAGATCTGCTGGCTACACAGTGTTTTCACATGACCAAAAGAGGTTTTCTTGCTACTAATAAAATCAGTTTAAATTTTAATGGGGCTGTTCTGAAGAAGAATTAACATATGGTTGCCTTCCCTTATATTAGAGAAAAAAATAATAGTGACTAAATCATTATCTTCTGTGTAAATTCAGCTGTCTTGGTCATGGTGAGTTGTGTGGCTGACTCATCTCAGAGACATGCATCACATAATGAGAATGAACACAAATCATTTGCAATGTCAAGGATTAGATTTTACTTAAGGACACAGGACCATATTATGAGGGACTACCTAGAAAGCAGCAGCTAGCCAACCATTACCTCTTTGAGACACAGAAAATCCCTGACAGCTGGTTAATTGATAATACTGTATCACACTGCATTCTCTGTGCTGTCAGCTTGATTGCTAGGCTTCAAGTGAGGGCATGTGATCTTGGCTTTTCACAGTCCCTTAGTTGAAGGTGTCGATGTGTGGCTTACAAGCCCCCGATCCCTGCAGAGTTAAATTCTTATAAAAATTTCTATCTGCTACAAAAGGGGCTCAAAGCAATCTCAAGCTGTGGCAACAGCATAGAGGACTTATTGGGATGATGCGTCCACCAATTATGGCCACCAACACAGCACTAGTAAATATCAAAGAGAAGTCAGGACACTGAATCTAACTAACAAGCTCATCAGGACCTGCTAGATGTTGTTTAGGGATGTTAGCTGAAATAAACAAAATAGGGAAATGATTAATTGCATTGAGTCTGGCAGGTGGGTTGTTATCCCAGCAGACACTCGGCAGACTGTGGGTTTGGCTTAGTCACAAAGGGATGTGGAGAAACCGGATCAGATAAAAAAGTCTGCAAAACACATGCCTCTACTTGGAATCATCTTTACTAACACAGACATTCAAGCCGTCTTATTAGAGCAAGGACTAAAATAAACAGAACAATCACAGCTGTCAGAGTTCCACCAATTCATTCATGAGGTTCCTTGTATTTTGAGAAAAACAGAGAGGCATCTAAACCACCATCCACCCCTTGTCTAGGTACTCCCATATATTCAGTGAAGCAAAAGAAGGAGCTTATGGCAAGTGGACTCCTGACTAAGATGGCCAGTGAGGGACGTATAGGTGGGTGGAGTAAATCCCAGCTGTTGCTGTATCACATTTCCATACGGTGTAGGGAGAGACGGGTAATGTCAAAATGCAACACAAAATATAGCTGGTCTGAACCACTCTTGGAAGCTGTCCTCTCAGCTGCATGGGGAGAAGAGGCACCTAACATCTGTAGGATCAGATCTGGATTCATCCCACCTTCCATCTTGGCACAGCAGACTCTCTATACAAATTTAGCCTACCAAAGGATTAATCTACCCATCATTTAACTCAGATGTCCATAAAATGATTGCTAGGGTTCAGAAAATATGAGTGGTGTTAGACAAACTCCTGCTTCCATCAATCAGCTTTTCATTAACATCATTCATCCTGTCCTCTCTATTTTGAATAAAATCTGCTTGCTTTCTTTACCATGCAAATACCTCTTACATAATAAATACCACAACACAATAAATCCTTCAGAGTCCCTTTTTCCTTGTAGGGAAACTGTCTCTGCACTGCTTTATGCTGAAAAAGATTTTTCAGACCTTAGCACACCTATTAACTATAATATTTCCTTCCTGTGTAAGCACATCCAAAGACTGTCTTTTTCATTTTCTCCCTGGTAAAGAAAGGTATTGCCATCAGAGATCTTCAGCTCTACCCATTGGGCTGTGAATATCTGCACAGATGAAAGGTCCTGCTAGGATTGTCCTAGTTAGGAGAACCTAATTTAGACCATCCTCCAAAATGAACAAGACATGAACGGTGGCTTGATTTGGGTTTGTTTTTCTTTTTTGTTTCTTTGCTCTTCAGTTTGGCTCTCCAAAGGATTTTCAGATATAATCTATGGAAATTTTAAAAAGATTAAAAATTCAGGTTAATCCTACCAGAGGCTTTTAGCCACAGAAACAGGGCATCAAAAGAAAATAACCTTGAACTTTTTTCTTCTGAAGTTCTGCCACCTCCAGGAAACATGATCCTCTCCTCCCAGAAAATGAGTGCAGTTCAGAAAAAAAATCCAAGTTCGGACCCATCTCCGATTTTCATTCATCCATTCTCAAACAATTTGTCTGTACACTGAAGGAAACACTAAAAATCTCTGTATGCATGTGAAGGCAACCATCTGTAAGGAAAAGGACATTATCTGAGTGTAACAAAGAAAAGGCAACAGGAGGATCTGCTCCTGTAGTAATTACTGTCTGCTGTAACAGCATAATTTTGAGTTGTCAAAACTTGAGACCTCAAATAACCCCCTCCATGTTTTATTCAAGGATTTCTGTCTTGGTTTCAGTTGGCATAGAGATATTTTCTTCCTAGTAGCTGGTAGAGTGCTGCATTTTGGATTTAGTATGAGCGTGATGTTGATAGAACTACTGGTGGATATACTTGTTAATTATTGTTTATACTAAGTCAAAGACTTCAGCTTCCCAGGCCCTGCCAGCAAGAGGGCTGGAGGGGCACAAGTAGCTGGGAGGGGACACAGCCAGGACAGCTGGCCCCAACTGGCCAAAGGGATATTCCATATGACCATATGTCATGCTCAGTATATAAACTGAGGGGAGGTGGCCGGAGGGGGTGGATTGCTGCACAAGGACTGGCTGAGTATTGATCAGCCAGTGGTGAGCAACTATATTGTGTATCACTTTTTTTTTTTTGGTTGGGATTTTTTTTTTCTTGAGTTTTATTTCTCTTTCTCTTTTTTTTTTATTTCCCATTCTCCATACAATTATTGGTAGTATTAGTATTATAAATTGGTAGTAGTATTAGTGTTAATTTTACTTTATTTCAAGTAGTAAACTGTTTTTATCTCAAGCCACAGGTTCTTACCTTTTTTCCAACTCTCTTCCCCATCCCACTGCGGCAGGGCAGGGGTTTGAGCGAGTGGCGGCGTGGTACTTAGTTGCTGGCTGGGGTTAAACCACAACCCTTCCCTGTGTCAAACTACTCTTCTGAATTTTCTTCATAATTTCTGCTTCCTCAACAGCCTTATTACTGACTTTCAGGGAAATGCTCTGTGCCAGAGAGCCAGATTTTCATATGCATCTCCAAGACAGTTCCTTATCCTGTGTTACTACCTCCTCTACTGCAAAAATGCTGTTTCTTCTGGGAAGAATTTGATTTCCTTACTTATCAACACCTTCCTCTGCACGCCAATGTGTTTCCTCTCACCCTCCTTCAGTCACATAGTGCAAAAATCCTAGAAAAGGTGGAAGTGTTGTGTGTGTTAATAAAAGGCTGATTAGAAATTGACTGCTAATGACATAGATGATGCATCCCATATTGCTGTGGAATTTTCTACCAACTATCAAGCCAGAACACATGTGCACAGGTAGCAAATATACCATGGAGAGGCACTTGTGCACCTCGCTATTAGCCTGAAACAGATTTTCCAGCATCTGAGCAGTGACCCGTTAATGGCTTACATAATGAAAAACAGCACTGAAATGAGTCAGTGTGCTCGGCAAATTCCAATCATTAACCCTGAGAAAGTGCTTCAAGTGGAATCAAGGGAGAAACACATACCCCAGAGAACATTAAACAGAGAAGTCTTATTAGTGACAAGTAAACAGGTGCAACATCCCTCTAGAAATGGTTGGATGGACCCTCTCATTTCCCTTTGGTGGAAATGAGACTAGGTCCCACCTTTCACAACAGAATACAAGATGGACTCTTGACATCCCTTCCCAGGTATCTACTTGCCAAAAGGGAACTCCATAAGAAGTACAAAAAGAACGCATATGGCTCATACAACTGCAGACTCACCACAGTGCAAACATAGCAGGAGCAGGAAGGGATTAAATCAATCCATATACAGATCCATACTGTACATGATGTGATAAGGAAAGACTAAGGCCCTTTGGGAGCCACTCCAGTGGTCTGCAAGCCCACTGGGCTTCACTAGGTGTGGTGTTTTTCTGTAGGAAGTTGGACGCTGACAAACAAAAAACAGAAAAGTCTACACCAGGGCTGCATCTGTTCCTCTTGAGCAGTTTCTCCATTAGCAATGACAACTCATGGCCAATACATGCACATGAGGTGGTAGTTGGCTATTGCAATGATGCCCTTGTACCAACTTGAAATATTCAGAGAGACACTTACACCACAGTTTTGGAAAGCCTAGTCTAAACATTTTGACCATTTCAATGAGATATTTCAAGGACTTTTTTTTTTTTTGGAATTGATTTTTAAAAAGGGTAAGGAAACAACAAAAATGTAGGTTTCCATTGACCCTAACCAGTTTTTATTATGTTCTACATGAAAATGAAAATCAATGTAGATTTCACATTAACCCAAAATATTGTTTTTTTTCTTAAAATCATGGCTTAACAACTTTGTCGGGTTTTTTTTTAAGTTAATTGCTTGCATTCCAGGATAAAGGATCAAGCGCATCTGAAGCAGTTTAAATCCATTTGTTCTACGTGAAACAGTTTAAATCCCAGGCTTTATGGAGACACAGTCTCCAGGATATACCAAAGCTGCTTGAAGAACTCACGTTTCATACTTTCAGCAATATTCTACTTCTGTTCACAGTTCTCGGTCCTAGGCTTTATCCTAGAGATATGACATATATGTAGCAGTTCCCCATATTTCATTTTTATGAAATTGGAGTGACTCCTTTGATGCAAAATATGTAATTTCTTCTCACAAAAGGCTGATACAAGGGCCATTTGACAGGACAGGATGTTGCACTAATGTTTGAGATGCCTATCTCTGCAAGCAAGTCTGATGCTATACACAATGCTCACTTGGCTTCATTTCCTTATCTATTTTATGTGCATGAACAGCTGGAGATGGACGTATAGAGGCTTTAACCTTCTGCAGCACATCTAAAAAAATACACAACCAAAATCTATGCAGCTGTGAATGCCAGAAAGCCATCTGTACACAAGTTAATTGCTTTTGGTTTGAATAGTTTCCATTTTTATCCTACCATCTACATTTGCACCTATTCAGTGGTTCAATTTGGACACAGCAGGGGAACATGAGCCATGTTCCAACCCAGCTCTTCCATCTTCCAGGCCTGCTTTGCTGCAAGCCTTCCCTCAAAATCATTACCTCCCTTCAGCATTTTTTTTTCTCTATTTGTCTCAAGAAACCAACTGAGACAACCTAAGGAATGCTATTTTCACCAACACTTCTGTGGAGTGAATTACCGGGCTGAGTGGATGACAGGAGCAAAGCACGGGTTTATTTTCTGGTTTCCCAACCTCACTTACTTTCCAGTGACAAACTCGAGCTGTCCAGAAGCAGCAAATTCAGCCCTGAGCAGAAGGAACAGCAATGTCAACCTATGAAGCACCTTTAACTGCTTTCAAAAACAACCAGCTGTTCCTTTTGGTCATTAAATCTGTAGATACACATACATATGCATGTATAATAAATCAAGAAGGCAAGTCATACTCCGAATAAGTCTCCAACATCTACTTAAAATCCTGCTACTAGTTACAGATGTGATTGAGACCAGTGATGTATTTCTAATTAGCAAAAATAATCAGTCCTGTTTTCCTTGGAGGAAACAAGTGTGGCCTAACTAGGGAAAATAAAACTAAAGTTAATGCTAAACACTTCTGCTTTGTACCCTCTAAACAGTTTTTGTCAGCTCTGGCAGATCTTTGTTAATGACTCTGTGAAAGCATCAATATTATCTAAGCAAATCCGCTATTTTCTTCAAGTATCACCATCTGTAGATTGCATCTTAGAATGCAGCTTCCATCAGAGACTGCATGCAAAGATTGAACTTGTTTTACAGGCAGACTTAAGCTTGTGATATTTACCAAAACTAAAATAGGCATGTAGAAATGCTACTAAAGAAATATGCACAGCAACTTTTCTATATTCACAGAAAGCATCACTGAAAAAATACAGAGCCGTGTCATCCCAACCTGTCCCTTTATAAATATATAGGATAAGTCTTTTAAACATTGCTTGCTAGCTGTAGGAACAATAACAACAAAAACCCTGCAGTGAGTCACTGTGGTCATCTAGGAATAATTAAACTAGAATACTATTTATTGCCACCTTTCCCATTTATTTTACAGTTACTGGTCAAAACTACAGTGTCACCCCACAGACACACATAATCAACTTCATTTTCCATTCTAATCAAGAAATGGAGCTGTTAATGTCAAGAAACATTAAAAAGAAGCTACTCCACTGAACTTGCTCTGTCTAACTACCTGGCATTAGGTTTTGCAATAAAAAACAACTCTGCCTGCATGCAGTCACAGGAGCACAGGGGATCAATGGTGGGGGGACCTAAATCATCCCTGGGCCCACTCCCCCCAAGCGCATCACTGGAGCCATCCCATCTGCAGCATACAGGGAGCCTGGAGGCACCCTGGCAGCTTGGGGAGTCCCAGTAGCCCCTGGGAGATACGAGCATAGACCCAGACCCCCCAGGGGAGCCTAAACATCGAGGAACCAGGGGGTACACTCATCACCAGGAGTCCATATGAGAGGCTATCTGGGTCACCCCATGGCCTGACAGGAGTCACAGCCTGCAGGCATGGGGCATGCTGTGGGGTGCAGGGGAAGGGCATTTTGGGATTGTATAAGACCTCAATGTCTATGGGAGGAACCAAAGGTAGGTTGAAGGAGCAATCGAGGTGATTTGGGGAGGAACAAACATGGGAAAGCAGAGGGACAAGGGGATAAAAGAGGCCAGTTGCATGTGAACAGGCAGCTAGTCACTGCGTTTGTCTGGCCATGCCCTACTCTGATCCACACAGCCTGTCCTGTCTCCTCATTAGACACCATTTCTTCTCTTCCCTTGGGCAAGGGGCTCTCCCCAGCATGCAGGGGCTGGTGGGTCTGAGCACAGCAGCTGCAGAGGGACCAGGGTCACAGAGCAGCCTGTGCCCAGGGTACCAGCACCCAGACCAACCAAGGGCATGTGCATCACCATGTGAGGGCTCACAAACAGCAAGCTGGTGAACTCACCCGGGAGCCCTCGCTGTGTCCCCACAGGCAATGACACCAGAGGAGATGGCTATCACAGGGAGCAGGGGATTCCTGGCCAGCTGCTGGAGAGACTGGGGGGCCTAGGCATGGACTGGGGAGACCTGCCTGTGTCTGGGAGTGAGGCACCAGGAGATCTAGGACCAGCTACCAGATGAACAGCATGCGGCAGGCCAGCTGCTGTGTGGGTCTGTGTGCACATGTGTGTGTCAGGGAGTTTGTACCAGCAGCTAGCCTGGAGCAGAGGCTTTGGTGGCTCATATGTCCAGGTGCCAGCACCAGCCGAGACTGGATATCTGAGGCCAAATGCTGGAGACAGTGGCCAACTAAGCCCAGCTGCTGGAGGAATCCATACTGTACATACTTATATATTATATACTCACCACTAATAGGTCTTAATCCTGAGCAGCCAACGAGGGGAACAGCCTGTGGTCATTGCTGCTGTTCATGTTTGCATGAGTACTGAATGTGTCTGTTGATCTTTGTGGCTGGCCACCTATATGACGTATATACCCGTTGCATACGTGTATATCTGTGTGTGTTTGCACTTACTAGCATACCACCATAGGAACACAGCCCTGCCTCGCGGCAGTTTGAATTGGGGGACATGGAGCTCTGGCAGTCTCATCTCAACTGCATTCAGCTTCCCCATAGCTTTTGTAAGTTCCCAAGAAAGGTGTTATCCATCATGGACAAACTAACATTTATCTGGAAATAAAGGGGTGTGATAGAACTGGCAGCTCTCCAACTGCCCTGGTCGTGATCCTCTCACAGTAGCTGTGGCACAGACAGACAGCTCAGACTGAAAGACTTTCATGGCAGTCTCTGAAGGATCTTTTGTTTAGAACCAGCCAAATCATTTATATGGTTTGTTGGTTGGGGTTTTTTTTTTGTCAAAAAGGACGTTAATTACCTAGCATCTGCTCTTGCGGTCTTGTATCATTTACCTTGTCTACACGCCACAGCACATTCTTCTCATCAGCACCAAAAAGGAAAGTAAAATAAAAGTTTCAGATCAAACCACTGCATCACAATACCGGCTTGTACTTTACTTTTCTCAGTTAAAAATATGTTTTGGGATATACAGATATATAAGGAAATATGCTCTCCTATGTAAGAATACTGGACAATTTTAACATAATTTATGTCTTATGCCACCTCTCCTGCCTCTTGTCTGCATTAACAGGGAACTTTAAGAGCCACAGGTCAGCAGGGTCTAATACTTAAGGACAACTCAGACAGGTAACCTGATCTGCCTCACAACAGCCTTATACTTCACCTGCTTCAACAGAGCACCTGTAATTTGCACCAAAAGAAGATCAGGATCAGGTCCCTGGTTTCCAGCAACAATATGTCCCACAGCACCAAGACAATGTTGGAAAGTGTCATATAGCACATACACTTGAGGCATTCAAAGTCCTTTCACTAAGTAAACAATAAATGACCAGAGAAGCTGTTAGCTTCATGCTCAGCATTTCCACTATACAGAAGAAACATCCTTCTTTTGGAATGAGGACAGTACCTGACACATGGCCCTCCAGGACAGGAGGGGAGATATTCTCACACCAAGGAACACAACAGCATTGGTTGAATAAGGAAAGTCTTACAAAGACATCATGAATTAGCAGAAAACTACTTTGGAAAGATAAGATATTAAACAATTTCTGTGGGGAATAAGAACACTGGAGATTATTTACTTTACTTTAATTACTTTAGCATACTGCTAGATTAGTTTTTGTACGCTACTAGACTTTCACGCCATCATTTTACAAATGCAAAGCAGCGAGTTCATGTTCTGAATATTTAAAATATTCACGCTATCTTGTCCTATGCTAGAGTTTCTGCCACTCAATTCACAAATAAATAAGGTGGTTACTGCCTCACTTTTAAAATTATTATTATTACAGTGATACAAACAGCAACCTTAATTTCTAGGTATGTCTTTCTGGCTTGCCTTGCATCTATCTACATGTGTTTTAACAAGAAGCCACTGTTAACATATACAATATTAAACCAAGGATAATCATCAAGTCTCACTGATGCTTTCAATCTAGATCACATAAGGTCATCCTCCACTGTCCTGGAACACTTTACTTTGATGGAAAACTAATAATCAGCCAATTTCCAGAGGGTTATAACTTATAAAAACACAGTGTAACGTTTGAAAGAAGTTTCCCTGAAGGCTTTATGAAGTGTTTAATAGGCTCTATAGTTATAGACCATATTGCTGCACAACACTAATAAAATAGCAGTTTTAGACTCTCCATTAAATACAGCACAAAGAAACCTGTGATAAAAAAAAATAAAAAAACCACTTGTCACACTGTTTTGATACTAATATGAGATTTATGGGCGTCTGAGCAAAAGACTTAATTGGCTGAAATAAAGATCCTGCCTTCTCCTTGACTCTTTCCTGTTACAAACTATTTTAAGAATGCAATTTACAAGAAATCCAAGCCTTGAGAAAAACTGTCTATACCTAAAGTAATGGCAAACAACGCCATTTCAATACATTTAAACAAGCAACAGTCTATTCAAGAAACAAAGCTTTGTAAACAAAAGGATTTTGATCTGAAATTTCCTCAAACTGATTTGATACATTTTATTTCACATCAGGAGTTTTGGCCATGAGAACTGTTAAAGAGCTCTGGACTTCTTTGCAGCATCAACAGAGCAGGGATTTTTCTTTTTATTCCCTGTTTGTACAGTAAGGCCCGCTATTACAGCTCTTCCACAAACATGAAAACCCCCAAAATAATGAACATTACGGTAACAGTAAAATAAATACTGACCCAACAGTAAATACCCATGCACTCATAAACAATTTAAATTATAGTGTACCCCACAGATGCCTGAAGGATTACTCCACGCAACATGACAACAGAGTTAATTTAAAGCCAACTGGGAGAAATTAAAAGGCTCAGGTTAATTATTGCTATACAGCTGGGCTGGAGGCATGAAAAACAGAGCAACTGAGAAGAGTCTGGAGATAAGCAACCGCAGTTTCAGCTTCTCTCCTCACTACTCCTCATCTGCTCTCAGGCAGGGCACCATGACAGGGCTCTCCAGGAAGCAAAGAGGCCACTTCAGAAGTCCCTCTCTTCTGATAGCTCGACTCTTTGCTCCACTCATGGTGGTACTTCCCATGCCTGATTCCCAACGTGCCTGTCTTTCAAGGCACAAAGTGAAGAAGTGGGCCTCACCAAGCAAGCTGCTGAATCCTTCGCTGCAACCACTATCGAAGGGAGGGAGAACATAAAACTGGGTAAAACTAGTAAAACTAGGCGGCATTGCAAAAGTTGCAATTTGTAAACAAGATGTTGAGGAAGATGGCTCACTGTCAAGAGAAAGGAAAACAGCAAAGGTAGGCAAAGGCTCTGGGAGATAGACATTTATGGGGTGGTTCTTAAAAAAAAAAATGTGAGTTTTGCAGCACTTGGTGACAGAAACATGAAACAAGCTTACAAATTTAATGGGCTACAGCAAGTACAAATAGGAAAGAATGAACTCAGAAAAATAGTCATATACATAGTTTTTAATGTGTTTCTATATATTTGAGTATCAGGACTTTGAAAATAATAGTTACAGTTAATATCTTGTTACATGTTACATAAAAAAATGCTGTAAACATGCAAATATTTGACTGGCTATGTAGGGAACAGATAGCTTACCAGAGACTTTTAAATTCTGACGTAAAAGGATCCAAAATCTTCACATTGAAAGGATTCACATTTGGAGCATGACAAGTTATACTCTCCAGCAAAGTTTAATAACTCAGGAGTGGATTAGAAATACTTTTTTTTTTTTTTTAATGAGAGCTAGAAGACAAAGGGTATTCAGCACACAAAGTTCCTTCCACAAAGAGGAAAAAAAAAAAAAATCTGTAAATGAGCAGGTCTTCCTGAAGAAATTAGCAGATCAAATACAAAGATACTTTCTTGCTTAGAGAGTAGGTAACTCAGTTACCAGTCAGGCATCTCTGAAACAGCTGTGATCCATGAAGGGGACCAAACCCCGGCTGACGTACTAGTACCTGGTCAAGTGACTATTCATATAGGGCATCCCACAGTTTGGATACAATCTACCACTAAATATCTCCTGGGAAGCACGTGTACTCTGGACCTTACTTGGTCAGAAGCTCAGAGAAAAAACAGGTAAGTCAAAGACCAAGGAAAACTTTAGGGGAATATCCTTTCCCAGGAAGTGAAAAAGAACAGAAGGAAAAGGTCTCTGATGCTAGCTATCTGCTAAGATTAGGGAACTGCCAGTTTGTGTGTTAATTCCCAGTTTTTTATATTTGAGTAATAAACTCTGTGCTAAAACCAAGCAGTTGCAGCAGGTTCAAGGACAGCATCAATTATTGTCTTCTCTGACAAGCCATTAGTTTGCAAGGCCTTACAGAAGGCAGCCTAAAGGTTCTGGGTACCTGCAACTTCATCACTTCGAAACCAATAGCATCTATGTTTAAGCTGAAATTTTAAGGTGAAATTTAAAGTCTCTATTATCTTTAATTTAGATTTGCAAACCTGAGTGCCAAAGGGGCATAGTTTAGTCAGCAGATTCTCCCTATTTCTTGAATATGCACCTTAGCCAGCAGCCTCCTCACCTTTCTAGCAGAGCTGCATGATACTCTAGTGGGATGGTCTCCTGCCGACCATCAGGTTTGGTGGCAGAGGCAGAATTCAGTCTTTCTGTTGACAACAAATGATCCAGAGTTGCGTAAGAGTTACCAAGAACAGCGCAGTAATTTCTTATTGCTAATCCCAAAAGTAGCACTGATTTTGATTAGCTCTCAGAGGAATCTAGCTAAAGATCACGTCCTCTAAGCTGAACAGAAGAAATCAACAGGTGATGCTGTACTTTTGGTGAGATAAAACTTCAAGGACAGAGTTATTTTCCCTCTCATGTCATGCTGTTGTAGATACATAGATGGATATAACACATTACTGTAGATTTCTATTTGATATTATTTTCATGTTTATTTAAAAAAAATTAGAAATTTCTGTAGCATTAATTATGAAGTTCTATGTATAGTAATCTAGAAAAACTTCAAAAAAAAAGTAACATACATGCTCTAAAAAAAAAAAACAAACACACAACTGTGATCTGCAATTCTCAACCAAACTATTTCACAAAGGTCTATCCCTCAAAATACATATATGTTACATTTCAGGATTTATTTTGCACTTTTTAAAATAAAATAAATTTTTGAAGTTGCATTGTATTATACTTTTGCCTTGGAAACAAATGAATTTCTGGAGAAAAATACATATAAGATGAGGCTGAGGAACTCATTTTTTTCCAGCCTTGAGAACGCTAAGGAGACATTTTACTACCTTCTATAGCTACCTGACAGGAGGTATTCACCAAGATGCACAGTGATAACACAAAAGGCAACAGACACAATTTACAATAAGGGACATTATCACTAAATATAAGGGGGAAAGGGAAAGGGACACAAGAGTGGTCATACAGTAGAATGTGTATTCACAGAAGCTGGGATGTCCATTCTTGGAGATGCTTAACATCCAACTAGACAATGCTCTGAACCACTTGATCTAGTTGGTCCTACTTTGAGCAAAGGTTGGACCACATGGCCTCCAGAGATCTATTCCAGGCTAAAATAGTTCTGATTCTATGATACTATGAGCAGAAAAAAAGAAACTTGTAGGAAAAAAGCTGTTTAAAGAGCCTGGTCTTTTGTGAGATCTCTTTTTATCACTGCAAAAACATTAACATAAAAATACAGCAGTTTGCTGCTAATATCCTTCTGCATCTAATATAATAGAAACGCACCTCTATTGCATAAATCACAAATGACAGAATATTAGGTCTTTAAATAATATAATGAACACCAGAGATCATGAAGGAAAGTCATCCTTCAGGCTGTTATTAATAGGAATTGAAACCACAGTGTGCATCCTCCCACTAATTCCATTTGATTAGACATATCGTAAGCATATGCAAGCCCTATGAGCCATGGAAAGGCCCCCACTTTCCACATCTCTTCCTAGAACTGGTGAACTAAGCAGTTCCCAGAGAAAAATTACACAATTTCACAACTTGAAACTCCCAGCTAATGGCCAACACCCAAGACTGAGTTGGGGCCTTTGAAGCCAAAAGCTGGTGTGTTACAAATGAGCTAAAGGGCAGGACTTTATACATACAAGAAAGACAATAAAAGTGATTTAAAATTATTTGGGCATCAGGTCCAGAAAATAACAGGAAATATATATTTGCCCATAATATACAATTTCATTTGTGCTTTATCCAGCTTTCAAGAATCATCCTCAATTTAAAGTAACCTGGCCCTATACAAACGGCCTGAATGCTGCTAAGTCTGGCTGTGGTCCCATCTTGCCATCATGGAGGTCCATGCTCAAGGACCTGTTTCCCTCTTTAGATGGTAACATCAGAGAATTAACTCCAGCTGTTCTAAATGTCAGCTTTGTTAACTATTTAACTGCTGTTCACAATAGATACTGTGGTATTTCCCATATGTTTGCTGGCAAGCCAAAAGTCATAGTTGCCAAAACCACAAGGTTCAAACCTTCCCAGTGCAGCAGAATCTCTTTAGCATAACACCCTTTTCTCCTAAGTCTGGCACCATGGCCTCATCAGAACAATGTAAAATCAATTTATTCAGCTGGAAAATAAATACTTGGAGATCAAGTATCCTAGCTGTAACACCACATCTTAAATTTATGAAACCC
>JAVJGJ010000014.1:32108746-32133245 GCA_035590215.1 Microhierax caerulescens | reverse complement strand
TAACACCACATCATAAATTTATGAAACCCTGGTATCATAAGTTTCTAAAACAAGATGCAATTCTCAGTCTGCCACATCAAAGTGTGGCTGATTTTCTAAACCCTTGATGAGGAAACCAGTCTGAGCACAAGGAGCTTGGGTTAAGAGTTGCAGGGCTCTTATTTGCACTGTCACAAGTGCTGACTGAAACTATATGTGCTGAAATGGAACTCAAAGATCAAAGTAGTAAGTTTTACAGCGAAATCTGAAAGACAGCATTCCAGTCCTGTGCAATACTCAAAGTGGCTGGGAAAGTCTCATGTCCAACACAAATAGGCTCCAGCCTAGAAGCACTAAAGAGCAGAAACACAGGGGGTGATCCCAACTTACTGTTACAATGACCACTGTCAGTGCCACCACTGCAGCAACAGTGAAAGAACTTGCTAGATCTATAAACAAAAAGAAACTTAATTTTTCCTATTTCTGATGAGACATTTTCCCATTTTAGATTGTGAATATGCTAAGGAATTTTGGCTTCTTTAGCAAGTGGGCAGCACTATGTAAGCAAACAGATGGGAGTTGAGCTTACCTCATGAAAGAGAGGAAAACATCTTTACACACTTATTTATTAACTGAAAAATGCTTTAAGTCAGGATTGGTGTGGGGCAGAGAGAAATAACAAAATCCTGTGGGGATGTATGAAGAGGAATGACATTGAGAAGGGTCTAGAAGCTACTTGAAATAAACTAATTAAGAAGAACATAAAGAAAGAGCAGTGAATGAGTCTAGTGAAGTTCTATGTGCCCACAGTATAGTATTGGAAAATACCTGGAGAAGCTAGATAGCTAACTAAGCTATTATTTAATTGGAGTAACAGAGACTTGGATAACCCATGTTTCTAAAATATGAGTATAAAGAGGTACCATTCTTTCAAAAGGATTGGTAGCTGCAAATGGGTGCTGCATTGTGCAGTAGTTCCAAGCCATAAGGAAATTCAGATCTTGGGGAAACTTCCATGTAATAGTTACAAATTTAGAGATGAAAAAAACAGGAACATTCCCATGGTGGGGATCTATTGCAAACCACCAAGCCAGGGAAATTAGGGAGAAAAGGTTTTGAAACAACTGGCAGAATCATCCAGAGTACAGGACTGGAATAACATGTATTTTAACTACTCCCACATCTGGGAGTAGTTAAGAAATAAATAAGTCAGGAAATTTTGTTCAGCAAAATTCAGAATAAACTGAACTCAGCCTTTGATATAGAAGGTAAAGAAAGCAGCTAGTAAAGGGAAGAGGAGAACAGGATGGCTCTTCTAACGTCCCTGTAAAGTAACAGAGTTCATAATCCTGAGGATGCAAAACCACAAAACAGCAAAGCATTTTTCAACAGCTGGCTTAAATAAATTATTAAAGTACTAACATGGGTGCTGTCTAGTTGAAGAAACATTCAGAACACAATCACTGCAATCACAAAGGAGCAGCCTATTGCACAGGGTTGTGTTCCAGGTCCAATGCCATTCAATATTTCTATCAATGACTTCAATAATGAGATAGAAGGTATCTTTACGAAATTCACAGACAATACGAAGAGACTGCAAGTATCTTTGAAGGCAGGATTAGAACTGAAAATTATATGGATAAATTGGAAAGATAGAACGGGATTCAGGTCCAGATTAAAAATAAATTATTTTAACAGTTAATGGAGAACAAGTCAATACATTTATTAGTGTTTGGGGACTTTAATGAGACTCTTCATCTGACCCTCAGTAAGACAATGTCCAATTGGCCAGGCTCCATTGACTAGATTGGGAATTTGGTGACCCAGCCAACATACAATGTACATTTAGGCACCTACATTCAGATGTTTATAACCTCAAGCTGGATCCAATCTACAGTTTGAGGGCAGCATAGGAGTGAATTAGTAGGAACACATGCAAGATTACTTGGGTACCTTGATAATCAACTGTATAAATAATGAACTGTACAAATACAGGAGGAGGATTCACTTTTTCAGGTGCATTTCTGTAGGAAAGGTTCTCAAGTAAAGAATATCTATCTTGCTGTGGCATAAATATAAAACCCCATAAACAGAATTATGGCATTATAGGCAGTGAGAGAAGTGAAGTAATCCTCTCTAAACAGAGCTGTCTTACTTTTAGTTTGGGACATCATGCCCCAAGAAAGACACATAACATCTACAGAGACAGATTTCTAGCAAACTAGCCTCTGAGGAAACATGGAAGTGAGAACTGTTTGATGTTTGAAAAAGGACACCAAGAAGGAACCCTGTAAGTTGCTATATACCAAACTGGCTGCTGAAAGTAGGAGGAGACATTCATGTAAGACAGGGTGATCCGTCATGAGTTCAAACTGCAGCAAGGAAGATTTTTACTTTCAAGAAGCAAGAATAGGGAACACTGGAATAGAAGGTTTTTAAGAACAAACCAAAGATCTGTCAGAATATAACTCATCCTGGCTTGGAATATCAGGATAGCCTAGGAGACCTCTGGATATCTTCCATCAGTGCCCTCACAGGTTAACAAAGTTCAAAGTTACTCACCCCTGGGCCTGATGCACAATCATGTGTGCCAATGACATTCACTAATTCCCAGGGCCAGTTCACAGAGGAACATCTGTTAGATTGATTTTTTTTTCACCAGCAATTTGTAAGGGTTAGAACTCATGGCAGACATGCAGCGGTTGCAGCATCTCCACACAGTATATCCTCTTGGTGTCCCAACACAGACATCCAGAACCATTAGTAACAACAAAGGAGATGAGTGGAGTTCCACTGAGCTCCATTATACCTTCTTGAAAAGGTAGAGAAGAAATGAGATGAGTACTGGTCAAAGCCATACCCATGTGGCCAGTCCTTTTGTCTGACTCATGAATAACTCTGAAGTGATACCATAACAATTCAACAGTGAGATCCTGGACCAAATACCTTGCTGCTGCAGTGCACTTCCTTCACTAAAGCTACTGTAAGTAATTTAGCTCCCCTTATTTCAAGGCAGACAGCGTTATTAATTCAGTGGTAATGGTTACCTCTCGGGTACCCATCTTTTATTAGGGGGCCACACAAGACTGAAATACCAAATGGAACTCAAACATTGCACCAATGTTCATGATACTTCACTTTACCATGATTTTCACAGTTCAGTATCTTGGTCTACTGCTGTCAGGCAATGCATATGAGACAAGTGAGAAGTGAGAAAACCCTCACAGAGTTCTCACAATAACCACACCTTACTGATCAAAAGAAAAAAAAAAAAAAAATCTGTCAAAAGGGGAAGTTTGACTGAGTGTTTTCATGATTACACTTAAAAAAAAGAAAAAATATTGGCAAATTCTCTTTTTTGTGGTATAAACTATATGTACTTCAAATTTTACTGCAGGTGTCCACACTATGTTTGCATGGGCAATGAAATATTCAGAAGGAATCCAGGGTGATTAGCCAGAGTTGCTATATTTGCCAGATACCTGCCCTGAAGTAAAACTATAGAACAAACTCACCTATTTAATAGTAGAGAATGCAAATGTCACCATAAAAATCTTACCTATTCCTAAAGCCAAAGGCAATGCTGGAACACGAAATAAAAGCTTTAATAATGTTTTAAAAAGATGTCATATTTTACACAGACTGCTTCTGAGGAAACCATCCTAACAGATCTTGTATGTTTTTTGTAAACCCTCATGGATGCAGTTTCAATGACGTTTGGGGAAAAAAAAAAAAAAATCAGATAAATTTTCACTGTAACAAAGTAACAAAGACAAATGACCACATGCTGAAAGATCTAGATCAGACAGTGTTGAGATAATTGAACTTGTTTTCACCCCAACTGTTTATAAAATGCAGGACCTAATCATTTACTCTCTTTTTTTCTGTACAAGAAAAAGCTTTAAAGGGTCTTCAGAATTTACATTTCTGACTGCCAAACAGGGTTGTCTTTGTTGACCTTATTTATTTTAAATTATCCACCACACAAATGCTCCAGGATATTCCTGCTAAAGTTAAGTGGCTGAAATTTATATGGCTCCATATAAAAACATTGAAATGCCTCATTAACTCTTTTTCCTCCTCAGGAACGTTCTCTCCAACAGCTATATATGTATCTATACATATCTTTCTATCTATATATAGTTGAGACTTTATTTTCAGTTTTCTTAAAATTAATTCAGTTCGTTAACTTCTGAACAGCTCACACAAGCCCCTGCAAGCCACGTGAGTCCCTGCTTAGCCAGTACAATGAAACTCGTGCACAGGACACAGCAGAAGGCCACTGTGCTCAGGTGAATTTCACTGCCTTACCATAAGTGTAAGGTCTGGCTGTGAAAATGTAAACTAACATTTCAATCTCAATCAACTATCTAGTGTAGTTTCTTCTTCCTTCCCCAGTCCCATGTTTCCAGACAGGAGACATTGCACGATCCCAGATGAAGATCCTAATAAAACATAAAGAGTCCCAAGAATTAAGATGAGGTGATAGACTTTATATGATAGAGAGAGAAAGAATACCTTTGCCAACAGGCTTGCTACCACGCAGAGAAAGCTTTTGGCTAGGTTCATGAGGGGATGGTATCTAAATACAAAAGTGAGGAAGCAGTGCAGATAAAGGGGATCTACACGTTGGAAGAGGCCATGAAACCGGGCATTCAGACTTCGCGAACAGCTGTATGCCACTGCACAGAGCTTGAGCAATAAACAGGGAGAACTGGAAGTCTGTGCATGAGAGAAGAGCTGTGGCATGACCAGAATCGCAGATCTGGGGATGCATACATGACCAGGGTATGGTCACAGATGTAGGATGTTTGAGAAGGAAAAGAAGACAAAAAGAAGAGGGAGCTGTGTTTTCTGCAAAAACGTTCCTTGACTGCACAATGCTGCAGTGTATGAAACATTCTCATCCATGTACATCAATGAAAGAAAGCCTGGCTGACCTGAAGTACTGTTAGCAATAGGCCTGGTTTGAGCAGGAAATTTGACTACAAACGTCCAGAGGTCCCCTATAGCTAGCATTCCTATGAAGCTATGGAAAAACAGTCTGGGTTTTAAGCTTTCTTCTTCTCTTTTTAGTTTGAGTTGGGGGTTGGGGGTGTGTGTGTGTTTGGGTTTTTTGGTGGGCTTTTTTTTTGGCGGGCTTTTTTTTTTTGACTCTTTGTTTCCTTATTTTTATATATTGCCCAACCTCTGAATGTAGGGTTGAATCAATTTGGCTGTACTGCAGGTGAGTTTAGTCAATGGAGCAAAGGAAAAACAGGATGTTAAGCCACCTGGAGATTTCTCCTTGTCCAACCCTGAAGTTAGTCAGACAGACAGGAAAGGCCTGGCAGAAAGCCAGAAAAGCCAGCTTTAGCCCACTGATAGTCCCCTGCAGATTGCAAGTTTTCAGCTCTCCTTTCAGACCATATTCAAAGGGCCCTTTCATACTCTTTGGCAGTACTGACCAGGGTCCAGCCCTTGACAGCATTCACTAATAATTCAAAATCTGTGGCAGAAAAAAAAATGTAAAATACATTCATAAAGCAAATACATACAATGAAATAAATGTCTCTGCATAACCCTTCTGACCCAAAGACTCCAGTTGTTCAACCCTTTTTAATTAAAAATTACACTACATTCACCAGTATACTATTAAAGCAGAACTTACAAAACCAAGTAAAAGAATAGCTGCATAAAGAATCTTATATTCTTTATCAGAGATGTGTGGGGTTTTTATTCACTAACTCAAAAAAAGTTACCTTATCTTCCACAAATTACTGAGATTTGACATAAATTCTGCTTTGGGTTTGGGATTATTTTTTTTCCTGACATTTTATGCTTTTATTCTTATTTATTGTCAAAACATTCTTTAAAAAGTATCATTGGAAACCACTAAGGATTTGTTCAACATGCTGAGCTGCCATTTTACAAATTAGAGTACTGAATAGAATTTACTTCCTTAGTCTAGTCATAATCAAGTCTGGAACTACAACAAATGGCTAATATTATGCCCCAAGTTACTATTCCATGTATTTGTGTGCAGATGTCACTTGGGACCTTCTACACACACACACACAAAAAAATCTCTTAGATTTAAGTCTCACACAGCAAAGAAATTCTCTAAGTGACTGGAACAATAATTAGTTTGTTTTTTAAAATAAATTCTGCTCCAAAGACATTTTTAATATACATTGTCAGTTCTTCTGCATTCTTCATTTCAACAGCTTTGTGCCAGTTTACATAAATGACAATCCAGATCCTATAAATCACTGAAATGTGAGAAAATAAAGTTAATTCTAATGTACTCCTTGTCTTCCTAAATATGGCTGAAATCCCAGGGGAGGTTGTGCTCTCTTCCCTATTCTTTGAAGTTTGTATCAGAAATTATTGTGCAAGAGAGGAAAGAACAAGTGCTCATGACCTCTAAAAAAAAAATTAACATATTTACTTAGCTACCAACATAATTTACGCAAAAGTTCTGATCTATGGTTATTCACAGAACAGGGTGATCTGGAGAGAATTTAATTTTTTTTATTCTCATCACTGTCTTCAAAAAGTTAAAAAGTTTATTCTCATCTAAAATATGGCACCCCAGTAAGTTTGTAATCTTCTAATAGAGCCATCACATTTCCCTAAAACACATGCTACTCCAAATCAGTTTTCAGCAGTCTCTTAAAAGTTGCCCCAATCCAAATGTTTTTGGCCATAAAATCAGCCATCTTTGAAAATTATCTCCAAATATACTATATCCTAGGGTCTTATGCTGAGGATACATGATAAAAATATGTGAAACCTTCATGGATATTTTATCTTGAAAGTCCTTCTTAACCCAACAAATGTCAAATTTCAAGTGGCCTCCTCCTTCTCCACCAGCTTCCTGTGGGGAACTCAAAGCAGCTCTGTCCATAACCTCCTTCCATCTATGCCTTATCTCTGCACAACATCAGCAAACAGAAATTACCAGTAGATGATCCATAAATCTACCATATCTGCTCTTTGCCTGCTTTCTACTGTCCCCATCAAACCCTCTTCCTCCAATGCTAACAACCCCCTTGTATCCCTTCTCCCCCATCCTCCCCCATGAGATGTCTTGTTTAAGACCAGAATGAGTAAAATAAAGCAGCTAACGACCTCCCCTATCTCAGCTCTCCATACCCTCCTCTAATCACTCTGGACAGTATCACTGTCTTGCCTGTCATGCAAACCACAGCATGGATGACATTTTCAACTCAGATAGTCTCTGAAATCCCAGTTACGTGTCAGTTCAGTGGATTCGTTCTACATAACCTCTCTATTATATAGCTTTTCCTATCCATTCACACAGCTCGTGTTCCTGGCCAAAGCTTTCATCAGATCCATCATCACAGGCATCCTCTTCTCTATGTTTGACACACCAGTCTTGCCTGTTACAAAGGTTGTTTTCATTTGTCATTCACTTCAACCACATCGCTCCTCTTTGCCTTTGTCACATGCAGTATGATTTTTTTCTCACATTTAAGGCTTTTTATTTCTCCCCTTACACCTGATGTATTTTCTCACTTTCTGTGGTGATGTCAGCTCTTCCAATAATGCCAGCTTCTACTGTCTTCTAGCTAAACATTTCCAGGTACAGTCCACTAAAATATGCTTTGTCAAGATTCCTCCAAAATACTTTTTTTTCCTCAACATGCTGAACACTATTACTTATTATGCTGTCAATACTGTCTCATCATTGCCTTGTACGCCTCCAATCTGTCCATAGCCATCTGTTACCTCTTACCTCATACTCCTTTGGTTGCTTTCTTAAATGGCCCGCATACATCTCTATCTTGTGTCCACACAAAGACGGGGCCCTCATTCACCATTCAAGTTCCTAGATACTAAAGCCAGTAAATACTATTGGTAGTCTCTGCAATTTCATACATAGGCACAAGGAAATGAGGATTACTATGTTTGAGACACCGAGAATCAACCAGATAATAGTGGTGTCAAAAGGCAAGACTGTTTTTGTTGATGCTCTTCTCAAAGTCAACCAAATAGCCTTCTTGGTGATGTGAAAAGAAACGCAACCCTGAAATTCGGACCAGAGCAAGGAAGGTACATAATAGCTACCCTGTACATGACACATACCCACAAATATAGATATGTTTTTGTGGCTACATATACTTAAATAAACACAGAAAAACAAACCCTAATTGATTTAAAGTATACTCTTGCTTTACATTTCAGTGTGTATCTTTTAAAGATGGAAACACATTTTCCAGCCTCAGAAAGTGCAAAATCATCTCTGCATTTAGTACCATTTCAGGTAAGCTCAATTCCAGGTGAAAGATAGACCAGCAGTGATTCACCACTTATGAATCAGCAGAAGCAATAGGGAGGCAAGAGAAATTTATACCACAATTTCATACACGACTAATTTTAAAACATTCTTAACCAGACTAAGTCTCATTAATTGCCAACTTGGCAGCTCTTTCTTAAGGCAAGTAGTTTAATGACTGGTCAAGGACCTTGCAAGAGTTACCAGACCTGATTTTCATCTGCTTGCAAATGACGAGCAGACGATATGATCTTTAACTTCACCTTAGTATCTCAGTTTTAACAATCCTGTCTAACACCTGTGTATGTATGGAGGTCTTCTTGCCTCACTGTCAGGCTGCACTCAACGTCTGAGCCCAGGTCACTAAGCAAGAACGACATACACTACCAACTTAAAATTACATTTAACTGCACAAGGGCATGCATGTCATAGTAAAGGCCAGCATACACTTAATTGGCTGTATAAAACAGCTTGAATTTAACACTTTGCTTCATAAAGTGAATTCTCCCACTGCAAGGTACTAGGAAGCCTTCCCATTTCCCCTTGTTAGTTCCTTCTAGACCACTATTCTACATATAAAAGAAAGGCAAAGAAAGCACCAAAACGGCAAGCGTTCAAGGGAAATGCAAATAATGCATTTCGTCTGGAATAACGATGGAAATTAAAAGAGTGAGAATAGGAACAAACTGCTGGCAGATTTGTGTTCCCCCCGGAGAACATCCAGCACAGAGCAAAAGTATTTTGAAATACTAGGCTAAATCCTGCACTAAAAGCCTTTAATGTTGTAGAGGTTACAGGTCACTTTCTGCTATGGTGTGCACTGCATGCCCACACTTAATATGTGTACACTCAAATGAACTACTATGAAATATTCAAAACACTGCTCCAAAAATATGTAACCACCACATGTAAGTGCCTCTGGTCAGACACATGCATCCTCAGCATTTACAGACCTACTCAAACATGCAGGTAGTTGTTTCACTTCCCTGTGTTTTATTGGAATCCCAAGAGAATGCCAGAAGGCAAACGGCTTTCAGGCATAGTGTGTTTCTTTTTGTTAAACCATTGTCATGGTGTTAAGCACTGGTTTTTGGTACAAAGTACATCAGCCACATTTATAAACAGAAAACAGAGATCACCTATAGGTATTCTTAAAATTGGCTGATGATATCAAAGTAGCAAGGTACAGACACAGGAAAAGGAATACTGAAGTTCAATTTATTTTGAATTAAATTACTTTGCCAGTCTCCAAAAGTTGTTTAGCAAAGTGCTCTGCTCCACCAAGTATATATCTAGATATGAAGCGGTTAAACACATTGGAAAGCATGACATTTAAGATTATTGTCTGCTAAAAAGATGACCTTTATGAAAGTTACACAACAGAAGGTAGAGTTACTGAACATAAAAAAAAATATTTTTTCCTGTACAATAGCAGTGTAATTAATAGCACACATTACCAGCCTTTACAAAAGAGAAGCAAATAGCTGAATTTCCACCATTCACTTTAATATGCTATTTTCTTTAAAGAAGAATCAGAAATGGAGACAAACTGCATTTAACAGGAAACATTCCTGCTATTGAAAATGACAGGGAAATAAAGCATGCCAAAAAGTTGCTTTTTTAAAAAAAATAATAATCACAGAGTCAGAGAAAAATCTACATTCAATTATTAATAGTTCAACATAAATCCACAACAGCATGCAACCAGGCAAATGAAAGGTAATGACAAATATTACATCTAACACTCTGTCCTCAACTAACCCTATTATGCCTAAGGACTATAGCATGCGTGATTTGTAAGATCACACATTTTTTTGGACACTAATGTAATCACCAACCAAAAAATAAGATGAATAGTTAATTATAAGACCCAATTGTCAACTTTAACTCCTTTCTGGCTTTTCTGAGTTTAGCCAAAGCTGCAACGCTGGTTATAACATTTTCCTAGCTAATTTTTTTTTTTTTTAGAACAGAATAAAAGAAGAAAAGAGAAAAACAACACTGTACCACATGAAAAAAAGAAAGTGTTTGTTGGAAACAACTGTGGATTTAGGGACTTGTAATAAATACTGAGCATATTCACAATAGATAGACGTACAGAAAAGAGAATGACGTGCAAAGATGGATGTATTTTGGAGTATATTTTTGGAGGACATGCAAATCTACTCAGTAGACATCTGGAACCCAAAAATTTAGCTTCGGAACCCACACAGCTTCTTATTCTCTTTAAGCACAGGACTCTTTCTGCAGAGAGTACCATTTGCTATTAAAAGGGACAAAAAGCCTACCAGTGAGGACTGAGGAAATCCCCATACTGAGCAGGAAGAAACATTTGTGGCAGAGACTGGAACTGCCTGTTCTCTTGCCCACACTCCTGCCAGCTGAACTACAGAAGCATCAGTTTGCTTTATCCAAGGTCTTCAATAAACCCACATCGCCAAGGCATCATGAAAATAGCCAGCTGCTGGCTGCACAAGTTTGTAAAGTGCAACTTCATGTGAAGTTCATTCAGGCCCAAAGATTGCACATTTTAAAAATGGCCTAAAATCTCTAGTAGGACCTTATTGAATATACTTGAGGTAGTTTACAGCCCGAGGTACGTCAGTGAGAGTGTCTAGAAGCAGCAATACACCCATATGTTTGCTGCACTGAGCTCCAAGTCATACCCAGCCCATAAATAAAAGAAACATGACGTTATTAATCTTTTTGAATCCTCACAAAAGCAGGTTTGAGCTTCGGGCTTTCCAGAAAACCAACAAAAAATACTTAACAATCCCAATTCACTGTTTATGCAGATATATTTCCTCCTGACACTTCATTACAAAGACCCTAGCAAGGGCATGAAGTAACTTTTGTACAGTAATACATCAACAAGCCCCAAGGATCTCAGATTCAGGTGGACAGAAGTGACAATGGGGGGGGCAGGGACATATGTGTCTTGGGCTTGTCTACAGGCAAGGTCTGCCGGGCTTGCTCTCCCCTCATCCATTCTCATTCTCTAGCTGTAGTAGAAGAATCATTTCTAAATAACTAGATCCACCTATCTGGCTTTCACCAGCTTCCCAGTGAACTTACCACTATGAATCACATTGGTCAAACTAAATAATTCCCCAGATTCTTTCTTAACATTTCATAGGCAACATTTTCTTTCTCTTTGTTGATCATAGCAGCATTTTCAAACTTACATCAACTAATGTGGAGAAAATACTATGTTCACCTCCCCCAGCATTTACTAACACTACATTTGCAAAAAGTCACAGAGCTGTGGCAGAAGCCACTAGGTTTCTTGCCCAAGAAGAGGGCAAGATGAATTTTCCCTGGCACAGCCTCTTACAGGGAACTGCTGCTTCCAGGTTGAGGAAACCTAAGGTTTCTCTGTTGAGAAACAACAGAGTTTGCGTTTCACTTCTCTCTTGGCAGCTGTATATTGACGAGTACAATAATTTGGAAGGCTGGGAGGTAAACGATGGAGATGAGCAACACATTACAGAATAACTGCTTCTAGATATCTGTGTGGATCTGACCTCAAAACTGTGGTGGAAGGGAGAAAATTTTCTTTAAGTAGGGGAAAATGTATTCCTGTAAAAGCTTTCTACTCTTCCCTGGCAGTCGTGCCTGCTAAGTAGCTACTCAGCCTGGTGCTGGAACTGTTCTCCCAAGGAAATGACTTGCAGTAAAGAAAATGTCACTGCCTCCAGTCATAAAACTGCCAAACATATCAAGTTCTTACAGAATTGGTGTGGAAAGGACAGGGAAAGGTTTCTGATTCTCCCAAGATCACTGATGTGCTGTGAGGCAGTTCTTGCGACCAACACCATGAATCACTCTTCATAAACCGAAGTTTCTCAACAGCACACTTACAACTTCAGGTTCTCTTACATTCACACAGGCTGGACACATCCCATGAGTGCTACAATATATTTTTCTTCTTTTTCTCTCAAAAAAATCCTCTCAACAGTTATCCTTTTATCAGGACAGCTAAACATACAACCCTTCATTTTTAGAATACTTGATTTAGCCTTCCAAATTTTAGTGGAACCATTGACTAGGTTTTTAGATATAAGAAAAAAAAAGTTCTGGATTCTGCTTCATATTCACATCTACCTCAGGCAGCCACAGAATGAGATATGAGCACATCTGCAAAGCAGAGAAGGAAATGGTGCAACCTTGTAAAATTAGCAGCTGCTGACCCATAACTAATTTGCAATAGCAGTATTTTTCAATCTCATTAATGAGGTAGGATACAGAAATTCAAGGTACTGCACAAAAAATGTTAAATACAGCAAAGGCAGTTTCCTAAGCAAATTATCAGGGCCCCATTATAGATGCCCTGTCTAGAAACTTTGCAACAGACTGAAAGAACCAAAATGAAAACTTTTGTTATGAAGCCTGGTAGATTTTCATTACTTTCTGTGTACATCCCTTCAGCAGTAACTTACAAAAGGGAATTTTATTATAAGTTGATGGGTCATTTTTAGTAAATTTTAGATGTGGCACTTTAGTAAAAAATAACTCACTGAAGAAACAGCATGAGTAATAAAGCCACTTACCACACAAATAAATGTGTGCAGATTTTTTCTGTAGTAACTAACCACATCACAGAACAGTTCAAACTTTATTCCACGTATATACAGTGCCACATTTTAAAACGTTGCTCATGATTGTGCTCTTGTACAAGTATCTAAAAGTATAGGATTTTTGATTGCTGTCTTTTCCTTTGGGTGGAGAACAGTAATGTCAGTAGCCATCATTATTAATTGTAGAGGTTTAAGTCTTTGAATTTACAATCTTTACTAGCTCTAGGTATCAAATGTTCAAAGTATTACACATCTGCTGAAAACCTTGAAGAAGTCACTCCTTACAAAATAACTTCTTATAAAAATTGCTTTGAGGAGACTGCAGGACATGGGTATACTATTGCTGGATGGCATCCTTACCACTAGTACTATCCTCTGCACAACTCCACAAGCTGCTTCTTTGATGCCTCTTTGATGCTGTTCCTGCTATTCTGTCTCTGCAAGGACAGCTTCTCTGTCCTTTTGCCTCTTACAACAGGATTTATTTCCTTTCTGTATTGGCTCTGGCTGAGATAGAGTTAACTCCTCCCATAGCAGCCCTCACAGTGCTGTGCTTTGCACTTAGGACTAGGAGGGTGTCGGTAATGCACCCATACTGAGCAGCACCCACAAAGCACCAAAGCTGTCTCTCCAACATCCCACGCAAGGGCCAGTAGGCTGGGGGTGGGCAAGAGGTTGGGAGGGGACACCACCAGTACAGCTGACCTCAGCCTTCCAAAGGGACATGCCATATCATACAATGTTGTGCTCAGCAATAACAGTTAAGAGAAAGGAGAAGGAGCAGGAATGTTCATTATTAAGGCATTTGTCTTCTGAAACAGCTGCTATGTGTACTGAGGTTCTGCTTCCCCTGAAGTGACTGGACACTGCCTGCTGATGGGAAGTAGAGAATACATCTTTTTGCTTTTCTTCCGCATGCAGCCTTTGCTTTTCTTTACTGGACTGCCTTTATCTCAACCCACAATTTGTTCATCTTATTTTCTCCCCCTGTATTGCTGAGGAAGGGGAGTGAGAGAGCAGCTGGGTGGGTGACTGTGCACCACAACTTTATTTTCCTCTGCATTTACAGAGGAGTTTATAGGCCAGGAAGGTTCCTCCTGTAATGGCACCAAGAAACCACTAAACATTTAATCATTGGAGCTTCTCCACTTTGTCTCCACATTGTCCCAGCAATGTGTTACACAATTTACAGTTGATAACGTCCTCTCTCCTGTGTGCTCTGGACGTTAAGTTCAAAGACTGAGGAATAGGGCAAACAGCTGCTGTACTGATGCCAGTCTTTGTGGCAGCACTGATAAAGCACTGCTTTTCTAAACAGCACTGGAAGACTCATAGCTTTGGTCTCCATGTTGCATAAACTTCAAGATCATCCTACAACATGGCCTACTTTACCTTTCATTGCAGTCCATTTTAATCTTAGGTTGTTAGTGACAGACAGGTAAGCTAATACCTTGCATAATTTTATGGCAGTCCTCAGGCAGTACATGTTCCCAAGACATAAGGAAATTTGTTCAAAGAATTTACCAAACAGACCTGATACATATCTACTGATTTACTTCCTCAGAGATCAGGAAAATATCAATGGCTGAATACAGGTTGCTTGGAGAAAGCTCCTGCACTTGCAACATTCGTGCTGGATTTATGTCAGGAGTGTAATTACTGCTTGTTAATAATATCCCTTATTGTCTCAGTGTATTTTCTTAAAAACATCTAATTCTGGAAATCGCCCCCCATAAAATACTAAGTCAGATGATCAAACCTGCTTTTCCCCTTACTTGATGATTCAAAATTATGGTTTTTAACACAATCTTGAATATAATCATGCTCTTCCAAAGAAAAAAATAGGCAACTGTGCCACCACTAGTCGTCTGACCCTGCCTGAAATAGGAGGGACAGATTTCTCAGCAGGGAGAGGATACAAAGCAAGATTAAAAGAGGAAGTTGCAACGGGTCTTCCATAGAGAGGATCTGAAATTTGCAAGGAAACAGTTATCACTGCTGAAATTGCCTTGCACAGATGCATCACTTGGAGAATACAGAGGGTGGGAAAAGTAGAACAGCCCCAGAAAAAAAAAAAACCAACAACAACAACAACAACTTCTTGTTTCTCTCATGCCATTAGTTATTTTAAAACAAAATCTTGTAGTCCTCTCTATGCAGTCTGTATTGGGTCTGGCTGAGCCCCACAGCAGCCCTCACAGTGCCGTGCTTGTATCGGTTGCTAGAAAGGTGGTGATAACACACCAAGGTTTTAACTGCTGCTGAGTGGTCCTTGCACAGCATCACGGCTGTCTCCCCAACCTTCTTCCCCACATCTCCCCAGTAGGCTGGGGGTGGGCAAGATCTTGGGAGGGGACACAGCCAGGACAGCTGACCCAAAGTGACCAGTGGGATATTCCACACCATATGGCATCTGCTCAGATAGAAAAGGCAAGAGAAAAAAGAAGGAAGAGGGGGCACTCATTATTTACAGTGTTTGCCTTCCGGAGCAACCTTTACACATAGTGAAGCCCTGCTTCCCGGGAAGTGGCTGAATGTCACCTGCTGATTGGAAGTAGAGAACAACATATTTTCTTTTGCTTCCACATGTGTGACTTTTGCTATTCATTAAACTGCCTTTATATTGACCCACAAGTTGTTTTTTCCATCTTATTTTCTCCCCACCCTGTTCTGCTGAGGAGGGGAGTGATAGAGTGGCTTGGTGGGCACCTGACATCCAGCCAAGGTCAACCCACCACACAGTCCTACTGCATTATCACATATAAAGGCTTTACCTACAGAAGTGTCCTTTACTGTGCTGCTGTATTGTGGTGTTCCTGCTGGGTATCAGCATCTCTCTGCTCCCCAAAGTGAAGCCAGAGGAAATCTTGGCTTTTCTATGACACAAAGATCTTATCCTGTTTGATGGTGCTTTGGGACCACTGCATCTTTAGTGTTTTCATAGTCCTAACAACATACTGATCTTTACTAGAGCTGCCTTAGAAGAACTTTTAAGTTCTTGTCAGCTCCTCAAACAAGGTAAGTTCTTGGATTTTTAGTAAAGAATACAAAGCCTCCGCTCTGCTCAATGTGCCTAATATGATGCTAACAGAGCACCATTTTCAGCTCTCCAGTGAAAGATAATTTTTTGCAAGAAATAGATCTTCCCCTGCATGAACATGGAATTCCTGAGTGGAAGTAATGTAGAAAAGGAAAAAACTTCGATAAACTTTTTTCCTATTGTGAGAGAAGTCAGTCAAAACCAACAAAAATATCCCAAATTCCACCACAATATTAGAAAATTTGCATACATTACTTAGGGCTTTTTGTATATCCTGGGCAATGTACAGTAGTCTGCTTTATTTTGTTATTTTCTTTCTCTTCATCATGTTCTTACACTTCGTGTTTGGATATTTTTATTCCCTGAGGTCTATTAAGTCTTCGTCTTGATTTTTAATGTTCCTACTTTGTTTCTTCTCCTTTCTTCCTGAACTACCCAACTTGCCTTTTTTTTAAAAAAAAAAAAAATTCTTTACTTCCAGACACACCAGAGACCCTACTAAAATGAGCTCCAACCTATTTGTAAAAAGGAAGCAACATCACTAGCAATTCTCTGTTAAAATTAATAAAGCCTTTCTAGAGACAAAAGAAGATGGGGGTGGGGAATCACCATTTCAGAATAAAATTTTCAGTAATTAGTAAGAAAGTTTAATAGGCAATAATATAATTTAATAGTTACACCAGATAGCTATTAAAATACAGCATTACATATTAAAACCTCTTACTATGTAGTGTAATTTACTAACCAAAAAGCAGCTGATTGCTACAGATGAACCATCAAATTAAAGCAGCAAGATTTTGTTGTTCTGCTGCTGCTGTCAGCTGTGGGTAGAAGGGGCATTGGTTATAAAATGGACCACATGCAGCATCTTTCATACTGTCAGTTTCATGCTGCTGGGAGAACTTGCCTCCCTCCAACTTTTTTCCTATTGGTTCAGTTATAAGCAAACTACATCCCTGCTTTACTAAGCAACATTCTGGAAGTAACGAATTTCAGAGACAAGTCAGGGTTTGTGCACTTACTGCTTAGAAACTCCTATTCATTCCTTCAACTTTGAAAAGAGACTCATCAAGTTTAACAGAATTACCTCTGTGCTTAAAATATCTGTACATGTGTTTATAGATCTAAACTGTGGCGTACTTTCAGGATAATCAAAACTGATGCACAGCAGATCTTTTCTACACTTATTTAACATTCTGACTTCCCAGAAAAAGTACTAAGTCAAATGATAAAGCACAAACTGCAACAAGAACAAATTCACCACTACAAAGTGATACAAATAATTAAAACAGTTCAATTAAGAATATATGAAACACATAAAAATACATGAGGCAAGAATCATCCTAGAAACAAAGTTATTTCAATTACAGCTTATTTTGACCCCTTTATGATGCATATACATCATAAAAAGCTTGTACAATGCCAGCTAACTAAAGTTATATCAATGGATTTTTATGATCCTTAAGTGACCAAAACCACGTCTATAACACAGCAGTTTGTTAATTTAAAAGAAAAAATTCATTAAAATAATATTCTATTTTATATATATATTATTATGCAGTTAATTAGAGAATCTTTTGAAATATAAAGTGAGTGTCAAATAATCTTCTACTAAACAATAAACATCTGTGCAAGCATACCCTGCACAAAAACCTGAAAGCCCACTTCAAGGTCCATTTCCTATTTTCTTGTATTCAAAAGTGTTCATTCTGGGCTGAATCCAAGATGGCAAGAGCTGTCAACAGGCATATTTTAACCAAGTTTGTGGCACTTTAAATGAGATCCCATGCCTCTTGGTGCATGTTCAAATTCATATCTCTATGCTTGGACAACTCACCTGTAAATAGTGGTTAGAAATATCTTTTCTTCATTACTACCTGGCAGAATTTCATCCGCTCCACCCAAACACAGACCTGACCACAGCGATCCATCCCACTGTCACTTCCTTAATGTTTCCTACTTATAGCTGAAAACGAAAGCTACAGATTGTAAAACATGCAGCTGTATGTCTCAGAAGTGGAGCTAGTGGATATGGAGTAAAAATATATTTATTATATATTCTTATTTTTTTTTAAAAAAAATCACCTTTGTGTTGCATGCTGTAAAATTCTTCTGTAACTGGTAGAGCATTAGAGTCCGACTATCCTATAAGAAATTGTCTTCACACAGCACTAAACCCAGTGCTGATCACACCAATAAAACAGCTTAAAATACCCAACTTCAAGCTGTTAAGCTGAGGCACTCCTACAGAAGACAGCCAGAAAACATGAGTACAGATTTCCCTTCTTTAAGAACAAGATCCTATTTGCCATAACAGATGCCACAATCTCCAAAGTAGAAAAGTTTACTTCCTTCTGCAACGGATCTCTCAGTGAGAAAACATGATCGTTGTATGATGGCTTCTGCATAGGGAGCAGACAGCACGGCCCTAAAGGGGAACCTTGCGTACATGCCATCTAGGCTAACATGCTGAAGACATACGTATAGACAGACCTCATCTGTTATGAATGCACGTGAGGAAGCTGCACTCTGAACTCCAGTCAGAAATCACAAGTAAGGCTACACTATTCTGTGTAAAGCCCCTTGAATTTAAGCCAGCAGAGAAAACAAATCTAGAGCTTGCTTCTAACCACAGCCATAAATGTGTTCATGCCGCCAGCCCAAATCAGTAACTGGCAGTCAAGAGCCTACAACAGCTGACGTTTCTTTATCTTTTCTTAAGTGGTTTACAAAGATAGTCATGGGCAAGCCACTGCAACAAGCCAGACTGCACCAAACAGAAGTATGTACAACGACAGTAAGATTCATCTTCACAAGAAACACTTGTGATCATAAAAGAACCCTATGGAAATGGGCCACGAGGACTCCAAAGAGCACCCACAAAATGAACACATGTTGAATGAATGGCTGAACAGCAAGTAAAGTTGCTAAGCGGAGGGGAGGGGCAAGATGAGAGAGAAAGAAACTCCCTCTCTGTCTGCCAAGCCCTCTACTTGTTTTAACAAATGAGCCATTAGCATCTCCAAATTATCTGGCCCAAGCTACAGCCAGCTCCCTTTCATCCAAGCCCAGGCATCAGCCAAACATTAGGAAATTACCAGCTGGGTCCAGCGTGAAGGCAGCATGCCTGCATATCATCAGCACCACAGCATCAATGAACCCCAAGCCTCACTCTCCTTCACCACTTTTGTCCATACATTAAATGCACGTGGCCATGGAAAGGAACCCACTTGCCTGAACCACTCACTACAAAGCCTGAAGGTAAATTATTACCCATTGGGATTTCTTTGAAGGAACAGGAGACCAGAAAGAAATAAGAGATTCTTAACTGTAACTCTAGGTACCCTTGCAAGAACTGTACAAGCACACTGAAGGAAAGATCTGCATTACCCCTTGAATTAGCATGAACATTAGTGTTGCCTTTTCTAAAAGTAGCCCACAAAACAGGTGAGAACAGTTTCTATAGTTGCACTGCACACAGGTGTGAATTTGACTAACAGCATAAAGAAATGAAACTTCCCAAATGCTGATAAATATCTCACTGTCACTTCTTAATCTCTTTGTCCCAGAAAGCAGAGACGGGACAATTAATTCTAGTGGTACCTTAGTTTACCTGTGTCACTAAGTGATGGTAATAACCAACAAGGCATGAAATTCTTTTTCCAAAAACCAAAAAACTGAATGTAAAAGTCAATCTTTTTGTGCTTCTTAAGCTGCTTCTCACTTAGACAGGCTTTTAGACATCTAGGTAAGACCTCATAGACATTAAATCTAGTGACTTCCTACATTCCAAGAAAGGAAGAAAAAAAATGGACATATTCATACACAGTGCAGTATTCAAACTAAGAACCTCAGATTTTCTAAGTTACAAGGCAGTCAACATTACTTAGCTGTAAAGTGGCATACCTGTTACGACACTACAGAATACACAGGACCCAGGGCAAAAGAAGCCCTCACATTAAAAACAATCAGATTAGCATAATAAGAGGAGAAAGAAAAGCTGAGGGAACATTTGGGGAGCTTTAAATATTTTTTTTCTTTACAGCATTTCAACTTCTCCAGCCAAAAAAACCCCCACATCATAGATTAGTTCTCAGAAGTGCCCTCAGCCGAAAAGTTATTATAATATGGGAAATGATACTGGGAGCCAAGTTAAGCTTTAATATCCTCTATGGCATATAATAGATGGGGGCTCAGAACAGACTGAAACAAGCGCACATCTGAGTTTTCTAAACCTAATAAAGACACTCAAAATACAGCAAGCTAGCAAGAATACCTCTAATACATACTTCTCTTACTGCCATTGTAGAACTAAGAATGCATGATGTTAGTTTTCACTCATAACTGTTGTAGAAAAGGCCCCATACAAAACCCAGTCCCCCTTACACCCACTCAGCTCTCCCTGCTGCTGAATTGACATGGAAATGCAGCATGTCAGCATCCTGGGATACTCATCACAGCCAGGCAGCATCTTGCCAACTATGAATGATCAAAATTACCAAGTCCCAGCCACTGAAAAACAGTGGTTTCTTTGCAGAGAAATTTACAGGAGGGGAAACAGGAAAAAGTTCTCCAATTTGTTTTAGTTCGGAACAGAGCTTAATACTTCATTTCTTAATATGGACCCTTTACAGAGATTTTCCAATTCTGCTTAACAATGCACCAGAACTGCTGTGCAGGACTAGACCAACACCGCACTGACACAAGTCAAACGCACAGACGAAGCAGTTCCAGAATAATCTGTCTACTTGAAGTTAAGAGAAAACTCCTTTTAGATGTTACACCCTCAGGCACAGTCCAAGCTTGATCCTGGTGGCTCTCCGACCTCTGGGGATCCCTGCTTCCCAGCCCATCACTCCTGGGTCCTGGACCTCACCTGCATGAGCTACACCTGAGCACAGGGCAAGTTGACAGCATCAGCCCCACACTGCCTCTTTCAGACTTCCACACTTTTCCCAGACCAGTGAAAAAGATGAGCCTGATTTCCTGAAAGGTCCTGCTCTGCTTTTGACTCAGACATCAAAAACTTCTATCAGATATAAAGTATGTGGTGGAAAAAGTGCTCGCTCAGCTCCAGTTGTGTGAAAATTGCCTTCAAAGTCATTCCTAAGTACCAGTGTAAGACGTAGCCCAGAGGCAATTTTCTGCACTTTAAGGTAGTTGAACATGTACCTTACCTTCTAGCTGCCTACATTCATCAGAGTCCTAGAGCAGCAGTGTTTGTTTCCTGACCAATTTATTTTTCCTTATGATTTCCTCTAATGAACTCTAAATTACTCAGGAATAACCTGGAGTTGACTTAACAGCTGCTAGCAAATTCTAAGGAGGCCAGACACTTTAGAGGAAAGAGCTGGCTACAGAGTCTGACATTGTGGACACAACCTACTTAGAGGCTCTCAGGGAGGTCCCTGAGAGATGCTGGGCCCTATGAATGTTACTAACTTGTAGTTAAACAATCTCTAGTTCCCACAACTGATATTACTTAGGAGGAACAGAAAGACAGCAAGAAGCATGGAAGGCATGTGCCCTGATCACACACCAATAGCATTACACTCAGCGAACTTCACACACTAAAGTAATGCTTATTTCATTTTATGCAGTGATTATATGAATTAATTTTTAATCATATATGAGTACTGCCCAGTGCATTTACAGTTAATGAATAATGTTCTTCAATAAAATATTAGTGGTTAAATGATCAGAAGTGTAATTTGCTTAACTTATAATAAAGTTGCTAATGAACTTCTTTTAAAAAATTCCAACTCGCTGCAATATGAAATATGTGAACAGTACTGATCCTGCCAGAGCTACCCCCAAATTCTTAACTTTTTTTCACATATTCTCACCTAAAGCGCACCTTCAAGTGTACTCAAAAGGTAAGTCACTGTTGTAGTCGGAGTCCAACTCAGTCAGCCTCACACGGGGCACCAATTGTTGCAGCACAAATGAACTAGTAGGCTGCAACAGGGCTTTTACCATCAGTCAGATTCTACTATCCACAGCCAACCCACACTGCTCCTCCTCCAGCCAGCCCCCTCTCCCACTATCCTTAGGGCTATTTAACTACTTAGCAGCAACGAGCTACAGCTGCACATCATCCATGTCAATGAACTCACTGCCTTTGTGACAAGGCCACAGCTGCATGTTATCAATGCTAATCAACCCACTGCCTTCATTCCTCTACAAGTCACCTCTCTAGACTGAAATGAATCAGCAATATGTCTTTCCTTACTCTTCCTCAAAATGAAGTCCATCATCTCTTCCAATGGACCTAAAGCACCTGAACATGGGCATATAACTTCTCAGCCTGTAAAGTCACCCTCCAAAGTTACCTAGCAATTTTACTGGGAAGTAGTCACTTCACTGCTCAGGTCTCAGCTGTCTTCTCTGCCCTGTAACTTCAAAGACTGTCAGAAAGAATTAATTAGTTACAGCCATTCCCTTTTCTTTCTTGCTTCTATTTACAATGGGCCCTGGATGGTAAGCCTGTCTTCTAGACCCCCACCCATTCCTTTTGTCAACACACCTAAAGGTTGACCATTAGCTATCTCAGTTGAATAGGTATTCCACCTATTGGTGAAGAAAGGCTGGAGAGAAGATGCTGTTCATTCCCACAGTATTAAAGAGATTCCACTTAACAGTTGTTCCCAAGCTGAAGAACCTGAATTGAGCATGTAACCATCTCAGACTCTGATCAGTGCAGAGAAATATGTATCTTTAGAAGACATCAGCTGCACTAAGACCAAAATATATACCTACAGATAAGACCTGTAAAAGTATTTGCCTCTCTTCATTCAAAGGAAAGTTGGATGGCATGTTTCTAGAATAGATTGCCTTGTTAAACACTTCAAAAGTTACCTGGGATGAATTCAGGCTTACTCTTTCCCAAGATTCAAGCTACCTTCTCATTTTCTCAGTGACATCAAAGACATGAGGAGTATCTAGGACACACAACAGTTTTAGTCATGTAGTTTATGAGACTGACACATATGACAGTTTAACAACAACAACAACAAAACCCCACAAAAACAACCAAAAACCACCAAGAAAAATATGAAGGCTGTGATGACATCCTTACACACAAAGACTCTCAGTAAATACATTGAGTATTTACTCAGTAAATAGCCTATTCTTTACCTCCTCTATCTCTATGAAATGGCAGTCTAGATTTTCATGCCCTGTTGGCTCCACTGCACACTGCAGATATACAAGCAGATATGATTGATGGGCTTTACACTATGGAAGCCCTACTTGCTGGCAAATGCACATTTGAGAAAGGATTCCAGATCTCTGAGCCATAGCAGGGACTAACAGTGTCTGTAGACCATTTACATTTAGCATGTGACAAACACAACCATCCTTCTATCTGGTTCTTGATTAGAATAGCTTTGGTTTACCCATGAAGGAAGTATTTATTCTAATTCTTGGTGGAGTGAATATTCAGGACTAGGCAATGTTTGGGAGAGATTCCATGGGAAACTTCCATGGAGGATAAATGAACTATTTCAAGAACACTCTCCTGGAAGAGCAAAAACAGCTCATCCCCTTCAAAGGTAAGGGAAGTAGGCAGAGCAAGAGACCCCCTTGGCTTAACTGCAAGCTTCTGAGTTTGCTCAAAACCAAAAGACAAGCATACTAGGGATGGAAAAGTGGACAAATACCCGCTGAGAACAAGGGCATTGCTAGGGCATGCAGAGACACAGTTAGAAAAGCAAAAGTTCAGCTTCAATTGAAATTGGCCAAGATGTCAAAAACTACAAGAAAGGGTTCTTCATGCATGCAAACAGCAAACAGAAACAGAAGGGAAATACTGGCCCACTGTTAAAACAGGAGATGTGAATTAGTCACCAATAATGCTGAAAAGGCAGAGGGTCTCAGCTTTCTTCACCTCTGTCTTTACAAGCACTGTTGGGCCCCAGGCCTTGGGAACAAAAATGCAGGTTGATGCAAACACAGACCCATCAGCAAAGGAAGAGTTGGTTTGTAAATTATTGATTACAGGAATTTGGCACCTGCAAATCAATGGGCCCTGAAAATATCCACCTGAGGGTGGGTGTTAAGAAAACTGGCTGACATTGCGAGGCTGCTCTCTATAATCTGAGAGGTCACGGACATCGGGGGACTTCCTAGAAGACTGGAAGAAGGCTAATGACACCATCTACAAAAAGGGCTTAAAGAAGGATCCAGAAAATTATAGGCTCATCAATTGTACTTCAGTCCCTGGGAAAGTTATGGAATGAATCCTCCTGGGGGCTATCACAACTCAAATGAAGCACATCATTGAGAAAACCCAGCATGGATTCATTAAGAGCAAATGGTGTTTGACAAACCTGATTGCCTTCTACAACAAAGTAACAGGCTTGGCTGATGTGGGGCGTGTGGTGTCCACCTGGATTTCTCCAAGGCTTTCAATATGGTTTTCCACAGCCTCTTCCTAGAGGAGTCTAGACAAAGTCGTGTGTGTGGTGGGTGGGGAACTGGCTGACTGGCTGCACCCAGAAAAGGGCTCCTCAAACTACGGCCCCCAGGCCGGATACAGCCCCCCAGGGTCCTCAATCCGGCCCCCCAGTATTTACAGAACCCCCCTGCCCCCCCCCCCCCCCCCCCCCCGGGGGGGGGGGG
>JAVJGJ010000014.1:32085753-32104028 GCA_035590215.1 Microhierax caerulescens | reverse complement strand
GAGAAAATGTCTCAATAAAAGCTGAATGTTTCGGTCCTGGTATCTAAGTTGGTAGATTTGAGACAATATCATTCATTTGGTGCAGTTTTGCTCGTCCATTCCTGAAAAACCACTTCCTGTTAAGAAACTTCCAAGCCATTCCATCAGGAACTGCAACTCCAGTGTTCTTCTTGGCATAGACATCCCAGTAACAGGTGAGGTTGACTTTATCTATATATAGACGTCCTTGAATCTTGCTTAATATATCGTCATCATCAAATTCTTGCCATAAGAGTTGCTGCGACCAAACTGTAATTAAATAAGTGAGACAGTAACATATTGCACTTCAGTTGAGGGACAGTTAGAGTTTGGGGCCATACGTGTTGTACAAGATGTGCCATAGGCTTATTTTATTAAAACCCGCGGTTACAGAATAACGAAATGATTCAGTACATGCAGAGATGGTGGATTCATACCTGGATATGGACATCCCCATTTGGGGAGTACCTGCATGACAGATACAGACACTGCACACATCAGGATCCTGTTGCCACAAAACAAACAAAATCTTACCTATGTGCTTTAAAATTTGAGCTGTCATTATTAGAAGCAAATGTGTTAGGTGCAGTTATGTTTTGATGTTAAATGATGAGAGTTAAGGGGTTCATATCCATTTTGCAGAGTTTTTCAAGTTGTGTTCTATTACTTCCTGATACATCAAAACAAAAAAAACAGCCATCTCCCCCAAAAAGATGCATTTATAGATTTCCAGAAACATGTGCACTGATGTTAAAGTAGAAAGCAAGCTTCCAAGCCAAAACTACAAATAATTTCTACTGCTGTTCAAACCAAAGCAAGACAATGCTTGCATAAATTTTCCTACTATGCTTATCACTCTGCTTCAGTTACATGCATCCTGGTCTTAACATTATTAAGAATTAGAATTAATGACCCACTGAGATTTATAGGGTCAATTACACCTTTCAGCATTACCACTTTGGGGGCTTCTACAGCCTTAAAGAGACATTAGAAGGTCACTCGGAAAACTCTCATTAAGTTCAACAGACTTCAGATGAGGAATTCACTTGGCAACGTCCCTAGTAAGCAAGAAGTCTCCAAATTAATATTGCCCAGTTGCAGTAACTGAGGTGACTGAAATAATCTTTGCTCACAGCCAGCACTGCACACGGACTGATCAATGCAGACAATTCAATATGTTCTTGTGTTTCCTTTCCCCCTGTTCACAGGCATGGTTTTCTTTGAGCAACCCAAAGTGCTGAGAGTGATGTAAGTCACTAACAATAACCACATAAGTTGCACAACAGAAGAAAGTTTTGAAATTAAGGAAAAGCATATAATTTTTTGAAATAAATAGAATAGGCAAACAGATATGACCAAAAAAGTTCAGAACTCAAAACTTTTCTTCACCTAAGGATTTTTAATGAAGGAAAACAAATGACGAAGTAGATAGCTAGTCAGACTTCTGCCTGGCATGAATTAAGCCACTAAAGTACACAATTTATACTAGAAACACCAACACACACCTTTAACTACAGCATCACTGCCAAATGCCACCACAATTAGACTAGAAATGCTGTGCTTTGAGTCATGAATAGGATGTGCTCAGATTTATTTTCTATATAGGATCATGCCATCCAAGCGCAGGCAGCAACATTTATTGAGAAATTCACTGAAAGATAACAACTGATTTAAAAGTGGTTCATGTAAGTTTAGTTAAGGAGCAACTTCAGAGATTATTTTCAATTACTGAGATAAAATCGCGGCTTTTCTCAGGAGAAAAAAATAAAGGTTTTTTTTTTATATACACTACATAGAACATATGAAAGCTTTAAGAAGAGTCTGATTTCACAAACAGTATGAACCTGCTACTAATACTCCCTAACTCTGCTTTTCCCTCCCTCAAGTAATTTTTGCAATTATTTTCAACATTTTCTTTGATCAATTAATAAAAAGCAGCTTTTCTGCTGCACATAGCAGGTTACAGAATTCCCTGTTACATTGAACATGTTTACCCTACTCTCAAGAATACTAATTGACAGTTTTATTTTCTTTCATCAAATCTGCAGGGCTCTGGCCAAGCATCAGCTTCTTCTGCACCAAACTCCTTGTTGATTTGAGAGAACATGAGGGTGACAAGCACTATGTTCCAGTCCTTCTAAATTTGCACGAGGATCTGCAGGTAATGAACCAGAAAGCCTCTGTTAATCTGCATTTAAAAAACAGCTTTACAAGCTTGTCTTGAAAGGTTGCAGGTCTGGAAAAAAGCACCATCTTCAGCTCCTCCAAATTCACTGTCAAACAGGTTAGCATCCTTATTTAATAAGTAACACATGGCATCCTCATCTGATGCAGATGGGATACACTGTCTAGACGTGTAACTTTCCTGTGACCTAACGTTGTAACTGTAGGGTTCCCGCACACTCAGCAGATACTCAGACACCTGAAGCAGGCAATTCAGAGCTCAAGGGGCTGCACTACACATTCTGTGTAAGCATCTCATTCCAGCACTTCTGTTACACACCCAGAGCAAGTCTGTGCAGTCCCTCCACACGTTTCAGCACAGTGCCACATCATGCACACTGTATGTATGAACCTGAGCCACTTTGCTATTTCAGCCTTCAACTCCACAAGTAAGAAAAAGAAATCTGCATAAGCTATATGCCTCTTTGGGCAACAGAGAGCCTCAGAAATTGAAGGGTGGGATACACACAGAAAGAAAGAAATGAGATTTATTTTCTCCAGCACAGAAACATGGAGACATGTCATGAACATATATTAGCCTTCTTAAGGTAAATATTCAAGTTACCAACAGAGTTGACAGTGCAAGCTCATCACTCTCCCATCAGACCACCGTTGGACTCATGCATGGCAGACCTGCAGCTCCACAGCAGTCTAACCCTTCTAATACATTCCATTTATCTTCCAAGGTACATTAAAAAAAAAAAAAAACAAAACACAATGCAATAATTTATGTTCCAAATAGTAGAGTCACTAACAAGACACAGATCTTTTGGACGTAAAAGAGGAAAGCATGTAGGGAAGAACGTTTAAGGCCTTACTAGATTGGGGAAAAGCCCACATTTGCAGAGAAAGTACTGCCATCCATATGACTTTAAAGACAAAACCAAAGGCTTTTTAGTCATAAGCCATCACAAAACTATTGGCTGATCACCTGCTGTCATGCATGAACATCAAGCTATTTCTCCAGAAAGATTTGTTCACTTACATTGCCCAAATGAATGTCTCTCGTAAAATAAAAAATAAATAAATAAAAAATTAGCCCATTGAAGATAACTCCCTAATCTGCCATCTTTTCAATAGAACTGAAGTGCTCTTCACACACATAGTACACAAGCATCTTGAATTAGCAGGGAACTATTTTTAAATACATGAAGGATAAGATACAAAATTAGTTTCATGGGGAATGAGAACCTTAGAGATTATTTACTTTCCCTTAATTACTTTGACTCACCACTTATTTAGCTTTCCAATAGTACTACCTATTTCACACTCAAATTTTGATACTGAAGACATCTGAGTGTGGTTTTTGAACATTTAAGAGTATGGACCTTAACGATACATAACCACATTTCTAAAATTCACTTACCCACATAAAAAAAAAATAAAGATACCATATGGTGCAAATATTCCTTTCTTTGGAACAACTGTCTCCAAGTAAGGATCCCTACATAAAAGCAAGCACCTTTTTTTTGAGCAAAAACATGAAAATTCTGACAACTGCACAAAACTATTACACTAGCCGCAGGCAGCCCCTCACAATACTACTGATCTTATATAATGTAAGGAGCAAAACAAAGATTATTATTCAAAAATTATTTTTGAAAGCAAGGAACTCAGGTGACTGGACAGCCTACCCAAGTCCCAAGCCGAAGAGAAGAAATTAAGTGTGGCCATACAGCACTGCTGAGCTACATCCACTACACAACCTGACTTCATATGATACAGGCACACTTCTGTTACTTGCACAGGATACAGAAAAAAGATAAGTTAGAGTAGATTAAATGGTATTCCAGAAAAAAGAGCACTTAGAGCAAATTTCAAATATAAAATTAATGTAATATAGTAATTAAAAAAAATAAGGTCTACAATCTTATTCCTGTAGATAAAAAACCTAATTAAGTTCTTTAAGACAGAGGCTTAGAATATAAAAATAATGGTGAAACTAAACAGAAAGGATGAAGGGAGAAAATAAAATATAGTACAGGCAATACTATATATACGAAAATATAATACAGGCAACTGCATTAAACAGAAAATAGCAAATCTGAAATGTAAAATAAATGAAGGTCACAGTAAAGACATGGGACAGAGACACAAAGAGAAGGAGAAGGAAGGGTTATAAAAATGAAAGGAGAGAAGGGAAGACAAAAAGGGCTAGGGAGACAGACATACAGAAGGGATCACTTAAAAATAAAAACAAAACAAAACCAATAACAAAGAACAACCAAATAAGAAAAAAACCCAAACAAACTCTAAATTCCTCTCTACATCCAGCTCTACATTCCTCCCAAAAAATTACTCTAGAAACCAGAGCTGGAACAAAAGTGAATTTCATTCCAAAGGCTAACAAAGCTTCATTCAATACTGACAGCTCAGGGTTCAGTCCTGTCTCTGTCAAGCAGTGGGACTTTTTGCCAGAACTTCTCAGCTCCCATGGGATTAAGGCTGAGCTGAAGCAATGCCTGAATGATTTTCTGCACTTGAACACCTGAGACACTGCATACCATAACGTCAGCTCTGGATTTTTTAGGATGATTGGTCTTTACTAAGCAAGAGAATTAAGAGGTCAAAAATTGTGATGGTACTACACAGCAGCACATAGTACTGCCACCACATATATGAAATCACAAGTTCTCTTATTAAGCTGAGTTATCAAACCACTTATTACACTGTAAGGTACTAAAAATTATTCTATCAGCTGCCAGTGACTAATCTATCAGAAAAAAAATTACGGGCTGTTAGAGCAATTAGCAAAGGAATCATCATGAAATAAAGTGGATTTTCTGAAGCCTTTCCTGAAAAAGATGGTAAGAATAAAGCTTTGGGTTTCACTTTCCACCAGTAAATATTGCACTGTTCCAACAAATAAAACATTGCAGTTGAAAGGAAGAAGGAGCAGAGACCCTGAGAAGACTTTCTCTAATTGATTATTAGAATATAATGAATATTAACAATAGACAGTACAAATTCTCTTGAGAATTGAGCATCACTGGGTTTCGGATCCCTTCTTCTAGGCTGTTAGGGTTGCTAGGGAATTCCACAGTTAATGCTGTATTTCCATATTGAAGAAGGGGGAAGGGTCTGAAAAACTGGATCTTAAGCATGGAGTTTTCTTTGTGCTTTGGAGAGAAAAATCTGATGTTCTTGTAAAGCTGAAATACGACACTTTCAAACTTAACAATACATTATCAAAGATAATATTTAAAGAGGCATTGTGAGGAAGAACTTGCTTCTCTTACTTAGCAATACACCAGACTTGCCATTATACACACTCTAAGGGCAACAAGCGGTCTACAAACCATAGCAGCTTTGTTTTGCTTTAATAGATAAAAGCAACAAGTTCATTTTGTTTTAAACAGATTATATGTCCATTTTTCATAGACCATTTAGAAAGGACATTGCTGTGGGCCTCCCAGTGACAAATACACTGAGGCACCAGCAAGAGACAATACACTTTGTACTCCTTGACATGGATGAAAGAATTCAATTCAACTTTTCTTTTTTCTGTTTGGAAAAAGAAATGGCTCAGAAAAATATTTTTTAGCCCTACTTCCCAAGAACAAAGCTTAAATGATGTTCTGTCTGCATCTTTATCTGTTTCTCCTCCCTTTTTTTCCACTAACTTTGGGTGACATTGGTCAAAGTGACCAAAACTGACAGAGGGCAGAGTCCCTTCATTTTCATGAAAATAACTAGCTGAATAAAGGAGAAAAATAATAAACGTCCTATGGTTTGAATGGTAGGTACTCAACCTTGCATCAGAAATCCACAGAGCAACCACCACCAAAAAAGATCCTGCAGAAAACAAGGTGAGGTTGGCCTCACACTCACACCACCATTATTTACCTGATTATCCTCCCCATCCTTTAATATTCAAAACATCCCAACACAGGCAACTCTTAGTTACTGCAAGTGTACAGCAAATACAGACACACTTTCATTGGCAACTGCTGTGACAGTTGATCTTCACACCACAGTATTATCTTAATAAACTGTCTCTCAGCCCCAGGGTCTTTGTTCTCATACAAGTGACCTACAGTTGGTCACCCTGGATCTTACACAAAGCATGAATAGCATAGAGGTTATATGAGTTAATTGCATGGTGACTACAAAAATAGCATGCTTTCTTCCTTTTAGCAATGTGGTCTTTCTCTACTGAAAACAACCGGAGTTACACTGTAATTCAAGTAGATAATACAACGGTATATCTGGGTAACTCTACCATTAGTTAATGTTACCACCACACGAGCTTGTCAATATGGTATTTGACAATGAAATTCAAGTTAAACAGCCTCCTCCAGAATTACAATATTGGATAAATTAGGTAACTTGCTACATATTTAGAAACTGAAGATTAATATGCCTTTTATAATCATATCAAAATCCTACAGAATAAGAACCAGACTGTAACCTGTTATTGTTGTGTAACTCATTAATATCTCTTGAATTACTCAAACTGTAAATCACTGGAGATCAGAATCTGACCCAATACATCTTAAAAGAACATCTGTCTCATTACTCATGTAAAAAGGATGCAATCTCCATCAACACATCATGCACAGGATCCAATTCGTTTCCTGGGAGAGTTCAAAGTTCTCTGCCAAAAGAACTCACATTCTGGTACTCCTAACATATTTTGTTATTTGTATTGGTCTACATGCTACTTTTGCTACTAGTTATGGAAAGAACATCTGGAGAAAAACAGAAACTGGTGTCTAATGCACCCTCAGCCTTTTCCCCACACACTTCCCAGAACTCAGGCAACTTTCTTCCTCCAACTGCAGACAGCCACTGGAAATACTGTAAAAAGTCCATAAAGCTTTTACTAGCTAAAACAAACTACAGACTACCGAATTCACTTTGTAACATGATTATTCCTCCAACATGGTCCAAAACTGACAGCATGCAACTCTAAATAAAATACACAAAAATGTCGGAGCTGAGTCACAAGTCTCTAAACAGTTTAGTCTGCCATTTTTTTAGTCTATTTTTAGTTGTGCTTTAACAACTTGGAATATGACTACACAAGCTTTTTGAAGACAGATCAGTTTTCTCTCTACCTATGCTTTATGATGCTCTTGCACCAGTCAGGCCTGAACCTCAAGTTGTGTTAGCATGGGATTATGGATGAAAAAGTGAATTTATCAAAAATGTTTCAAGCCTAACAGTGCAGCATGACAAAATGCTCCACATTGAGCTGAGCAGGGAAGAAAATATTTTCAAGCCTGAAATATCCATATTTAACTGCCAGTGTCCCTTATAACTTGACTGCTACATATTCCACTGTTCTGACAAACAGGGCTAACAGACTTATCATCTGGATTTCTTAAGTTATGAAACCACACTCCTTCTGACTGTTCCACTTCCTTTTATCCCACTCACTGTAAGACTTGGTGAGAATCACAGACAAACAGAGCTGGAAACAACTATGCAACAGGATCAGTTAAATCCTTTAAAGGCAACACAGTTCTATCTACCATGTTCTTGAAGACTTCAACTAGTAAAGGCCCCACAATGTTCACGCAATCCATTCTGGGACCCCTCTGCATCCCTACCAGTACAATAATGTTCCTAAACTTGTTATTTCTTGCAACCTATTCAGCCTATTACTGTTACTCTATTCGCTGTGGAGATTGCAGACTTTTTAAACTCTTACGTCAGACTTCTTCCTCTTTCCACCTACATTCAAAGCATTAATCTTGTCATTCAGTTTCCACAGCTGCTGAGACCTCCTTCAATACTTTCCTCAAATATTTGGTGTTATTTATTCACAAGATAGGGGAAGAAAGTTTCCACTTGAACTGCAGTGTCATCAGGCTGTAGCTGGTCAAAATCCTTCTGAAACCATCATTAGTTGCCTTCCTAAGATTGCCAGTTCTCTGGAGACTACCTTGTTTTATAAAAAATTTTTACTAAAGACACATTCAATTTCAGTTTAAATAAATGTGCATTATACAGGACAACAGAGCAGAGGCAAAACCAAAGATAAGATCTTCCTCAGAGGATGCCTATGAGTAACTGAAGGAAGGGAGCATAAATACTCTTTTTTTTTCCAGCCAACTCCTATTTACACAGATGGTTCTTTCTCACAGAGATGAACTCGGCATCAGGACAAACCTACTTCAGTAGTTCTCATTTCAATTTTTTTCTGCTACTACTACTACACTTGCTCCTCAGGCACTTACAGAACACCTCCTTGTCACACAGTCATCCCATGGCATCCCTTAGTGACATGGCTGACAGTGTTACAAAGGTCTGCATTTTTCCTTGCATGGATGCTTATAGACACTCTCTGAACACTTCCGATACTCACTGAACCACTCTGCATTTATGGAACTACTGTTTATTTTAGGTTTGAGGTTTTAGTTTTGCATTTCCCTTTTCCTTCATCCATTTTAACAGTGAACTAGTGAATTTAAATGTCTTTGAAAGAGCAGTACACACAGACTTACATCTCATCCTATATTGCTGATTTTGTGTTATGCTGACAGCAGTGTTAGCACAAAAGGAAGTTTCTCATCAAGTTTGAAGTCTTCATTTTCCTAGTGTTTAAGATAGGAGCAGCTATTGTTCTTTGTCCTCCTGGATAACAATGACAAACCGATTCCTCTAGAATGAAATGACGTTGAAGAGCCCCTGAGACAACCAGAACAGTGACTTCAATAATCATCACAAATGTATTTCAATGATGACAGGGTCGTCAAAGCATCTCATCTTTAAGATTATCAATCTTCTGCTTTCAGTTCAATATTCAGTTTCATCTGGCTGCCCGTCCGACATTGAGGAACCAAAATAAATGGATTTTCTGCATGATTTCAAGATGACCACTAGTCTTTTCTGTCTAGACACTCATGCAACATTTATACTTTAGGTATAGAAGAATTGTTTGATTGCAGTGGGTAGACTGACTCACTTCACACTACTCCCTTTATTCTTGGGCACGATGAGCCTGAAAATTATTACTTTTATCGTTTCTATTTTATTTGTAGTATATAGCACCAAACAGAATCAACTTTGTTATTATGGAAAAGGTAAACTAGGTACGAGACTGGCACACTGGCCCTACACAAAGCTGCCCTGCCAGATGTACTGCATACTTCCAGATTTGAACAAATGAAGCCTGCTCTGACCATGCAGTTCTCCATTCTCTTCCTTCTCATTACTACCCACAGAGAGCAGATTACATTAAGCAGCTACACCATTCTTTCATTACCAGCAAGCCTTCTCTTTCCCTTTTTCCCTTTTTCCCCAGCAACTTTATGCAGTTACATAATCTCCCTTAATATCTTCCAAGAAACTTAATAAGAAATTCCAATTTTTCATCTTTTCTCTTTTACTTAAAAAATGTTAATAGTTTTCTTCCCAGGCTGAAATTACAGCTACCTTCTATTTAGCAAAGAAAACAATATAAACTATGTATTAGGTATGTTCTGCATAATGATACAGAAGTTAAACAAATGTATCATGAAAAATTAAACCACAAAACCCAACTAATGACATATGCACTGCACCTGGTTTCACATGTTTTTCTGTGATAGTATTAACCTTACAGAACTGGCAAGAAACTGGGTAGCTAAGTACACTGGCAAGAGTATACTGATGCTTTCACCTGTAGCATATCAGCTCAAGTTTAATCCAGCTTCCTCTAGGAAATGAAAGCATATGCTTTCCCCACAGGCTGTTGATGAAATAAAATGGTAATGGCTATGTGGTTCATACAAAATGGCAGACTACATTGCAGAAGAAGAGTCACCAGCATAAAGAGTATTTCCTCTTACTGTTAAGATATGAATAAGCTTGAACCAAAAAGCTGCCCAAGGGTGCCTTCACTTGCTAAAATGAAATTAACCTAAGAGATGCTCATTTTAGGCCAGCTAATGGAAAAGCAACATAAAGATGCTAACTCAAACATACTTTCCAGGACCTTTAAGTCTTCAGCTTTCACATGTAACAGCCTGCCCACCAACATCTCTGTTTATACTCTATGTGAAGACAGCGGAAGCCAGATGTGGGGGTGCTGAAAAGGCATGAGGAAGCATGAATAGACCACCCATTTACAGCTAGTAAATCTGCGCAGAGTGCTTGTTCACATCCAGGTGCCCATCATCCTTACCTGCCAGCAGAGGACCATAAACACACACTTTTTTTGATGCATCTACAGCCGTACTTCCCTGGGCCGTGATCTCAGCAGATTTCACTGCTAAGCAAGGGTCACACCTCCAAGGAAAACTCTCAATAAACTAAGTGGATCACTTATTTGGTAAATGCAACTCTGTCTTCTGAGTCAGTGTTGAAGTAATGCCAATATCCATCATAAGTCATCAGAAGAGATTAATTCATGGATCTGTGCCACCAAAATACATGCTTGTACCACTGCAGAATGAGAGGGAACTGCTTCACTTGGTAAAAAATAGCAAGTTCTTACTCTATATGCAGAGGAGCCACTCAGTTAGGATATAACAGATTGACAGAACGTGGACGGACCAGCAAAGTATTAGGAAACAATCTGATACTTTTAGGTGAAACAAACTTACTTGTCATCACTGAAATACCTCCCCTAAGGGCACAAGTACTGCTGCCCGCTCCAAGAGCATGCCTTCATTCTGTTTATTGCATTCCACCTTCCTAAATTCACCCCACGCTTTTATCAGCTACTTTATTTCATTTCTTCTTTGTTTCCCTAACAAAATGCTTCCTAACAGGAATGGGTATGTCTAAACAGAGTTGTACAAAATACCGTTAAACCTTCACTATTCTACCCTAGGCAGAGCTGTTATGTCCTAAAGCATGCACTGTGTGTGGTGCACAGACTCCTTTGCAATCTACATAAAGCCAATGTGCTGTACCAAAATAGTTTTATGTTATCCACTCCAGCCATGGAGGAACTGTTTGTCATCATGTATCAATGAAATCTAGTATACCAAATCCCACATCCTAAATGCTAACACTATGTTAGAAGTACCTGTACAAAAATGCTTTAAAGCCTCATTTAACTCTAAAAATAAAGATCTATTAACATAAACAAACCATAATTAAGATTGTTGTTGACCTCGTTTCTCCCTGCAAAGGCGATAGAATAATAATTCTATCTTTCAGTCTAAAGAATTCCATCCAAGTCTGATCTTAGGCATACAGAAGAGCATTATTAACATACACAAGTAATCCTAAGTAAACCAATCTACCCAATATCATTACCAGCAACTACCAAGCTTGATCCACTCAGTCATATGGGTTCTTTTCATCTACCTTACCTACCCATCAATGAACTATCCACCCATCAAAAAAAACTGTCCTAAAATCAGCAATGCATTAGCAACAACTTCAGTCTTAATCCTTATGTTATGCCTAAAAAAACCCCAGCTTCCTCCAGCTTCATTCAACCTCCTCAGACCTCCTTCACCAGCACTATCAACCAGCCCCCAGAGACAAACATCAGCAAGGCTGAACCTGGCTTACCGGTCAGAGGATTTGGTTTTAAGTAGTCATCTGGGGTATACTGGGAGTCTGCTGTTTTTTTCACAGACAGACCAACATTTTCTGTTTTATTCTGCACACAGAAGACTTAAACCCAGCTTCCACAACTTCAAAACACCCTTTTCTTGCACCATCAAGTACTTAAACCAAAGGTCAGTCTCACCAGCCAGCTCTGCCCCAGATTTGCTTTCCCTTGTATGTGGTACTCCTGCAAAATCACTGTTTTAATCATTATCACACAAGAAAGGGTTATTCTGAATCACTTGTTTTTACCTTATGGTTATCCAAAATAGGCCTCGTTTAAACAGTTGGCTGTCAGGTATCCAATAAAGCATGGCAGAGGGAAATCCATCTCCTCCCCTGTAATTGGCATGGCTGTTGGAAAACATTCCCTGATGGTATCAGTCTGCACGATTTTTTTTCTGAACACTTGCTTCAAGTAAAATGAATTGCAAGAAATCAGTGCAACAACATTATTCCAAGCAAGGCTTCCTCAAGAAAACTGCCATTACACATTGAACCTGCATCTTCCCAGTCTAAAGCAATGCACCCTGGGGAAGATTATCTATATGTCTCTTTTTCTCTCTCAGCCTCTTCCAGAAAACCTGCCACTGGTGGCAGTATTCATCAGGACTTGCACTGCACACAGACTAGCCAGATCACAGGAGACAGCTGTTAATGAGATCAGGGCATCATGATGGGGGGACAGGAAGGAAGCAGTAGTACCTGCTATCCATCATTGCTACCTGATGGCAGTAAGCTGCCTTAGATGATTAAACAAAACGCTGCAGAAACTGTCAACAAACAAGAAGCTGTCACCTCTGTGCCCTCTACACCACCCCAGGATGCTCATTGTTTTCAAAAGGGAAAACAAATGAATTAATAAACCAGAGCTGTTTACTAAACAGCTACTAAAAACTAATACTGTAGCCGATCTTTTCACATCCACCATCCCAGCACGGACACAACCTAAGCCCATATGATGGCCCTGTTCCGAGTCATGACTTTATAAAAGCATAAACCTCAACTGTCTTGGCACTGGAAACCACCTGGCCAAAGTACCAACATTACTCTTTGAGAAAAATCAAGTCAAGCCCAATATCTGACCTAGTTTTTCTTGTAACCTTCATCTGAAACTAGAATAAAACAGACATGGAAAAAGGCTGTTAGATACTGTACTCCATCTCCTTAAAAATACAGAACTGCCTTCTCCAGTACATTTGCTAGGGACTTGCCTGCCCTTATTTTAAATATCTGAAGGAGGGAGGGCTCTCATTACACCTGGTTTAATGTAGGCTCCAATAGATATTTTTGTCATTATGTTTTTGCCCAGAACTCACCTTAAACTTTTATTTCCTCAATCTCTCCATTTAGTCCTAGGCATTCTCTCACATAATGTACCAAAAAAACCCAGATTCCTTTGACTAAACCACATTTCAAATATGTGTTAAACTATCTCCCCGTACTCACTACCAGCCTAGAATTACATCTGTTTTTGAATACTTCCCTTCAAGATAGTTCCTCCAGACCCCCAAGTATTTTGTTGTTGCTCTTCAAGCTTCAGTCAAATTGGCAATACCTTCCTGTTAATAACATATTCAGAGTTTTCAGATGTGTTATTGGCAGATTCTTATAAAAAGAGAATCCCACCTCTTTGTTCACGGACACGGTACTGTGCTGTTCTATAATCAAGTCACGTGGCAGACTCATGTATTACTTCCTGCTGGGTCTTAATTTTAGATCACTTCCAGCATCGCTATTACCCATCAGTAAGTTCCCAGTTTGACACCCCTTGCCCTGTAAACTTGCCTTTTCCTCAAATTTGTTCCTTTCACTCTGCCATCCTGTAGGAATCCTCCTGAAGTTCTGGCTATACCAAAACAAAGACATTAGTTTCAAAGGTTATAGGTTTTGCTCAAGGCCCCTGTTCAACAAAGCGTTGAATTACATGCCTAACTTTAACCACATGCCTAAATCCAGTTGATCTCAGCAAGCAGAGATGAGCTTAAGCATACATTAAGAAAAAAAAAAAAAAGTTAGGCGTGCAAGTCAGTGCTTTGCTGAACCAAATCCTCAGTTTCTGTAATCACTTGGGTGGTTTATTTTCCATATTTGGCAAGAATTGACATCCCAATGCTTTTATGTTACGGGATTTAAAAATGAAGCTTCAAGAGAGTCCAAAACTGACATCATCCTTTTGTTCTTTCCTTAAAATAAGAAAAGGAAATAAATACCTAAGTAAATATGCAACAGTACAGCAAGCATTAAGCCTACAGGATTTAAACACACAGTAAATAACTCTATATTGAAGTTACTTCAATACCCTCAAAAAAAACCAAAAGTCCCTCTGAAAAATTTGTAAAAGCATGTGTATCTCAGTAAGATATCCAGCACGTTCACCAGCAGCTCATTAGCCACAACTGTCATTGTGTAGTTAAACGGAGAGAACAAAGCTGTCCATTTCTTAATTCCTACCTACCAAATGCCTTTAAATGCAATGGATTTAACTCACTGTTCCACAAAAGATGGATTTTTAGGAGGGAGAAGGAGCAAGAAGGTACTAGTCTTTGGTTTTGGTCACGAGCTGGCTATTTCCACCAGTCGCCAACTCACGTGACAATGGATGTAAGATTTTACATTCAGCACCAGTAACAAACGCAGTTGGCATAATGGAATTTTGTGGAGCATATTTAAAATCACTTCCAAATGTCTTCCATTGTTTACATGCAGAATACTTCACGATCTTTCTCTTCGTTTGTACTTTTTGTTTTCTTTGCTTTCTCTCATTCTGCCGCCTGGTAAACACAGGCAGAGGCTAAGTAGGGACTGCAATCAGACAGCTATACCAAGCTTAATCTGTGGACTACCTAATTGTAAGATTCAAGGTTTGGGAGGAGTGCCATCTGAGAAAGAAACAGAGAAGAAAAATTGGAAAATGATTACTTCCTCTCAATCCATAAAGTCTTCCAAAATTCAATTAACATGTTCTAAACTAAACCATCCAGACATGCTATGGCCCTAAAATGCATTATTTCAAATATAGAAAAGAAAGTAGCTGCTCATTTTTATTTTTCAGAATTATAATATTATTTGACCATTCCACTTCCATCCTTTATTATTGAAGTAGTATCTGTTGTAACACTTTTGTACCTCAGTACTTGAGATGAACCAGAAAAGTATCTATCGGCAATATAAATAAGTTGTACATGACTGCATATTGGATTTGTTATATAATACTGTGAACTCCAAAGTCACTCAGAGAATGCCGCTCCCACACCTACCACAAATACTGTTTTTAATAATGCATACATGATTGAGTTCGCTGTCCTCCCCACAACAGATTTTTCTTGTGACTATAGTTTCCCAGATGGAATACCTTCACTTTCACAAATTCACTGATGCAACCAATAGGAAAACTACAATTGTGGTTTTTTTTTTATAGTGTGACAGCTGTAAATACTGCTAGATAGCGAAGACTTGTGGGTAAAACTCTGTGAACAACTTTTTGCCACTCTCTCCTACAAAGGAAGGAAAGGTGGCAAAGAGACAAAAACATAGAAACTCCTCTCCTACACTGTACATACTCATCTATGCCTACTCACCTCCTTTCCCTACTGCAGTTCAGCATCTCCAGCAGCCTTCCAAGCATGAACACTTGCTGGAAAGCTGAAACCCGGCAGGCAGTAAGCACCGATACCGGGTCAGATCCACAGCTTGCACTAATGGATTTTTTCAGATAGATGGCAGTGCGCAAAGTGCATCCGAGATTGGTCCAGGGTTGAGATGCCATTTCAATGCTCAGACACTTTAACGAAGGGAATTACTGCATTATCAAAAGCACTTTTAGAAAGCTCATGACTTAGGACCTGATCCTGCTGCACTGTGATAGTTCTAGCTCTTTTGAAGGGGTGAACTGGGCGCCCAGAACATAAACATGGCAAAGCAGCATTTAGGATTTTACTTTCCATTCCTGTGAGTGGCAAACGATTTTTTTTTTCAATGCATTGTAACAGATTAGTTGTAAAACACAAAGCTAAAGGATGACTAACAAGACAAAGTCCAAAAAGATACTTCACAGTGGATACAGGATATGAAAAACCTGATTTTCAAGGGTCTGTAATGGCACAGATTCAGAAATAGTACAGCAATAAGAACAGGGTATTTCCAGTCACTCTTACTAGCAAAAATTCTACAGTTACCACTTAATTTTGTGCCCTTTTCATTCTAACAGACACTGTTATTAAGCTAAGAGAGCAGAGTGAAATTATAGCCATTTAACTGCATCTACCCCAGCACATCCCTTTCTCACAAAAGGAAAACATTAACAAAGCAGCTGAAACAAATAGGGGCAAATCTCACTGCACAATTACCAGCTCTGTACCTTACTACTTGGGGGTTTTGACATATAGCTATCATGAAGTGGAAGCATCCACCATCGTTTTGTTTTCTGTTTGCAGTAGGGGGTTGCTAGGAAACAAAATACTATTGTCTGATTTCATGATCTATTGCCTGGTTTGCCTGGCAATAGAGTCTTCTAAATCTATTATTAGATTATTTGATATTTTACAGAGAGATTAAGACTAATGTTAAAAAACACGCACACAGGGAAACAGTAAAAATCGCCTCAAAATTCAGGGGGAAGGATGTATATGTTCCAGGTCAAGGAAGACAAACTATCCTGAGGAAAGATGAACTTAAGCAGTCTGGTGGTATTTATATACGCACACACACGTGTATCGGCATTCCTCGACTGTGTCTGCAATTTTGCCGACTTGTCAAAGACTCTCTTGATTCTGAGGATACAAAACGTTCTCTTACTACTCGAGAGCTACTGTACATAGCAAGTTCTGTAAATACCACATGCTGCAGAAAGCCTGGTGCGGGCGAGCGCACACGCCAGAGTCATTTTTGTTCTTGGAATTCAGCTCAGGGTTGTTTCAGTGCCTTAAATTCTTTATGTAATCATTTTTTTGCACATTTGGACAGATAGAAGAGTTGGACACAATTCCCTACTCTCCTCCTCCCTCCCCCTCGGTTGTAACATAATTAAATAACTAACTAAATAAATAAATAGGTAGATAAATAAATAAAGGCATCAGGAAAAGAGATCTAAAATTGAAAGCCACAATAGCAAAATTCACATATTTTTTTACAGTGGCACGTCTTTGTAAAGTGATAGATTAAAAGATTATTAAAACCAGACAAACGTGGGTGCCTACCAAGGAATCCCCACAACACGACAGGAGACCTCAACAAAAAAACAATCATACTTAAAAGCTGAGAGACAGATGAAGAGAGTTCGGCACAAAGCCACAGAGAAAAAGGTTTTAAATAAAACCTGCAGAGTAGTTATTGTTCTTTTATGTATATCTACAATTTCACACCATGTACAACATGCACTATTTCAAAGTCCTTTCAACTTATTAATGTCTATGCATTTTATCACTTCATTTTAAATCTGAGGAAAAAATGAACGATGTACATTGCAAAAGACATCAAAGCTTTTGACACACTATAACAGAACTTCCAGTGAATAATAATACAAAAAAAAAAAAGTATTAACACACAACATAGAAAACACACGATTAATGGGAAGGATCTGAGAGCTTCTTTTCTCTCCTGCCCATGCATAGATCCATTCAGCCCCTAACCTGCCTTTCAGAAACCAGGAACCCTCACCAAAAGCACATTTAGAATTAAAGAACAGAAGAGTAAAATGCAAGAGAGCTTTTCCCAATCCAGGCAACAGCAAGCTACTTCCAGCGATTAAATCAAAGCAACGAGAGATGGACACGACCCACAACCAATCCCACACCTCTCCAGGGCAGGACACGGCTATTCCCCCAGCTGGTAACCCACTACAATAACATGGCTGGGTACCAAACGGTGCCCAGCGGTTCCCGCGTCCCTCACCGGTCGCACACCGAGATCCTGTCACCTACAGTTTCGCTGAAACCTGTGTTAAAGCAGTCACTCGAGGAACGGGGAGAAAAGAGGAGGAGGAGAGGGATGGGATAGTCACCTCTCGAGCTGTCACCAAAAACTGTTCTTGCAAACTGCAGGGGGGCTGCGGGGGACCGCGCAGCGGCAGCCACGTAAGTCTCGGGGGGAGAGCAGCGTTCGCGAGTGGGAAGGACCCGGGGGTCCGACCGCGGCTGCCCTGGGTGCGCTGCCCGCCCGCCCACGCCTGTGCCCCGGTAGGCTGCCCGGCGCGGCGGGGCTCTCCTCGGCGGGGGCAGCGCCGGCCGCGGGAGCCCCCCGTCCTCCCCGCCGCTGCAGCGGCAACTGCAATTAAAAAAAAAAAAAAAAAAAAAAAAAAAAAAAAACAGGGGGGGGGGGGTGGTGGTTATCAAAATAAATAAATAAATAGCCCTCTAGCAGGCATGCCAAAATAAAAACCCACCCTAAGCATACAGACCCCCAACAACAACAAAAACCGGGCGCCCAGGAGAGCAAACTTTCTGACTCACCGGGGAGCCAGTGCCCGGGGGGGCGGCGGTCAGAGGCGGGGGCGGCGCACGGCCCCGCGGCGCTGGGGGAGCGGAGCCGGAGCCGGGCGA
>JAVJGJ010000014.1:32064456-32080014 GCA_035590215.1 Microhierax caerulescens | reverse complement strand
GAGGAAAAAGTATTAGCATATCCTGTCCTTTGTTAAGACTTCCTGGGACTCAAACTGAGATAACAGATCTCAAAGCTGGGCTTTTTTCTATCAATTCTAAACAATGCTGAAGTGCAAAGCTTGGCTTTTATCTGTCTATTTCAAACGATGTCTCTAGCTTGAGCCTCTTTTTTTTTTTTTTTTTTTTTTCCCCTAAAATCAGAACCATTTTCACTGTATTATAAAAATATGCTTCTGACTGTAGCATATTTCTGCTGTCATATTCCCATTTAAATGTTTCAAGCACAGAGCCTGTAAGGTATGCTCTAGTTGCCCAGACCAGAACACTGAGAAAAAGGAATTCTGGAATCCTAATCTAAACTCTTCTCTCTAGTTTCCATCTCCACAAAATTGTGTCAGCAAACAGAAAGTTGCTAATGTCTTGGGGGTTTTAAAAAATAATTACTTATTATTAGATATAATTATTTATTTTTAGATGTAACTATTAATTTGTACTTTAATAATAGCTTATGTTTTAGCAAATATCAAATTAAAGAGACAATTTATACAGTTTGTTTTTCAACCTCTCGTTTCTCACAGGATGGAAAGGCACATTGTTAGGAGTGTCTATGGCCACAGTAAATGCTATGGTATCTGAATACGGCTGTAACGTGAAAGATATCCTTGTGGTGCTGGGCCCATCTGTAGGACCTTGCTGCTACAAACTTCCTCACGAATCGGCGAAAGAATTTTACAGAATTGATCCAAAGTGTGTGAGACTATTTGACTCTGCATGTCCTTACATTGATATTAGAAGAGCAACACGGTAAGCCTACTGAGTGAAAAAAAGACTTAATTCCACATTAGTTATCAACAATTATTTTGGTGTTGTATTATCCAGCACTGTTATGGTGAGGGTCCTCACAATGTTAAAGTACTCTCTAGTACTTCGCAAATCATCAAATGATACCTTTGAATGAATGGTATCTGCTCGCTTTTGCTGGGTTTCAACTATTATTTTACTGTTACACTGTTAGTTTATGGATTATAGGCAAATGTTCAAATTAAATTTGGGCTTACTGGTTGCAGAAAAGCAATTATTGTACTAAAAATACTGGAAGAAAGGAAAAAGCAAACTGAAGTCCCAATCACAATATTGGCAGTTTGTTCAGTTGGTACTTGGGGTGCTGTCTGAATGGTAGTGTCTTAAGGGATGTGAGTATGTATGAAAAATATTTTCTGTTTCTATTTGTTTAAGGATTCTTCTTGAGAGTGGCGGGATCCTTCCTGAGAACATCCAAGATGATTCTGTCATAGACCAAAGCCAAAATATCACTTTCTGTACTGCGTGCCACCCTGATAAATTCTACTCTCACTTCCGTGATGGCACTAACTTTGGGACACAGATTGGTTTCATATCAATCAAAGACTGAGATTGCATCTCTTGCTTTTAAATAGTATTTAGACAATAAGTCTTGTGCATTTTCTGGCATCCTGCTCTCCTCATAGAAGTTCTTCCTCCTTCCTTGCACAGACTTGTAATAGAGAATTCACAGATCTTGAGATTCTCCCGCTTCTTCCCTTCCCTGCCATTCTGAGGCAAGAGTAAATGTCTAGGGAGTGGGGCCAATAATTCTTGTATGAGACGGGCTGCAAAGGAAACAAGGACAACCCACACCAGTGACAAAGCCTTCTGCAAGACTACATGGAAGCTCTGATTTTTTCAAACCTTGACCAAGTATTTCCCCGAAACCTCAGTCTTAAGGTGAAGAAAGCACCCCAGTCTTCATTAGCTTCTAAGTGAGACTTCTGAATGCAGTATGACATTACTGATAGAGGAAGCAAAGCCTGTATTGCCTATTAACTGTTTGAGAACACCCAACTTTTGTAGTTTGAGCTGAAGGTTAGCCGTGTGGAATTACGTGCCTGGGATTGTTTTTCTTCTTTGGAGTAGTTTAAAGAGCTCCAAAACACTTACAGAACTTTTCCTGTGGAAAATAACTTGAAAGTGAGAAGCACACAAGCTCCTTTGAGGCAGACCTTGAAAATATATGAACTCTTGCCATTCTCTATTTTTTGATTGTGGAAAAAGTAGGACTGTGACTCTTAAAATGGTATGACATGACACGTTCGCGTTTCCTTATGATTTTCTTTAAACTTTTGGTGATCTGCTGATGTCCATTGAGACAGTCCCAACAGTGGCAAGTTACTTAATAAACATCTGAAAAGGGGAGCGAATTTAGCCTCAGTTAATTTTTCTGACCAATAGTTGACTTACCTGTCTTGCTCAGCACGTTGGAGGTATGCACTGTTTTGTTTTGGCTGTAAAAATTTTGCCTCTAGACATTAAAATAGACGTGATAGGTCCTGACACATAGACAGCGAGAGATTCCTAGTAGAAAACTATGCTGACTGCAGCTTGCAGAGCTGCCAAGCGCAAGCCTTGGGACAACTGTTGGCATGACGTAATTGCGATTTTGAATTCAACGGTCTTTACCGATTCTACACTTTTCTGTCCACTAGAGGTCAGTGCTCGCTCACGCTGCACGCCCGCCCCTGGCTGCACTGCATCCTTTTCAAACCCTGCATTTTGCAAAGCACTGTACAGCATAGCGGATACTGTTGCTTATGTAATCGTCTGCCAGGTTATTCTGGTATCTGTGCTTGAAGAGTAAACAATTTTTCATTTTGTTGGGTTGCAATTCAGAGCTGGCCAATTTAGAACTTTCCTTGTCCTCTGGGAGAACAGACCTTGTTAAAAATTTTCTTTTACCTGTGAATAGTATTTCTCAGACAAGAGCCTGGTTCTGAGTATGTTACCCTCTGACTGTAACCATCTACCAAAACCAATGCTTCTTCCAGCTCTCCCACTTCCTTAGAAATGCTATTCCTCTTCTGGCTTAGCACTGCAGTACTTGACAATAAAAAATCTTGCATTTTCAGTTACCTTTTAAAAACCTCACCATTGCTTTCATCATTCTAGGTGTCTTTTGTAACTTCACTGTGGTGATGTTATGGCTTCAAACTGGAGGTTCAGGCTCCAACAGGGGCAGCACACACTCCTCAATGCTGCCAAGCACGTTACTACACACTAACTGATGGTGTGTATGGTATGTATTATTCCAAATATAGGATAATATAATTATATGGACACTGACAGGCTTATTTTGCTGCACTAGGTAAAAAAAAAAAACAAACCCAAATATATAGCTACCTACCTTCACCTTTTAGTTCTGTCCCTTTACCCTGGTACATAAGTGTGAACCACTTAGAGACACTGATTGATGTAGCAGTGGAATGCATAAGGTGTCTTTCCTTCTGCCGTTTCTGCTGTGGGGGCAGTAGCACCACATAGTCCTCAGTCCCTGCACCTGAAGCTCAGCCAAAGCTTGTCTGCCAGCGCCCTTCACTTAACCCTCTTCCCTTGTGGATTAAGTGCATGCTGTTAAAAGCAACTGAGTTACTTGCTTGTGCAAGGTATGACAGCTGAAGCATCATAGGTGCCCATGTGCTTGCTGTTAGCCCATCTCACCTCAAAGATGGTTGCAGGAAGTTGAAAGACCTTGCAGCCATGCTACTTACCAAATGCTCAACTATACATTAAGTCATAATAACATGATACTGATAGTAAGCCCTAGCTTGTTCATACCTGCTCAAGAATGACAGCAGAGACTTTCTGTTTAGACAAATACCATTTACAGGTAGGATTGTGCAAGCTGGTGAGCATGTTAGAAAAAGAAGAAACACCAAAGGCTTTACCTTTCAGAAGACAAATTGTTACCACAGTCATTGTTAATTCTTTATTTTACACTGAACTGCCTAGACTGTAAACCTGTCAAGACAGGAGGCAGTCTTTTGTACATGGATTACTGAGGTGGAGAACTCCATGACCAATAAGAAGATAATAATATTCAGTCTCCAAACAGGCTGGGCTCTGTATCGTACAGAGTTTCTTTCAAAAGTCTTGCTACAGAGGCACTTTAATTCTGGTATTTAAAAAAAACAAAACCAAAACCAACAACTTTAGAGGAAGGGCATGATAAAAATGAGAAAAAGCTGTTTCACACCTCTATTTACTTTTCAGTCGTTTGCTTACTGAAGGAGCCATGCAGATCAGCCCTGATTCACCACCTCTAGGGAAGCTCTTAAAGTGCTCCATAAATTGTTCAGCTGAACCTACCTAATGATCAGATTCCATTTCTTAAGCTTGCCCATGAATCTGTAAACTGCATTTGCCCTATTATTGTTATTAAATAACACTATTAATTATGATTGTGGTATGCCCTGAGGAGAGCACAAGGCATGATCGCATTGAATCTTGTTTTTGATAGCTATTATTGTGCAATTAACATTTGTTACTACTGTAGATTCTGAATATGGGCCTCTTCATTTACATTTATATGTTTGAATGGAGTGTAGCAAAACATGTCTCAGAAAGGCTTTCTTCACTATTCCAGTAAAACAGGACAGCTCCAACACTGGTTCTGGTTCCAGTGTCTGGGGAAGCAGTGTGCAACTTCAGAGGCATAGATGAAAGCCTGAGATAATTAGTGAAATGTTTATCCAAACCGAGGCATTTATTGCCACAGGTATGGCAAAGAATATTAAGGAGGTTAGATAAAAAATGCTTTTAATAAATTTGTAGAGGTTGGTTCCGTTGGTGGCTGCTAGCCTGTTTCTACTGACAACCCAAGGAGACAGGATGGGGGCTAGACTGTTGCTTGGTCTGAGTTCTGCATTTGATGGCTGTGTTTGTGAGCAGATACAGACTTGGAAGCCATGGGCCTGGATCTTCAGCAAAACATTTGGGCACATCTTGACTCACAGAAAGTACATTATTCCTCCCAAATTACAAGCATTCAGTGACAGGACCTGTCTCCTTTCTCCAGCAGTAACGTAGTTTGCAAAGTGGTTGTCTTTGCCTCTCGTCTTACTTCCCTCATGCTTATTTCTTGTGCATCACTGAATTTATGTCCACCACCGCTCACAGTTGCCCTACAAGGTTTGTGAATCCAGTGGCAGAGTGTTGGAGGAAACAGATGCCATTCTGTGCAGAGCAGCACCAGTGTTGCTTTCTTTTGTGTGCATATGTTTTTTGTTTTTTTTTCTTTTAGCAGCAATATGACATTTTTTGTCCTCAGCACAGGATCTTTACCAGTTTCCTCCAACCCATCCCCACTTTAGGTTTCTACAGGAGCTCCTAATTTCCAGCCTACATGGCAAAGAAGTCATTCTTCCCTGGATTCCCTCATTGCTGTCCTCATTTCCACTCCATGCTCAATTTGCTGCTGGGTGATGCAGAGAGGGAGATGAGCTGCACTCATTTGTCCAGAGGCTCGGAGGGGGTGTGCGTGTGCACTCGCCTTGATGTCATGTATGCCAGGCTTTTGTTCTCTGAGTAACTAAGTGCAACAATATAACAGGACAGTGCACTGACAGGAGCTGTAAATCCTATATGTGACAGAGGAAATAATGTATTGACCTGCTGAGGGGTTTAACATACCTCCGAAGACTGACAGCAAGCTCTGCCTGTAAGGCTGACTTGTTCTACTTTCCAGTTCCAGCAGATGCTCTCCAGTGTTTCCAGATGAATGATTCAGATAGAAAAGTATGTGGATTTAAGAGCTGTCCTAATTGGGTATATCTTATATCCAGGATGTTACTAATTGTTATCCAGTGTCACACCTTTTTATAAGACTAAGAGATTTTGTTGCTCTGCTTGCTTTAAATATACAGTGCCTGTGGCTGTGGTGATAAAAAGCATGATTATGTATTTCCCAAAGGCATGTAGAGAAATAGGAAGCTAATTTTTTAAAGTGATCCCTCTGATCTTTCCTTAGTAAGCATTTAACTTGCAGTAGCATCTCACATTACAAATACTGCTCAGTCCCTTTGTCTGTAAACTCTTGGGGGGGGGGGGGGGCGGGGGGCAGTCAAATGAGGCCCACAAAAGAATTTCAGCAGTGCAGTCCCCAGAGGACAGTGGGACTGAGGTCTCAGTCTTCCCCCTCTGCAACTGTGGCAGCGTGTCCCCGGGGCAACCTGAATTCTGACAGTCATGGGAGCAGGGACACCACATGGATTTCCATTTGATTCCTGCAACAGAAAACAGATCTGAGACAAAAAGCAGTATGCAACTAAAAGATGAGAGTTATTTTCACATTTGTTTTTATCTAAGTGTTCATTTCCTCTCTTCTTGTGCAAATGCAATTCACAACTACTATCTACTCTGTTTTTCTGGTGTTGTCTCTTCTACATTTACCAAAGGCCTGAACATCTGAAATAAATAGGTTGCAACAAAAAAATTGGGGGTGTACCTACCATAAAACTGAATAAGCATTTTATAAGGGAGGTTGAAAGCAATGCTTGTATTTAAAGAGGTATAATTTCACTTTTTCTCATGTGATGCAGTATCTTCAGGCAGCAATTCTTAGTTCAGGTCAGATGTTTCAGTTCAAAGTGATTTTATCAATGACAGCTATAGCAAGCCCTGCATATCTGAAGTGAATGTCTTAGCGTTTCTCTTTGAGGCACTGAGCTCTATCCTAAAGGAATATTCAGGCATACACTGTTGCCAAAGGAAAGCATTTCTGTTCTACTTTGGTTTTCTTTGTTTGAAAGCTGTGAGCTTGATTTTGCTGCACAAGAATGAATCACAAAAACCTCGGTTGTAAAAAAACAAATTGTGACAGGTCTCCAACCCTTTTGGTTGGTTTTAATATGTGCTTTTAGTAAGTACTTCATAAAATTAGTATTAAATAAAACAGGGTTATGCAGACAATTTTGTTCTAACTCTCTGCTTCTTTACATCATCCCCATAAAAAGCTTTCAGAACATGAAAGATGAGAAGAAGAGCAAAAAGCTCGTTATAAAGGCTCCTTTAGTTTTGTGGACATTTGTTGCTATATTTGATGCTTAGATCTTCCTCAGTTCCCTCAATTACCCTACAACTTTGATCATCAAGTTTCTCAAGCACTAAAACATCCCGGCTCACATTAACTGTGTGCTAGCAGTGTCAGAAACACAGATGTAGACTTGATAGTGATGTTTACATTTTAGCATTTCTTCAGCCTATCTGGTGCTGGCATAAATGACAGTGTGATAAAAACATTATGCTGCAATGGTGAGATATTTTGAGAAAAATCTCCTAAGCAGCCCTGCATTTACTTGAGATTTTAGGGGCTATAAATCAGTAGCAGTTTTTTGCTTTTCACAAGGTTGGGAAAGTTAAAGATAACTTCACACACTCCTTATCTAGTACATGTCTTCATCACAGCAACATGGTTTGGGTTTTAGAGTCTTGTCTGGTATAGAATTGTATTTCTGTAATTTCCTTTAAGAGTGGCTTCTTAAGAGACCGACTGCATATACATTGGCCAGGAAGCAAAAAATTCAGCTGACTTCTCTTTATTAGTTTATATTACTATTTAACATAAAAGTCTGCTAGAAAACGCACGTGCCGCAAAATGGGGGAATCAGACTGCTCGAGCTAAAATGTCCTTGTAGGAGAAAGGGTAAAGATTCAGACAAAGCTAATGATTAGTTTCAGCATCTTCAGGATGACACATTTCAATCCATCTTTCAGAATAACTCCTCATTTCCTGTTTTAAATATTAAGAGCAATCTGAAATAAACCATTTAAAACTTAAGAAGCGCCATGGCAAATTAAAACAAATATTGAAATCTCAGTTCATGCTGCAAAGAGAGAGCCTGTCTTCCACAGAGCTCATCTTACTATTTATGTATATCTATCTGCATGAGCCAATCCTCTTATTTCTTCAGTAAATATTTCCTTTATAGATTGTAGATTGTTATGTTCCCTTTGGTAAATGTTTAGCTAAGTTTTACATGTGATATTTAGCTCCATTAGTCTTTCCTAAGATGATCTTTAAAGCTCTTAACTCCCTAAATTCTGCGCTATTAATGTCAATCAGGTGATAATCAGTTTTCCATTTTTCACTTACATGCTCTTTTAGGAGAGTGACATTTGAACTTTGTGGAGGGACGTTTGTTTTTTTTCTGGTAGGCTTGCAAAGTTGTCCTCGGCACAAAAAAACACTTGAAGCAGCCTTAATTGAATAACCTTGGTCTCCCTCTGTTCCTTTTTTTTTTTTTTCAAGAGTCATAGTCTATTGCACTCCAATTAGGATTTATTTTAGGCTTCCTAGCAGGAACTCATAATCCATCACATCGTTCCAGAAGCAATCTTCATGAAGGAGGCTTAACCAAGAAAGTGAAAAATAGTTGGTATTTTTGAGGCTGACGAAGGATTTATGGTAGGAGAACATTTTTAACTTAAGCAAAAACTTTTTAAAAATCTGATATTGGAAAGCTGACACAAGAAAACTAAAATATGGAAATAATTTTGCAGTTTTTGCAGAGGGGGGAGGGGACTTTAACAATGTGTGAAACTGAATATTCATCCCGTGAATTATATGTGCATCAGGACTGGATGCCTTTGTGTGTACTGATTTATCCCCAGTAAACTGGGCTGAAGCTGGAAGAATAGAGTGAGGTTATTTGCTCACTGTAATAAAAGGTATCAGAAAAGAGGAATACAGCAGCATTCCTTTTAGCAAGTGAGTTAAAGAGTGCTCAGGCTAATGATGAACCGCTTTCTACCGAGCCAATATCTGAGACTGAAAAAACAGCCAGTCATTCCTTGGCTCTGCAGCAGTCTTGGAGGATGTTATAAACAAACAGAAGCAGGGAACAAAAATTTCCTTTGGGATGCATCTAGTCTGAAACAGATATCCGTGGTGAGACCCTGTTGGAAAGAAGAGGCAGAAAAAGACAGCACCATGACGATGAAGACATTTCTACACCTGCTCATTAAAGATTTAGTGCAAGAAGGGTTTATCCATGTGGAAACATGGCCCCCTATACCACATTGTCCAAGCAGAGACAATGCTGCCAAGTGCTGCCAAGCATCTTCCTATCTGTAGTTATTTGCCGCAGTTGCTAAGGCTGTCAAGGCTTCTTTGTGTGGTCAGGATTTTTCCCCGAACCTGGAAAGGTTGGGGTATTGAATGCTTACAGACATGTCCTAGTTCTCCTCTCTCTTCACCCCTAATTTAAACACTTCTATAGGCATACCGTGCACTCACAAGCTTCCAATCCATGCAAGCAGGGGGAGGACCACAGTTAATTGTGGGAGGCAGATAACGACCACTGTATATATTTTCTACATGCAGGACTCTGGGACCTCACTGGGTCCAGAATAATTGCAGTGATGGGCACATCTGCCCTCACCCACTGCAGCTGTATTTCTGGACTGAAAATATGGAAGCGAAGCTGCTTTTGGAAATTTCATTCAGCTTGGCTAACAGCCCAATTCTGCAGACTTGGAAGATTTTCTATCATAATATTTCTCTGAAGCTAGCTGTGAGAATAAATGGTATGTATGTTTGGCTCAAGAGCTGAGAATTTAAAATTTTTGAAGAATCTTTTCTTGTTTGTTATGGAGCAAATCCCAAATTTCTTGCGTAGAACTCCAGGCTCCCTGCTGCTATGGGGCCCCACCTGACCATCTTGACTAAAAGGGAGAAGTGCCCTCCTGTGTGAATACTTACCGTAGATGTTTCTACTTTCAGCCATACTAATTACTATAGCAGAAGTATTTTCACAGCGGACAAGACAGACCTCCTGCTAAGTCCTAGGAGGGCAGAGAGGACAAAGGTGCTAACTGTGGTGAAACTACTCCTTGCTATATGGCTGCCACCTAAGACTCTGGGGCAGGCTGCAATGCTGAGAAGAGGCAGATCATGAAGCGATCCCAGTTACCTCAGGTCCTGCTAGAAACACATGGAATAGGTCAAAGTAGATTTTATTGCACCATATCTACCGTATATTTTGCTCTAGTCTGCCCAATGGGAAGTTGCCAAGCATCTTGAGGACTGCTTCTTTTGAAGCAATAGAAATTTCTGGTATTCTTGATCCTACCTAGCTCTAGGGTGGAGGCTCAGACATCCTGGTACTAGTAGATCCTTCAAGATTTGGAGTGGTCAGCTAAATATCCTGTTATTACCACGCTTTTCATAAGAAAGTGTTAAGGAGAAACTTCTAATCTGTGAATTTACAGTTGTTTAATTCTTCTTTGTGGGCACCGCCACTAGTAAAGACAGTAAGATCTGAGAGGATCCTCTTCTAGATATGTAAGACCTACAGACCAGGCCTGTAGGGTTGTGCCAAACTTCCAGGCCCTGAAAGCACCATCCTAAAATTTCAGAGCTGTAAAACACATACCAGGTGTTCTCAAAGCTGAGGAAGGAGAGGGTGCGATTTCTCAGAGGCGCCCAAATAATGGCAATCCCACGGCTTTGCCTAAGATGTGTTTGGGTGGCATTTGCAGCTGAGTTTGGGTCTGTCATAGGGCATCCCAAAAGCACAGCACCTGCAATGAAAAAACCCTTTTCATGAGTCATGGGACACAGAACTGGTCTGGGGCTGTGTTGCAAGAGCTTGTGAGCCTCATGCCTCTCCAAAGTCATAGCTTCTACATTTGGACACTGTAATGCTCTTGCACGGTTTTAGACTGGCTCTGGCTGCTGTTAGAATACCCACCAAGTGAAGTGCATACTTTTTTGAGGAATAGGAATGTCAGGATACATTTTTGTTCTAGCAAGAAGCAGTCTATAAAAAATTTCTTCTGTAAGCAGTCACAATTTCCAGCCATAGGTAAGGCCTTTTGTTTCAGTAAAAATCAGTGCTGCAATAATATAGTAATTGCGTTCTGAGTTACCGTTTTCACAAATCATCTGAACAAAGTAAACCTAACTTTGACCATTTTGTTCTCAAATTCTGTCTGAGTATGCAGTTTCTACAGACCATCTCAGGAAATTTTGGACTGTTTCCTACTTCCTGTCTTATCCGTTGTGGGAAGCAGCATTTTTATTCTTATTTATTTACAAAGTGAGCAGAGGGAACAATTTAAAATTACTGTAGCAGTTTTTTCTTCTGTTTGTAGATTGCAGTTTTCATAGGTGTGTTTTTGGTTGGACAGTATTTAAAATACTCAGCAAATGTTTTTTGGGGGTCATTGTTTGTCATTAATTGAATTTTTAAATTCACTGATCAGCTGTGATTAATCAGATTAGTCCTTTGACTGGAGGAGTGTGAATTACCTTTCCCTGTGTATAGCTGCTTGGGAACTGGAAGTGTGGTTGTGGACATGAGTTCAAAATGCTCTTGATGGGAGAATTAAGTGCCAACAAAAAATGAATAAAAGCTTGTGAAAACAAGAATATAAAGGCTAAAAACATTACCAAAGAGAGTATGTTTAAATATTGAAGTGAATAATCCCAGTTAATTTGGAGTGTAAAATTCACTTTGTTTATAGAGAGCACAACACCTCCCATAAAAACAGGAGGAGGATGGAGTCTTGTTGGCCAAAAGCCTAATGGTGGCCTGAGGACAGGAGAAGGACAGTGCTGTGCCTTGTTCCCTTACAGGTTTACAAAAAGCACAAAGACTGCAGGATGCAAAGGGCCGTTTCCTTTCTCCCTCCATGCAGAGCCTCATCTTGATGCAAGAAATGGAAGAGAGCAGTAGTAGTACACTTGATCCAAAAAGGGTTGGCAGTAAAATGTATTCTGTTCAAACTGGGCAGCATACACTTCTACGGTACCCAGGCTTGCCCAGTGCTGCCTCCTTCTACAGGAAACACAGAGACTCATTGTGACCCCTTGGGTAGGGTGTGAAAATATGGCATTAGTTTTACCAAATGGGGAAAAACGGAACTATATTGGATCGAAGGCTAGTATTTCGTCTTGACTGCAAAGCTTTATAATTAAGTCAGCCAGGGTCTGGTCTTTAACCTGCCATACGGGATGTGCGCTCTGAAGCTCTTTGGTGCATTGGTTGAAGATGGGAGTTCAGCACATCCCATGGGAGACCTAAGTAGACTGATGGCCATGAGGGACTTGCAAAAGGTGAGGAGAGGGAAAGCCGCAAAATGAAGCGTGGCTTCAAAGATGAATGCCACTTCTGAATACTGTCTTCCTGAGTTTGGCTAGTGACCCATGGCAGAAGGAGAAAACTGGGACGCTTGCAAACTAAGATCCTTTTTAAACACTTTTCTGCCCTCAAAGGTTATCCAGGAGGATTCACAGACTGAGATGACTATTAGAGATGAGATTCTGATGAAAGCTTACCTCAGTTTATCAGTTATACTGTGGGACTGCTGCGCTGGAACTACTTGGGAAATTGCTTCATTTAATATTGCTTCAGTTAATTTAATGAAAGTAACTTCCTTCAGTTCCTATCACCTGCACGTCTAGGTCAATATTTAGCTTCTAATTCAATGTACTTCTTTGTCTGAGAGTAAAGTACTGTGATGTTTGTTCCATTTTCATTTTACAGTGTCCTCAGTATTCCTATCTGTTAAGACAAATTAGACCAATTAGTCCTTCAGTGTCCCTGTACATGCCTGTTTTCACATTTTGGCCTGCAGAACTGACAGTAACAATTATTCACAGTTGAGCATTGCCAGTGTTTCTGATCTTTTCTTACCAGAAACTCTAGCACATCACTCTGTTACATTTCCTTAATATTTTCAAAGTGCTTATTCTTTTTCCAGGAAGTGATAAAAAGAAATCTCCCATACCTTCTCTCTTGTTATTTCTTTCTTTAATGATGTGCATCGCAGCCTTCATACTCCATTATCTAGGATCAATTTCTATTTTTTTTCAGCATATCTAGTATAAACTGAGATGATACTGGTTTTCACTGGTGATGCTGATGGTACAATTCAAGACACTACACTGGGAACTAGACCTAGCACTAGACCTAGACTTTGAAGGGTGCTCTGTGAGCTGGACCTGGAAAACCTGTAATTTTATCTGTCTGTAGGGGGACATCTGCAAGAGGCCAAACTCTACTCTGTACTAATTACTGTAGTTTCTTAATACAAGAAATTAATCCTGAATAAAAACAAGCGTAATGTTGTGGAAGAATATGGTGGTAAGATCAGTATATGAAAGTCTCGCGTGGGAAATGTCTTGATAGGGTGCATACAATTATTGCCAGAAAATGTGAAACATAGCAATGAAGTTGAAGGTCTCCAGTATCTCATAAGAGTTTGTTTTGTGTTTGAGAATATGCAGACAAGTCCAGGAACAACGATTCTTGGAGTTTAAAGGAAATCATGGAACATAAGATAATCTCTGTTCTTTGAATAGTGTTGCCAACTCATTTGAATGCATATGCTTCCATCCATATTTTTATCACTTATTTACATGCATAGGCACACACTTTCAGCTATGCATCTGTGTTTAAAAATGCACACAAGAGCCATGTACAACTCCAAGCTTGTTTTTGTTAATATGTATATATATATATATATATATATATATCAGGCCAGCCAGACAAATAGCAATAATATTTCTCCCACTTGCTCATTCCTGGATGTCTCATTTACATATTCATGCAGCTCCAATTTTCTTTTCAAAATAAACCCCTATGAAATTATATGCCTAGGCTTACACAACACAAATCACAGAGCTCCTGAGTTTTTAATTAATTCTGTCCTCTTCCTTTTTGCAGGATGTGAGGCTATGTCATCATTCATTTGCCTTCAGCAAAGGCACAATGGCTCCAGAATGAACTCTTAATTGTGGTCAGCATTTATGTCACCACCGTCCATAACAAAAAAAAAAATTGACTGAATATCAGCTTTTTTATATTTATCTTGTAGAGCTGACTTACTGTACTATCATACTAAGTTATGTAACAGTAACAAGAATAAAATAGGATGAGTTTTGTCTTGTTTTTAATTATTTTTTAATTTTCTTTAAAACAACAAGCAGATCACAAAACTGCTGGAAAAAGAAAAGAAATGAAAGTAATCAAAACAGGCTGTAACTTAAAACCTTAGTACGTTCACAAGATTCATTTCACAGTCACACAGCCGTGCAATTGTGACCTACATGTTCTTTCTATCTGCTTTGTACTCAGTTATGCTGAGCTTTATATAAACTGAAAGGCCTACAAGGAAAAAGTTATTTCCTGAATGGTCACACAGCCTTTGTGCTGTGCCTCCAACATCAAAACACGTGCTTGTACCAACATCAGATTATACCAAGAGGTGTAAATCCAGCTCAGCTATCAAAGGAAGGATGAACCCAAAACAGAAAATAAATTAGTGGCCTAGTGTAAATCTTCCCACTAGTGCTACATATAAAATTTCTGATAGAGAAAAAAGCTCTTCTGGGAAATCCCAGCATTTGAGCATGCAGTATTTAACTTGAAACATTTTGGGGTTTGCTGAGTTTTCACAGAATGCACAAATGATCATTGTCCCGTGACCAGGGAACCAAGAATAGGATTTGCTCTCACCTCTAGAGCCCTCCCCAATGGAAGATCATAAAGAAAGGCAGAGCCAGGCTAACCCCAAGTGAAAGGATCTCATGCTGCACAGTGAAGGGACAAGGGGCAGCAGTTAGCAGTTATATCACGGGAAATTCTGATTGCCTGTAAATGTTTTGGGTTATTTTTTCTCAGTGAGGGAGTTGCCCAGTGAGGCAATGATATTTCCAGCCATGGATATTTCAAAGCTCAACTGGACAAGGACCACAGCAGTTAGCCCTGTACTGAGTAGGGCTCAGACTAGCCTAAATTGTTCTGTGATCCCTTGACTTCAGAGTGATGAAATACTGATATTTCCAATTTATTTCATCACCCAATACCTCCTTCATAGTCAGTAGAGGGAAATTGGGTGCCACTCATTTTGATCCTAAGCTGTTTAGGTTTGACAAGTTGTACCTAGAACAGCCTGTTTCTTTCCATTGGCTACAAAAGACATCTTAGCCACGTGGCTCAGGTGTGGGCACCCACATGGCAGACAACTGCATTTAGATAAGAAGAACAGCACCTATTTCACTTCCTGAGAAGATGTTTCGGCAATGGGGACCCAGAACTGACAGGCTGCCTGGCCTCAGAGGAACTTTGGTGGGATGTGGGAACCACTGAAGCCTTCAGCAGATGCTCAGTGAAACTGATATTCTCACATATTCTGAATATTCATTCTTTTATATCTCTATCATGATAGGCCATGAAGGGCTCCGCAAAGGTCCTTTTATTGAGTGAATTCATCTAAACCTGATGTTTTAACAATTTGAGTGAGCTTGTGCATCCTCTGAGGAGTTTCCAGTTTGGTTTCAGTCTCATTCAAACAAGAATTTTAGAACAATGTTCTCATGCAATTCTATTTTTTGGGAAACTTGCAGTGTCCAAATGAGGGTTGAATGCTGTAAACAGGTTCTTGAAACTGTTATGTTCGTATTCAAATGAGATGATCACTATGTTAGTCCTGCTACCAGGTCTGCAAGAAAGGGAAACTGAGCATAATAAATATTTCCATTGCAATCAATTTGTGAGCCTGACATAATAGCTAATGTAGAAAGATCACCCTGATTTGTATGTGGTTGAAATAAAAAATCATTATATTTTGAGAGATAGCTCCAGTGTAATGAAAAGGAGGGTAGAGTGTAAGCACCTAACAGACACCATGTTGAATGTGTGACCTACATCTGTTACCTCTGAAATACCATCTAAAGGGCTTTCTTATCAAGCTGGTTGTAA
>JAVJGJ010000014.1:32030226-32059442 GCA_035590215.1 Microhierax caerulescens | reverse complement strand
GCCACCGGGGCGCGCCCGTGGGGCGCGCAGCGCCGCGCCGGGCAGGTGGTCCCGCACCCCGGCTGGGGAGGGGTCGCGGCACGGGACGGGCATTTCCCCCTCGGCTTGGCCCCAACAGTCAGGGGGCTCCGCACACACGTCTGGGAAACGCGAGCGTTTGCACCTCCGGTGTTTGTGAGGGGCGGGCTGCTAAAACGCGGCTGGGCTTTCCGGGGTAGCATCCACACAGCGCCGATCGCCAACGAGTTTGTCATCATTTACAGCGTTTAGGCTTAGTATGAAGTGTTTTCTTACTTGCCTTTTTTTATTTTTTTCTTTTTTTCCCCTCCATCTAGCTTGGTTTTGATTTTGAAATGGCATTGGTGCCTCCAGATGTTCAAATGATTCAATAATAAATGTTCTCAGCACAATATTGCCCTTTTTTTTTTTTTTTTTTTTGACATGAAACTTAGCAGCAAAAGTTTTCAACCTTAAAATAATCCCTTGTTTTCTGTTTGCCATACTATGAGCAATAGTTCTAGCGAGTGGGTATATATACAGGTCAATATCTAAATCCTGTCTATTTTTACTTTCTGAAAATTATGACTATTTTTTTAACCTGGAAATGTGGGTATCTGATGATTAACAGTTATGGTTTTAAGCTAATTTAATAAGTCTTAGGAAGGATATAAAAATAAAACTGGTAAAAAAAGAAACATTTAAAATCCTGTCAAACAGAAATGGGATCTGCAGTTTCCATTAGTTCAGTTCCTTCATTTTTTGACCACGCATCATCCCAATAGTCCTCCCAGTCCTGACCTGAGCACTACTATGGTGTGGGGCTACTTGGGGCTATGTCAGAAGAGATGCCGGTGTCCTGGCCCCCCCATCATGCAGACTAGGGACCCACCTGCAGGATGCCACATCTCCTTTCCAGAGGAGAGTGAGGTGACGGGAATGACTGCAGGGCTGCCCCTCCACCTCACCCTGGTCACAACGTGCGAGTCCAGCTTCGGGAACTGGGAGTCTCCCATATTTACCAGTTTCTGTGTGGCCGTTCTTTCTGCTTTGCCTGGCAGAGCCACTTCCCTCCTCCACCTTTCCCAGCCCAGAACTGCATTTTCTGTCTTCATTTCTGTGTGTTTTGGAGAAGTCATACGCATGACATTTTGCCATTTTGGAGGGCAGGCTTGCTCCTGCAGTCTAGCTCACCGCTGGTGCATTTTTATACAAAGGACTGTAAATGCTTCAAGCAAGAAGGAGGAGGGTTTGCATGTTCTTTGGTAACAAAATGGTTTTAGTTTACATGCATTTGAAGAAGACAGTTTTGGCTTGACAGCCAGAGCTAGAAGAACCCCGAGGAACGTGTAGTTTTTGTTGCCAGGTGACTTGATATACCACCCCCCCACCCCCGCACACCAGTAATAGATAGCTTTAAGTCAGACACAGTGCTTGGAAATAGGACTCTGAGCTACAGCATCTGGGGAGATCCTCAAGCCCAGCTTCCCAAAGTTATATAGGTACCTAAATCCCACTGAAGTCAGTAGCCCTACATAATCTGTGGGGACCTTGCATGAAGATCAACTGCAATGTTATAATAGTTTTTACTCTCTGTTTCAGCAAGTTAAAGGTGGACTGGTCCAGGCTGACCCCAGCAATCATAAGCTGGGTGGACACCCCACGGGCATGTATGGGCCTCCATGGCTGCACATCCCTGCTGTATAAAATTGTACATTGTTTTCTGTCTTATGTGTCCTAAGAAAAAAAGCCCAACAAATAGACTGTGGCCAGCCTTCTTCCTCTTCTCCAGACCAGAGTCAAATTTTTGTAACTCTGCCCTTCTTCCCTCAAAGGCCCTTGCCCCAAGACTGGTGGCACAACAGACAAGGCTTCTCTAAAGAAATGCAGGCAACAGAGAGTCCTTTTGCCAGCCCCATCCTTTCATTGGCTTTGAATCCAGAGGGCTGCTCCCTGACAGTGGTGCTGCCAAGGAGAAATAAGCTGTGTCAGCTTGGGTTTGGATGCTTTCCCTCTTGGTCCCGGGCATTTTCTTCTGCAGTCATTGGAGGGCACAGGCAAAGCAGGCAGCTGCCAAGGGGAGTTGAAGGGCAGACCTGCAAAATGGCCCATCACTGCTTTGCTGGGGCTGCAGAGCCAAGTAGCTAATGGCAACTCAGGCCACGGCTGTGGTGGTGAGAGTTGCATTTGCACCTGGAAGGGGAGGCAGCCTCTCCCTGCATGGCCCCTCAGGCCCCATGGAGCTCCCAGGAGTGACCACTGCCAACCCCCCCCTTTCTGTGGCAGAAGCAGACCCACTAGCTGCACTCCTTGTTTCTCACTGTTAGAAAAGCCAAATGAACTAACTTTTGAACAGCCTTGATCTTGGTGTCCCAGTGGGGACATCCTCCCTGTGATACATCACACTGCAACAGCACCATGCCTATTGACACCCTTTCATGCCCTCGCCTCCCGGGTGGAGGATGAAGGCAAAAGAAGAAAGGTCAAAAAGATCAGATGAACAACACAGATGCAGCCCCACAACAATTCATTTAGGAAAACAGCTGCCTTTTTCCTCTGGGGTCTGAGCAATATGAAAGCAAGGACCAAAGCACTTGCATGCCACGATGCTGGTATGGAAACAGTAGTTGGCTGCAAAAGCTTCGCTTCCACAGGGATCCCAGTGCAAGAGTTGGGGAGCAACAGCCAGCTGTGTTCACCCTAAGACTCCCTGCCTTCCTCATGCTCCAGCTTTCCACAGGGAAGGTGTGGACACCCCTCCCACACCCATGCACCTTGCCAGTAATGACTGTTTGCCCCTTCTGCTGTTGTATCCTGCATCTCAAGGTCTTCCTCCCAGCTGAAAACAGAGGGCAAGGGCATGACCTGTCTGTCCAAAATTACTTGGGAGAGGGAAGGCCCTACATGTGTACTGTGGGGGTTTAAGATTTCTTTGCATTTGTGTTTCTGCCACAACTGGAGGGCTTATTTGAGGCTGGAATAGGGGCTGTGCCAGCACTTTGTAAAATGTTGGACATGTCTTGAGGATCCTCCCAGGAGGTAATGACAAGTGATACAAATTGACATGAGCATAGGCAGCATGTCTAGTAAAGCGCACTAAAATGAACATCTGCTCTTTGGTGGGGGTTTTATGTAAATAAAGTAAAAATCAGTTATCTCTGCTTTCTGTACAGTCATTGTGTCTTTGAGAGGGAAGGAAGAGCTCACTTCTCATACTGTCAATGAAACGCAGCAGTAACAGTAGAAATGGATTTTCTGTCATCTTAAATTTTCAGGTTAGGACTTGCTATCTTCTCATAAGCCCATTGTAAGTCATTAGGCTCACCTGGAGTTGCACAATCATGGGATGATTTAGGTTGAAAGTGACCTTACCAGGTCATCTAGTCCAACCTGCTGCTCAAAGCAGGACCAGCTACTTCAGGTTTCTCAGAGCTGTGTCCAGTCAAGTCCTGAGTATCTTCAAAGATGGAGAGACCACAGCTTCTGTGGGACACCTATGCCAATATTTTACTATCCTCAGAATATTTTTTTTCCCCTGACACACAGTCAGAATGCAACATGTTGCAGCACATCTTTTTCCTGGTTTTGTGCAGCTCTGAGAAGAAAGTCTTCTCTATACCTTCCCCTTAAGTAGTTGTATTCAACCATAATAACAGTCATTTCCTCTCAACAAATCTCAGCCTTTTCTCATATGCCACGTGCTCCAGCCCCGTGACCATCTTGGTTGCCCTCTTCTGGGCTTACTCTCACATGTCCAAAACTGGAGACAATACTCTGGATGTGGTCTCACCAGGTTCCGAACAGAGGGTAACAGTGATCACTGACCGGCTGGCTACACTTTTGTTTACAGAGCCCAGTATGTGTCTGGCCCTCTGCAGAAAGGGCACGCTTTGGTTCATATTCAACCTGCTGTCCAACAAATCATCCAAAGCCTTCTCTGCAAAGTTGCTTTCTATCCAGTTGACCCCCAGCCTATACTGGTGCTTGGAATGACTCTGTCAAAGATGCAGCACTGCATTTGCCTTTGTTGAAGTCTGTGATTCTTGTCAGCAAATTTCTCCAGCCTGCTGTTCTCCTTCCAAACAGAAACTCTGCCCTCCAGCTTATCAACTGCTCTCCCTAATTTGGTATCATTCATGAATGTGCTGAGAGTGCACTCTGTCCTGTCATTCAGGTCATTGATAAAGACATTAAACAATGCTGTCTAGCCCAGAGGGACACCATTGCTCCACGACCTGGCTACCAGATGGACTTCATACTAGTCTTATGCCTTTGAACCCAAAAGTCCAGCCAAATTTTAGCCCACCTTTTTGTCCATTTATACAGTCAATATCCAACCAGTTTGGCTGTAAGAAGACTATGGGAGACTGTGTCAAAAAGTCTTCCTAAAGTCAACATCTGCTGTTGTCCCATTGTCCCCTGAACCAATCACATCATAGATAAAAACAGGGTGGGTAAGGTGTGATCTGCCCTTGGTAAATCGATGCTGACCCTTCCACATTATTCTCTTGTCCTTTGTGTGCCTGGAGATGTTCTCTGTAGCCTTCCCAGGGACTGAAAGGTGACACCCACTGGCTTGTAACTTGCTGGATCCTTCTTCTTGACTTTCTTCAAAATCACATTTGTGACATTTGCTTTTTTCCGATCATCAGGAACCTCCCCTGATTACCAATGACCTCTCAAAGGTGGTAAGAAATGGACTTGCAATGACATTGGTCTACCTCTCTCAGCCCCATCCTATGAATCACATCTTGTCCTATGGACTTGTGCATGTCTGACTGACTTAGTTACTCCTCTTTGCCGAAGGTCCTGCCTTGCCAGATTTGTTAACTCCATAGACTAAAACCAAAAATGGCTGCCAACCCACAGTCATATTACCAGGCTACTAAAATCAATGGGATTCCCTCCTCTGCTTTCACATCGTTTGAACAAAACTTCGTGGCTTACAAGTTTTTTGATGTCCAATCAGGAGCAAAAGTTCAATTATAGACAGCAGTAGGGAGTGTTTGAATTTTTGCCTCCCAAAACTGCTCTATGCCTCAGACATTTTTTTGTTAAATGATGTCCCAAGTTTTGTTTTGCTTTTTCCCCTGCAAAACCCAGAAAACAGATGAAATACTTTAGAACCATGGGATGCAAAATACATTCAACTCCTGACTTAAGTAAGGAGCCTGTTTATCATCACCAGGCCTTCTAACCTGTCATTCAAAGGCTCTGTGGAAGGGTCCACAACCTTCATTGTCGTGTCACCCTGAAGATCAAATAATTCTGATGCCAATATGCTGGTTTTGAATGAGCGTGTGATGATGACTGGAGAGCAGGAACAAATGGCTGCTAAAAGCAGAGATATATAGCTGGGAAAAGAATTTAGTTGTGAGTTTTTAGCAAACACATGAGATCACTTTGAATATTCAAAAGAATACTTGTTACTTTCCATATAGTCTTGCTAAAAATTATTTTATATTGTAACAAAAGCAAAAGCATTGCACCAAAAGCAGACCATGGACCAGTTATCTGAGTGCTGTTGAGGGAGTGAGAAACCTGAATTTGATTTCCTGACCCACTGTAGTGTGAGTCACTTTGTCAAGATACTTTATCTGTGTACTTTAATAGTTTTGAGAATGTGGAATTATATTTCTTCATTGGTAAGATTATGATGCTGTTAATAACAGCACTGTGCTTTGAACTACTTGGATACTCCGCTACTGGTAATCCTATCAATATCATAATATAAATTAAATAGAAATGAAACTGCTTCACTGCAGACTGCTTTATCCAGTCTAAATGCAGCCCTTAAGATCAATAGCTATTTTTGCTCATTTTTAATGTACAATTCCCTATTCTTTCGTTGTTTGTTTTTTTCTTCTGCCAGTAAATACTGCCGGAAGGGTCACACCTTAGAATCAGCCTGTCCAAACAGGATTTACCCTGCCACTCCCCTGACTTCTTCCACTTTAAGAACTACTCTGACTATATCTGTGTAGAATAATACAGCTTTTTAATACATGCCAATGGAATATTATATTCATTTATATCACAGCTCAGTGTCCTGTCTGTATTTTACTATCAGGAATATAATTCTTTGGTCTGAAAATGAATTTCCAAAATTATAGTCATGGTACTGTTGGCCATGGCTGGCTATTATGACCATTGCTTGGCTTTTGAACAGGATGGGAACTATGCCAGGGAAGTAATTATTCCAAGTAAAGAAGAACTCAACCCTTTAGAAGAACAATTCCTATTGTAAAACTGCATCTATGATTTCTATGCTGCTATAATCATGCAACGCAAAAGCAATGGCATGGGATAGATGGAATAGAGATAGATGGTCAGAACATCTGTCTTCTGTTCCTGGGTGTGGTGTCCCTTTCTTCAGCTCTAGCACAGGCAATCTCTGTCAGCTTGTTTCCTTGGAGGGATATTTTTTATTAGCTGTGGGTGATGTTCTTGATGATGTGTGAAATCTGTGCTGAGGTACTTGATTAAAAAACAGCCATTTTTTCTCTTCTTGAGGCCTGTTTCAATCTTTGCAAAACAAAATTTCTATCTTGAAGCATGGTTTGTGACCAAACAAAGTTCAAACATTGCTTGATTAGACAAGTTGGAGAGTGATTCCTGTTACTAGAAGGGGGTTCAGAAGCCGCTCCCAAACCTAAATTGAGTCCTAATATGGGGCTCCATGCTGCAGAGTGAAGCACAAGATTGATAAGGTATTATAAAGTCTATTTTTTTCCCCTCAGTCATTACTTCAGCGTAAACAGATTGCAGTGCTTTGTATGGGGAGGAGTGTGAACTTCAGGAGCTGGTGAGCCGTCAGAGATGATAATAGGAGTTTCTGGCTGTGGATAAAGACACACACACAAATCCTCACTGCAAACAGAGTACAGCCTGAGCTGCAAATATGAATGTCATTGCTCCGTGCTTATTTTCATTTCTAGCCAGTAAAATAATTCACTATGTCAATAGTACATGGGAGGCATGGATGCTAATTTACATTCCTTTGTAAAGGGTTTCAGATGATTATACTTCCCTCACAGCCAATCCTATGCTAATGAGAACTCTCTGATTCCAAAACACTGCCAGGATTAATGTTCGTGGACTCTGCACCAGGGTAAATGACCTGTGGCATAGCTTTAATTAAGGAAGACAGCCACATAATTAGAATAACAACAGCTTACTATCAATTTCTGCAGCAAGTCTCAGCCCCCGGGTGATACGTCATTTGTGTGCACCGCCTGCATGTGGGTGGACTACTACATGAAAGGCCCAGAAAAGAAAGCTTTGTCATTTCTAAATGGATATTACATAAACTGTACTCTTTGTGGAATCCCTGAAGCAGCAGTTGCAGCTTATTATTGCAAGAAGAGGAACAGAAACCAGCGTTGCACAACACAGGCCTGAGGAGAGATTCACATGAACTGATCCCTGCTCTTTCGGCCTGCCTTTCTGAGCAGATGTAGTAAAAGATTTGGTGATGTTTCAGCCTAGGAGCTGACAGCTCTCTGGAGAGCAGACTACACATCAAAATATCTGGATGCCTGGCCCCTCTCCTCTCCTCCACACTTCGTATGGCATGTTTTACAGGGATGAAGCCTGCCCTGGGTATTTTAGGCTGTGTTTTCACTTGTCAACTATAGAAATTCCTGTGTGATCAGGGAGCTGGTTAGAAAAAATAAGTCACCATTATCCATTAACCATTGTGCTTTCCAGAGAAAGCTCTGTATGAGGGTGATTTTGTCTCAGCAGCCTGGCACTGAAGAAGCTGGGTATGGACCCATCTCTGGCAGTGACTAACTTCCCTTTGTGTGTTTGCATGGCACCATAGCCAGATAAAGACCTGCTTTTTAAACGTAGCCACAAGGCACAGTCCATAGCCATGGACTCAAACTCTTTTACAACATAGATTCTCTAAAACTGCATTTTAGACCCTCCCCAAGCCCCAAATCTGGTCCTATAGTAGCTCCTGTGGGCCTTTGCTATCACCTAAACTCTCCTGACATGTCATGACCAGAGCCTCCTGCCAGCTCCTGTCCCAATGACTACATACAACTCCACTATTCCTCTGACCCTCCACCCATCACCTCAGAATATGTCGATTTCACTGCCTTGACAGCCTGCCCAGCTATCCCATACAGCCACAAAACAGAAGGAACCTTCAGGGGTCATTTAATGTTGTCCCATGGCAGCATTCACAATGACGGCAGATGTCTTACTTGCTTGGCGAAAATGTTACCTGCAGTCTTCCTAGGAAGTCTATTGTTGTGTTTCACTGTCCTTGCAGTTAGAAAGGTTTTTCCTCACGTTTCAATGAAATCGTCATTGCTTCAGGTTAAATATTGTCCTTTGTAACGCGAATACTGCAACAATTATTTCCTTTGTTATTTGCAGCAATCTTTCATGTGCTTGAAAACAGTCACCATGTCCTTTCTTAGATGTTCAGTCATTCTCTTTGTTCTCCTTGATGTCTCTACATGAATTCGTATCTTTTCTAAAGCAGTATCTTTACCTGCTTTGGTTACTTTTGACTTCAGCTTCAAGTTTCCCTGAATTTTAGATAATATTTTTTTTTTGTCTCTGTCTATGCTCACAGGAGATTGTAGACCCTACAGAAATAAAAATAAAATGTTGTTATGATTATAACATGTAACAGTAACAAGGACAAGAATAATTATAGCAACATCTTAGCTGTTTAATGGCACGTCAGTGAATAAGGTGGTACAGAGATAAATGAAAGCAGTCAGGCTTTTCATATGATATCCAGATGAGTTGCCTCATTGTCAGGCCTTCCAACCTTAAAAAATAACATTTCAGAGATCTGGTTGCAACATGACACATGACTGACTGATGTTCTAATTATTCCGGTGGACAACAGACTTGTTCCTACAGAACAAGAAGGTAATTATTTTTGCTTATAATAAACTCCTCAGATTTCACTATTAACATCTGATCTTCATCATTTACACAAGCACAACACACAGACAGTGAATAATTATGTTAACACCCCAGTGTTATCAGAAGCGGGGTTTTATTCTAAAGTAATACTTCATTAGTCAACATTGTAATAAAGAACAGAGTTAAGTGCAGTAAGCTCAATTATGAGTTGTGCAACTGTGATTGCTTCATACAGAAAATCAGGGAGCCTGTCGGTTTTCCTGATCCTCTGTGATTGGGATAGTGTTTCTGTGTGAGTAGGACAGGTTTTCACTACAGAACCAGCCCAAACTCTCAATCTCTTCTTGGTTTGTCTGTCTTCCTAGTGTGTAGAAAACAAAACTTTGCTATGATACGGCAATATAGGCTGACAAAACAGTTTTTCCTAAATGATATATTATTGTGTATGAGCTGCCTACTTCATGGTGTCAGGCAGTTACAGACAGACAACTTCACCTGTGCTTGCCTGGAGAGGACTCCTAGAGGGTTGGCTTCCAAATGTTTGGACCAGCAGATCAATAGCCTTCAAGCTTTTCATGGATCTGTGGCCCATCCAATAGGAAAATCAATAATATTTACTATTTAACATCATTCAGCAGATCAGTTATGTTCCTTATGGGCCATGTGCCATCTGCTCAGTTTGTGAGCCAGCACCCCTGACCTCTCAGGGCAAAAATCTGTGGGATGTGCCCCAGACACACATGCACAAGTACAAAAGCACTGAGGATAACAGGGAAAGCTGCTGGCCACAGCCATGCTCACTGCTGCATTAGGCTATATCAGATGCCTTATCAGACCAGCCACTCCCCTGGTTAAGCGAGAGGTAAAAATATGCGTGCACTGTTAATATGAGGGAAAAGGTAAATATGGCATTCACAAATGTTCAGTTGTTTGTGTACTTCTTACACCAGAGCAAGCTGCCCTTCCCAAAGTGAAGTTTGGGGTTTTCTTTATTGGGGTGTGTTTACCTGCACCTCTCCTCTCTTTGGGATTTCCCGTCTTTCATATCTGCTTCTTCCTTGCTTTAGGCCATATGCATGACTAACCTATCCTTCCAGATCAGATGGGTTAAACACAACTCCTCCCTGAAACCTTCAGCTCCAGTCCTCAGACCTGCCAGGTCGTGTCTGTTTTAGCATGAAGCTCCCACCTGGCTCCCTTCCTATTCACCTTTGTTTAATGCATTTAAAATGCAGAGCGGTGGGGTCCCTCCCACCCCACGATATGCCATGCAGGTACAGCTCGTCAGGGAATCCTCTGATCTGCTGACAGCTGGGGTAGGTAAGGCAGGTCACCCAGGCACTGCGCTGTTGTCCTGATTGCATCTTCTTCAATGGAGCCCTTTTGGGGTGCGCGTGATCCACCAGGAGCATCTGGAGCTCCTCACCATCCTGTGACCCAGTGTGGCAGCAGGAGGAGATGGGCTGCTGTGCCATCTCAGCTTACTGAAATTCAGATATGTGACAAGGCAGACCTTGGGGTGGGAGAAGGTGGCGGGCTGATGGACAAACACATTCAGCCACTTAAGTAGGCAGAGGTCACTGCCCGTGCAGTGCTTCTGGGCAGTGATAGCAATGCGGATGGGGATTTGGGCAGAACGTCCGAGTGTGGATCTCATTTATAGACACATGACCTCACCAGCAGGCTTCTTTAGTGCTAATTTGTGGTGCAGGTTAGGTGATGTTCAAGGGATTATCTAGAAATTGTTGCTTAGTGAAAGCAGCTGTCTAATAAAGTAAAAGTTATCTTTACTGGGATACCTTCTAGGAGATTGCATTTATTGGAGAGTCATTATGGGTTTATGAAGAGTTTTACCTTGTGAAGATTAGAGAACAATCACTGCAGGTGAAAGACACTAAAAGTTCAATTTGTCTCAGCCTGCGGAAATCTTTTACAACAGATCAGGTGAGTGATGGCTTGGAAATGGCCTTTCTTTCCATCGACTATAACGGGGGCTTAGTCTGACTGGCTCACATGTGTATGCCAGAAGTTGAATAAGCCAAATCCCACACTGAAAGTACAATAACCAAACCTAAATCTAGGATATGGATTCCTATGTCTCCCACTGCTGAATGAAGTGATATGATCCTTCTGTTATGGGGTATGGCCATAAATACGGAACCATTTTCCAGTACTGTCTTTTTAATATGCTCTGAATTAGAGATCCGTACCCCCTTATTCCTCTACCTTCGTATTGCCCCGGGTCGTCATGGAGCACTGTACCAGGGACATGTTCTTCCTACTCTTTGACCACGTGTGAAAGCAGAAGATCCCCGCACATGACAGACACTTTCCCCAAGCAGGTGACTTGTTCAGCCCCAAGCCAACCAGCCAGAGGACAATAGTTTTGCTCCGTTACTCAGAAACTTGCTGTGGACAGGCAAAAGCAAAGGGAAACGCCATCGGGCTATTCTTCCCGTACCACAGGCAGGGAAAGCACCAAGGAAAACAAGTTCATGGCACCCATTTTGGAGATATCTGATCTAAATGAAAAATCCCAAATGTCAAAAAAGTCTTGCTCATTTGTACATCTTAAAGCCAGGGCAATGTCTATTTGAACATACTTGTAGCGTGTTCGCTGTTGGCTTCTGTTCTCAGGTCCCCATGGAGTCCAGCTGCTCATCCCAGTGCAGGCTGATGTTAAGTGTCACTGGATCATGGTGGGAGCATTTCTCCCCAACATTGCCCTGGGGTGGACAAATGCCACCCCAGGCATTTGGAAGGTGAGGAAAGGACCCCTTGGGCTTTTGCACTGCTCCCGTGGTTGACTCTACTCTCTGCAAGTGGAACAAAACATCGGACTGCTCTCATACATGCAAAGTGAGCTGACTGACCTCCACCACAGTGAGACATCTCCATGTTTCCCAAGGCTTGGCAGGACATTGTTTACTCTGAATCAGGGAAGATTTTGGTCTAAAGTACTTGCTTCATGGGAAGCAGGAAAAACAGACGAGGAATACACATTACTGAAGGAGGAGGATAAACTATGCTAGTACAGATTGTCTTTGCCCTGATTTCATTGCTTCACAGCAAGATGAATTACCTATCACATCAGGAAGAAAATCACTCTCCCTTTCAAGAAGTTAATCTGATACCATGCTATGTGTGTGTCAGGACCTGTGCTGAGATTTGCACTGGAAGGGAGTGTTGGACTTTGTGATTTGTGAATCAGCATTTGATGCCTCGTGCCCTGTTTAAAATAGGCACTTTTTATGAAACGTATCTGTGCCTATATTTTCTTCTACCCACAAATAGAAAAAAAAAATGAGGGGGGAAAAAAGGATATGACAACATCTATCCTTAGGAACACCAAAAAAACCTAAGTATAAGCAGCTGAAATTGATCCTTGTACCTATTCCCTAACAGTGGCTATTCTGCCACTGCACAGACACCATTTCAACCATCCAGTTCAGAGAAATGTGGTGCAAAGAATTTCAGGTTTTTTTCTCCACAAGATAGGTGATCTGGACTCACTTGGGCAGGAGTTTTCAGGAGTAAAAGCCCCTGTAAAATGGCAACCAGTGTAAACTGCTTTGAGGATGTGTACTCTTTCCCTAAGATGGAGCTGGGCAAACCCCCTTCTTCCTCAGAAGCTCCTTTGCTCTCAGCTGAACTGGCAGTGACATGAATAACAAGGCAGGACCAAATCTGAGATAAACTGAATGGACCTGTTTTTTACATTTCTGTCATTGCCAAGATATATGAACAACATTTGCTTTGAACTTTATCATGCAGAACAGTGCAAAGGACTCTGCAAACAGGTAGGAACTCTGTCAAACCAGAATGATGGTTTTGCTCTCTCATCCTCTCTGAAATAAATCAGTTCACACAGAAACAGAGCAAGAAAGAAGGAGTCCCACTTTCTAAAAATATTGTTTTCTCTCCTTTATCTTCCATTACTGCATTGAATAAGAAACAATTGGGCTGTCTTTCAGGATGGTAAGAGTGCTGATGAGATTAGCCTTCGGTCTAGGACCCTCCTGGTTTTCCTCTTTCCTTGGAACAGGATATAGTGCCAAAGTCATCTCTGTTTGAAGAACAAAGGACAGAATGATAATCAATTCATGTTATGAGTGCTTTTGCAATGCTTTCTCATCCTAATTCCCGACATCCCCACATGACTCATTCTGCCTTCCTGCTGTGAGTGCTACTGGTCCTACATGTGAAATTAAACTCTGGAAAGCATTTCACAGCAAGAGGGGTTCGCTCTTTGGATTCAAGCTCTTTTTTTTTTTTTTTTAGGAGGCATACGTTTAGTTTGTGTTTAAAGGCTAACTGGTTTCACTTGCTAAACCTGCTCTTATTTATAGGCAAAGCTGCTGTTGCAGAATATGATTCATCAAAGCTCAGAAAGGGTAGATGAGGTTACACACTCCACTCCTTTGCCAGGACAAGCTCATACACAGCTGTCAATTCTGTGTCTGTTGTAGTAAACATTTGAGGCAATAGGATATCCAGCACTTCTTTGGGAGACTTTTGGCTGAAGAAGCAAATGATGACTTTTGTCACATTTCTCCTCATTTTACTTTTTCAGATCCTGTAGTGTCTGTACACACAAAACTTATTATCGAACTAGCATAAATATGAAGCTCACAAGGAGGGGAAAACAAATGGCTCAACAAGCCGCAGGCACTGTATTAGATGTAACGAAATGGCTGAAAAGGCTGTTTTTTCTGGAATCTACACTAACCTCTTATCCACTTAGACCTCTGTCATTCTTCCATCTGCAGCATTCACTGTAACTTGTTAAAATTAAATCAGGCTTTTTGTTCCTGTGATCTATCCATGAGTTTTTTTCCTTCTCATCTTAAATCCAATCTAACAGAGAACTCACTTTACTTGTACTCAGATCAAGTTCTCCTTTAGAAAAGACTCTATTTTTCAGTACCACTATTGTGGGCTTCAATTTACTTTTGTCGTGCTCCACTTTGGATGCATTGGATTCCTTCTCTTTCAATACAGCTGATTTAATCTCCCTCTTTTCCCTGCATCAGGTATCTGGGAGCAATTGGGATGAATTTATACTCCTTTTTGGTTTCACACTTCTGCTTCATTTTCTGACTTTGGCTACAGGGACGGAGAGTTTTGTATTTTCTTTTCTAGAGCTCTTAGCACAGCGACAGCTTCAATTTTCGTGTGCTGTTGGTGTGATTTAGGAGTTTTGCATTTTTCCCCCATTAGCTGTCAGTGTCAATCTTTTCACTGTGACAGAAATGTTCCCTTCCTCTGATGACATTAACTGTAATATATGTCACAGTTTGCATATTGTTTAGAACTGTGTTACAGCTTCATTCTGACTTGCTATGAAAACTCAGTTATCACATTTTGCTTTACAACTTCATTGAGCCAAGTTCTTATGTGTAGATATAGATTTAAATACATGGTTACATTTGGATAAAACAAATGGTCTTAAACATACCTTTAAATTTGCAGGTAAAGAAGCTTTGCAGAATTGAGACTATATACTGTAGTGAAAATAAATGGTTTAAAACACAAGACCATAAGACTCGTCTCTATTTTTGCTCATCCCAAGGCCCTTTTACAAAGCAGGGTCACTGCAAATTAGAATTTGCAATTCTTTATTTTAGCTTGAGCATAATCAAAAGACTCAGAACAATAACATGAACCTCAGATATCCTGGGCAATAGAGATGTACAAAGCGGCGCTGGTGAGGCAACACCAGGTGGAGTTTATTAAACTGTGAGCTCTGGAGCAATTAGGTGCTCTCAGCAGATTGGCAGGGCTGGAGGGATTTTTTTAGCTGATTTTTTTCCTGTGCTGTTTATTAAATCATAAATCTACTAGCTGGGATCATAGAAACATGTACAGCTTTCACTACATTTATTACACCTTGGTTTGCAAGGGAAGGTCACCAATGGCTCTTACACACAGAATTGCATTGTGCAGGAACATGGTTATTACATGTGGTCTCAGAGCATTTTAAAGTCATTTGCATTAAGAAAAAACATGGCTACAGTAACTTCACTACAGAAACATACATGTGCAGTAAATACATGCAAGTATATACACAAGTCTCATAATGCTTTGTGAGAGCTAGTCTGTATCCTTCTGTTCTGTCGATGCATGAGAAATGTAACTCATATTTAAAAAAGGCTGCTGTGTCCATTTTTGGCCATGCTGGATTCCATAGCATCCTGCAGACATAGATGGATTAGTGTTTGATCTCATTCTCTTTTCTAGGTGGCACTGGCAATCTGTGCTATAAATTCATGTGGTGCCTGGAGGGTCTTTTTCATTTTATTCATTTGAGTTCCCCACTAGCAGTTCTGGTTCAAGCTACAAACCTGCACAGCAAACCAATTTGTAACCTAGGCAAACTGCAGAACTGACATCCCAGAAAAGGAGCCCAGGAGGTGGTGAACATATTCTGAAGCTCTGAAATTAAAAAAAAAGCACAAAGAAAGAAAATAAGCTTTAAAAACCCAAACAACAACAACCAAACAAAAAACCAACAAACACAACACACACCCCCAAATGTATAAATGTTTAATTTCCTTTAGTGCTATCTTAAAATGGAGCCATCCCACAGCTAAAACAAAACTGTTTTAGAAACTGTGTTAGAAACAATTAGTTCCACAACAGGGTATACTATTTATCTGCATCTGCTTAAGGTTCAAAAGACTGCCTCTGTCTTGTAACAGGTCGGGACAGGACCATGATACTCATTGGGAGATTGTGTGTGTATGTACATACATACATATGTGCATGTATAAGTACATGCATGAGTACACATATTATGTGTATGAGTGAAAATCGATCTGTGTGTATGCATGAGTATATAAGTGTACACGGTTCAGGTATGTCCTGGCATGTATGCTTATATATCTAAGTCAAGTCAAATAAATTTATGTGTGTGTATGAAATCCAAATATATAATTGTATATTTCCTTTTACTCTCCCTGTGGACATTTGTGTGCTTATTTTCCAAGATACAGCGTTAGTTAAAATGATAAGGGTCGGCTCCTCTTCTTTTGGAAGTAGGACCAATGACTTGATGCTGGCTCTGACACCCTGTGACAAACGTGGTGGTGTATCTGCGTAGGAAGCACTCTGAAGGCTGGCATGTACAGTCAAGAACAAAGATACTACTATGTCCTTGGTCATGCACTTACATACCACAAGTGCATCCATTTTTGTACAACAAAAAGTCCATCCAGTCAATCCATCCAATACACCACCAGCTGATGGCAGCTCAGAACAGACATAGCTCTCTGTCCATCTTCCACGTGCCTCTACAGCTGGGTAAGCAGAATAAAAGCTATGCAATACAAATGCTGCTCCCTTCGGTGCTGTCACCCTGGGTACTTGCCCTGACCATCTTAGTCCTTCCTGGAGGAATTTCCACCCTTCCAAAGGCATGAGTGCTTATCAAAATTGCCCTTCTCTGCGTTGTGTTCCCATTCACAGGGTGAGGAGGTCCAGAAAGAGGACACTCCTAGCCCCATCATCACACTCATTAGCCAAGATGTGTTTGTGAGGCTTAGTCAATCGTACAGGAGGGAGATGGCTCAGAAGTTGGTTACATAATTACAGAGCATTTCAGAATATCTTTTCAAGCTAAGGCTTACATCTGAGTTTGCAGGGCTTCAGGAACTGGGGGAATTGTTCTCTGTAATACCAACTAGCTTTTTTTGTCACAACACTTAGCTGGAAATACAGCAACAGCATAGATGCAACCAGGAACTATCAGAGGATTAGCAATAGCTTTACACACAGCCTCAAATTCCCCGTGCAAGTACAAGCCCTGGATACAGGAGATAACACTAGCAATATTTTTCATTTTAAAGTGGCCTTGGTGGCGTGACAGAAATTCTCACTGGTAGATAGTGCTGGTGTGTGATGTACTTTCTAACATTACTAGTGGGAGCGGGATGCGCAACAGGGCCACACATTTTGAAGCAGTGCCATTAATCTCCCAACTGTAAGCGCCCATGTAATATTTAATCTTTCAGCTGGAGTCGCTCTGTAAGGGTGAACTCACTCCTAGAATCATTCAGCTTGGCTCAGCTCCATTCAGATTCTGGACAAACATCAGCATATTGCAAGGAGTGTCTGGTTGATGTAATAATTCAACAAAAGAGGATTTTCTTCTGTGATAAACTGGGCTGCAGGATAAACTAAATAGTGTATTTAAAAAACTAGAGCCAGAGGAAAGCAAGGCTGCCAGGTGAAAGTCTCAAACTCTTGAGCATAAATCAAGTCTCAGAAAGCAAGAAGAAATAGTGACAGAGCACGAATCAGTACGGAATGGTCATTATTGTAATTGTGTGGGTAAGAAAGGGGATGGATAGCTGCGTACTGGAACTATCTCTTCCTGCTAAGTACCCTTTCCTAACACTGCGACAAAGTCCATTAACATTAATGGAAAACTTCCAATTGACACAAGTAGCCTCTGAACAGGCTTATCACTACTATCTGGACAAGAATCAAACTTCAAGCCTGCACTAACAGTAAAGAGATAGTACAGTTGTCTATACTGATGCAAATAGGTACATGAAATCATATGTCCCGAGGGTCTGAAGAACCATCAATTCTTCGCAACGGTTTTGTCTCCCATTAGAAATTAATTTAATTTCATCAAATATCCTTTGGAGAGAGGATACCAGGGGTCTATTTAGTCAGGTCTCATAAGTTTCCAGGGAAGATGAAACTACATGGAAGACAGAGTAGTTTTGCAAGTGGTTTCTAAGACATAACCCAGAAGGTCAGCTCTGCTGAATGCTAGCAGGGCTTGGTACTGCTGTGTTCTGGATTTTGTGGCTGTGCAGCAAGCTGTTCCATTGCCATGGGACTGAGGGTGGGCAGAAGTGAGAAAGGCAGTCCCAGTTCCTTCCCAGTAAAAGTTCAGCCCATCTTTATTTTTGATTATTCCATCAACCTTTTGCCCTTTTGGTGGCCCTGCTTTCAGGAAACGAAAACGGAAGCTGCTGTCTCTTTTGAGCCAGGCCATCAGCGGCTCTCAATAAACAGTCCTTTCTACCAGTGCCAAATATCAGAGAAAGGGCTATTGTGACAGAGCAAGTCAAGGTGAGATCAGATGCTCTGGCTTAATTGCTGCTCCAGCTTGGCAAAGGCTCTCCTTACAATCACAACATTTGTTTTGAAAGCAAGACAGTAGCTAGGAGAAAGGACTCTCCAGCTCATTTTCAGGAAACAGATGGAGAACTGGGCTTGTACTGTACTTCTTGATAGATTGTACATGGTACTGCTGAACACTCGGTTCAAAGATTGCATTAGCCTTGACAGGTGGCTCTTCCCAACAGATGATAATGCAGCATTTAGCATCCCTGCTCTGCTTTGCTAGGTCACTTCCTCAGGAGAGGCTGAAACCCAGGAGAGCTGGCAGCAAGATCGTGATGGCCAAGGAGTTCCCGTGGTTGCCATGCACACCCTGCACAGGCTCCCAGCGCTGCTCAACCTCCCAGAGTGGAAGTAGGCACTTCATCTTGTCATTACAGCTAGGACCAGAAAGGATCAGTAGTGCGCATCACCCCCATCCTCAGTGGGGTGGTTTCTTCCTGTGGTTATATCTCTTATCATAATAGAGGGTGGAGGCACTTTTGAGATAGACTGGAGGGTATTGTTCTTTGGGGTGAATAAGAGGTCCGGATTACATGTGAGCCTCTCTAGGCAGTATCAGTGCAAAGGGACAAGACAGCACCTGCCCCAAAGAGTTTATGGTATTGATCAGGGGTCCTCAAACTTTTTAACCAGGGGGCTGGCGCGTGGATGAAGTGGCAGGCAGTCATCTGCAGCTGCTTGGTTCCCCCCCCAACACCCACTGGGGGTTGGGTGGGTTCTGTAAATACCAGGGGGCCGGATTGAGGACCCTGGGGGGCCATTTCCGACCTGTGGAACATAGTTTGAGGACCCCTGGTATTGATGATGGTTAGAGGCTGGGTGGAAAAAGGCTGGTGAGCAGAGGCACAAAGATCTGCTGGGACCATGGTGCTCAGTGTTGCCTTTCATTGGAAATTGGGATTGGGGAGTAAAGCGGGAGCAGGATGTGGGTGCCTGTGCCCCATCAGGAATCGTTGCACAGCTGGGGGCACACCTGGCCTAGGAAACCAGAAGCCCTCCTAGGTCCTCCCTCTTCCACAGAAACAGCCATAGAATAATGGAGCTGCCTCAGGGAGCTGGGACCTGACCATGGGCCACCCAACCCTCTTACTGGTGCTTCCAGGTGTTTCCCATAATTGCTGCCAGGATGTGCCCATTACATCTTACTTGCCCCCTCTTGACAGGTACTTAAAAATGCACTAAAGTACATTTTAGTACCTTGCCAGGTACTAAAAAAACTTAAAAATCCAGAGTGGCAGTAATTTAGTATAGCTTCATCCAATCATCAGGATATCTGAGAGTTTCAGCCCCTCATTTGGCACTATTTGTTGTGACAATTGAACAAAATACTACTGTGTGTATACACACACACACACACACACACACACACATATAATGCTTGTCTTAATGTAATGCTGAGTACAACTGAAAGAACCAAGACATGAACTCAAAGGAAAAGTTCAGAGGCTAAGCGCAGCTTTTAAGCCTTAGGAAATGCTGAAATGGAAACAAAGCAGGAATTGTCAAACATGTAGGAAATAATTTCTGCTTCAAATTTATTGAAGACATTGGAATTAATCCAAAGAGGAGCCGGTCCATTAAATCACTTAAGAGTGTCTGCACGGAGTCAAATCAAAAGTCTATCAAGACAGTGCCATGTCTTTGACAGTTATTGGTAACAGGTGTTGAAAAAGAACATAAGAAGGAGAGCAAGGAGAGTGGATCTAGCTAACCTGTAATAAAATCTGTATGTTGGGGACTTCTGGACCTATTCTCTACAATGAGCTCACCTTATCCTTTCAGACCCAATGTTCACAGTCTCTTTCATTGACCTGTTTTACTTTTGGCATTCCAAAAGTTTATGGCAGTGAATTTATGGCAGTGAAAATTTTATGACCGTGACTCTCCTTGCTGAATTATGGGCTGTGTGAAAGAGTGTTCCCTTTAGTTTGCTTGAAATGTTCGTCTTGATCATTTAATTTGGTGTCCCCTGCTCCTTCCCTGCAGTGAGCAATTGCACACTTTCTGGTCTGTCTGGAAAGCTGCATGATTTTAGGTTTCACCTCATTCTCTTTTCCAGATTGAAGAATTCCAGCCTGTTTACTTTCTCCATAAAGAGGAGCTGATCACCTTTTTGACTCCATCTGTGCCTTTTCTATAGTTCAACTTTAATGCCTCTCAAGAATATAAGTATCCTGCCGCACCCATATAAAGCACCTTGCACGTAGGTGTTGCCATCCCCTGACCCAGCTGACATTACAGTCAGGAGGAAATTGCAAGATGCAGAATTTCTGCAGGTAGAGTTTATGTAAATGGGTACGTTTTCTGCATTGTGGACTGGGAAAAAGATAATTTTGCCATCTCTGCCCCTCCACCAGAGTTATCTATTTCTAGTTAGCACAGGCAATACAGCTGCCTGGTGACATTGCACTATTCAAGGCTGGGCAGGGCAGAGTTAATGGCAGGAGACACTTCAATGAAAATCGAGCACCAGGAAAGGAGTGATGTGTTTGGATTTGCTTTATAGCCTAAGATGCAAAGCAGGTAGGAATACTGGACCAATTCCAGCTGTATTGCACAGCAGTGTCCAAAGATACCAGCACTAAAGAGCCCTTTTATTTCCTGAGCCATGCCTCAGTCGTCAGGAGAGCTTGTTCAGTGGGCCTGAAGCCAAAAGGCCCAACCGCCTGACTTTCCAAAGCTGATGTTTACTGTCCCTTGTATCACAAAGCTACTGCCTGGAGAGCAGCTGGCCGAAGGTGTCTGGAACAGTCCCAGCCACCGTTTCATAAGAAACTCTTTCTACATCTCTGCTTTCCCACAAAGGCTCATATTTTATGATTGCTGGTGGGCAGGAGGCTGATGAAATGCATAGCTGATCCGAAAACATCAAAAAGCAAGAGGCAAGATTTAAAAATTATACCAGTCATGGTTACGCCTGTGAAATACGTGACACACACAGTCATTGCGCAAGGAGGAACAGCAAATGCACTGCCCCCTCCGCCGGCGGGTGTCCTGCCTGTGGTGCAGTGGGTGGGAGTCTGGGTGGTTAATTTACACCTCACTAAAACCCAGATTATAAATTCATTGTCCTCTCCCTTCCTCCTCCTCTTCCACATCCTCTCCGGAATGCAGAGCTGAATTGTACCAGAATCATTTTGATTACACGCTTATTTTTGAAAAGTCTCAAACTTCATCTTCTTGTGCCTGAGACCTAAGGTTGTCTGAAACAGAATCCCCCTTTGAATCAGAAATGGGCTGAAGTGCAGTGAAATGCAGCAGTGTCAACTCTGACACCCTGCGAACTGTGAACTCTGCCTCTCTCCTGGTGGTCCCTTTCAGTTTTGGGGGGTGGAGGTCAGGAGTGAAACCAAATGAGCCAACACCTTGCTGGTTCCCGGTCCCCATGAAGAAATGTGGGATTTGGCTTTCCCATGCTCTCAGCTTGGCAGACAAACACTCTCCTGCAAAAAAAACCCTGAAGAGCAATGAAAGCTGGTGAGTCAGTAATTACTCACCCCATTGACACTTAGCTACATGCTGCCTCTCTGTGCCACCTCCTTTGCCCCTAGGTCATGGATCAGGGAGGGTTACAGACCTGCTGTGTGGCTCTTTCACCTCCGCTGATTACAGTCATCATCATATGGGCTCTATAGCCCACCTGCATGCATCTGCCTGGGGATGGATGCCATGGCTGCCCCTTCTGTCCATAACATGTGTAGATGCAGTGCGTGGTGGCCTTGGCAGTCCTGGGTTAAGGTTGGACCTGATGATCTGAAAGGTCTTTTCCAATCTAAATGATTCTAAATGATTCTATGAATCTGTGTTGGTAAAGTTGCTGGGGGAGCACTAGTGCTCAGGAATTTCTTGAGGTTGATCGAAAGGAAAGCAGATTACAAAGGTGATTTTAAAAGTTGCATTGTGACCGAAAGGCTGTGTCCTTTTTTTCTGACTCTCCTCTGATGTTCACAGCCCATGCCAGGAAAAAAAAAAAGAAAAAAAGTATTGCTTAGACTCTGAGTCCTGGCTGTACCAAGGCCAGTTTATCCCAGTTTGTTGAGGATGCCTCCTTTTGCTATGAACTGAACACCAAAAATCTCCAAATACTCAAGCACCACAGATTGCCTAATACATTCCTTGGAGTGCTAACGGGAAGGGAAAGGTCTGGTACAGGTCCCATTTGGGTTTCGACGCATTAGGGTTATGCAGGTAAGAGACAGAGCTGTTGGATTTTCTGGCTCACTTTCTTCATCATGAAAGGTGCAGAAGACACAGCAGCCCATGCCATCACAGGGTGGAGGTATTTATATGGAGCACCCTCAGCTTGCGAGGTAGGTCTGAGCTGCTTGTGAGCCATCCTCACCTGCTGGCCAGCTTCCAGCAGATGAGAAACGGACTTTTGCACAAGCAAGACCAGGATCCCATTCTGCTAGAAGGATTTTGTCAAAACTTCCCAAATATGAGGAGAATGGTCAAATGAGGAAAACACAATGTTTTAGAAGAACTCCAGCCTCTTAGGGCTACCTCAGCTGCCTGAACATTGCTGTGCATTGTAATGGCGAGACAGTTGTCAACAGGGTTGCTCCTCAGAGACAAACAGAGGCAGCAGTGTTTATTTCGGCTGTTACAGGGGCAGCCTGTGTGTATGATTCATGACAAATGAGCTTATCTACTGGGAACTTCCTTGAGTACCTAAAAATTCGTTCCAGCTTTTCTGTTCACTGGTAATGATAAGTGTAAAGGGAAATTGAGTGCACTGGTTTTATTCCTGCCTGAGTACTTGTGTTTTCCACATAAAGAGACATGAAGATGCTGCTTTGCAACTTCCTCTCCTCCTGGGGACAGGAGGAGGGTACAGTTGCTTTTAATCGAGTAAACCATTGTCAGGGCACAGTCCAGAAGTCTCCAGCTGCCCTGGCAAGTGGCCAGACAAACAAGATTGCTCCATTTTGAGCCTCAAGTGTCATTGAAGTGTGACATATTACAAGAATAGCCTTGGATGGAAAACATACCTCAACCTGTGACTCAGCAAGCTGTGAAGCAGAAGTCTCTCGCTCTGTCTTCTTGTTTTTACAGTCTGGGAGAATCTCTGTTTCTAATAGCATGGACCTCATCTCAGCAGTGAAATTGTTCTCCGAGCAACCTTCCTAATTGCATCACATGCAGCCCTCTGCTCCCTTTCACTGATAATCACCCAAGCACCTTGTGGCTAACAAGCATATGCAGCTTTCGCTTCTGTGGCAAGCACCATTAGAAAAGTACTAACGTACTTTAGCTTTCCGTATTGTAATGAGGGGTTTTATTGTTCTTTGTATAAAGTTGACCATGGATGTCTGCTTTTCTTTTGCATTTTATTCCAGCTCACCCATCTGTTCTCTGTGGTGGAATAAAGGAGGTGGGTTGGCATCTGGTTAGCCAGCACTTCACAGACCAGCACTGGCTCCTCTCCAGTTTCAGGATTCTTGCTCCTGCACACAACCTTCAGATGAGTTCAATGCTACACTATGCTACATTGCATGACACTATATTACATTACATTATTCTATTCTATTCTGTTCTGTTCTATTCTATTCTTTTCTAATTTTAATTTTCTTGTCCTCGTCTGGATGTCAGGTCAGACGACGTGTACTTCAGACCCTGTAAATCAAATAAATCAGATGTCTGTAAATCAGATATTCCATAAATGTGTTCAGCATGGAAAAAAGCCTCCTCTTCTTTCCCCCCTCCTGACTAAGGCCTCATCTGGAGTGCCCTGTGCCACCGTGGGGATGCAGGCAGATTCCCTTCCAACTGGTGTGCTGCTGATTCAGTGGTACTTACAGGAGCTGCACCACCCATTGCCAACTGTTCTGTGGATTAGATATACAGGAATTGCCATGCCAGAACAGGCTGCTGGTCCATCTAGTGGCTAATGTAAGATTTTTTAGAGAAAGACATAAAAAGCTTATAATGAATCCAATTAGTCAAGGTTATCCCAGTGGGGGATATTTCTCCCTGACCTCAGCTGGTTATCAGATTATGTACCCTGAAGCATGAGGATTGATAGCCCTTGTCGTTTCAGTGTGTCTGGAGTAGCTGCAGATGCTCTATTTATTTATATTTATGTTTAGGAACAAATTCAACTCATATACAAGAGCTTGCAACTTCTCTGGTTTCAGTGGTGTCAAACTAGCAGTGAATCAGATAGATCTATTGATTAAAGATATGTCTTTGAACATGGAAGAATAATGTTAAGCTTTGATTTGTTTTTTTTCTCCACACCAGAAAATAGATCTGTTCCTACGGAAGAGCATTGCTTACACTGCAATATTCTTAAACAGAATTTTTCAACATGGGCACAGCAATTTAAGAAAAAAATAAATCAACAAAACCAAACAGCTGGCGTTTACTGAGGCAGACTTACACAGGAGCGAGATCAATCTTAGGAAAGTAAACCTCAAGTGCCTACTGTAATATTGATATGTACCTCAGACTTCAGTGTTTTTTTAATACATTTTTAATGAAGAAACACTTTATAGAAACACAATGTGCCACTTCAAAATATTGCTGTGATTTTTTCTGCTGAATTCACCTGGCTCTAAAAAGCAACGCAATAGCAATGAAGGTAGGTATAAATTGCCCCCAGCATCCCAGTGTTTATTACAAATGTGACTTCCATTTGTGAGAAGGGAGCGTATGTGTGAGTGTGTGTGTTTGCTTGTGCATTTATAGGTCTGGCATCAACCTGGTCTGCTGTTCACAGTGAGAGGTTGCTGAGACCTGTATGCAAGGACCAGTTTCTCTGATGAATTTAACCAGTCCTCTTCATGATATTCCAGGTGGTTCACTGCCTCTGTGTGTGAGCAGAATTCATCCTGCAGATTTCTCCTGGGTTTTGTTGTGAATATTACTTTTGAGTATTCACTGATTTACAAATCAAGTCCTATACTGATCACCTAAACCACATGCTGTTATGTCTGCTCCCTCCCTGATGGGGATGCAGCCAAGTCATCTAGGGGCTTTCAGGAGAAGTGCATGTACAATACAATACATGCAGCTGGTTTTGGAGAATATCCATTTGTAAAAGGTGTGCATAGTGTGCTTTTCACATTACTGACATATTCATTTTTAAAAGGTAGAGAGGCAACAGGAGAGGTGCTGTATGAATCAGAAGATGAAGTGTTTGCTGTAGAAACTACCTCTCATGCAATTAATAGCGAAACATTTGTTAATATCTGGTGAACACCTGCATATACTATTACTAAGAATAACATTTAATTCCAGTTTCTCCAGGAGAAACATTACAGAACCTATGATGTGGTACATTTGAAAATAAAACAAGAGCCTGGTGCTTGAAAGAATTCCTAAAGCTTTCCCAATTCATCATTTGTCCTTCTTTAATGCCTCTGAGTTCATTCCCTGATATGTCATTGTGTTGCAGTGCTTTTCTGCAGCTGTCTCCCCCACCTTCACACAGGGTTTAAGTGACATATTTCTTCCAATGCCCCTTGCAGGATTTCAGATGGTCATTTACACTTGTGCCAAGGGAATGCTCAGGGTGGATATTTGCATCACCTGCCATTAGCACGTAGGAGCACAGTGTCCTCAGAATCCCCTTCCTTGCTGGAAGAGGACAGGCTATTCCAGAGACGAGCCTAGAGGCCAGACCTGTCCACAGGTGCATGGGATGGCATGTCCTGATTAGATCCACCCTCCGTCCTCACTGGGAGCTTGTTCATAGCAGACCATTGCTACCACTTGGTTTGAGTTGCCTTTCTATGGAAACCTGGGTGACAGAAAAGTTCAGAGTTTGGTGAGCACCTGGACTAGGGCATGTCTGGAGTGTGCCTCCAGACGAGGAACTTGGAAGTGTGCCCAGGTAGAGTAATATAGATACAACTGTACATTATCGAAGTTAAGCTCCTCTTCTGAACTACCACCTGGAGGGAAGTCTCTCCTTCTGCACTACAAATGAAACCTAAAAGCTGGAGACAAGCAATAACAACCCTCTATAACCTAACCACAAGGAGACGTAGGACATTTAGACTTGCTGGAGGTTCAGACACACTTTCCACTGCTGTCATGCTGGGATAATAATCAATGTCTGGGATGCTCTTCCAGCCTATGTCTCAATCAAAGATGATGCAGGATGGTGCCTACCTCCTCACAAGCATTCCTCTTCACATGCTTTCTAAATATTTCAAAGTGTTTTGGTATGTATTATCCTAAAATATTTGTTTCAGCTCTGGCAGTTAATGAAAACTCATCAAATGCGGTATTATATTGACACTTAGATGCATGCTATTACTTGTTCTTCTCTATTCATTTTCATCAACATAAAAGTTGAGGAGTTGAACCTTGGTTTTTGATTAATATACTGCCTGTTCCTAGCACAAGGATTTCTGTAGAGGATGAACTGCAGCAAATGAATCCTGAGCAGAGTGCCAGTGAACCTACTGGAGTGACCCCAGACATTAATTTGTCCCCCCATATCTACTTGGACTTTTTACCTATTTACAAAGGATTTGGCTGAAAAATCCCTTAACTTGAGCATGTCTAAAGTTCAGTTTATTTTTACTGACTTAGGTCCTGCAGGACTCCTAAGGATCGCAGGCACCAGACAGCTGTGTTTAGCCTTGTCTCTTACAGTAACGTCAAGGAAACCTATCATAACTGGCAAGCCTTCTAAAAACATGAGTGCTCATGGATTACAAAAGGAGAAAACAGTCAGATTAAAATAAACTGTTACCAGACAAAAAGACATCCACCCTTTCCCCCCATAACTTCTTAAAAAACCAGGGAATTTGCTTTGATCAGACTTTAAGGTGAGAGCAGATCTCCTGGAAGTTATCTTCAAGCTAACAAAATAGTGATAAGGAATGGAGGAAATGGAGCCAAGATATGGCATGTTTGTTAAAAGACAAAAATCTGGCCATTGTGACAATCTCTTCAAAGATCTCTCAGAGAGGACGTTACAGAAAAAGCCTAGCTGAGCCCTGAACAGGATTTCCATTCTTGCACAGTTGGTCTGTTTGTGTGGCTTAGGCATTACATGGAAATATTCTCTGGAGGAGACACAGAGACACTTGAAAATTCAGCCATCTCTAGTTGCTGGGACAGTGAAAGTATAGAATGCAAGTGAAAAAGAACTCAAGCAAACAAACAACCAAAAAAACCCCAAACCCCAAACGAAATTAAACAAAAAAGCCACCTGACAAAAAACCATCCAAACTCCTCAATATTGGTCTCTGTCGGGGAGCTGAGCCACTAAGGGATTTCAAAGCCAACACATCTAGAGATTCTAGAAGAATGAGTTTCCCAAGGGAACATTTCATGCTATGGAAAAAGGCTATTAAAAAAAAATAGAAGTTGTGGAGAATTTGGCCCACCTGGTCAATGCTACACTAGTGTGAATCACTTTACCAGGTCAGGCTGGACAGTCTGCTCAGCTGGAGCTAGCCAGTAAACACAGCTTCACCTGCCAGTTGACAGAGGGTTTGTGCTAAGCAGCTGGAAGACCCCTGTGAAAACAAGCCTTTAGTTTTCATGGAGCAATTCCAGGTTTAAAATGGAGTGAGACGAGAATTTGCAGTGAAGAGCGTGGCTCCATCAGCCTGAAGCCAGTGGGAGGGATGGGGAGTCTCCCTGCCACCGGAGGAGCAGCCAGGTCTGTCACCAAAACGGGAGGCACCTGAGAGTGAGTAACTCCATCCTTAAAAAGGCATCTGAGAGTGGTGGGATGAATGACCCTTGTGGAGTCCCTCCCTCTTTCCACTGACTGTAAGAGAAGCTCAAGCAATGTTTTTGACTCTTTTATCAGCTTTTATACCCCTAAAAATCTGAGTCTGGTGGAACAACTCCAGGAAAATGGCTTATTGCCCCTACAGATGCCGAGGCTGAGGTGCAGATAAGCAGAGGACTCCCTGTGTTATCAGTCAGGTCTCCTCCACCCAGCTATATTTAGAGGGAAGAAGCCCAACAGCACAAACAGGATTTGCGCATGCGGTTATCTTGTTTGTCTAGATTTTGAGAAGCAGCAAATTGCTTGACAGGGCATTCAGAGGAAGGTGAAAACAAACAGCCTTCCATCTGGAGTTTCTCTGATAGTACAAATTTTTTAAACTGAGAACCCAGCATGACCTAAAGTCACATGGAAAAAGGGTCAGGAGTGGTCATGGCTCTGAAAGAAATCGGCAGCTTGCAAGCTGCTTGTCAGCAAGGACTTCTGCTTAGCACATGATTTCCACAGTGCAGTTTTGTCCTGGCTGTGTAAGATCCAATGCTTAGCTAAGAACTACAAAATGTAGACAGTAAAAGGACTTTCTTTTTAAACTTGTGGTGGTTGCGCTAAGGATAACCCAGGTCTTACCTGGTATATTCATGATAAGGGACAGAGTAAATGCAAGGGGCGTGCCTTGCGCATCAGCTCAGAACAACTTGACTTTATGTACTGCTGGGTAGTGTCTAATGATGCTATCCTGAAACCACGTAAAAAACAGGGAGTCATCCCTGCAGGTAGTTTGCCATGTGTCCTGAGTCCCAGGATCTCTTTGGACTTTGTTGGTGGTCAGGGCATGACCTGGCCCTTTCAAGGCTTGTTGTTTATTGAATCTGATGTATATCTATAATTGTGAATGAATATGCTACTAGTCACTCCTGCTCTTGCTTAAAAGATGCTTTTCTCAAATTCCAGGCATCTTGCAGCTCCTGGATCTTAGGATAAAGAAGGGCAATTTAACGATGCCGTTTATGTACTCTTTGAATGTTATGTCAATTTTTGGCTTTGTTTCCCTTGACTTGGCAGCAGGACTGTTTTGCTTCATGCCTAATTTCTTCCAAGCCCTTACCAGGCATTGAGTCTGCACTGTCAAGGAAGGCAGGAGAGGCAAGCCATGGAGAGTTGTCATAGTCCTTGGCATGGCACACCATGACTCCATCACTGCTTCAGAGCAGGAGCAAAAAGGCAGCGTGAGCAGCATGTGCACTGGAGAAAGCAGTGAAACAGGGCCCTCCATCCAGCCAAGCACCACAGCTCAGTTAGGAAACCAGAGCAGTCCTCACTTTCCTTCACAGTCCAATGGCCTGCACAGACATTTTGCAGCTCTTCCTATGGTTTTCCAGTTCTGTGTTCCTCCTCACATTGCTACTTCCTTGCCCTTCAGGCTTTCCCCCCTCCCATCCCATCCCATCCCATCCCATCCCATCCCATCCCATCCCATCCCATCCCA
>JAVJGJ010000014.1:32006625-32029387 GCA_035590215.1 Microhierax caerulescens | reverse complement strand
ATGAAGGGGCAGGCAGTCATCTGCGGGGGCTGGGTTTCCCCCCCCCCCAACCCCTGGCGGGGGGTTCTGTAAATACTGGGGGGCTGGATTGAGGACCCTGGGGGGCTGTATCTGGCCCATGGGCTGTAGTTTGAGGACCCCTGGTTTTGTTTTTGGAAAAAATGACTAAAGCGGTGGTGAGGGCAGTGGTGGTGGTGATGTAGTACCAGTTTTCAAATAGAATAAACATTGTTAGCAAGAAGGGTGTGCTCTCCATGTCCTTGGAGGACAAGACAACGTGGAAGTGGCTTCAGTTATCAAAAGAGAGATTTTGCTTATGTACTAGGGAAAATTTTCTCATGGTAAAGATGATAGTGCAGCCATGGAATAGGTTATTAGGGAGTGTAGCTTCCATTGTGGTGCCAGAGCAGGAGGTGGCAGAGGTCCAGCACAGATTAGATCAGTATCTGTCTCTGTTGATCAGCTGTGGAACAGACAGATGGACCAAGTGACCTCTCAAGGTCTCTTCTAGCCCTGTTTTCTCTGACTCATTTATAAAAAGTAGCACCAAGAAGCTGCAATCAGTGCAGTTTTGGAGGCTATATTAAGATGGGTAAGAAAGGACCTCTACCCAGGAAAACCTCAGGTCAGCAGAGACAAGACAAAATATGCCTGGGGAGTAAAGGTGGCAGAGAGAGGGAAGCCAGGTTTCCCAAAGCTGCCCAGTAGCAAGACAGTGGGGAGGAATCTGTGCTTCTGGAGCCAACATTTAGTGGCTGCCTGACCAGAGGCTGGCCAGAAACATTTTCTGTATTGACAGTGGGTCTGAAGTTTGGTGAGTTTTAGATTGTTTTCAAATACTTTTAATATTTTGTAGCGCCTATCAGAGGGCTACAGAACTGCCCATTCTGCCTTTCAGAGAACAAGGTAATGCCCTGAAGTACTTCAAATCCCTTATCAAGCCCTGTAGCACACAAGGTTTTGCTCACACAGCCCCAGTGTCAGATTTCCACGTGATGCTTTTCTGCAGAACAGCCCAAGAGCTGAGGAGACATCAATATGATTTGGTGAAACCACAAAGTTCTCTCTCTGTCCTTCTTTCCTTTTTACCGAGGGAGAGCAACTGGCTGGTCATCTGTGAGCTGAAATCCCAAAACACGTAGGATGATGGTTTCACTGTGAGGGGGCTGCTGAAGAACCAGGCTGCAGCAGCTGCAAAATAACTTAAGTTGCTTCTTCAGCTTCATTTGTGGAGCTGGGAGTGTTTAATGAGTTAGGGAAAATAATAGTGATATTAATCATTTGATCTTGATCTTTTTGCACTCTAAGTCACAGTTACTACCCGAGGGACTTCCACAGGCTCAGCTGGAGCTGTCACGTTTGACGCTTGAGTTTGGAGCTCAAAAAGCCAATACACACACCCACACAGAGGGACGTGCACGGAGGCAAGCCCGCCCGTCCCTGGTCCTTTGCTGTCAGCAGAAGGGGCAGCTCCCAGAGTGATGCTATCTCCTGGAGCTGGGGGACGTGGAGAGGAGCTTGGTAGGAAGTGTGAAGCAGGGAACCTGCCTCAGGTCTTTGTATTTCCCTGTTCGCAGGACAAGCAGTGTCCAGCTCTGTGCTTACCGGAGGGGAGTTAGAGGTTGTTCGTGCTCCTGGCCGTGCTGGCGAGCCCCAGCAGCGTGGGCAGCGGGCAGCAGGAGGCTGTGGCACACTCCGTGCCAGCGGCTGCTCTGCCAGGGCAGGGGAGGAGAGTGCTGGCAGGTAGAACAGCACCGCCGACACGGCACACACCAAGCCCCTGCAGCCTGGCAGGTGGATGGGCTCTGCCAGATCGCCTGCGAGCCAGCAAACAAATCAAGCAGAGTCGACGGCGTCTCCAGGCAGCTCAGCTCCCGCAGGTGGTGTTTTTATTTCCAACATCAGGGGAGCAATGCTGAGTCTCTGCAGAAAGATCGGGGAGAGGGCAGCTTGCCTTTGTTCGCTCCGATTTCTTGTAGGAACACCAGAATAGCCTTTCCCAGCACTGGCTTATTTGCCTTCTGTGTGAAGAAACCAAAAGCTGCCTAATCAAGGAATCATGTTGATAGATTTTTACTGTTTTTTTCTTTCTAGGAATTAATCTGACTCACTAAACGTGCTGTACAGTCATGCGTTCCTTACAGACCAGCTCGTTTCTGTTTACCCATCACAGCGCACAGCCCTGCACTCTTTTCTAGCTGTGAAACCACAGCACTGAGCTTGTCCTTCATGACTTCCCAGTAGCTCTGACAGCCATCCTGGAGCTTCTTCCCAGGAATACTCTCCCTCCCCAGCAGACTCACTGCTAGGAGCCCACTGCTTTTGGTCCGGCTGCTCTGTATTTACGCAGGGAAGACTAGGATGGCTGTAATAAACCCTTTTCAGCAATGATTGATGTTTCCGTTTTAGTGGCCAGTGGTGGCATTCTCTGGGGGATCTCACAGTCTGTGGGAGGGCAGGGTATCCTCCAGTCTAGTTGCTGTTTGCCATTTGGTATTTATTAGTAGCAGTGAATAACAGGGAGAACTAAGTTCATCCTCTCCCCTGGGAGCTGTTTGTGTTATTTAAAATAGCAGAACGACCAAACCAAAACCAGGAGCAGACTCTCATTCTTCCGAAAACCAGCACTACAGTAATCCTCAAGCTTTGCAAATAACCTTCAGCATCGTACATCAGCCTGTTACAATGAACAGCCACTCTTGGAGAACGCCCCAAAGAGCAATAATCTCTGGTAACTTCCAGCAGTAGAAGTGTTTGATAAAACTGCCCTCTACACGAAGGGGAGCTTGCAGATACAGCATCTTCAGGCTAGAAGTTAATCTAGTTGGGAAGCCTTTGACCCACCAGTTGGTAGACAAATTGGCTTCCAAGGAGATGACAACAGGTTGTGTCCCAGAAGATCCCGCAAGTACCTTTGTGCAGTGGACTGAAATGAATCATCCCGCAAGCCCATGTGAACTGGAAATGGGAGTTGGTATTGGTATAATAAAGACTACATGGTATGTGCAAATTTCCCATCTCTGCTGCTCTCCTAACCAAGGTTTTCATGTAACCAAGAACAAGAGAAGGCCCTGTCAAGGACAGTTTGGTGATGTGAGTATGATGGCTCTAGCAGAACATCACTGTCAATTCATAGGAAACACACAAGACTTGACCTGAAGTCTCTTATGGAAGAAGAACAATAACATCTGCCATTGCTGACCATCGAATGCGGTCAGCCAAGGCTACAGACTGAGTGCTTTGGATGGTGCCCACCTGAATGCTGAGTGAAACACATGCAACAGCGTGTGGAGTGAAGCCATGCCCTGTTGCAGTTCTCTACAAACAGGCTATTGATGTGTAATTGTCTCAGATGTGACCTGCACAGTGGCAAGCCTGTGCAGGGCAGCAGGGTACCTGCTGATAACCAGTGATGGATGAATGTCCATGTGCAGCACCATCTGGCAGAGCTGGATCTGGCCCTATCCATTTGTTACTCTGAAGGAAACCCCAGGAAAGTGAGGAGCCCTCTGTGTTTCACTGATCCATCAGGAAAGATGAATTGACAAGCTGAGGGCATCTTGGCTAAAGACACAACCAAATAGCCTCTGGGTCAACGGCTTCATTGCTAAGGCCATTACCCTTGGACATAACTTCAGAAAGGTGGGGTTTTTTTAAAGTGATTGAGGTGACAAAGGATTTTATTATCTTTGTTACTACGCTGCATGAATTTGAGAAGTCATCTCAGTTCCAGCAGCACCGATTTCCAGATCCAGGCATTAATGATAATTATGATACAATGATAAAATATTGAAGTTGTTGAAATGTGATCCAATTTCAAGACTCTGTGTAGGGCACAATCCACATTACTAGAGTCTATTTAAAGATATTTACTTGGCTACAGATGAAAAGGAAATGATAAGAGGATAGTATTAACATAGATACTTCAAGAAGAAGTAGGGGGTAGGAACTGTTTAAGCTGGTATTCACCGCAGAGGAGTATCTATTAAATCTCAACCTAGGTATCTGCCAGTGTTGAGCCAGTTGCTGCAGTGGTAACATCTTCTTGAGGGGCGTTAATAGAAGTTATTAAAATATAAAGTAAATATTTTCAAATGACATTTTCATAAATGGGCATGATGGAAGCACATGCAAAAACTTGTTTGGGTGAAAGCAGAGCAGTTGCAGACACAGAGCAACTGCTGGCACATGTGAGTAGCTGCTGGAATTTACCTTGAACACAAATATGTTCATTTGCATGGTTAAATGTTGGCTTCAAGCAAGCACCTGGATTTGATGCAATTAATGGATCTGGTGGGTGCTATTGCAGTCACCCAAGCACTCACGAGACAGACCTACAAAGTAACTGAAAAAGCTTAGTAAAGGGTTTTCTTCCAAATAAGTTTTATGGTTTTATTTACCATCTATTTTCTGGCGTATTTGGCCATGTCTCTAGCTCTTCAATAAACCCAAAGAAGTTTTGAATTCTTCTCTTTTTTGCTAATTAGAATTTTCAATTCCATAGTAATAATTTTTTCACAGGAACTAGGGTTTCAGGGAAGCTTGGTTTGGGGTCTAATGTGGATGGAGAGGATCAGCAACCACCACCTCCTAACTCCTTTGGGAAACGTTAGCATTAAAGCAAGGCAGGACAGTCCTTCTTCCACGCTGGCAGGAGACCTGGCGAGCTGTCTGTATGTCTCAGGGTGAGAAGCCAGTGTCTGACCAGGGATCGTGCATCACCCTGGCTCTTCAAGATGCCAGGTTATGCCACTCTGCTAGAGGCTTCATCTTAAAAGTACAGCAAAGAAAACAGTGATATTAACTTCCTGTCCTGCAATACTGGTTTTCATACACTCCACATAGAGTTGCAATTAATGGTTGTAAAGAAACAAAATTAAATTCTGAAAAATAAACTCTTTTCCTCAGGTCTAACTTGCCTGGCAGAGATCATGTTTATTATCTTCTAGAGAGGTGATTGCCAGGCACTGAAACAAGTTACCACACATCTTTCCCCTCTCCACACCCCTCTTGCTTGCTCTGCAAGCATTATCACAGTGGCTTGATACTAAGGCTCTAAGGAGCTTGATGATGAAGACTTATTTGAGTGTGCAATGGCTCCCATTTCACTGGCATACTCAGGCAGTGTATATAGGACACTCTGGAAAGTGCCACCAGAAACCTGGAAACATTAGTCTGAACCTGGAAAAGTCTACCACGTTCAAGACACCCGAGGAAATCTGTCTGCATGGCCTCTCCTTTTTTCTGTCCATGAGAAATTGTTATAGAGACACAAAATAGAATGGGTGTATGTCCATATAACAGAAGCGGTGGAGGAATGGTCATATCTCCTTTTGGTGTCACCTACAAAGCATGGTGTCAGGAGCACACCATAAAATCAAAGTGTATCTTGTTGGTTTGCCTTCATCACCTACTCTGAGCAGATCCATCCTGGGCAGATGATGAAAACAATGTTCAAGGAGCCCAGTCTCCAAGGAGGACCCTGAGACATAGGTAGAACATGTCCCAATTCTCTGTTTTGTTGTCTTGCCACTATGACTGTGCCCTGAGCCCGTTGTGCACTAAGAACTGAGCACCGCCGACCTGGTCCCTTCATGGCTAAGACAGAGATTTTCAGGCTCTGCTTTGTGTATGAAGAGAACAGACTTCAGCACAGAGACAAATACAACCTGTAAACACTGTCATGTCTATGCAGCTGCCTTTGAACTCCAGCTTCTGTCCTAAATCTGTATGTAGCTGGTCCTTAGCATTTCACAACATTTCTCATACAATGGTGGGATGACTCAGGCTGGAGCTGCAGAGCAAGCTGGCAGGCACTGCTCCTCAGCTCCATGGCTCTGTGCTGAATCACCTCCAGCACTGTGTCCTTGTATTGGTGCCAGGGGTCTCCCAGTAGCAGCAGACAGGTGTGTTAGTGGTATCCAAAAAGATATCAGCAAGGTCTTTGTTTTCTTAGTGTCTGTTTCAAGGCTAAGTAACATTTTAACCTTCACGTTCGTGTTGAAGTGATATACATGTGTGTGCAAGGGCTTAGTGTAAGTTTTGGAAGACCCTGGAGCCTCCAGAGCAGTGATAAAGGGTGAAGGAGCTCCTTCACTGTTCATGTCTGCTCCGTAGCGTCCACATCACAGTGTGCACACCCTACTAGCCAACGTCCATTTCACCCCACAGCATAATTTTTAGTTCACTTTAGAAAGTAGGTTGTGTGCAAAATAATACGTACAGGGACTGGAAGCCTGGCAATTAGCAGGGGAGCTCTTTGACAATATAGAAACATTCTGTTAACTCCAGTCATTTTTACGCCTGGCTTCTGCCCTTCACAGTCTCTGCATACAGACCTTTTTAACCAGGTGTCCCTTTGATGTTCAGCCCAAATCAGTGTGAGTACTCCTTTTCTCCAGCCCCCTCACCTCAGCACCATCCAAAAAATATGTTCTTCATCTCTTGCCCTTCTATTTCTGCCTGCGCCATTGAAGATGTGACACTGGTGTAATTTCCTTTGCATGCCATTGCCCTTGCTGTCTCTAAGGGCAAACAGTTCCCTCTGCACAGCTATAGGTAGCAGAGGAGCCATCAACTGTTTAAAAAGTGATGGCTCAATTCTGTAAGCATGAGGACTAGAAACTGCGAGGGGCATCCCAGAAAAGTCAGAAGCTACTATTGTGTTCAGGAGCAAAACCAAAGTTCATCAGCAATATGACCCTCCTCAAATTCAGAGGATTTGGGGCTGTGCTGGAGTTCCATCTTCAGGATAAGCGTGGCTTTCTGTTTTCTACATCTCTCATGATCCAGTAGATTCAAATCCATTTTCTCTCCACTTTCTTTCAAAAGAAATAAAGATCTGTTTGCTTTGCTCAATTATCCTCAGTGCTCATGCTCAAGGTTCCTATTTTCTCCAGCCTAGAGGTAAACAGTCTGGGAAAAGCCTTAGAAGCAGCACCGGGCTCTAACACGTTGCTCGCTGGCAATCTGTACAAAAAGTTTTGAAGTGCAAAAACTAGTAGTAGTAGAAAAGGATGAAAAATAACAATAAGCAAAATCTCAGAGTCCCACAAATTGTTTTTAAAATGCTTAAAACAAGGGGGCCTTCTGGGGCACAAGGGAGCCGAGAGTCGAAAATGGATTGACATTTCTGCGTTTCTTTTTTGACACTGCTAGGGTTGATTAAGTGATAATTAGGCTAGAGAGTGTGCCAACAGTGACTGCTTCATCCTATTCCTTTACCCCCTCAGGACTTGTCACCACTGAATAAAGGGTAGAAATTATATTAGAAGTGCCTGCAGTTTTGAGACTGTGTAAATTAAGAAGCTTGTGCTTTTTAATGGTTTATGGCTGATTCGAGGCAAATCAAATTTCCAGACTGATTTCCTCCCCCCACCCCCACCCCCCAAGAAATGAAAGGAGATTGGGTTACATGCTTTCTGCTAGTAGGATCTAGAGTCCACAGAACTAGTGCATGGAGCTTAGCTGTGCCTGCATTTCTGTAGACGTAATAGTGGAGGCACACAGATGCTCTCCACACATGGAGACAATGTCCACACAAGGACAAATGTCAGTGTATAACACTGCCTTTCCCAGAGGACAGACAGTGAATAATACAATACTAACAGTCACACGAAGTATCTTTCAATGTTTCTTCTGCTGCACAGCTGGGATTTCCAGTCTGAGGGGGGAGTCATTTTAACTTCTTTGTTCTGATTCAGAAAAACAAATATTTTTTTGTAAAAATCTCACAAAAAAAGAAAATTCCATTAAAGACATCCCCCAGTGGCTGGAGAAGTGTATAGTTTACAAAAATTTTGAATATCTATCGAAAAATTACCTAATCGATTCTCTTGATTTCCAAGTGAATTTAATTTTATTTTAGCATTTGTTACTTGATTTCAGATTCTTTCATGAGGTTTTTAAAATACAACTTCTAGTTCTGTGCAAAACTAATACTTATTTATTTAGAAAAAAAATTATTCTGTAGTAGCAAAAATATAAAATATTCAGACTGCAAATAACTATGATCGAAAAAAAACCCCTTATGTTCTAGAAGTTAGTGTCTCCTATTGATTTGTAAGGAAATAATTTTTTGCATTGCTCAGGGGAAGATGAGCTCTGAGCACAACATCTACAGGGTCTTTATCTTCTTATTTAATTAAAAAATGAGTTAGGTGAATGAATATTAATTATGTGAGTGTATCTGGTAGCAGTTGTTTCCAATTTCCTAGCATTCACTTGCTACCATTACCTGTAGATAACGTGATAAGCTCCTAGGCCATTTTTATCCTGGCTTTTTCAGGTAGTATCTACGCAAAAAGTAAAATTGTAATTCCTCCATAAGCTTCTGGGAGAGAAGAACGTAGGAATGGCAAATGGAACAGAGTATGCATGTGGCCTAACTAAAGGCATGAAAAAAATTGAGCAAATATTTGATGGAAGTGGCTAGTATGCTTACCTGACTCTATGTCCCGTCCCTGGATACAATCAAGGCCAGGCTGGATGGGGCTCTGAGCAACCTGATCGAGTGGAAAGTGTCCCTGCCCGTGGCGGGGGGGGGGAGTAGATGACCTTTACAGGTCCCTTCCAACCCAAACCATTCTCTGATTCTTCTGTTAGAAAACATGCTAAATTCACCACTGATCAAATTGATTTTATTTTTTTAGTATTTATGATTAATTATCAACCCTGTAGCACCTTATACTTGGACACACAAAAACTAAGCTCATTTCCTACCTCCCTTCTGGTATGACCATAGCCTAACACCGAAGCCTTCCCTCTGCTACCAAAGGGTTTGCATAGCACGTGATGCCACTGCTTTCTTTACTTAACCATGATAATGACAGGTCTTGTAACTTGACAGACTGTCAGGAGGCATTTTCATTTAATTTCCCAACTCTTCAATCATGAATTTCAATGTTAAGCTATTACCATGCCAAACTGTGAAAAATATAGCCAAGAGGTACCTTTAGCTATTGTAGCTGCTGGCTCACCCCTGGGAGAGGCAGGACTGCATAATTTATCTGATGTTTCTCCTGAGTAAGAAGAACATATTTTCAAAATCAAAACTGATGATAGATTTGTGGTAACAGTGCTGAGATTCCTGAGATAGTTCTGTTCTGGTGCCTTGTTTGTCTGTCTGATAAACCATGCTAATGTTGCTCTTGGCACCCTCCAGATGGCTGGCAAGTGGGTATATCCCTCTCAATGGAGCATTTTTCCAGTACCAGAGCTGAACTGGAAAATGAACCTGGGGGCACAATTCAGTGGCTGAGTGCCTGTGGAATGCGAAAGGAATCCAGACATTTAATTCCCTGGTAGCTCTCTGGAAAATCCCTGCCTCACCGCTCTCAGTAGCTTCAGCACAGTAACCCTGAGCAGCTGGCAATGCCAACAAGCACCAGAACAGCTGGGGGAGTGCACGTGCAGGAGGCATTTCTCCTTGGAAATGCTTTGTCACATCAGTGGAGATGCTGTTCCAGGGACTTGCTATTTTCCTGGAAAACCTGTGATGAATGCCACCGGTCTTAGAACTTACGAAATAGTAGTAGTGGTAGTAGTAATGATAACAAAACCAGCAACAACAATATTATAATAATATTAATGAGAGTAATAATAATAGTAACAGTAATAATAACAACAGTAAAAACAACAACAAAAAAAAAACAAAAAAAAAGGAGGGATGTGATTGATGAAATCCTCTAAAAAATGCTGGCCATTTTAGCAGGTGTGGTATGTCTGGTTGTGATCTCTCCTGTTGGCACCCCACAACGGGGGCAAAAGGCACATGCCCCTGTGAATATTTCTCTAACCTTGTCAGTGAGACCCCTTCTACAACCCACAGGGATCACTCAAAGGGCAGTTCACCCTGTCTTGGCATAGTCTCTAGGAGCAGAAGACTGACTCACTCTCTGTGGGGCCCTGCCTTAGATGCTGGCATGGAAGGAGCCAACACCTGACTTTAAATGGCCACATTTGGGTGAGATGAACCCACCCTCCCGGGTATATAAACATTTAGCTCACATGGCTGAAGCATATGGACTGTTGCGCTTATCACTCCAGTACTCACCTTACACCAAAGGCGGCACGTCTAGTTAAAATACACACAGCAAAAACGGGGTCTTTTTCCTCACATCACCACCCCTCTCCAACACCACTGCAAATGCTGCAGATACCACCATGTACAAGTAGCTCAAGTGGCCCTAAGATGTCACAGATTTACACTCACCTCCAGCTACAGATTATTCCATCGGCAGCCGTGCCTCCAGAGCGAAGGTCAGCCGTCACTCAGAGAGCTCCTGATGGGTTGCCAGTGGCTTGTAAACCAACGGTTTCCCTAAAGAAACAGAAACTCTTCCAGGAACAAACAATTCCCATGTCAGCTGATGCTCAGCCAGCACAGAGACTGGCGTTAGTGACTCCCAGCAGCGAGAAGGGTCAAACTCAAAAATCCCCTAAATTTCCTGACCTAGATGAGACCAGTCTCACCATGAATAAGAATCGTATCACCATTAACACCCCAAAATAATGATTATTGTCATGCCTAGGACTGGTAATGAGATATATCCATTGAAGCTGTTTATATTTTTTTGTATAAAGTATGATTGTCGGTGTGTGTGTGTGTTGTAGGAAATACCTTGTTTATTGAACAGATTGCAATGTGAGACTGGAGTATGGCTTCACCACGTGGGAGAGCATTTTACCCTAACGAAGGTTAATGACTTGCTGGCAGTTCAGCCAAGTCATTATCAGTGATATCTGTTTGCTCCCAGGATGGGAGAGGACAGCCTCTGCCCACCAAAAAAACCCATCAGCATCCCTAGAGAGCTGAAGGCAGACACTAGCCCTGGGGCAGGAGTGTGTTAAATGCTTCCCGAATAAATTAATACCCATAATCCCAGGAGTGAAGAGAGACTAGAAGCTGAGAAGCCCAGGAGACCTCAAGGAAGGGAAAACAAATTAGATGAGGTTTTCTGTCAGGAAAGACATGTAGCTTAGGTAAGAAATGGGTCGTTAAGTGTGGCTCGTTAAGTGAAAGCGAAAGAAGTCTTCCTGGAGCTGATCTTCAAAAAAAGCAAATAAGTGCTTGTGCTTTTCTCTTCTCCCATCTCTAGGTTCTTTCAGGGTTTTGTTTGCATTTAGGCTCTGTAAATAAGTGCAAGTGTCTGCTATGTTTAAGACTGGTGTTAAGGATGATGAGAATGTGTCTGAGGCACCTGGCAAACAGCAAGCTATTCCCTGTTGCATGGCTCTTGCAGTCCTTAACCTTAAACACTGGTGCTGGAGCTGTGTGCTGAAATTGATTTCTGTGGGCATTAAGGTGGAAAAAGAAGGCTTCCCCAGGTAAGTGCAGAGGCTGCACATTTAGGAATGAGAAGGAGGAGAAAGTTTGGAAGAAACTCTTTCCAATGGCCTATATTAGCCAGGAAAGTGCATAGCTCTCCAGCAGAACAGTAAGAGAGCGCCCATACCCAGGGTTCTAGTAACAGATGTTAGCAAATAACATTACATTTCATGTTACAAGGCTCCAATCAAATGAGTAATCATGTAAAAATGGAAAAATTGCTGACTTCCTTTCTCTATAGCAATTTTACAGACAACAATTCTGCATGTTGCCATGGTTTAGCTCATCAAGTGTATGACAACATCTTTAAGGTGGGCATGGCTTCCTGAGTCTGGAAGAATGTCTCTAAATAAAAGTACTCGCATTGGCAGATATGGGGAACACACTGAGCTCACATGGAAATGCCTCTGAAGAAAGCCAGCTGTTCATACATGTATTGTGAGTTTGTGCATGCACGCAGTGTGCTGGTGCACCGACGTGGTGATCCCAGCCAACCAAAACTTGTACTTGTTCATCCAGGACCATCCTGGTCCTTTCCATCTCTTTTGGCCGGGACACATCAAACCTATGTCAGATGAAGCTGTCCCACATGATGGAACCCATGGAACACAGGTGGTGGGTCTGGCTGGGATGGGGTTGACTTTCCCCACAGGAGGCTGTATAGGGCTGTGCTTTGCTGGGGGTGGGGGTGGGGGTGGTAACCTGCTCTGTGCTGGCTGCTGCTGAGCAGTGCTGTCCCTCCAACACCCTGCCGAAGGTAGGCTGGGGGTGAGCCAGCCAGGACAGCCGACCCCAGCTGACCAAAAGGATATCCCATACCAGATGACACAGTGTTTAGCAATAAAAACTAAGAGAAAGGGAGGCAGGGGAGATGATTTGTTATTGAGGCATTTGTTTTCTGAAGCAATCGCTACGCATACTGGGGCGCTGCTTCCCAGCAAGTGTCTGGACACCGCCTGCTGATGGGAAGTAGAAGTAGACTATACTTCTCCTTTGGTTTCGTTGCTTTGCTTCTGCACACAATCTTCCCACCCCACCCACCCTTTCAGACTGCCTTTACCTTGATCCATGGGTGTTTTTATGTCTTATTTTCTCTCCCTGTCCTGCTGAGGAGGGCAATTGAGGGAGCAGATGGGTGGGCACTTGGCAGCCAGCCAAGATCAGCCCACCACACCAGCTACAGTACATCTGGTCCTGGATGAACAAGTACAGTATTTGTCATGTTCCCAGATGAGTGACTGGCAACAGTCCTTGTGCAGAAAGCCAACTTACGGTTCTTCAAAAATTAAACCAAATGCATGGGGGAAAGAGAGAACCCCTAACCTGTGTTTAGTGGAGCAAGACTGTCTATATAGGATTGTATCAAAGTGACACCTGACTGTATTACACACTGATTTCTTCCCCTCGTGGCAATAATATGAGCAGCTACTTGTGTGAAGAGAGCATCCAGAGAAGTGACATATGGGGGAGCAATCCCTTCTTGCAGATCTCTTCTTGTGACCCCATGGGAATTCTTGAGCACCCAGCTATGCCCATGTGTATTTGCCCTGACCAAAAATATGAAGAACATAATGGGTTCCATTTTTAGCTCAGTGCCACTGAAGCTATGTAAATCTAATACTGTTAGTGACAGGTTTTAGTACATCGACCTGAAAACCTAAACCAATGTTGTCATTTTGTTATGGGTTGTTTTGGATATTTTTGCTTTTTATAATGCAGCTTCTTTAACCCAGATGAATTGTTATGTGATTAAGAGACCTTCTTGGAGACAGGAGATGAGAAATCTGCCAAGCCCATAGGTAGGTGATGTGCAATTAATGGAGTAATTTTAGCATCTTAGTGCCTCAGGTCCTTTATTTATTCAGAGATGGTATTTTCCCCTTCCTTCCTCAAAGGGGGTTGTGTGGAATTCAGGGAACACCTGCAATGACCTTTAATGATTTCAGCTGCTGTAAAAGTCAATGTATTAATAGACCCTCAAAATTTTGGCTCAATGGAAAGAATGACTGAGAAAAAATAACATTAGGAAGTGCATGTTCCAGGCTACGAGCTGTACTTAGGGTCTATATTAAAGAATCTATTAAGGTCCTGTTGGTGATTTTTCTTTTCACTCAGTGGGATTGACTCCATATGCCTTGTACTCTTTTAGCTATTATCCCAGGCTGGAGGAGTTGCTGCTCTTTCCTCTTGGCCATAAATGTGTAGCTGGAGCCTACTTGTGAGGTCCTTGGCTGCCTGGCAGGACTTCAAAATGAGGAGGGCAAACTGAAGGAGTGTAGTTTCTTCCTTGCTCTTCTTACGTAGCCTTGCATGTTTGGATTCCCACAGCAGAACCACTGATGGTTACTGAGTTTTTCTCTCACTGTACAGTGGTTACAGTGGTCCTCACAAACACTGAAAGATGGCAGCTGCCTGCCTGTGTGTCTGCAGTGGTGAACCTCACCCCCAAACTTCTGGATGCTTCCCCAGCTCCCTAGATCTTTTGTGATTCATGGATGCTCATGGAAAGCAAAACCCCAAAACACAACAGCGCGTTGGAGATGAAGCTTTAAAGCCACATCTGTAAAAAGTTACTGGTCTTGTCTTCTTAAAAGGCAGCAGAAACACCAAGGACGTTCAGCTCTGATCTTAGCCCTCATGTCTCAGGCTCGCTGTGGTGTGTGAAGTCATTGGAACACGTACAGCCTTGGAGCAACTAAGTGGGTGTGAGAGTGTCTGTGGCTCCTGGGCACCTGTTGGTTTCAATGTCAGAACCAGAACAGGCTTATTAAAAGACGTGACGTAGTCCGGGTATTTTGGTGGAGAGTTTTCAGCCGTGCAATTTGATTGCCTGTGGGTGACAGGCTGTACCGGACAGTGCCTTATTCAGCCTCAGTATTCTCGTGTTGTAGATCACAACCTTATCTCGTTTGTTCCACAGCCCTCCTCCCAGTTCACCCTCCTGCACCAGCATGCAGTTGCTTTATTTTTAGATAATTAACCTTTTCTTTTGCAGGCAGTAGATGAAGTGCAGGGCTTCATAATTGATGTGCTGTTGTCTCTGACTTCTTTACACCCACGTGGGGGTTTTCAGTCATTGTTGGGGCTGGAGTCTTGGTCTGAATCCACAACACAGAGCTGCCTTATTATTTACCCTGAGTAGGAATGCAGCAGAAATCAATGAAATGAATGATTGTTATTACCCAGAACTGACTGGAATTCAGATGCTGAATGATGTTTTCTTAAAAATGAATTTTTAAGAAGGCAGAAGTGCACAGTAGATGCGTAATACTAAGTTACACTTGAAGGCAATGCTTTCGTTAGGAGGTGAACATCTGGCTGTACCTGGATTTTCAGTGCCTAGTTAGCAGGAAAATCCCTGACATTTTATTGACTGAAAAATTTCTCAGGAGACGTGTTCATTAAAGCAGCAGCTAAATATTGAAATAAAATGCAGTGCCCAAGTCTTCAAGCAGAGCCAAGAAGATAAGCCGTGTCCTAGGAAGGTCCTGCCCCACAAGCCTGATTTCAACAAGCAGGCCTTAGAAAGCAGTTTAAAGTACTGCCCACGTGGATGTTGGCTGAATGCAACTTTTTTCCTGGGGCATAGGGGCTTTTAATCTTTAGATCATTGAAGGTTGGGGTTTTATGAGAGCTGTAAGTAGGATGTGATTCATGAATGCACATCATCACTTCTTAGCACTCATGAACACTTGGAAAGTCAGCATGACCTGGGATCGCATCTGTTTTTTCTAGCAAATAGGATTTTGTACTGTGACTGCCTCAGAGCCTGGCATTGCAGTATAATGTAGTAGATCGTGCAGCTACTGTAAGATTTGCTGCTGGTTGTGTTCACTTAAATTGAGTGAAGCTGCATTTTGCTTAGAAATAAACAAGCAGCAAGGGGGAGGGAAGAGGGGAATGGAAGTCCTTTCCTTTCTTCAGCCACAGAGAGGTGATTTCACAGGCTCTCCCTGGATTCCTTTCCAAACCCATCATTGTTCCCAGTCCTCTAGACAAATGCCTGACTTGACTTTCGTGGTCCTGTGTAAGCTCACAGGCTCAGTTTGCTGGAAACCCAGGTGAGATTATGACGGAGCAGTTGCTGATGCCCAAGAGATGTAAGTGCAGCCTTTGCTTCCGATGCAGATGGCCATTCCCTAGTGCAGGGGAGAGGAAGAAGGCTGTACGCGTTGGGCTGACCCCATGATGCAGCTGAGCCCTCCCACCCCACTCGTAAACTCCCATGCTCTTTACTCTTGCTCCTTGCCATCCCCGTGCAGAAGGCGACTTTGCCAGCAGCAGCCACAATCCGGCAAAGGTGCCGGATGGGAAAGGAAGCAGCTACGTGACCTGCTGCCCACCACCCCGAGTCCCGCCACCCCCACCCCCTGCCCGCAGCAGCGCCATCCCAGCAGCAGCGCATGGTGACAGGGAGCGACCCCGCAAACGGAATGGGGGAGAGGGGCCCTCGCCTCAGCCTGGGCCTGCACAGCCCCCCTTGGGCTTTTACTGAGCCATCCAGAAGCACGCCTGCCTACACCGAGTAATTGCATTTTGTTGTGGCTGTTATAAAATACATTGGAAACATGTGTGGCTAGAAAGGGTGCATTAAACTCCTGCATCGCAGTGTGCGTTTTTTTTTTTCTCTGTTTTATTTTGATTTAACAGGACAAAGGAGGTGTTTTGATGAGGAGCTGTGGCGCTCTCCTAGTTTTCTCCTTTCCCCAGTGGGCTGTGGGCATGTGTATCAGGGAGGGAGCAAACTCAGGGCTGCCACTTGTTCAAAGAGAGGGGTTTGCTTTGGCTAAGTCATCCCAAATGGCAACCCAGGGTAGCATCCCTTCCCTCTAGGACATTTTCCAGTGGCTTGTGGAAAGGGGGTTCATCTCTAGGGGAGCATTCGGTGTCAGGGCAATACTTGATGAGAAATGGCAGTCTTTCTCAGCAGCACTTTGTGGATATCGTATCTGTCAGAGTCACGTTCCCATCGCTACTCATGGGACAAGTTTAGTGCATTGCCCAGGGCTCCTAGCTACCTATCTGAGCAGGTTATCTCTTTGTTATTGGCAGTGGCACTTAGGGCCTGAGACTCTATAAAGTACCTAGGAGCTACCTGAGGTTTTGCAGGATCAGTCCGTGGGTTTATGGACAGGTCCCGTTTCACCTTTGTTGGGTTCCTCTTTGTGCAGCCCTGCAATCAGGAGCTGATCACGGAAAGCAGCGTGATATGTCAGGTTTCATTATCACCCCAGTTCCTGATAAAGGATGAGGATTGAGCAGCCCAGTTCTCACAGTTTTCAGCTTTCATCGGCCTTTGTGCACAAAGCAGTGTTTAAAATGTTGCTACCAGTCTCCCCTGCAAATAAGAGAAGTCTGTGCCTCCAGCAGAAGGTATAAAGTCTTTCGTTTATTCAGGGAAAGATAGCAATCATGAACGTTAGGCTGAGTTTAAAAGCTTTGGATTTTATTAGGGAAATTTACTTCAGTTTAATAGGTAAGAAGGGGAGGCGTAGAGGGGGTGAGAGGAACGAGAAGGAAATTTCAAACAAAAATGTTCCAAGACCTCTTATTCATAAGTTTAGCTTTTGCCTATTGAGCTTAAACAACTTTCCATTAACATTCCTTATTGAGTACTGTAAATGGAAAAAGCAAATAAACATTAGTCTGTGGCCTGATGTGTTGTCAGTGATGCTGTTCATGATTTTTTTTTTTCTCTGTCAGTGAAAGGGAGGGTGCCAGCAGCACTGCTAGTTGCCAGCCTGGTCATACTCTGTGCTGCATCTCTGTGCAAAGCAGGCAAAAGAAAAAGCTTTATTTCACCTCCATGCTGCCTAGATTGAGGACTGATGTGGGGCTTATAAAATGCACTCTTGAAGTAAATTAGTGGTTGTCAAAGGCGAGCCTTCCACCATCACATCCTACCCTCCCTTTCCTGAGCTGCCCAAGCTCTGTTTTGCCAACAGTAGGGTTTTCTGGAGTCCACCATTCTCATCTGCAGATCTTCACAGCTGTAATGAGCAAGGACATCTCTTTGATTTCCAGTCTGCGTTTTGTTGACTTACTTGTGTTTAGGCCAGCATTCTCCATAGTCGTTCCTTCCTTTCTCTCTCTCTTTCACATTTGCCTGCCACCCCTCCTCCTCCTCACTGGCTTGAAATACATGGACAGCAGTTATATCCCCTTTCAAGACATCACACTGAAATAGCTAAAATTTTCTAGACCCTTCTTAGAAAAGAACATCTTGTCATCACACACAGCTCCCTAGCAGGACTCAGCAAATTCATTTCACTAAGTGCTTTACCTCCTGTTCTCATAAATACCTGTACTCTCCACTTCTTGGCTGGGTATTTGCCCAGCCACTGACACTACTTTTTCCATTGCTGTATCTTCCTTTGTCTTCCTTTCTGCTTGCAGTCTACTCAAAATTAAATGTAGGATAGACACTTCCAGTCCTGCTCTTTTGTCCCTTATTTTAAATGTCTTATCAGAAACAACAGCTGAAGGTGAGTGAAATAAATTTCTTATGCAGGAAAGATCACTTTTAGGAACATCCCAGACCTGCTTCAGCACACACGTTGTTTTCAACCACCTGTTCTTCTGCATTCCACAAGACTTCTCCCTCTGTCTGCAAGACCAGAATCGCACTACAGGGCACCTGAGGGTATTTGAGCTCTTTTCTTCCTTGGGTGAATCATGACAACCCCAAATCTGCTGGCCAGAAAGATGTTCAGTTCCATGAACTAGGCTAACTTCTTGTTTCATACAAGCTCTACCACAGGCTAAAATCTTTGTAACAGTTAACACACTAGCCAGCTTTATCAAACAACATCCACTTTTGTCTAAATTCAGTGACAAAAGTTGTAGAGAAAGTGGAAGAAAAGGCCACTCACCTATCCTTATGCTTTTTCTGTGTCAGGCTATCTGGAGGGAACTCTTGCCCCAGCATAAAGTGGGATCATCATATCAGGGCTATCTGAAGCCAGCACACGATCAGCTACATGCTGTGTAGTATTACTTGGACACGGAACACAACATCCTACCATGGGGTGAAGCCAGAACACCTGGGACTTGCATGAAAGTGCATCACCAGGTCTCAGATGATCTTTCCATACCTCTTCTCAGATGCCAACAGACAACTGACCAGGTGGGCCAGCACATCTTTCTATACTATTGTGGTTTTCAGCTGATTATTTTTGTTCCCAGCTAGTAACGTACTCTAATAACAGGTTCATACAGAACTTTCCCTCTGATAAAACTTTTGCCCCAAATTCAGGACAGGAGAGGCAGAGAACAAAGAAGTCTCTCTGTTCTTGATCATAACCCAAAGAAGCTGGAGTAGTCAGACAGTAAACTATGTGTGTCTTTGCTGGAAATGATTATACTTTGTACTTACAATACCCAGCTCTGCATTGTTTAGTAAGGTTTTTATTTGAATAGTTTTTATCCTGTGGGGAATTACAACATATACTGAATTCAGGCTTCTTAACTGTCTTAAAAGTCTTCTCCAGACTCTTGACATAAAAATTTAGGCATGTGAATACAGGTGTCTTCATGAGCACAGGGTGACAAAGCTCCCTATATATTTAATGGAAAGCCAGAGCTTGATTCAGTCGCTTAAGAGTAGGTGTCTGATACTATTTGTGCTGCCAGAGGTCATCTAAGACATCTGCACTAAGCTTGCAGATATGCCACAGGGTCTAGAATAGAGCCACACTTTTCTGGAAAAGCATCTCAGCTGTAGGTGGTACCCTCAAGGGCATCTCGGTGACCCTGGATGCCCAGGCTTCAGTAACAGAATCAGAGCAAAAGAGCTCAAAGCTATTCAGGTCACCCACACTAGGCATCTACACCTGTCCTCCAAATAGCTCTGCAGACTCTGCTGGCGATGCTAATGAGCAACAGGAGCTGTTGTATTGGCACCAGCAGGAGCTCTGACACCCAGCTCTCATGCTGAAGGCACTTAAATGACCTGCACCTGGGGCTGAACGTCACTGTATGTGCTGGGCTTCGGGGGGGGGGGGGGGGGGCGGGCGGTCCACACCACCCATTAACTGGGTAAGGAATCTCTGCTGTTGAAATGAGATGCTTCCAGTGAGATGGTATTTCTGTGGAGGAGAGAATGAGGAGAGGAGGAAGACGGAGAAGAAAGCAGGAATGGAGCTGTTGTACAGGATCTTGGGTTGTGATAGAACATGGCAAATATTTGTGGAGGGATGGATTATGAGTCACGTTTCAATTAAAAGGCTATACAGGCAAAGGTAGGATGGTAAGTAAGATTATTTTTTTTTTTATTTCAGAAGAGGAAGCTTTGATAAATTGAAGGAACTAATTAACATAGACAGCTGATCTCAGGATTTGAGTGTGTGTGTGTGTGAGAGAGAGAGAGAGAGAGAGAATTTCAAGCAGCTACAGAAAATAACTTAAACTTCTATTCCAAGTAAGAAGAGAGAACAAGTAAAGAAGGACTGTAAACATAAGTGGGTGAACAACCTAGGGGTAAAGAATCCTAGGAACAAAGAAGGAACAGAGAAACAAAAATGGAAAACTGGAGCAAGGAAATTGTCTTAAAAGTTGTAGAGGTAAAAGCAAAATTTCGAAAACTCCAAGTGAACTACAGGCTTCAAAGTTTGGGAGAGAAGGAAGAGACATTCACCGGTTGTATTAAAAATGAAGAAGTGAGGAAGCTGAGCATTATGGGGTGAATGTTACAGGTATTACATCTTTGCATCCAAAAGCTAAGGGAATGTGTTTCCTCTGTTTTCAAGAACATGGGGAGAAAGGCCGTGGTTAATGCAAATGAGTTTGTCTACCTGGAGCTCAGGTGCTTATGAAATGATGAACAGACAACCACATCACATCACAAGAACTGACAAATGGCACCAGGCTTGGTAGCAAAGTTTTTCAATAAAAATCTCAAGTTAGAGGTGGTATTACAGAAACAGAAAATAGCAAAGGTAATACTTATGTTTTAGCAATGTGAAAATGTGATATGGGAAGCCATAGGCTTGCTAATCTGATCTCAATCAACCACAGGTCCTTGGAATGAAATAAAAGACTGTGGATAACACGTAAATGAGAGAAATGCATCGTACCAGACTAAACTAACCTTTCCTTAATAGGATAACTCATTTTCTGAGGCAAAGGAAATTAAGCAAATCATACCTATCTAAATTTAAGTGAAGCATTTGAGATGGGGTGAAATAGACAAGTATTATGTGAGCTGGAGAAAGGGATTAACAGAAAAAATGTTATAGAGAACTGGCTAAAGATAAGACATAAATGGGGCTAGTATGGAAAGTAAAGGCATTATAGGAGAGGCACTCTCTGATGTGGCTGGTGATTTAAATATATTTTGCCAAGGCAGAGTGAAATAAGAGTATCCGAATAATATGGGATGTGATTCAAGAGTACTTAGGCTCTAATAATAAGAGTTTCTGCTGTCACCTGAGAGCTTTTCTGAAGAATATGGCTGAAAGGCCAGCTGACTAGAAGCCACTGGAGTAAAGAAGCCATGAAAAAGGCCAACACGATCTTAAAAGTACCAGTACGTTTAAAAAAAAAGGAGGGTGGGGGGAAGAATGTATGCTGTTGTAGAAGATATGGGTGAAATTTTAGGTGCAATATCTCAACTAGCTACAACTAGGAATTTTTTATTTTTTTTTTTTAGCTTAGTTAGATCAGGTGAGCAGGATGCTTTACAGCATGCTAGATTTGTTTGTTCAGCCAACAGTGGTTTCGCTCACCCTGGTTTTCTTCACGTGACTGAGATTGTCTCCTTCACACACACATCCAGTAAGTCACGCCAGCGCTGCCCGGTGGCACCTTTGCCTGTTGCCTTTGTTCCACCTCTGCTTTCTGCGTAATTTTGTGTCCCAGATACCAACTATGACTTGGCTGGGTAATGGTAAATCATAACTGTGGAGTGACACTTCATACCTGTAACTGCAGTGAAAGTGATTTTAAAAATGTCCCTGCCTCTCCTACGCATTGCATTACAGAGGGAGTGCAGATTACAGTGCATCTGAGGCATGTTAGCAGCAATGGGCTTGGCTGATTCCCACTCGGACTTTGCCCTTCTCCTTTTCTTTTGTTTACCCATTATACTTTTATATGACATTGCAGGGGAAAAAAAAATAATCCAGCTTGCCTGGCATTGCAGAATGTTTGACTTGATGACAGGTTGTCATAAAATTGTCCTAAAACCTTTGCTACCAAAGGTTAGTGTGTGATTTTGTGTTAGCTGTTCTTGAGTAATTCATAGAAGAAAAAGACAAAAGTTGTTTTCAAGTTTTAAGCCTTAAATTGAGTCTTTTGAGATCAGACCAGAAATAGGTATGAAATCACTACAGGCAAAACACAAAGTTTGGTGCAAAAGTAAATTGCAGATCTATCTGCAGACATCTGGCTCCCCTGGTATACCAGGCTTCTGAAAACAAAAAGCACTAGAACAGAAGCCAAGAGCCAAACTTGGCAAAATTTAGCTACAGGAAACACAGGCCCCATCTAAGAAACAGGGGACAGTCTCTTGGAAGGAGGGATGAGCTGCCACTGCAAGTGCACAGTAAGGAGAACTAAAAACATAATTCTTTCGTGTTAAAACAAGCAGGTGATGAGTAAGGAACAAGGTTCACCCCCATGAAAGTATGTCTGGTGCTGGTAGTCACGACTTCAGTGTGGATGTCATAATGGAGGATACAATAAAGAAAAACAATAAAAAAATATTCAAGGTTAGGAAAAATGCCTGCAAATGAGAGGTTGAAAGTTTAGCAAAGAAAGGACTGGGAGGTGACTGTACTAGAGGATATAATTACTTGGAGTCAGTAAAAGGTGCTTCCATCTAGTTGTGACGCAAGATGGGAAAGAGATACTTGCGAGAAGTGCAGGTCCCTGACCCCAGTGCCAGCGTATGTGGGTGAACTGCTGTGCACAGTGCACAGATGGACCAACTATATGGTCTAACGGTTCCTTTTAATCCTAAATTCTGTGAATCTTTGAATTATATTGCAAAGACCTTTCTCCATCCAGGGCTCCCATCTCTCACCTGAAGACAGAGAAAATGTCCTCTGGAAGGCTTTCCACTGACTTCAGGGTCTGTGGTCCAGAGCTACAGCATAGCAGTGACATACAGAGGGAAATAATAACTCTTTAGAGACATAACAAACAACAGTAGTGGCCTGAAAAGTAGCTTTCCTTCTAGGGCTGTGAAATTAAAGTTGTGAAAGACAGGTAAGTGCTGTCCTTCCAAACAGGAAAGACTTGGGAAACCTGAGCCCACCTATGGCAACCCTTACAGATGCTGGGTGGCATGCTGGAGCTCTGCTGACAAAACTATGAGCATCTCTGAGGGAATTAGCTCTTCATGTTAATTTTCTAGCTGCAGCTTAGAACCGATCTCTTCTATACATTACCTTTGATGTGCGATTTTATTCTTTTGCTAGAGTGGAGCTTGCT
>JAVJGJ010000014.1:31967395-32003965 GCA_035590215.1 Microhierax caerulescens | reverse complement strand
ACAAAAAAAAAACCCAAAAAAACAAACAACCCCCCCCCCCCCCAAAAAAAAACCAACAAAAAAACAACAAAAAACAAACCAAACCAAAACAGAAGACAATCCTCACCAGATATGCTCTTTTAATCTAACTAACCAGTGCTGTATGCTGGCATCACCTTGTTCCATTACTTCCTTCCGTTGTTGAGGCTTTATGCTTCACTTACCTGAACGGATGAGGAGATAACCTCTACTTCCAGAGCATCCTTTGGATTTTTATGGTGTTTTGAATTAGTGATGCAAATCTAATTTTGCTGGAACAGACCTAGACTCCATTACTGAAGGAGCACTTTCTATTTGGATTAACAAGGCTGCATTGTGTCACTGCCTGATGTAAGGTGCAGAAGTGCCCAATTTATCAGAATATTAAATGCAAGAGCCTGTTGTGGTTTCTCTCTAGCCTACAGAATGTACATTTGCAGGTCTGCAGCTGAGCTCCCTTCATCAAACACCTCATTACCTTGGCAAAGTGAAGGGGAATAGCAACTTAAATACTTCAGGAATATACTGGTTATACATTAACCCATGAGTCTGTAGCTGTAGGAATCAGAAAACCACCACATCCTCTCTTTTGTTTAATAGAAAATTGAATCAGAAAAAAAGATATTCCTGTCGAGTACGAGAAGTTGCTCCTGACAGAAATGAGCGTGTAGGAGGAGGAATGGTGTTGGTAAGGAATTCAACCTAGAGCCATACTGGGGTCCCCAAGAGCATTTCTGAGGTGTGTGCTCCTGCTCTGTGTTGAAATGAGACACAGGCACACACCACCCACCCCCTCCAGGGTCTGGTGTCCCCAGAGGGTGGGTGGGCTGGACAAAAAAGCTGGCATAGTCCAAAAAAGTCTCTTATCTGCACTTCCAAGGGAACAGGATCCCACAGTGTCCCCCTCACTATCCCACTGGCCAATTTTAAACAGAGATCGAGAAATCAAGGTTTTTTTCTGGCTGAGTAAAAAGCTTTCTGAGTGACCTTGTAGAGTTACTTGTTCCTTTGTGGCTTGGTCTATCTTATATAAATCAATGTGGATTTTTTTTTTCTTCTACTTAGAAAACACATTAGAAGTGGAAAAAACCACTGGACATTACATTGGATACTCCAATAGGAGGAAGCACCTAAGTACACAGGAGCAATCTTCAGGGCTTTGCAAACCAACGTGCGTCATCCCTTGTGAGGCTCTGTCCATTTGCAGTGGGGTTGCCAAAGAACCCAGAGAACAAAATTATAAAATGTCTCTGTGCAGTGGAGGAAAATGCATAATCCCCTTGGCACAGGGTGACAAGGAGCAGGATACAGGTCTATTGAGGCTGCAGAACCGATGTTTTAGCTCTAAACCCCTCCTCTTCCTTAGAGGAATCATTACACAGAAATTCTGCACATCTCAAAACAGCAAATGCTCCCAAATTCATCTAGAAAGCCTTTGTCATTGGCAACATTTTAGCTGCAAAAAAACAGGGAATGGTTGACAACAGTCGGCTGAACAGCTGCCCTGCCAAGTAAAGGAGATGGGTGAGATGGCAAATTCTGAGTTTGCAGCTCATACGCTGCAAAGCTCTGCTGTGTTGAGGATTGATATACCTGCCACAAGGCATGGGAAATGACAGTGCACTGGACTGCTGTGTGCAAACCCAGAGCTGTTATGCAAGACTGACTTTTCCAGAGAACTATAAACTTCAGTGAACTGTGTATCTTCTCTGTCTGTTGTTGTTTATGTGCCACTGATTTATCTATCCATCCATCCACCCAAAAGTAACTCACAGCTAGAGACTTCTCAAACGCTGTACAAGTGTTTCCATTCTCCCAGGAGTTATCATTCTGGCAGTTCACAAAACTCTTTGTCAGTCTCAATAAAGGCAAGAACTTAATTGTGCAGAACAGATAGGGGTTTTTTTTGCGGTGGCACTCTGCCTACTGGTTATGAAGATGGCCAAAAATTACCAATAACTTACTTTTGGGGTAAAGTCTGCAACATAAACTGTTGGATTTTATTTCACTGAAACAAAAGTCACTGCATTTTCGAAACGTGTCTTCAGTTGTATGTACTGCTAATCACCCCCATAACCAAAGGGGAGAACTACTGCAGCAAACCATATGGGGCTATAAGCAACAGGAGGGAAAAGGGTCATCTTGGAACAGACGTGATGGGAGCAGGTAGAGTTCAAGACCCTTTGTTGCTTCTAGTCTGCCTTACAGCAGACTGTATAGGGACACAAGGAGAGGAGAGGATCCTTAAAGATGCTCAAATCCCACCTTAGTTTGCTTGAAGTGCCTTAGCAGTGCGGAAACATTTGAGCATCCCAGGAAGTCCTGCCTACACCAGTGAGCTTTGAAGGTCTGGTCTTGAGGGTCCTTGGCCCAGATCCTTAGACACTTATGATTCTCACTGAAATGGGACTAAATGGGAGTTAGTGAGGTGAAGAAGTTAACCTCTGGTGTCAGTTCCTCATCTTTACAACTCAAAAAGGTATGGGGACATAAAATTGGGGCACTGCCAATTGCAAATCATTATGTGAGGCTGGCAGATCTAATGATGCATCACTCAAAGAGAGTGGGCAATATAATTTTCTTAGTCTTTGAAGATATTATGTGCTCATATACTTGCATGAAAGAGTGCCTTAAAGAGGGTGCAACTGTTTTAATCATGTCCCTGAGCTGGATCTGGGTTGCTGCAAGTCATAAGCTGTATTTCTGCAAGTGCTTCAGACCTTTCAAAATAATATATTTTTGGAATTTGTGATTATCTTGTGAACATTAACTCAGCTGGCATCCTGGCAGATCAGGCCCAAGTAAAGATCTAATGACTGTGGAGGTCAAACAAAACAGTTAACAATTGCTGCTTTAAGAAAGGAGCCGACGCTGCCTTTTTTTTAGTGTTGGCTGAAGGTGTATTTGATCCTTAACCAGGCGGTGGAGGGATGTTTCTCAAGACCAGTTTGTACTCCGCAGAAGTGACTAAGTGCGAGCTGGCCTCCTCTTCTTTCTTGTACCTGGCGGGATCTCTATTTGTATGTATCCTGGGCAGAGGTACGAGACTATCAAAGCAGCAGCACAGCTTCTCTTCACTCATTTGGTCTAAGTGCAAACGACTATATGAAACAAAAAGTCAGAAGAGTTAGGCTGTATATCACATTTTGTTCCCAGCCTTAAGTCTCTGAAGAACAAATAAAAATTACATTTTCTGAAACCATGACTCTTATCTCAAATGTCCAAGATGAATTCCTCTGTTCCCTTCCTTCCTCCCCTACAGCCTTTTGGGCGCAACAGCCTGAAATGTTTCTTATCTCTGTTCCTAAAACGGACTGCATCTCCTTCCCGCCTCCTCTTTCTCACAAGCACTCACACAGCTGTCCCTCTCCGTGACAGGAAGCCCCAGAGGGGTCTGGTCTCATGATGACTGGCAGAAGAATAAAGTTGTTCCATTCTTGGTCTGAATTCACTGCTGACCTTGCTTGGGCAATCTCTTGAGGTTCCTTCCAAGCTGAATGGCTCTCAGATGATGATTCACATGCCATGAGGGGAGGCTCTGAACCACTGCCCAGCCTGTCTGCGGGGAAGCAGTCACCTCACAAATTACCTACAGTGGTGCTCCGGCATTAAGCAAAAATGCAAAAATGTGCAGATCACTGCACACAGCAAATGCAAGCAGAAGCACAGCTGCCTAAAATCTGCCTTTTGGAAAGGCAATACGTCAGCCCTGAGAGAACTGTTGCCTGGCACTTTGTTCTAGTCAGTTCTTTAAACACTGGCAGAGCTGCCCCTGTTGTAGTCCTGAGAGAGCTGCAAGATGGAAAGACATACAGTACTTCCCTGAAGTCAGCTACATGTGGATTTTATTACAATACAAAAATTTGGGAGTGTACTGGGTGCTGTAGTGTGCATGCTAGAAAAGTGGCTGAGGGAAACAGTCCACTTGCAAACACTCATTGCACCCCTGCGTCCAAAGCGGTCAGGAACACATGCAGCAAAACCATTCGCTCTGTGGACAAGGAAAGGAAGGAAAGCTGGTAGCCTCAGGGCTTGCTCTCATACAGTTTAGAAACAGGCTTCCTGTGTGATAAAGAAAACTACTGTGGAGTTTGCAGTTTGGTCCTGACCTCCTCATATCTCCAGGTTCCCAGCGGGGATTCGCAGAAAAGACCAGCTCCTCTGTTGTGGCCCAGGTGCCTACATTCGCATTGTGTTAATTAACGCATTCTGCATGGAGACGTTTTTCAATCACCTGTTCTGCTGAGGATACGAATATTAAGTCAGAAATGAAAACGCTCCAAATTAGCTAAGTGGTTCCCTTCATTTGAGGATGACCTGTGATTCCCAGTCTTGTGAGAAAACATGGCATTCTCTAGAAGACTGAGAAATAAGGTTATATCAAGTCATTTGCTAAAATCCTTTTAAACTCCTGTTAAGATTTGGAACTGAGAAGCTAATTTAAATTCATCCCATTTCACCCATTGCTAGTTTTATTTATGCTGCAATACTCTCAAATAATATTTAACCGGCATGCAAGTAATAGATGTGCAGATGGTAGGTGGGTAGAAGGATAATTTATTACCCAGAGCAAGCTATAAACCAGCTTTACCGGTTGTAAATGGTGCCCTGTGTGTTTCAGACCTTTGACACTTTAAACTGTAGTTAACATGTATGATGATTTAGCCCACAAACCAATTTCACCCTGAAACAATGCATTTCCTTGATTAAAGGGCTTCTTAAGGGTATATTTAATGTATCATATAACAGTAAAATCCTTTAACTTAGCAAATAATTCCAGATTTCCAAAACTGCTCCAAGCCAAGGTTGTACTGGCAGTCCCCTATCTGCTTCATAGGAACCATATTTCTGCTTTTTAAACTAGATTTTTCAAAAGTAATAATAAAATATTGGAAATGCAAAGTGCATAGAATAAAAATATTCAAGCCTTTCTTGGAAAAATTAGAAGACCATATAGGTAGCTGGACATATTTTCAGGTGTGTGGATGCACACCATTATTTCATAGCAACCAGGATATTCAGCACTGGAAAGTTCTCAAGACATTTTCTGGGCTGGGTGTTCCCAGACTGTGGAACATTTATCACTGATGACATATAAGCCATTTCTAGGATGTTCATGAGGGCACTCACCTATTTCTCGAGATAAATTTAACCATGTAGGCAGTTGCAACAAAACCAGTAGATAATGCTAAAAAAATGGGCAGCATTAAAGATACCAGGAGTGTGGGAGAGAGGTGGGAAACCGGAGAGCATGGCATTGGGAACTTAATTTGAATTGGATGGTTATATGTGATAAGAGGAGGAAAAAAGGCCAGAGGCAACTCTCTTGCTCATGACGCTGTTGCAACACCAGCAAACTCACCCAAAAATCTCTTAGAATACTGCTTCTTAACCGGTTCTTAGAAAACCCAGTGAAGGTGATTGCTGTATTGCTTCAGCCTTTTCCTTTCCAATACTCCTTCCTGCTGATGCTCTATTTCTTAGAGCTGGATGCTGAAAAGTGTGATGCAGGGGATTCAAAGAGGTTTCTCCGCAAGAGCCTGCCTGGATTGCATCGATTTTCCTGGCTGTGCCCATGCATCTGTGAGCAACCGAGTGCAGCTGGTTTGGTCTCCGTGCAATGACAGAAATGGAGGTTTGCTGTCCAGCCCACATCATGGCTCTCCCTTGCTCTCCCTCTTCTTTGCCACAGGTTCCTGCGGGCTCTGCTTCAGTTGTTTCACTGGATTCAATGTCCACGCTTTTCAGAAAACTGTCTTTGGTCAGTGTGTTCCCTAAGAGGTCCCTCAATTTGCATCTGGACACAGTGACATTTAAATGCTGTTAGGTACCACAGCAGCTCTGTGCAGTGGCTCTGCCTGTGGTGGTGCTACCGGCAGAGTGACAAGCTCCGTGAGGTTTTTGCCAGGGGCATTGCACCAGCAGCAGCGAACCCAGGCCTCAGTGGGTGCTCCAGGGAACTTGTGGGGCGATACCTTTGCTCTCAGAAAGCGGTGATACGTGATGCATGTCCATGTGGAGGGACGGGACCAACTACCGTAAAGAAAGACACAGTAAGAGGTCAGCTTGGTCATTCAAACCAAACACAAATGTTTTCTATTGCGTCTTCTTCATTCTATTCTTCTTGTGTTTACAAACTGCAGATGTCCTCTTCTGTTATTTTAGTCACCATCTATGTCTATACTTTGTTTAAGCACCTACTAGTGCCTTTTGTCTTTTTTTTTTTCTTTTTTAAAGAAAACTGCACTGATATCCAAGTCTAACTGAGGGGTTTTTCCTGAATTTATTTTCTTTCAGTGGCTTTTAAGCATAAGTCTCAGTCTTATGTCCTCCTTTATATTCCCTTTTCATTCTCCAGCTCTGCTGTTTTCAGTCATTTCTAATTTTTTGCCTTCTTAACATTATGTGTTGCATTTATGCATACTGAAATAGAGTCTTCTGGCAGTACATCTGCCTTTAAGTACCTTTTGCAGACTGTGTGATATTAGTTTATGACCCATAAGCTGAAAGTTGCTGCACTACACTCTTTTCTCTGTTAACAGCAAAATTTGATTCATTTTCACCTGAGATTGTCTGTGCTACAGAACACCATGGGAACAGAGCTTGTCAGGAAATGCCTGGGGAACCCAGAAATTATATGGAACAGTCTTCAAAAAAGCCCAACAAAACAACCACAAAATACCAACAAACTATTTCCTATCAGTTTTGGTGTCATGAAGGCTTTACCCAATTCATACTGTGCGCCCATTATTTTGCTCAAACCTACAGGTTTTCAGAAAGCCCCATTCACAGAAATCCAGGGATGAGAATGCAGAGATGGGTGTTGGGTGCTCCTTGGACCCAAGGGAGAGCAGCAGAAGCTCCCTCCATGAGTCAGCCTCGCTGGAAATTATGCCCAGGCTCTTGCCTCGTCCTTTGCCAATGGCTTTTGTGCAGGCAGGCTTTACCTTGGCTATGTCCCTTTAAATCAAAGCATTTGCAATTCAGTAAAAGCAAAGTATAAGTACAATGAAAGCCAGGAGTTCCTTTCAATATGGAAATCTTTCCCTGAGTGACTCAAATTAAATTTCATAAGAATAAATCCATAGTTCCATGAAATTTATAGATGCATTATAAAAAAGAAGTATATTGTAGGTTACCTGATTTACTGTTGATTCTTTGGGCAGCACTCAGCAGAGTAAGGAGGAATGTGATTTGGAAATACACTGGAGGGGATTCAGCAGTATGCTGGAAGCATCAAGTTTCATCCAATTTGAGGGGATTTTCACTCTCCTTGAATACTGTAACTAGCTGGGCTTACTATCAAATTACATTTTGCTGGATCTCCTGTAAATCTGAGAACTAGTGACAATAAATGCAGATATAGTGACTTTGCCTCATTTGCGCTCCCGTTAAGCTTTCAGTTACTATGACATAATTTGTTTCTCTTCTACTCTCTCTGTTTTTATGGGTTGTGTATGGAGACCAAAGCTTCTATACTGCAGGAGGACACATGCAAAGACAGTCCATGGGGCAGTAATCAGAAGAGCAACATTATTTGGATTTCAAATTAAGCCTTTTGTCTGTGACAAGTTACTGGATCTGTGCATGCATGTAGGTGAAGCTGGTCTTAGGTGTTAGAGCTAAAGCAAGTCGATGGGACTACTGAGTGTGTCCAGGCCCTTGGTCAACACCTTGCATTCGAAACCAGCACACACCCCTTGCAGCTACAACGGGTTCCTGTGTCCTGTGTGCTGGGCACAGCATCAGACAAGCACCAGCAGGTTACGTGGTAGGGATTGCTGTCCCATATAGAGTAAATTGGCACTGAAGATAAGCAGGAGCTTAGGTGATTCTGTGTGTCCACTGTGGTGGTGGTATCTGGGCGGGTGGGGGTAGGGAAGTCTATCTCATTTGTGGAAGGTACCAGAAGGCAACCTGTGTGTGAAGAATGAGGATTATGGATGAAAGGTCCTTAAGAACTGGTACTGTCCCAAGCTGTGTCTACAAAAATAGTGCAGATACTTGGCTCTTTCTATAACCCAGAGTGGATGGACTAGTGCTCCTTGCGATCTTACCAGCACATTAATATATATGTAAATGTCCACCAACATGGAGCAGACTTGTATTGTCTAGCTTGGGTAGAATGAGCAAGTGACCATCTTCCTTTGTCTGTCCAGACATGTCCTGCATTCATCCTTTCATCCAGCCAGAGATTTCTGCAAGCCTTCCATGCCAATCTAAGCTCACAAAAGGCAGGCTGAATGTGCATTGAGCATGCGGTTCACCCTGCAACCAAGGCAGTGTGTATCATTGCCCCCTGTTCTCTCTCCTCCTGCACTCATCAGGTTTTCTAATGATGCTGTTCTGCATAGCCACTTGGACCACCTCTCCTCCACATCCACAGCTAGACCCATGGAGAGCAGAGAAGCTGCTGGGAAAGACATCATCAGTGAAGAAGGTGTGGTTACAGGCTCACTGTTCCTTGGATCTGTCTGTCATTCCATCATTCCTTCTACATTCCTTTCCATCACTCAGATCAGAAAATACTACTGCTCTGGAGGCAACAGGAGTGCCGAGCTTCTCTTTTGCCTTTACAGACTTCCCTAATGAACCTCAAATTTACCGGAGCTCCTTGCTGGAAGAGTAAATGGGGCTCTGTCTGTAATCCATTTTTCATTACAAAAACTGTCCTGCAATGTCATCTGCAAACAGAGAATGGGAGATAAACTGTACTTCAGAGTTTCAAAACAAATGATCAGCTGTGGCAGACAAGAGCATGTGAAGGCAAAGGACTGGGAAGGCTGTAGGAGGTGGTGAGACCACGCAACCAGCAGCCTGCCTTTGCTAGAGAGACAGGCTGGCTCCCACAAAGCCAAAAGAGTCTTATTCTAGTAATCGCATACAGCCGTGCTTGCTTAATGCAGCATGCAAAAAACGTGCAAAGGCAAACCATGAAGCCTGCCACAGAGGTATCAGTAAGCAGACACTTGAAAAGGCTGGGTGCTTGTTAATGTTTAACAAGCAAGTCCTCATCTGACTCAGTGTGTTGAGCTTTATTTATCTAATTCCTAAATTCACCAAGGGAAAAAGAACGCTCTTTATTAGCTTATGATAAATAAGGAAAGAGGAGGACCTGGAGTGATCTTGCCGAATTTATACCATTTAATAGTAAAGGAGCCTGTTCTACGCGGCCATTCCTTTATGAGATGAAGCAATATTTTAGAGTGATTTAAGCAAATCTTCTTACCTTGAATATGATGGTGAAAGAAGCAAAATTTGCCCATCCTAGAGTGTGGAAATGGATTTGAGAACCATCTTTAAATTACCATTTCTGCCAGACTCATCTGTGGTAGAACCTGGGAACAAGTGAGGAGGCACTGTGCTGAGCCAGAGTTAGTTTAGTTTTAGACAGGGACTCATAGTTCAAATCTAAGGCCAAACCATGCCTTAATGGAATATCACTGTGGGAAATCTGTAGCTTCTCTAGCTGCATTTTAATAATCAGACTTCCGTCTGATTCTGTGGAAAATATAGGCTTTTCTCTGCTACTGAGAATAATTTTTATGAAGTTCTACTGGTTTGTTCTCCCAGTTTACGCAGCAGGGTAAAGATACTCTCACTGCGGGATGACACCAAAATCCCAGCTGACCAAAGAATGGCTTCCAAACCGAACTAGACAATGAGTCTCCACCAAGTCTACTGCAGTAGGATCTGAAGTGCCATGTCCAGGGCTCAGATTTTAGGGTTTATTTGAAGTCTCATTCTCACGGCCCAACCCAGGCAGAGCGAGTGTCACAGCCACGTTTTACAAAACCCATGTCAAAAGCAGGACAACCTATGGTCTTGCTTGGAAGCAGTCAATGCTGTGGGATATGATCCCCTGCGAAGCAGGATGGAGAAACCTTACTCCCATCAGAGGGAGAATCCTCCGTTCCTGATGTCTGCTTTAACAGGCGTTTATAAAAGCCACTGCACTTAATGAAACCAGGAGTGCTATTTTTAGGCTACAACACTAGGAGTTCTGCTAGGTTTGTTTAATACAGGGCAGTCATTTCCTTTAAAAGTCTGCGTATGGTTTTACAGTCTGACTGCCCATCCATGCCTCAGCTAACATTTTTGGGGTTTTTTTTTGAGTTCTGACTTTCATCTTTTCTGGTTGCCATGGTGACAGCAATACAAACACCTCCAAAGGATGAGCTACTTCCCTTGGAAGAAGAACGTCTTACTGTACATGCCAGGACTGCAGAAACGTTTAATGTAATTTTGACCACATGGTAAGCTAGTTTGGTGGGTCATAAAGCAGAAAACGCCATCTGGGGCCAAGGTCATGTCAGCTCCATCAAGGGAACATTTTATTTTATTCTGTTCTGTTCTGAAGACCACATTTTGTTTCTCACTCAGGCCAAATCAGGGATATAATTTACGAAGAATATTTTGCAACCTAAATAGCTATTTATAGATTAAGTGGAATATTTACTGCCAAAAGAAGTTTATCCTCAGATTCTGATCTAAATCACCTTGATTCTACGCTCTCAGAAACATGTTCCAGCCCCTTATCCTCCCGTTCATCGTGTCTTCCACATAGGAGGGTGAACAAAACATCTGATAACTGTTAGCAGATACAGTAAATGCAATTCTACATCTGATGAAACTGGGAGGGAGTGTGCAACTAACTCGATCAAACTGTACAGAGGAGATGAGTGCCAGAGCCCAGAGAGGGCCCCTGCATGGACTACATGGTACCTGGTCCCGTGCTCAGACTGCTTGAACACAACACTGACAGCAAACCTGTCATACAAAATTCTGGTCTCCAAAGCAGCTCCAACATGATCAACAAAGATTTTGCAATGTCCCTGGCTGGGAATAGCATGCCATGGGTACTGGATGGTATGCAGCAACCTTCCTACCCCTAGAGTCTCTGCAGGGTTAAAAAAATCTCAAACTGTGCTTGGGTGTGGGTTTCTTCTGGAGCTTTTGCATTACTTTCCTGTGGGAGGGAATTGTTGAACTATAGTTGTACCTGGGGAAAAAAATAATGTTTACTACAAATAAATATTCATGTTGGAGTCTGGAGAAAAATCCTTGCAATATGAAGAGAGGCAGCCTCATGCATTGTTATTTAGGGTTAAACCCAGGATGCTAGGATTTCTTTTTTTTTGGCATGCAAAGAGTTAAAGCAATATGCTTTTAAATGCCCCTAGCTGCAGTCTCACCTCCTCCCACTCCAGGTCCCTGCCTTATATTCTGGCACTGCAACTGGTGACTAAAATTCTGAAGGAAAACAGAAGGAGCAATATTATTAGCATTTGAAAAATGTAAGAACAAACTTTGTTCCCTTAGGGAATCACTTGAGTGACACAATGGAAAAAAGCCCCGGGGCATGTCTTCCTGCACCCTCTGCCTCTACCACCAGTGCAAAGGTCCCTGGGCTTCCAATGGAATTAAGTCTGCATTTCGTGCAAGCAGGGCACATCTTGAAGAGATCTTTCTTAGCCATGAACATATCCCAGATCTTGTTGGTGCTATTCAATAACAGGGAATTAATTTCACCTTGTGCCCAGTTTGGCAGCAAATATTCTTCATCTATCTTTGCAGTTCTGAGATTTATACTGTTATAATAAATTCTAAAAAACCCTAATAAGTTAAATATTTTATTCAATATCTGCTCCAAGACAGAAAAAAACAAAACCAGCCCTGAAACAATATCCTTGGACAAATGTACATGCAAGCCTAGACTGTATATTACTAATATATTTACTTTGAGGCAGATATATAGGGTAAAAATTAACATGTGACTCAAAGGTTTAGAGTATTTTGAAAATAACTCTAAAGGTAGCTCCAAGGTTTCAGTTTGGCACTGACGTACTTGTAAATCTCCTTATATATTTGTGAAAATGGCAGTTAGAAGGTGGCTTTTTAAAAATTTTAATAGCAGCAGCTGTCCAAACATACTGCAAGACCCCTTTACACAAATGTACAACATCTACTGAATTTTTGGATTGGTATTTTATTTACAAGCAAATCCAGTTGCTTTTGCACTCCTGTCATATACTGCATTTCACAGATGGTTGGGTGGTGGGGTTTTTTTTGTTGTTTTAATGAGCTTTTGAGGTTTCTGAGAGGGACAATGGCAAGACTGAAGCAGAAAAGAGAAAAACCAATGTGCCAGTGCTCAGCACAGCAGTTTTGTAATTACCATGAGTTCACTGCTTTTTAAAGATCCACAAGAAAACTAATGCAGAGTGCATAGCAGTTCAGGGCAGAGAAGCAACTCTGATTCTGTATGCGTGCAAATATTTGAGAGCTGTGTTGTAGCAGTACAGCTGGTGACTGTCCCCAGTTTAACTACACCAAAGGCCACTTTTGCCATCAGTCCCTGCCCATTGCTCCTCATCAGGTCTCATGACTCCACACCCAGCAAGCAGTACCCCATGCCCCAGGGCATCGTGATGGCGTGGCACTGCGGCAGCCCTGCACGGGGGCTCCTGCTGCATGCCCATCCCTAGTACAGACCATGTTTCCCATTCTCTGGCCAGCCCTCCTTTGCCACATGTAACCACAAATCTGGGGCAGGTGAGAGGGACCAAGCCATTGGCAACCTGGCTTTGATGGAGTCCTGACCCTTAGCTTTGCCAGTGGGGAACACAAAATACTGGCGGGCTGGGGTTATCTAGATATGGTATCTAGACCTATTTAGGAGTTATTGCATCTTGGTAAGCCTTCCATGTCAGAGAGCATCTTTATTTAACCAGTGCTTGAAAAAGGCCTTGAGACGTGGCTGGATGTGTATGAGTTGTTGCTTAGACTACGCTCTTCACACTGCTGCTGGGACGTATTGAAGCAAGTCAGACCATCACCATCATACTCAAAAGTACCCATGCTGGCTAGAAAGGGCTCCAGACTGTTCTGAGAAATTGGCTCTGGAAATCAGCTAGTTTTGACACATAGAGCTGATTAAAATAGTCCCATATTCACATTTTTGTCTCACACAAATGCTGGCTTTGGCAGAATTTTTTTTCAGATCTGAAACTTTCATCTCTGTAAGATGTATGAACCTGATGGGAAGATTTTGCACCTGCTGGGGTAAGCAATGACTAACACCAACCATACTGTAAGTAAGCTCCATGCAAAAATCCCTACTGCCACTCTGGTGCTGTTATTGGAACCTCTAATTCTTACAACCTCTTTGCTCTCCAGTCATACCATGCATCTTCTTTGCTATTCATTCTGTACCATGCAAACCGCTTGCTATCCCACCATATATATCATGCAACCTCTTTGCTGCTTTAGCCCAGGCTGTCAATAATTGCCATACTCAGGAATCTTCCAGAGGTGAGAAGGGCTGCAGACAAGACCTAGAGCCAGGTGGTTACCCTGGGAGTTTTATGGATCTACTGGATGGAAAGGGACAGATCGGGTAAGTGACTGTGTCCTTTCACAGACAGGACTCTTCGGTTTCCATGGTGTGACCCTTTGTCAGCAGTGCTCTAGTGACCCCTCCCTCATACAACAGTCCTTGTGTCTCCCAGCTAGAAATGCTGTCTCTCACAGCCTCCGGTACAATGATGTGGGGACTCACCCAAGATCTCTTTTTAAGAGGGCTGGCTGGTGCAGAGCGACTCCTGTGCATGCATGCCCACATTCGGGCATCTCCCATGGAATGAGATAAAGCTGGGAAAAGACTCTGGTTCTTGGACAAATGTAATAAGGAAATAACCAGCCTATTCCCCCATTTTCTGAGGAGCTCCACTGAATCAGCAAGACTACATCCAACTATTCTGATAACCACTAAGAATATAACTGCTTTAGGAATAACAGAAAAAATGAATGTAAACAGGGGAAGGGGGAAGCAGGAGTGCTTCCAGAAAAAACAGGAAGAGAACAAAGCACTGAACTCTGGAAAAAGAAGATGAAACAAGGGAGCCAGAGACATACCAACATCAGTATTGGTCAGACTGTTGCTGAGAAACTGAGAACACGTCTGATCTAACTCCCACTAGATGTGAGTGGTGGGTTTCACAGGAGGAATGAAAGCTCAGTAAGAAGCAATATTAGGTTTAAGAGCAAATTTTCAGATGGAATTAAAATCAAGTCATTGAATCATCTCCCAAAATGTCATTTTACCCCCACCCCACCACATTTCCCACACTGTTGTCCAAGGTTTTTCTTACATGAACGCAAGAGCTGTCTGAAGACCATTAAGCAGTCAGCTCAGTGACATTTGAGCATGGACTAAATGTAAGCGTTCACATACTTTCCTTATCCGTGGAGCTGAGACTCAACACTTCCAAGGAAATAAAAAGATTTACAGATTACACAGCCATGCATGTACCCACTAAGGTAGCCCTGCCTTCTCTCTCAGCCCTGTCTCAGCTCAGACACCATGGAGAACAACATCAAGGTAACCATAGTGACAAGTGCCTTAAAATGGTTATAGCCACAATCATTTAAAATGAACAGCTGTGTAAGTCTGGCCTAATCCTAATGAAATCCTCCGAAGTCTGTCAACATAAAAATAGAAAGATGAGAAGAAGAACAAACAAACAAAAAAGCCATCCACCTACACAAAATTAGTGCTGCCTCAAAGAGAGGGCAATTTGTGCTTTGCAGCTAGATCTGCCTTCTGCTGCTCCAGGAGACAGGGCCTTTGTGTCACAAGTTCATTGTTACATTTTTAGACCCAGACACTGAAAGGTGGGGCCTGAATAAAACCCTCATTGTACTTTGGCAGCAAACAGGAAGCAAATGATACCTTACGGAGGTCAAGCTCGGTCCGAGTTCTCTGGAAGGCTGGGGTATGTTTGCTTGTTTTCTTTTTCCCAGACATTATAGTTTTCTCATTACCTCCTTTCACAGGAAGTTTTTAATAGCTCTTCATGTGGCTGTTACGGTAGTGACAGTGCGGAGAGGTTTAAAGGCTTCAAGTGACTTTCTGGAAGAGCATCAAGCTTGGGTTAAATAACCACTCTGCTAATTTAACTTGGGGCTTCTGCTTACAGCAAGCCCAAAGTCATCCTCTGCGGGTCAAGGTGTCAATAGCCCCAGCTGCACCTTGCCCTTGAGAAAGGTGCTGGCACGCCAGTCAGCATCGCTGTGATGAATAAGGCAGAGCTGTAAGGTACAGAGAGAAGAAGGAGAGGGTATGTCAGGTCTGGATCAGGAGCTTTTGTGCAGGACTAGCTCCTCCTAACCACGTGCCGGCAGCATATGTCTCTGGCTATCCAAGGAGCTGTGTTTGTAGTATGTTTTCTTGATCTTCTAGGAGCCCACCAAGATCCATCCTCTTTCCACCTCCCAGCTTCCTTTATAAATTTCTTACGACTGAGCATACAAGAGGACCTTCAGCTTCCCATGTGTGAACAACAGCCATCATAATGAGGTGTTGATATGTTTGGAACACTACCTGCTACTATAATAGAAATGATTAACAGCGATAGATCATTTTCCACACCCACACAGATAATAGCATCTCTCCCGGGATGGCTGATAATCTAATTGTGGCAGAATGCAGGGAGGTCTGAAGCACATTTCATTAGTAGCTATCGACCGGGGTATTCTGTCTCGTCCTTCAGGAAAAAAAAAAAAAAAATTTACAAAAACCACCTGACAGGAAAAAGGAAAAGCATGTGCAGTACTTTTTAAAATCAACACAGACATAATTAAGGATAACAATGCAGCAGCGAGTCAGTGCGACCGACCGGCATTCTCTTGTTCCGCCACACACGACATCATATTTCCCCCAAGAGACGTTTTTTGAGGTGCACAAGTTCACCTGCAGCCTGGTAATTCACTTTGAGATGGGACTGTGATCACTTAATGGACTCCTCTTGTGCTGGCTGCTATGGTAACTGCTGCATCACACTCTCCATAGGCTTGTTTTTGGAGGAGAGCGTAAACGGTGAGAGCAAATCTCAGATGGGTTTGTTACTGGAATCAAAATCCCAGGGCAGATTTGCAAGTTTACACACGGTCTTGGCCCACTGTACTCGCCTTTTATGGGCACGTTTGCTCATTTGGCTTAATTTTAAACCCAGTCCTTCAGCATTGTGTGCTCAAAAACACTTCTTAGAATTGAAGTCTTTTGGGTTTGGGCTGGGTTGGAGACACATGTGGGAAATGTTAAAAAAAAAAAGAAAAAAAAAAAGGCACAGAGAAAATCCTAAAAGATGAGACAAACAGAGCAGAGATTGGGTTAAAACACTCAGCCCATCTGGCCTGGTCGCTAAGTTCAAGGGCTGCAGAAGCAAAGCCCTCTCTAAAAACGAGCAAAGAAATGTCCTCAGGAGCTGTGAAAAAGAGGTAACAAGTCCTAATCAAATGTGACCAAAGCAGGGGTGACCAGGCAAACAGTCTGGAGCAATGATTCAGCAACCTGCGAGTGGAGATTTCTGACCCATCTCCTTGGTGAGAGCTTTACCATGAGAGGTGACATTTGCCACCCCCTGGGTGATCTGTCCACAGAGAGGGACAAGGCTGAGTGTCAGGTCTGGGGCAGGATGGATGACTACAGCAAGTGGGAAGAAAGAAAGTACAGGGGGAAAGAAAGGGGAAAAGGCAAGTAGAAAGTGGCAGGAGAAAGAGAAGAGGTGGAAAACGGGAGGTGGACTTCAGCAATCTGCTAGGAACTGGCTAACATGTTCCTGCAAAAGAATGGGTGAGTCTGGGATGAGGTCAGACTGCGGGAGATGCTCAGGACAGAGGTGGTAGCAGAGGATGCAGGTTCGTGCCTGGGCAGGAAGCACACCTGGAGCTGCAAGGGGCCTCAAGAAATGAAGAAGGCTAGTCCTCTGCCCACGGCAGGTGCCTCCCTGTCAGGGACATTTCTCACAGATCTGTGCCTGACCCGTTCTTAAAAGTCTCCATCAGCAGATTCTCCAGGACTTTCCCAAGCCTTTCAGTGGTTCACCTTTCTCTTCATTAACATGTCTCTCTCAGAGCTAGTGTTGAATCTCCCCATTCTTTCCCAGATGGATGAGGAGAACAGATTAATTACATCTTCTTTTCAGCAGTGTTTGAAGACAACTTAGTTTATTTCCCCACATCCTTCTCTAGGATTTCCTAAAATTAATTGCAGAATCACAGAATGGCCAGGGTTGGAAGGGACCTCTGGAGATCATCCAGTCCAACCCCCTGCCAAAGCAGGTTCATCTAGAGCAGGTTGCACAGAATCGCAGCCAGATGGGTTTTGAATGTCTCTAGAGAAGGAGTATTTCAGTTGATGCCTTACCAATGAGCTTCAGAAGGATTATTTCATGGAAACTATGTTCATCTCAGGTGATTTCAGTATCAGGACACCCTTTTTTGTAACAACCTAATTTCCTGACCCACGGTCAGCTTGTGATAATACGTTCCTCTCCAAAACTGCTACCAACCAATTTTCCACCACTATATGATCATGTCATTGATTATTCTAGCCTGAGTACACTACCTTATGTACCTGCTGAATAACATTTGGATTTTTCTTTTCAGACCACTTCTTCCTTAAGGTAATTTTGAATGTTAACACTTTCCTTCAAAATGTTTCCCTTCACTGGTCTCCAAATTTAATGTGTGGCCTTTCTAGTCCCTCATCTATCTGTTTTGCTAATGTACTGAATAGATATGAATCAAGACAGACCCTTGCAAATCTCTACTGAATCCTTATACTTTAACATGGATCCAAGGATAACTTCTTCCTGGAAAAATGCAGAAGAGATAGGAAAATGAAGAAGAAAGTGGGAATAGGTCACTTAGGGTGAAAAATTGTGTCAGGGGCTTGGTAGGGTTAAATACCTAGGTAAATGGCCTACAGTGGAATACTATTCCTTAAAGCCATGAGGTAAGATACAGAAACGAGTGAAAGGACTAAAGCAAACAAGCTGATAATCAAGGGAGCTGTGACTGGACTGGTGGGCTCCCAAGGCATTTCATAAAATCAGTGCAATGAATAGTTTTTTAAAAAAATTGATACAACCATCAACAAAATACAGAACCTGTATGTGGTGACTGCTAAATCGATCAAAAGGAAAATGCAGTTAAAGAATAAACAGGCAGGTGGTGGTGGGCTAGTTCTACAGCCAAATGAGAAAGTTCCAGCAAGGGTAATAGTGCTGGAGCAGCAGGTCATGCAGAACTGGGTTGTGCTGTTCTCTGGTGCCTGCAGCTGCACACCACTCCAGTTATGCCCATGGGACAAGCCCAAGGAGAAGGCAACATGGTGTGAGTAAGTACCCAGTAGAACACAGAGCAGGAGAGTGAATGACTGAAAGTCACCTGACATTAGCCATCAGCAGAAAACGACGGAGAGCTGCTTTTCTCCTGGCTGCTGCGTCTCTGCATCTTGCCATACATAAAAGCGGGGCTTTCAAAACAGGATCAGTGTGCATAGCCCCGAGGAAGACAGGCAATGGAAAGAGAGGTCGATATATCTCACTTCCCGCCCTCCCCTGCTGCCCCTTTCCCAGCTGAGGCTGCCAGCTCCTGGGCCTGCTGTGAGTTTGAACTTCAGGCCTTAGCTAAGCTGTGGTAGCTGGGACATCCTGACTGTCCTCATCACCTGGCATCAGCTATTTAGGCTTTCCGCCCTCTGTCCTGTATGATGACTTCTGAGGTGGCAAAAGCAGCCCAGTGTGAGTGGCTGGGCTGTAGGGCTGGCGGGGACAGACCACCACAACAAGATCTTCTTGGGGTGCGTCACCACAACTGTCACTGCAAAGGTGTAATGACAAGTCACCAGGCAAGCATTAAGGTCATGGGTGTGGAAATGACCACTCCAGTGCTCCCAGTAACATGCACCTGCTCCTGACTGTCCCAAAATGTGTGACAACTCAGTGGAGACAGACCTCAGCCACTTGGGGTTGGTCCCAGGGCATGGTCACTGATGGCGATTCACATGCTGAGCTCTTCTTGCTCACCACACACGTGGGTCTTCCTCTGATGCACGTTACCCAAAATAGAAAGCCCTCTTTAGCCACATGGTTGTCTCTGGAGTCATGTCTGGGCCTCACTCAGTGCAGCTACTGAGGCTCACCCACCTTGGAAACATAGAGCTCCTCTTCCTCAGCCTACATCTGGGTGCTGCCAGCATCCCGGGAAGCTTTCAGCCATACAGAGCAGGCAAGCTGTGATAACACTCTCTTCCCATATATTTCTCAAATCAGCAGGTCTTCCCAGGTGCCACCAGCAATGGTTTTGCTGCCATGTTGTCCCTCCATTGAAGCTCTTCTGATGAGGAGCATCAGGAAACATTCCTGAGCCCTGGTCTGCAGCTGCTGGGTCTGTGGGTGCAAGAGGTAGTACACGGGGGTGAGGAACACAAGAATGATGCTGAGCAGCCATCTTCTGCGGTCGTGAAAGTTATCACCCTAGCATTGCAGTCCTTCAGGGACTCTGCTGCTCTATGTCCTTCCAGACGAACACACGGAAAGGGGCCCTTTCACTCTGGATTATACTGGCAACTGCCCACCACTAAAAAGAAATCCTATACCTGTTGTTTCAGAGACCTTGACCTTTCTATCATCCACTGTCCTTCAAAATAAAAAGCATATATAATTATTCAAACAAACAAGTCCTAGGCTTTTTCAGACTGTTTTATGCTTTTATGCATGAGATATACCTCACTGTACCAAAAAGAAAGAGACAAATTAGCCTGAAGCATCCATTTTTCAAGATACCTGGGCACCGTTTTCTGCAAGAGAAAAATGAGCCTGAAGCCATCTGCTATTTCCTGTGAAATATCTCCCCTGCCTGACGGGGCTGACTGCTGCACTTCTTACTTCCTTTACACAAGCAGAGAAAAAAAAAAAAAAAAAAGCAGCTCATGGCCACCCGCACTTCCAGCTCTGTTTACTGATATCCACAGTTTCCTCGTGAGACTTTGCCAGAAAGGCAGTTTAGCTGACTACAGGCAGTTCTCATTAATCCCCCCCCAGCTAAACAAGATGAAGAACGGAAAATTGCAAAGGAGGAAAGCCAGCAAATTGCATCAAAGCAACATTTTAGGAAGCCTAAGCAAAACATTTTTTGTAGCACGCCCCCACTGATGAGCAGTTGTTTTCTAACGAATTGCTTTTTACCAGCCCAAAGCACACACATTTGTATGCCTTGGAGGCCATTTGTAACATCTCTGGAAAGGCACTTCCTTCCTCCTGTGTTCCCGCTGCTTTTTGATAAGAGTCTCCACTGCATTCAGAACATCATTAATTAGCTGACTGAGGGCACTGACCCTTCTTCTTTCTGCCTTATTTAAATTGTTTGCATTTCAGAGGAGCTAATAAAAGGCACCAGTGGCGATGCTGTAAGCAGCAGTGAAGTTACGACATTGCTGCTGCACTTCTTAATGCATCCTTTGGGCTGCTTTTGTGTCTGAAAGCACAAGTGGGATGGATGGGAGGGCCCCTCTTCCCCTCCATTCCCCCTGCCCAACACTGCTATGGGGGAAACCTCCTCAGCTGGTGAGGCGGCTGGCTCGTTTGCCTGTTTGCATAGCTTATGGGTGAGATAACACAGGAGGAAGCATGTTGCACAGGCAGCCTGGAGAGCAGGCTGGGGTTCTGCCCTGCGGGAGATGGAGGAGCAGGCAGACAGACGCCTTGGCATACCCCCGACATGGCCATGCTCCACTGACTTCCATGGAAAGAGGGACTTTCCCCTCTGAAGAGGGGCAACAGAAAAGCACAAGGTACACAAACTAGGGTCTGGCTCCATTTTGTGGGATCACAGGATAATAGCTGGGGTTGTCAGGGACCCCTGCTCAGAGCAGGGTCAGCTACAGCAGGTTTCACAGGGCTATTTCAAGTCACGTTTTGGATACCTCTGAAGCTGGAGACATCACAACCTCTCTAAGCAACCTATGCCAGTGTTCAACCGCCTTCACAGTTAGAAAGTGTATTATCTACAGGGGTTTGCTGTGTTTTGGTTTGTGTTCATTGCCTCTTGTCCTGTCACTGGACACCACTGAGGACAGCCTGGTCCTGTCTTCTTTACTCTACCATCAGGTATTTATGCATGTGGATAAGACCCCCCTGAGCCTTCTCTCCTGTGAGCTGAGCAGTTCCAGCTCTCCTGGCCCCCTTTTGCATGAGAGATGCTCCAGTCCATCATCCTCATGGCCTCTCATGAGACATTGCTAATGAGGCTGCCAGTGACTGACAGCTCAGAGCTCTCTGTATTCTGCCTTCCAATCAGCTCCTCTTTTGCCATAACCACCCTGTCAGGCTGGAGGAACCCAGCTGAAAATTGCTTTTACGCTGATGTCTGTATAAAAGATCTCCCAGCCCATGCACATGACGCTTCCCTGACAGCACGCCAGAGTCCGATCACTCGACTTGCTTTTTGTTTTCCTTTCTCTGCCAAACTCACAGACTCAGCAGCCACAAAAATAGAACCTCCAAGGCATGAAGTCAGGTTTTTGGTAAAGACACAGAAATCAGCATTCATTTCTTTATTCTTGTTTTGGCAAGTGGCATTACCCATTGCTCATATCACCTACTACCTGTCTCCACTGGCAGTGTAATGAGCAGGGAGCTCACTTCCTACGCGCCAAGAAACTCATTCCTTTTTTGAGCTTGAGCGTTGCAATCACTGAGGTACCTAAGTCAGGCAGTTCTTGTAGATGGCTTGGAAACAAGTAGGCAACCTTTCTGTGTTTTATTTCAATAGAGGCAACCATGTTTCCTTCTCCTTTATCTGTCTTGCTTTTTTTAGGTTATAAATTCTGCAGAGCATCTGTCTTCTACACAGTGTTAGCCTAATATAATAAAAAAATCTGTGGTGATTAGAAAAGTAGATAGACAGATACATACTTACATACATGCGTACATAGGTACATACACATTATGAAGACTAACAACCAAAATACAGGTTCTTTTTCCCTTGAGGCATTCCTATTAGTGGCACCCAGAGTGACTTCTTGCCTTTTCTTAAATGAGATTTCTAAAACAAGCGTCTGAACTTGTTGCCTTTACAGAATAATGGTTATGAATGAGGGGCAGCTTCAGGACATTCCAGGCTTCCTGTAAGTTGTATCTGCACTGGTTGCAACAGCATCCATAAATGCAGGTGTGCAGGGAAAGGGGTGGGATGAAGTTGCATATTGCTGAAAGTCCAAACAGAGCCAAGTCAGGCTGATCTTCTGAAAGGATACAACTTCATGGCATTCACATTTCAAAGTTTTCAGGTAAAAAAAGCTTGGCAGTTTTGTAAATAGCTTAACAGCCCTGTAAAACCCTGTCAGATTTTCCCAATCTTAGGAGAAAGATGGAAACTAGAATGGTTATTTCGAGCAGAAAGTAAATCCCTTACTAGCCACTCTTTCTGATGGGAAAGGAAATTATTCTATAGACCTGGCCAGGGACGATCACATATTCCATCAGAATAATTTCTGTGGGCAGAAACCCACAAACCTACAGTATGAAGGAACAGATGAAGAGGCCACCATACCCACTGGAGGGATTACAGCTTACTGTTTTATAGCTACATGCTGCTTTGCCAGCCCGTCTGAAGTTACAGCATCTCCATAATCCACATAATGTACCGCAGAGGTATTAAGTTTGAGTAAACCAAACAGCAGTGGGTGTGACAGCCGTGCGGTAAGCGCCTGACTCAGATGTCTACCACAGAACGTAAGTTTCTCATATATTTCTGTCCTCTTCATTGAAGACAACAAACAAGGCTGGAACTTATTGGTGAAGGGCTGAGCGGGGCTGTGTCAGGATGACTAAACACCTGCCCTGGCGGTGGCACCAATCCCTGACTAATCTCTCCACGCCTGGGGCTTCAGTCTTTCCGTTTGCTTTGTTCTCAGGAATCGCTCACAGCAGGAGAAGAGTAATATTGTTTCTGGAATAATTCCCCTGGACTTCAATTGACCCAAGGTTTGGCTAAATGTGTCGTAAGTGATACAGCAATACAAAAACATGAGGAAAAGTGGGAAGCTGGTTCCATTTGCTGTCTGCAGCCTGTGTGCGTTGGCAGGGTACAGCAGGGTTTCTGAGAGGACGGATTGTATGCGTCCTTCCCTTCTGCAGATCCAGGTCAATGAGTCTTGTAGCATAAAGTGACACACACGTTGAGTTGTTTTCAGGAGCTAGATCTTAGCTGTGATACTGGAAATGCTCAGTACTATTATGCGGAGCCATATAAACAACGAACCTCATGAAGAAGTCCAGAGATCTTGGAGAAAGACCGGAGCTTAGCACAAAGCCATTCTTGGATGTCCTGCTGCTTTAGACTCTGTCCATTCGAGCATGGCAAAGCCTTTCTTCCTGGGGTAACTGTTATGCTTTAAGCTCTCTGGTGTTACTTGGCTTTAATAATTAACTCCACTTACGGATATAGCTGTTTTAGTTTATTTACTTTATAAACTGTGGATTTTTCAGATGCTTCTTGGAATAGCAGCTCTGCTCGGTAAAGTTGAGGGTAGTTGGTAGGTTCCAGCTAAACAGGCGCTAAGCTTGGACTGACTTTCCGGAGACACTTTGCCACACAAGTAGCAGCAGAATTTGCACACTGTTTGTAGTATCACCAGTCCCCATTTTACAGTATGAAGGTTTGTTGGCTGATACTTCCAAAGGTGTGGCAGCAGGAGAAAAAGCATAAACATGACACTTGTTTTCTTCTGTGTAGATGATGTTTTCAATAAAGACTGACCCCAAATCAGCTGTTACAGTACACTAGCTAACTACTCTAAAAGTAACTAAACCTCATTCTATTTCAGACTCAAAAAACAGAAGGCTTTTGAGCCCAATAAGTCTTCCCAAATGAAAGTTGTCTTAACAAAAGATGTGACCACTCTTTATAAGCATTGTTTGTCTGTGTTTTCAGATCATCACAGTTCTAGCAACTTCACTAATAAACTTCATTTTGCATTGTAAGCTCTGGTGTCAATTTAAATCTTGAATTGAGATGCAGATCCTGGAGTGAGTTGAATGTTAGCTGACATAGGGAATGTCTCAAAATGAACTAATGCCTATAAATAACAACAGTAACTGATTCAGCCATAAGATGAGCTGCAATTGGTGAGGAACTACTTTTAATAAGTTACTAGGAAAAGGATTTCAACCTTTGTCTGTGGTTTGGTTTGCTGTTATGCTCTAAGGTTTCTGATTCTACTTCCCCCTTATAAATACCAGCTAAAATAAGTCTTACTTGACAGTTGCTTATTTATTTACAATGTCTTTCAGCACACAACTGGGAGTGATGGGGTTAAAAAACAGCAGTTGCATGGGGGGAGCTATTATGCTGACTTTGTTCTTAAGTATTCTTTGATATTCTTAATGAGACATGAAGAAATACTAAAAGAAGAAGCAAAACTATTCTGAATATTTTCCTATCTGCAGGTCCCCCTAGATTCTTCCTGCAATATGGGAACACAAAGAAGACACTGAGTCTGGGCCATCAGATGCCATTATGCTCCTCTGTTAAGCAAGAAAATGATTGGAAGGCATGTTCATAAAGGAGATCATCATTATACAATTAGAGTGAAACTAAGCTGGTGTTTGGGAGCATTTAAGCTACCATTAGAAACTGAAGCTCAAGCTAAAATCATATTTCAGCAATGTTCTGACAAAAGCCCTGAAGGAAATCACCCTAAGTGAGTTTTGCCCGGATCTATGTGCTGGGTTATACGGTAGAGCTGATTCCTGGCACTGCAAAGATACAATGCCAAGAACATGCAGAAAAGGAGTCTCTCGGTAGCACAGATACTTCTGTTTGAGCCTCCAGGCCTGTTCTACCTACCTTGCAGTGATTTCCAGCCTAATCTGTATCAGGCATGAGCCAGAGGACTTGAAGCAAAGAACATTTCTTTCCAAAAGCCAATCCAATCTTGATTTGGAAATTGCCAGTAATGGAAGAATCAACCACAAGCCTGGATAAATGTTTCCAATGGTTAATTAACTCTTGGTTAAAAAACATTCCTTACTTCTAGTCTGAATTTGCCCAGCTTCCGCCTTCAACCACTGGATCTCATTACATCGTTATCAGCTACGCTGAGTCCATTTTAATATTTCTCTTATCCATGTAGGCAGTCACAGGTGAGATTCAGTTTATTCAGCTTTAGATGCCAAGCGTCCACTGTATAATCTAAATTAATTCAGTAGGTCCCTTTGCACTCAGTGAAGAAAGAAAAAGTCGTTTTGCATCCACACTCCTGGCTGCTGGCAGGCACACCTACTATGGGTGACATAGCTGGGCATGGATGCGCCTTCCCTCTGCTCCTGTCTGACATTGTATGGGGACCCTGTGCCTGGATGACTCTTGCTGTGACTTTTCCATGTCTGACCATGCACACAACAGGGGTTTTGTACAGGTGATGTCTGTAATAGGGCAATTGCATCTCCAGGTTCCTCTCTAGCCTCCTTGAAATCCCAGATACATTTGTGAGTGATCTCATTCCTGTGGCCTGCTTGCTCCGTGTTTACTCCATATCCCTCTACCTCTGTCAGGTTTTCCCATAAGTATGCAAGACTTGCAATGACAGCCAAGCTGTCTCCCACATCCTTGTTAGTTTTTCTGTTCTAGACTGCTCAAGGCCATTTGGTGATGTTGGGCCTGCCATTGCTTATGCAGTGTGCCCTTTCCTCATGTGGATGAGGAAATTTGTTGGATTATTTCATCTCCAATTAAATAGTTGATGAAGAAAGCTAATCTGGCACATTTCAGGGCAAACGTGCTATTCCAGAAAGAGTGACTGAACTTCTGTTTGAGGAAAGAAGCATCATTTCCTCTAGTGGAATCCTCAAGCCCACAGTTCCCCAAGGCTCTCATTTTCCAAGAACACCAAGAGCTATTGGAAGAATTTCCTTCTCTTCCCATCCCACTCTGGCCAGCTCAACACCCAAACCACTTCCATGGTCTGATTCCCTCCTTACTGAGAAAGCAGGATGTTTTCTAGACATGTCCACTTCCATCTTACAATTTCAAACTGAGCTAAGGGGGAATGGGTGGTGGTGTTCCTTGACTCCTTTAACAGGAATCGTGCTGTTTTAATATCAGTCTTGCAGGTTCACAGCAATTCCACTGAATCAGGTCACTAAGCCAGGGAGTATCTGCAATAAGGATCTGAATGGTTCTGGAACTAATGTGTCCAGCTCAGAGTAGTATATTTTTGCTTTTCCAAAAGTAAAATTTAAAAGATGAAAGCAATGAATGGACTAGTAGTGCCACAACGGGAAGAAATAACTCAGTGATGAGAACCTGAAGGATTCTACCCACTTGTATTCTTAGACTGATGCGAACCATTTATACTTTTAGTCTCAGAGATATAGCGGACGCTGAAGTAGAAGTCTTTTTACGTAGGGAAGAATCACAAGCCCAGAGTGTTGAAAAAGATTAGCTGAGGCTTCAATCCTTGTGAGTAAACAGAGTGGGGTCTACTGGTGCGGTAACATCATATTTCACCCAGCAGCTAAGGGCAAAGATTTCCGCGGTAGTGGCAATGTGGCCCTTGAGACCCCACTGGAAACTTGCTGCTGTTTACAGAGAAAATCACCCTGAACTAGTGACTGTGCTTGTGTTTATGTGTGTGTGATCACAGGCACAGCTCATGATGGATATCACATTAGCAGAGTACTTTCACCACTGCTCACAGAAGCGCAGATGTGCCAAAAGCTGTGATCCAGAGGGAACACGTCAAAAGCTGAGTGAGAACAGTTAATCCTTCACGTCTATCCTGTCTTTTTCGCTGTAATTGCCTGCAGGAATGCTGCCTATCACCAGCTGTGGCAGAGTACGTAGGCAAAAACTGAGCCGGGGGATCTCGGATCACTGCAGCTCCCTCCATGAAAGCTACCGTATGTACCAGGAAGGTAACATCGTGCATTTGATGCCAGCCCAGCCTGGATTTGCACTGCAGTCAGATACCATGTTCAGATGGCATAATTTGTGGCAAATCTACATCCCTGTTCCCCAAGAACTGTCACAGCCTCTGCTCCAATGTCCACAGCACAGCATCCTGCTGGGTGACATCATGGTTTAGCGGTAGTACCCTGACGGGGTTAAAGCCGATCACACAGACTACTATAAGATGTAAGATCATAACACCCACCAGAACTGGGATTTAGGAAGATTTTTGGGGAAAAGCTGAATATGGCCTTTAGACCTAAACCTCTTCTGCTTGATCTTCACAGTTTGATGCTAAAAGGCAGTAACACAGGGCAGAGAGTTTCCCTCTTCACCCAGAGATCTGGGTTATGGGTTTGTTCCAGCCTCACAAGAGGATTTGTGCTTCGTATTTCTTTGGAACAGCTTCGTAGCTTACAGATAATTGCACATGATGGAGCTGGAATAAGACTTTTAAAGATTTGTAAATAATTTAGGCAGATAACGCCCCTTCATTTAATGTAATTCTCTAGGAAGTATCAAAAAATCCCTGTCAGGGTTTTTAGGAGAAATTTCTTTCTGTGCCAGAAAACCTTTACATAGCTACTGCCAATGCTACTGTGGAAATAATAATACTGGAAGATTTCAAAATCATGTTTATAAGGAGGAGCCACAATGGTTCAGAAAACTCCAGTGATTCACCAGCACTGTTGTTATGGTTAATTTTCCTGGAAAAGTACATTATTGCAACAATTCCTCTTTTTTGTCATCACAGTTTTTATTTCATTATCTGTTTGTTTTTATTGCTGGATCTTAGTTTGGCACAGAGATCCTTGTATCTAAAAAGGGTTTTAAAAACCATCAGTGTATTTAAACTTAAATAAATTGCCAGGGGATTTTATTTTTGGCTTTTTGAGTAACATTGTGTTTTTGTACTTTTTAACAGCAATAAGCAATCCTCCCGCTCAAATAGCAGTGTTTTTAAGTGACGTTTCAACTTTCTGTGGCTGCAGTCCACTGTTTTATAATGTGGGAAATGCCCTGCCTCTGAACTGTGTAAGTGATACGTCACATTCTCCACAAGTCTGCTTTTCAGCAGAAAGGAGTAAACACCTCTGAGGTCCTGAGGACATGTTACTAAACAGTGTCTGATACTTACAAGGATTGCGATAACAATAGCTGAGGAGTTAGTAGAGACAAAACACCAGGTCAGGAGAAAGTTGCTGAGGACAGGGCAAGAGGAGCAACTCGAAGTAATAGCATAAAATGGAGCAAAGGAAAATTACATCTTAATTGTCCAGAAGCTGCTAGACTGCTGACCAAGCTTCCCAGGGGAGACGGTGGGAGTCCTGGAGGATAAATGGTAAACACAGACCTGGATAAAGCAAAGGAAAATGTGTTGGCAATTGTTCTGCTACATGGCAGAGATACGATAGGTGGCCTAAAACATCTCAGAAGTCATCTGTAAAGCATCTCTTGAGGCAGATAGTAAGCAGGAGGTGGTGCCCAGTCCCTCCAGCCCCTCTTGTTGCTCCAGCCCCTGCCCACCTCCCCTTTTCCCTTCTCTCCTCCTACTGCTCACTTCTCCACTCCCTTCCTGCCCTCCCTATAAGGCCCCTCTTAAGCAGCTATGTTTGTTGTAACTCTTTCCAAGAAGTCTGACAAGCACAGAGACATTCTGGGCTGCAGCATGCTTATACCCTCCTCACTGCATGCCTCTGGATCTGTGGTCATGGACAATGTATCCAGAGTTTTCAGTTTTGTGATGGATGTTTTCAGACATCCATCAGAAGGTTGGTCCCACGTGACATGGACAGCTGGGGAGCTTGGAATGAGGAAAGGTGGAGGATAAACATCCTCCTTTTCCATAAAGAACAAGGAAGGCACAGAGAGAAGTATTTTAAGAGTGACGTCAAATTTTTCTCACCCAAAGGCAATCTCTCTGGGTCAGTTTCCTCTGAACAAAGGAAGACATCTACATCTTGGCATCCTAAGTCTCTCAGCATCAGCAGGAATAATAAGCACAATTAAAGGTGGACTTCTCATCTGTAGGTAGATGTTTCAAATGCAGCACATATTCCTTCACATTGACTCAACAGGGATCCAAAAGAGATTAGCTCAGGTGTAAATAGTTGTGTTGTAGACACACAATGACAGGTGACATGGATCCTGCCTCCATGCCTTGGTATGCCCCGTTTTCCCTCTTCACCAGGTCTGCAGGCAGCAAAGCTTAACACCACTGCTGCTTCAATAGTTTATTTTCCCTTTGTCTTTTAGTCCATTTCTGATTCATGCCCGGACTTTGTGACTTTGTCCATGCTGCTCCCTATATGCAGAGCATTCCTCCAGTTGACCTTTGTCAAACATCCTGATTCTTAAAACAGCTCAAAGCACACCTACTCTTGGAAACACTGAAGCTGCTGTGTCCCCACCCTGAGCAGGGTTTGCTCAGTCCTGTGGTGCACTGCTGGCATTGCCAAGGGAGAACCTCCTCTCCCTTGTATTTCACCAGTTCCTCGTTGCAAGGAGGTGCTGGGTCTTGCAAACAAAATAATAAATCCACCTCTCTAAAACTTGGAAGGTCAAGTCATTCCCTTGTGCAGAGTGGAAGATAGGGGGAAATCTGAAAGGAGACCCATGAATTGTCTTGTGACTGTCATTACGTGAATGGCTTCTGCCAGAACAGGGGAATAAGTTGCTCTCTGGGGCCACCAAAGGTAGGATGAGAAGCAATGTACTAAAATAGCAGCAAAGGTGAGATGTTAGGGGAAGATTTCTGAAGGAAAAGATAATGGGGGTCTGGAGTACATTAGTTAGATGGCAGACACTCTGTTACAGTGGATTTTAAGATCAAGCTTGAGAATCAAGGAACGTAGCACACTGCGGTAACAGCTAAGGATCAGGACCATGGGTTGGCTGTCAGTGGCCTGTTTCCCAGGAGCAGATAAGTATCCAAATGTGATGAATCACAGGGCAGGAATCCCAGCTCATCCTGGGGCAGGACAGGGGCAGGGGGGAAGGTTAGCATTTGGTGAAGTAGTTTTGTAGCCCCAGGGAAGGTTGTTGTTGGGGTCATGGCCCTGTTTGATTTTTAATGAAGTTGCTTATTCTGCAGAGCTCACAGAGAAAACTCCTGCTGAGGTTAACAACAGTTGAAGTTCAGGAGAGTGTACAGAGTTGGCGAAACTCAAGTAAAAAAAAAAAATTCAGATGCGTTTGTTGCTCCTACTTGTTGCTCTAAGAGACACTTGAAAATACAGATCTGCCAGGTGCTTTTCTCATTTGGAGAACAGCATTTTCTGAGTATTCTTGGTGTAGTTATGAGCGGCATCCCATTCCTATATGCAAAAGGGTTGCCATTCGAACAGGCTTGCAGGTAGACCGGAGAAATGTCTGGTTTGACCTAGGAAATCCAGGTTTAAGGTAAGTATAGGAGATGAGATTCTACCAAAGCTGCAGTAAAAGCTACAGCACTAAGGCAGAACGGTTCCCTGGGGACACAGCTGGAAGATACCGTGAGTGCTGTCCTACAACCTGTTTCCCATTCCCAGCCCAGGAACCACTGCGAGCAGCAGCTCTTCTCAACTTTTCCCTGTTTCTTCAGCCTCGTACAGATTCCTATGTAGGTTCAAATGCTCCGTCAGGCCCTGGTACCCCTCCCGACCAAAGCTGAGCTCCAAAAGCCAATATTGTCATCTTCTCCAATGGCTTCTACAGCCTACCCCAAACACCTATTGCCACAGCTAAAGTGGTAGCAGTACCAAAGCCTGGTGGGATATTATCTCAGCTTTATCTCCATGGACTTCAGTTACAGCCATATGGGTATAGATAGTCTTACCCTGGCCCCACACAACACTGTCATCAAGTGTCTTAGATATCCCCTGTGTCCCTGTGCTACCCCAATGAAGATTTAATGAGTACTATTTCTGTGACAACAGGAACTTGATGACATGAAGAAAAGAAATCTTTTCCATTCCCATTTTCCTCAGGGACTTCCAAGACCTGTTAGATGTCTATCCCATAGGACAGGCATACAAGTGACATCTCACACTTCTGGTTCCCCCAGTCTCCAAGACCAGGAGACTTTTTTGAACATGTTCTAATTCCCTTCCAAAGTATGCTCAGCTTCTTTCCATGGAAACACCTTTGCTGAGTCACATCCTTGTGATGAGCTGGGATTTGGCCAGGGGACACACCTGGAAACATGAGCTGAGAAACATGCAAAGATACTGACCCAGCAAGCATGCTATAGCAGGGTCTACACTTGCTCTGGCACCCTGTAGCTCTGTCAGATGGTTATTATACTATTCTACTCTTTAGACAGGTACCCAGTTGCTCGACTTCATCCTGCTGTAAGGTCCTGTCTGTCCTGTCCATTTCTACAAGCTAAGGAGTAAGATCCTGGCACTGTTCCAGAGGGGTGTCCTCTCCAGGCAAAGCTGTGCTGCCCATGTCTGGGCAATGATGTGTGATGTCCCTCCTGTGATGTCAATGCTTGACTGGACATCACACTCAGACTGCCACATGCCGCAGCTGTCTCCTTGGTGCCATGGTGGCTTGTGTGGCCCAACTCGCACCGAGCCATGCTGCTGTCTCCTGAGGCTCAGAAGGTGACATGGAAATATTACGTGCATTGTCCTGCTGCAGTAAGTACACTGCCAAGAGGAAGGCATCACCCTGAGGGAAACAAAAGCCTTGGAACTGGCTGGAACAAAGGGGAAGGAGGCATGCCCTGAGCCAGACTGGTCACGCGTTAGGGCACACATGTCCTCGGATGGGTTCAGTCAAGCTCATGCACATAAAACTATTCACACAACCTCTTAAGTTAGTGAGCTGTAAAGACCCCAGGGACACAGTCCTCCATATTGCACCTTCTGGGGTACCACCTCCAGCATGGAGGTCTGAAGCCAGGTAAGCAGAAATGGGACTTCTCTCTGCCGTGTGCAGAGTCAAACCCAGCTCAGCCCAAACTCACGGACCTGTGTGGGTTCAAGCACCACTGTAATGATGCACCCTCCCATCAGTCCTGCCAGGACTGGCACCAGAAACCTTTGGAGAAGGGGTTGTGAAGCAGCCTCAGGAGAGGTGGAAGGAGAGGGGAGGACTCGCTAGGGAGTTGGCTGAGCCAGGCAAGTCAGGTGAGGTGGTGAGTCGATGCATCATTCCCCAGCAACCACCAGACAACTCCCCAAGTGGCTGCCCCTCCCAGGCAGGAGTGTGTTTCTGCACAATGTACGTGGATTGCTGCTGGGGGTGAATCCCCTCTCAGGACCCAGCGGATGATTCAGAGGTGATTCAGGTCTTTGCAGTCCTCCTTGCTCAAGTGAAGCTGGGTAGAGGACGCAAAATACGAAGCCTGTTTGTATTTTTTCTATGTGACCGCTAGTTTTACTGTAAACTGTAAAAACTGCACAAGGGCATTTTTTCTGGAGAAACTTGCCTGCTGGGCACGCACATTAAGCTGTAAATCCAGTCTTTCATAGGAGAAAACAGCTTCATTTATAAGTGTCCCATTAAGCAAGAACATGCTTCATTATTTGTGGGGAGACCATTCTCCTGCCCACATGTTGAGGTATCTTGGAAGCAGTATGTAACTCATTGAGGACCTATTATTAATTTGAATTTATTAAGTGCTGACAGATGTGCTTGGTGCTTTATGGTCACATAAGGGAACCCTTGTGGCTGCACTGTTTCAAGAGGAAACTCCAAGGAAAAGGTGGAAGCCTTTTTGGTTTAGGGAGGCTGAAAGACACTGTTCTGGCTTTTGGAACACTGGCCTCAGCGGCGCTCCATGGCAAAGTGCTGATAAACAGCAACGGGAACAAACAGGGACTCTCCCCTCTGCAGCTGGCTAGGTAAAATTTGCTACACTGATTCCGTCTGCCTGAGCTATAGCTGAGGAACACAAAGATGTTGGATACGTTAATATAAAATTCAGTTTATTTTCATCTGTGAGAAGACTTTAGCTTCTCATTCTGAAGCCAATTTGTGGGCTGTAGGTTTTCTTTGATCTTATGCACTGTGTTCTCCCATTACCCTGTCCTGCCAAAGGGAATGGCATCTCCTGTGCCCATGGTTGCTAAAGGAAGTGCAGTAATAGAGAAACATATACCCAAACTATTTTATTTTTTATGATACTTCTAACACTCTCTTTCAGCTGTGATGAGTCACAATTCAGCTAATAGAGGGACACTTAATTATAAAATTCTGGGTTTGGGCCCCACACTACAGAGTAGTAAATGATATAGACTCACACAACATGGAGCTATTTTTTTCTTAAAACAAAACTGACTACGCTAGGTGAGTAGATATGTTTTGTTTTCCAGGCTATCTGTTTGTGAGACTTTTTTGGTAGCTTCACAAAGTCAAATGCCACCAAACTCTTTACCTCATGACAACAGCTTTGGGAAACTGACAATACTTAAACTGTAGTAAAGGCAAAGGGTGAACAGGCATGCTCCCTTCTTGCTGCTATGGGCAGGAGAGGTGAGACCCGAAAGGCCAACACCACATTTGCTTTTCAAAACTAGTGAGTCAAAGACATGTGGGATGGAGTCTGGGAAACCTTCCCGCTAACTTGTTCCAGGTCCTTAAGCTTGTTGTGTGATGGTGAGGGTGATAATGATTAAAAGAGGAATCTGTTATGTTTGAGGAGGTGACATGGCAAGACACTGTTGTTTTTTTTTCATTCCCCTCCCACAGGTTAGATTACACTACAGAGAAAGAATTTACCCAAAGGCAGATAATGCTTAAACCATTTACAAATAATTAATAGACATCACAATCATTGCATACTACAGAAAATTGAGTCCCAAAAAGCTACACAATAACTTTCCTTGTTAGAGTAGAGGATGTTTGTTTAGACTTAGTTGGTGCTTCCAACTACCTAATTACACAGAAATAAGGTAGCTGTGCTCTTAAGGAAGTCAGAAATGTGCAATGATGAGTGCTGGGCAACACAAGCCACACTGTTTTCAGAAAACATTGTGCAGATATGTTGGCAAATTAGTTTTGCAGGTGGGGGCAGCATGTCTGTTTGCTTCTTTAAATGTCTTTTGCATTTTCTGAAAGGTCAAAATAACTTTGCATTTTGTCTGCAGAACCTATTCCTTCTTTTGTAACATCATGCATTAAAGTGGCATCTTAGACACAGCTGATGTCTCTACTCAGGATTCATGAGGAGCATCCTCCCGACCATGGCCAGCAGCAGGACCTCCTTTGTCCATTATGAGTGATCAGCATTCCTCTTTGGGGCCATGGAAGCAGCAGGAAAGAGGGGATGCTCTCCAAACACCAGGTCCCCGGTGCAGCCCCATAAAACATGAAAAGTCATAGAACTGTTTAGGTTGGAAAAGACCTTAAAGATCATCATGTCAAACCGTTAACACTGCCAAGTCCACCACTAAACCACGTCCCTAAGTACCACATCTACATGTCTTTGAAATACCTGCAGGGATGGTTCCTTTGTCACTTCCCTGGGCAGCCTGTTGCAACGTTTGTCAACCCTGTCAATGGATGAATTTTTCCTAACATCCAGTCTAAACTGGCGTTAACTTGAGGCTGTTTCCTCTTATCCTTTGTTACCTGAGAAAAGAGTCTGACCTCCACCTCACTACAACCTCTTTTCAGGTCGTTGTAGTGAGTGATAAGGTCTCCCCTGAGCCTCCTTTTCTGTGCTCCAGACCCTTCACCAGCTTTGTTGTCCTTTTTTTGGACTCACTCCAGCACCTTTCTTGTAGTCTTTCTTGTAGTGAGGGGCCTAAAACTGAACACAGTATTCGAGGATTGGCCTCTCCAGTGTCGAGTACAGAGGGAAAGTCCCATCTCCTCATCTGTGTCACATGCTCATTTTGGCTGCCTGTTCTCCCAGGCCATGGGAAGTGCCACTGCTCAGCTGCTGGCAACCCTTGCACCCCAGGGACAGTGCAGCTGGCAGAAAGAGAAGCTAAACCAGCCCAGCTCCTCTGCTTGTTAAAACAGTGCTGCAGGGAAGGAAGGGGATACATCTGCTCCCGAGGTTTTGCAGAGGAGTTTGGGCAACATCCCTCTTCCCCTGGGGCTCCTTGCAGCTGCAAGCATAACACCAGGCCCTGTCCCGCACTGGTGGCACAGCACAGCCAAGCATCTTTCTGATGGTGCCACTTCCTACCTCGTGCTGCTTGCAGTTCTGGCACACCAGTCTCAGTTTGGCTTGAAATGGGTGAGATCTGGCCCACTGAGCTGGGATGTAAACGGGGGCTTAGCCATGCAGCAGCTGGAAGCCAGCTTTCTGGATTTGCTCCTGTTGTTTGCCAAATACTCTCTGTTCATGGGAAGATGATGAAAAACATTTCTGGGAGTTTGTGGCTGTCTAGTTCCTAGCAAGCCATTAATATGAGGGAGGGGAGGAAAACCCAAGTCCAAAACCCCAAAAGCTGGACAGTTTACAAACCTTCTCTATTGCTTAAATAAAGGCTTGGTCTAATTCTTCTAATTGTCTGGAACAGCTCTTACCATTTCCCAGATGGTTACTTAAGTGCACGTAAGCACTCCAACTACTATGCCTGTTGTTGTGCTGCGTTCCTTTCTTCCTGGCTGATGTGGAGCAATGAAACTACCCAGGTTTGACATTACAAACCAGGACACTGAAGCCAGAACATGAATGTAAAAAGCAATAAATACCCTGCTAATCTCTCCAGCAACACAGAAGCAAGAGCAGCCACTTTTTGCTCCAGAAAACTCAAGATGGTGTTTAGTAAGGCTTTTTTAATTCTTGGAGTTCATGCCATTCCAGTTTTTGAATGTATACATACATTTGTGTCCAGATGGTCCATACTGCTATAGCAAGACCCTAGCTTTTTCCTTGGACCCCAGGACTGCAATTACCTACCACTCTGACATGTCAGTTAACATCTCTCTGAGACTAAAGTCCCCTTCTGTGAAATAAGGTTGTCACACTTCATTGAATTCTGGCTGTTTAGACTATTAGGCTTTTCAGTGTTAAAGGACTTCTACTTCTCTATGGGATCCAACATAGTGACTTCCCAGCTTCCTTCAGGTCTCTGAGGGAAAATGTAACAGAGAATTAGCCACAGATCTCCCACAAATTAAAAGTTGTGCTCCCCTGAGACACAATCAGGCATTTTACTAGTCAGTTGTTAGGAAGGTAGTAAATGTCTCTGTTTTCTTAAGAATGCCTATTTTTATGATTTATGCAGTTCAACATTTTATATTCAGCCTGTCCTCAGCCTCCTCAAGTACTCCTATCAAACTCAGTAAAACTTCATCTCTTCATTAGAAGGCAAATCAGGGACACTAAGGCAATATTTTCATCCTCACACTACCTGGGCACATTCCCAGCTGTCCCAAGAAAGTTTCCAAACCATGTTTCACCTGGCTGGTCCAGTAACCAGCAGGACCTGTGCTGCAGACCACACAGACCATCCCGAGAGTACAAACCTGGATCACTACGATGCCAAATTGCTGTCTCCACAGATCAAGCTTTGTGATTTCCAGACACAAAGCAGCATTAACAAGTATGATTTAGCCACATGCATCCATCTCACTCAGGGCAAGGCCCTTTCCTTCATCATCTCAGCATCTCCATAGCACAATTCAGATCTCTGAGCTGCTCTTCAGGTTTGTCTCTCACTCCTTTGAGTACATAAGTAATATAGGAAGCTCCTACCTTTGATATGTTGGCTAGGTGAGATAACTTTAGAAGAAAATCTTTCCCTTCCCTTCCCTTCCCTTCCCTTCCCTTCCCTTCCCTTCCCTTCCCTTCCCTTCCCT
>JAVJGJ010000014.1:31924747-31958957 GCA_035590215.1 Microhierax caerulescens | reverse complement strand
TTGCAGTATCTGCTGAAACAAAGCTATTATTAAATATGTGAATAAAGATAATAACATCCCCAAGTAGTGCCATAGAGTCATGTCATGACTGTAGCAGTCCAGCCAGTTGCCCTGTAGCTTGACCTAGCCAACCTTGAGCTATTTCCTGATCAAAAGCATGAAGAAAAGATCTATTTTGTTGCATAGCCAAAAGACCAAGTGTAATACATCATTGGGCTTTACCTAGAACTCAAGTCCACCATTGGTAGGCCACTGGTTTAGGCTCCTAAGATCTCATAGATAAAAGTAATGAGGAAACACCAGAACTGGAGACCTGTATGAGTGCCCTTGATGCCAGGTAATCAAAAGAAATGTTTCCAGCTGAGTTCCTCTGGCAGTCACAGCTAAATCCAGAAGAAAATACCTCTCTAGACAGCATAGAGCGCCAGTTACTAACTGTGTTCATCAGTAGTATCTGATATCCTATGGAAAAGTGTTGTGATTTGAAGCACATTTAAACAAAATGTTCTAAGCTTGCTGTACCTTAATTTTGTATTTCAGGTTTAGACTTTCAGGGAGTACAGGCTGAGAGCTATTTACTCGGAAGGGACTGGATAACCTCACCACAGTCAGTCTTTTCCCTCTTCATTTAAATTCTCCCATACTTCTACTCATAACCTCCAGTCTTTCGTGAAGACTTTGTAAAGTGAAGAAGGGGCTTGTGTAGCGAGATTAATCAGTTCAGCAGACCAGCTTGGAAGACTTGCTTATCCTTGTTGACCTCAAAACATGGTGTAATGTCAAAGGGTTCAGCTAGAGATATCATGACTCCAGTCATGCCCAGTTTGCAAAGTCTAAAGTTGAGGTGTTTGAACCTAGTCTATTGTGATCTATAAAAACAATTGATGCATACAGAATTACTATTTTTAAGACCCAGCCAAATAATGTACCATCAGTAACTAATCTGATGCCTTCTTGAGCACCTGCACTCCAATCACTGTGTCCTAACCAGTGTTTAGTTCCGGCTTGGGTGCTGGATACCTCCTATCCAAGAGGTGATATTTTAGAGTGGTGCTAAAGAAGAGTGTCAGATCTTAGGGCTAAAGACTAGTGATGGATTGGCAGGTGTGCTCAGGGAAGAGACGGGAGGATCAGTATTTACTGTTTATGCTTAGAAGGTCTCCTCCAGACATGTACTTGCAGTATCTGCTGAAACAAAGCTATTATTAAATATGTGAATAAAGATAATAACATCCCCAAGTAGTGCCATAGAGATTTGCCAGAACAAATTGTGACAAATGTGACTTTCATAATCAGGCTTTGGTTAAATGCTTATGGAAAGAGCGTTTCTGCCAGATCAAACAAATGCCCATGGAAACCAACCGTGGCAAAAATTGGTTTAGTTAAACCTTTGAACTAAACCTCCCTGAAATTCTTTTGGCAATGTTTATTCAGATTTAATTGTTTCGTGAACACACAACAGTTTAAACAGGGCCTTAGAACCAACATCAAGCCCATACGGTTCATTTGATACAATTTAATTTGACCACTTGAGAGACATAAACATTCTTAACATGTGAATTAAAGGTGTCTCTGGAAGGCATTCAGCTTTTCACTAAATGTTGTTAAGAAGTAGACAGAAGCCAAACAGAGGACTGTTATAGAGTCAGTAATCTGATATTCTGCTATCATTACCATGAAGCTCTTTTTCACAGTAAAAACACCTTAGACATGAGATTCCAGGAAGAGGTGATTTTTTAATATGAAAGAATAGACGCTTTGCTCTTTTATAATTAATGGAAGGAAAATCTTGCTGAAGTCTGCATAAGTTTAAGTTACACAAGATCTGGAGTTATAGTGCTCCCTTACAGGACACCACCTGGTAAGTTATTGTTTCCAATGTTGCTAAAATTTGCGTGGAAATGTAAGGTTACTAAGTATACAGCAAACTGTTTGATTTTCTGTCTTCTCTAGAGACAGTGGAAACCAGTGGGTAAAAAAAATAACCCTCAATTATTCCCTTAGCTCAAGCAGGAACCTTTTAACTCTACATCAAGGTGAAAGCCCAAATTTTCATTAACTTCCATTGAAGTCAAAGGCTTCAAAGACATCTCCGATACTTTATTGTCCAGGAAGAAGCAAAGTGTCTTATGGCTGCCCAGCGAGGTTTGTCCTATGGAGGAGTGGACATGTACAGCTTAGGGCAAAAACCTTGCACACATGCTAGGAAGAATGGGACCACGTTTACACAGATAACACTGCCTCCAGGTTCCCCATTTCCTCTTGGTTTGCTCCTGGTAACAAAGGTACCAGGAGAGATACATCTGCTTCTGAAAATTGCAAGCACCTGCAAAGAGGAGGTGCCAAAAAGTAGTGACTTCTATAGGGCGCGAAGCCACCTTGAGCCTCACAGAGAGCTCCCGACCTGCTGAGGAGAAAGATCCTGGGGGTGAGGAAAGCACCATGCAGCAAAATGCACCTCATATGTATGGCCTCAGGTAGATTTGGGTCAGGGAGAGGAGTGATGTAAACACATCTACAGGGTGTTTCAGCCTAAGGCAAAGTGCTCCCAGAACTCCCAAAAGGTCCCATCCTCCTCCAGTGATTAGTGGAGGTATCTAAGGGCAGTTAGACTACTGGCTTAAGTGCCTGTGCAAAGGCTAAAAGACAGGATGAATCTCGGTTCTAGGGTCACAAAAATACTTATATAAGCCAGTGTTTAGCACTTCAGTTTATTATATCAAGAGGAAGAGAAAGGAGAAAAACAGGAAAGAATAATCTGCCTTCTGAGCTACTTAAAGTAAAAGTGAAAGGACATTTGTCAGTCACGTATGAAGAGCAAAGTCAGCATAAGACTGAGAACTGAGAGATAAAAAACAAAGAAAAAAAATGTTTGTCTTCATTCCTTTAGCTTCTGTTCTCTTCTAAGGAACTTTTTGTTGCCTACTCTGGAGTGACCTGTGATTTCTGGTTTGCTACCAACAAACACTAGATAGGTGATAGCAGTGCAATTAGTCCACAGAAAGATGGCTGTGGAGATGCTCCAAGACACTCCAGACTTCCTAGAAGCTTACCAAAACAAACACATAATGACAACTAAATCTTGATATAGCACTTCTCATTCCCAGATTAGGGTCACCATTTTCTACCCAGACATGTTCTCTTTTGCCCTAGACCTGGCCAGGTGTATTTCTATCCCTGGGAATGGCAGATAAAGGGGAAATGTGTCACTTGTCTGCTTTGGCCAAGGGGAGAGCGGCAATGGAGTACTTCAAGGTTAGATACAGAGTCGAAATAGACGGATGGACCCCAGGGAGCTGCAGAAGATATGAAGAGTCTAACTCTGAGGGTCTGGGACAGCCATTGTTGGAGGGGCTAGGTAGAAAGAGTAGAAAAGTGAATGGAGGAATAAACTTGCAGAGGTAGGATTGAGCAAACTCTGAGACAAGTGCTGAAGACACGTTGGGAAGGGCAGGTGGGGAAGTTGCAGACTGTGGCTAGGACTGTAGGAAAAGGAACAGAAAAGTGAGGTGCTCTGGGCTCTCAGGGTGAGAGGCTGAGGATAAAGACATCAAAGTGTAGCTCTCTCCTCCCACAGCTTTAACGAGAATACTTCTTACGAGCAGAACAACATGAACACGCAGGACCTCTCTGTTCTCTCAAAACCCCTGACAAAGGGATGCCTACCTACAGTCTCCTTCCACTTTGTTAACACTACTTTGATCAGTGTGGTAACTGTAAGTCTCAAAGGACTTCATAGGAGACCAGTAACTACTGTGGGCCTATAGGAGCAACAAGACTAGACAGAGGTATTCATCACTTCTTCAGAGTTGGCCTGCCCTGCAGACACCTCTAAGACTCCAGTGGATATGTACTTGCTGCTGTTAACTACAAACTCACTCGGCAGCAAAAGCGGAGAGCTCAGTTCAGGCAGCACAAACTCAAATGATGGCTTGAGCAACTGGACCACCTTGCAGCACAGGCATGCAGGGGCTTTTTTTCTTTAAACATGGATCCCAAGACAGAAATAATTCTTTCTGCTTGTTGTCTTTTTCAGTAGGAAGTGTGTGGGAAACCCTGATGGCTGCACTTCAGCTCACCTAAACAACTTTTTTACAGAATGCTCACAAACATACATCCCATGCCTGGAGGTATGCTGATGGAGCATCAGTGTGAGAACACAAGCCATTGGGAGTGGTGGAGGGCTGCTTTAGGTAGAGGGAGCTAAATCTGGTGCATTTTTATCCATACTGTGTTTGTGAGAGGTCCACACAATTTTTTTTCAGAGCAATATGAGTCTGTGGTCACTATGTGCATGACCAACTGGTCAGCTGATACAGGTCACCACTAACATCAGATGACACTTCTAGCTTGAAATGAGTCACTGTCATTGCTGTCCATAGCTTTTTTGTTGCTGTCAGTCTCACGAAACACACACTAAGTTGTTTGGCTAGTTGGGTAGCAAAAAAAAAAAAAGGGGAAAAAAGAAGTGGTTGCCTAAGAGCTACAGCTTTTTGAGGGCTTGGGATTTCCATCACTTTTTGCTGGTCAGCAAAACTTGCTAAGCAGAACCAGAAGGCTGTGTCCCCTGCACACCGCTCTCAGTTTGAGTTGGAACCCGCTACCTCAGTGTGCGTAACCTAACCGTGAGAACAAGCCTCACTGCCCTGCAAACCTCGCCAAGCCTGCGTTTTAATGCTTAATGTAACTCTTGGCCTGCTGTCATTTTGGCAGCACTTTGGCTGTGGACCTCAATTTAATACAATTATTAAATGTAAGATGAATACCATGTAGGATACATCAGTCATCATAGCCTAGGCTAGAAGTCTGGATCTCATGAGGCGATGCTGCCGGTCCCATTGTTAGAGTATCAAACACATCCCACTCTACCCCATGCGATGTTTGTCCAACTTACTCATAAAAACCTCCAGACACAGAAGGACCTTTGGTCGTAGGTCTGTGTTCTGGTTTCAGCAGTCCCAGACCCACAGCAACAGCACAGTGAGCCACAGTTCTCCTGTGCTCACAAGGTGTTGATCTGGGCATCAGGAGGACTAGGCATTGCTTCCCAGCCCTCTTGCTGACCTATTCGGTGACCCTTCTGGACTTCCCAAACTTATAAAAGGAGAAATGATGGTGTTGACTTTACCTGACAAAGCACTTGGATGAAAAGTGCTTTTGATAAGGGTCTACAGAGTAAAAAGCCCCTAATATTATTAACATGTAACAGTATTATTTAAAAAAAATAAATAATCACTATTATTAAAATCAGATAATAACTCATTTTAATATCCTTGGAACACAAAGCCTCATCTATAAAAATGATTGTTTTCTTTTGTAGAGGGAACAATTTAGGGGACCGGTCTCCTCTCCTTGAAATCTGTAAGATTTGGGCTGCAGTTTGCTGGATGGTGAGAGAAGCAAATTTCAGCTCTTTAGTGTATTGTTTTCATCCCATCTGTATAGGACTTCAGAGGGAAAGCAAATGGCTCTTTCTCATAATTACTTACTAAATTCCCCCTCTGATGGAGAGCCTGTAGCTAACCATCTCCAGGTAAGAGCTGGTGAGCATGGTTGGGAGCATGGGGTCATCATACACATAGTCCTTTGCCCTTCAGAGTTGGAAGTTTTGCATGGCCCTGGGGATTCTAGGGGTGTTTTTAGAAGGGAGGCTTCAAATGCATTCCTGACTGCTTTTTTGAGAGCAAACCACAATTACATGGGGAAAGCATAGTGAAGGTATTTGACTGCCAGGCGCTGGAGAGATGATCTGCAGGAACACTTGTGTTTGTGTGGCTTAGGTTATTTAATTTGGAATGTCCTTTGACTTGACTCCCCTGTCCTCCTCTCCTCCAGTGCACACAGAACAATGAGGCTCTTGGGGGACTTCCATCTCCCCCATGCAAGAATTTTGCCTCTGACATGTATGAGGAGTAGGAACAGGACTCCAGCAATAAATAAATACCAATGTGATTAAAAACAAATGTATGAAGCATTATTAATGATACACTGGAGAGAATGGAAGCATGGTATGCCAGAAACACCATCAGGAACTGAACGGATATCAAGGGCTACATAGCCTGATGTTAAGGCAGCAGAAGGGGACAAAGCAATGATTTACTGTGCAGACAGCAATCTCCAAGCCTGCAGCTGGATTGTTCCTGTTTGATTAGTAGAGCTGTTTCAAATGAGAAGGACAGATCAGACTCAGGTCTATGCAGGTATCCTACCTCTGTCAATGGAAACTGCCATTTCTTCTCCTGTTTTCACTATTCAGCACACCCCCTGCCCCCCCTTCCATCATGCCTTCTATGCTCACAGCTCTTGGAGAAGTTTTGACAACCTGCAGCCCATCTGTCCTTGCTTTGAAGGCATTTCTGGAAGGGCATCTGGATTGTCTGGATGCCCAGCAAAACCATTGTGCAGGCTAGGGTTTTGGTGGTACAGGGGGGCTCTCACCTTAAAAGCACAGCTCTTTTCCAGCAGTTTTCCCATTTTTGCCACTGATGCATTTGAAATGCAACCACCTCAAACACAGTGCTTTACTCCAGCAAGTAATTATCTGATAGCTCCTACTCTGAGTGTTCATGCAAATGTGTGTAGAGGAAACAAGTCATTTGCATACAGAGCAAATATTTTGTCATCACCTGCTGTTCATCCTAATAAGATTTTGCCAGACTCATTAGAATGATTCCACGCTTCTTAATACCCACTGGGATTGCTTTATTATTTGATAGAGTCAACAGTTGGCATATGCCTCACTGTCTTTGTATTCAGCTCCCTTGAAACCTCCGAAGGCAGCTAAACAAAGGCAGTGAATAACCAGTTTTGTTTCCTTCTTTCTCCCGGGATGTCTCTACGCTGACACCAGTGACTCGTAGGCATCACAGTTAAAGGGATCTCTTTATCAGCCCACTCCCAACGGCTTCTGAAAGCAGTAGGCATCTTTTCGGTAGGGACTGGCTTGTCTCTGAGTGGCTGAAAGCTGCTCCCTGCAGAGGACTGATGGGGATTTCTTTTTCCTGCTTCCCCTGATGCTTTTAAAAATCTTGTTTCTAAATCCATTGGTGGTGATTTTTTTCTCTCCTGTTACTCTGTCAAAAAGCTGTGTAAACAGCAGGAATGAGCCCTAATACACAGACAGTGAAGCAATGAAATTAAAAAACAAAAAAGCAGCTGTTGATTAGTTTGCTTCAATAAGAAACTCCAGATGACTTGGGCATGGCCCAAATTTACATGGTCCTTTTTGTGTGTAAGCTTTCCATACAAGCTGATGGTCACAGAGTACTATCAATTGCAGTAAAAACAAACCAAAAAATACGGAGAAGTACTTTTCCTCTAGTCTGTCAGCTGTAATAACCTGAAGTGTTCCAATGCCATTAGTAGGATATAATTGGTTTGGGTGTTACTTATGACAACAGGGAGTAAAAAAAAAAATCCTGAAGTGCGATATTTAAGTTGACAGTGTCACTTTAAGCAAATCCACTCTACATGGTTTTTGCTTTGGGAGTCTCCTTTTACAAACAGACCTTGCCAAGAGCCAGAGTAAACACTATGTTAATCTTAGATCAGCCTTTAATTTCTTCTACTTCCTTTCCCTTCCCCTTTCCTTTCTATTTCCTTCCAAGACAGCAATATTATAGACAATTTAAATCAGACGTGTCCATAGCTGAACAACAAAATCACCAACAGAGGACAACAAGAATAGCAATAAACTCAACATAGTAATTATTTTCCCATCATACCAGCAATTACAAAAGAAAAAAAAAAAGAACAATTGAGTGATCTTAACTCGATATCAATCACTTAATTTTCTCATGTCATGTAATATTAAACAGGCTAATGCTGCTACAGGGAACCCTGGCAATAATTAAGCATAGCTATGAAAAAGTCATACTCACTGCAGGCTTGAGCAAGGGGGACAACTCACTATTCATGCTGATGGTAATAATTATGTACAATGGAAATAGTGACATTAAAGACAGAATGATACTTCAGCACGAATTCATCATTTCAGTGAGGTTCATATCTGGTCCAGTTCCTGCCAGATTCGTGTTAAAGTGGTACCTGCTGCTTACTCAGAGCTCCTGCAAGGCCAGCCTGTTGGCCAGTGGTTGGCATAAGCTAATTGGGAACTGTGTGTCCTGTCTATAACGTGAAGGATGAAATTGGCAACAGGTTAACTCATGACCATTATGACTCACATGCTCTTCATTCATGCTGTGTGCTGAAACCTCATCGTAGCTAACACAGGAAGAGCTGAGTCTGAGGTTTTTGCTGTTGGGATGGTTTTAAACTTGAATCACCTGTTGTTCAGTCCACAGAGCATATGTCTGTCTTTAGACCTGGAGATTTGGTTACCAAAACTTGGTTGGCTTAAGCATTCTACCCGGTATCTAGCTGTTCCTCCTAGGGGCCATTCACCTCCCATTAGTTTCTAATTGTATCTGCCAGCCCTGTGTGAATACCTTAAATATAGGAGGATATCTCAAAAGGAAATTGATACCTATATTTAGGCGGCTGAGTTGCACCTCAGCACTTGGTTCCATGAATAGCTCTTCAGATGCTGCTGACTGCACTGACCAGATTACAGTCCCTTACACTGTGTATGCCACAGTTTCCGAAACACTGGCCATTGGAGTTGTCCTGCAATAGTATGGCTGGCCTCCAGTTGCCTCTCCAGGTGGACATGTGCCTCCTGTAGGTACTGTGCCATGTCTGTCAGCCCAGCATGAATCCCTCAGCTATCTCACGGCATCACAGATGGCTCTTGCTGTCTATGTGTGAGCAACTTAACCGGCCTCATGAAGTACCTCTCAACTGTCTCCAAACAAGGTGACCTTCCAGTGCTGGCCTTGAGGTTTATGCCATGAATGATGAACAAGTCTTCTTATGAGAGCAAACTCAGACCTGTGTTTAATTGACAGCACAAATAAAACCACAGTCACCATGGGAGGAGAAAGAATGGTGAACAGACACAGCGGGGTGAGGTTTTCTTCTCCATCTTTTCATGGTGGGTGCAGTAGCGGTTCCTCAGAAGCATTCTTGCTGTAAGAATGCTGTCAGATACAGAGGAAGCACTGAATTTGAACCATATGTGGGGCCCCTGCACAATGCAATCCCATTTACAGCTCCATTAATTTTAGTTTCTGTTATTTCATGTTGTACCACTTTAATCTTTCTAGGCAAATTACCATCAAAGTCCTACCCAAATTAGCAAAAGGCTGAGTTTTTCCTTTCCTGATTTATGCCAAGGAAGAGAGTCTTGATTCAGACAGACTAAGAAACTCCACCTCAAACCTTGCACTACTTCCACAAGACTTTAAAGAGAGCTCAGAATGTTTGGATGGGTTTGCTTTTCTTTCCATTTGCTGAGGTAAGCTGGAATCAATGACACTTGCAGTATTTCTGACCATCCTCAGGTCTTCTAGCCCCTGAAGTGAAGGAGGGAGAGAGGTCAGATGGGTAATCAGCCATTCCTTCCAAGAAAGGGTCATTAGTGAAAAAGAAATGGATTCTAATGATGAATGCATGGTTTTGTAGGAGGCAAGCGCAGAAAATCCTGACACTGAAATTTTTTATTACTCCTTTTATTTTTGTTTTATTTCCTTTTATTTTTCTTAGTCTCCATATAGATCCTATCATCAGAACTCCATGGCCTTCGTGATATCCTAAAACCAAGGAAGCCAGAAGAATAAAAGTACCCAGTGGCACAAAATATGGACAGATATAAAAATGCGTGCCCTCAAGAAATTCCTGCAAATGCAGAACCTGCCTTTGGAAAAAAGAAAAAAAAGATGCAAGTGGAAATATTTTTTCTTTTAAATTGGAATTTAATTAATTTTAAAAATTAGCTTATCTAAAATTGTCATGAACCTATGTAAAAGCTGAAACTGGTTACACTTAATCAAACAATTTGCGTTATAATGAAAGAATATTTTTTGTACTAAGCACTCTAAGTTCACTTACCAAGTTTTGAGAAAAGGTGAAAAATGCTGAATATGTGAAAGCCATCAACTATGGGTGTGCTCAACCCATTTTTGAAGAAGATCTTTTTTTGTGGTTTGTTCTGCTCGAATGTCCTCCACATCCTCTGTGGTACTGCAATGAGGACATTCTGGATCATGATGATAATAATAATGATAACAGTAAAAGCTGCTAGCCAGTGTCCCCTGCAGAAGAGAGCACACCCTGGAGCATACAGCACAGGATATTTGGGCAGCTCTGCAGGGAGCCAGGCAGGGCTCCGTAGAGCTTATTAGCTTAAGCTCAGCACTGTGCAAACACAATTATACACCTCCCAAACCCTCCCTGACCTTAACATCGTAATGCCACCTTCATATAGCATTGCACCTGAACTGGTAAACCATGCTGCACTGAGCCAGCTCAGGTCTCTGCATCCATGGGACAGTCATTCTGCAGTCCAGATAGATCAAATGACCATGGATATGTGACAGATGGATGAAGTTCTATCCAATATCTTGTGCACCTTCAGTTGAGGGTATCTTTAAGCGTTAGAGAACCAGGATAACTTGTTTCCCTCTTGTAGTGCCTGTGGTGAGAAGATGAGCTATATTCATCTAAAATCTTGAAAACCCAGGTGACCAGATCAATTCAGTTGCTTTATTTTTACAAATGCATCCTTTTTAAATAAATGTATTTTAGGAATTCTGACCTTTTCACTTTTCATTTAATTCCACTTTCTGTGGGAGTAGAATCTGACATAAACCAAATAGTAAATAAACAGAGTGGATCACCCACCATTTCCTGCTCTAATAAAAATGATAAGAGTTACATTTCTAAATAAACAGATGTTAAGCTACATGACTGTTTAAATCAGGGGCCTCCCATGCTGGTATCCTTTAGTATCTCCTATGCTTCTGGTTAACATTAACAAAATCAACAAAATATAGTTTAAAGGAGACATACCTTATTTAAAAGATGTAATTAGTATTTACCAAGCAATAAGAATATATACCCCTTAAAAAAATCAAATAAGCATGAATGCAAACCAAGATTATAATAGCTACTATAGATCAAGGTACCTTACCTGATGATTGAAAATTTGTTCACATTTATATCCCTTATTCCAAACCTATTCATTCTGAAAGCAATCCACATAGGTTCAATCACAGAATTTCTTAATTATACCTGCTGCCTTATTCTGAGCCATGGATGGTCTTATTGTTCTTGAACATCTCTATTACCGGTCACTATCAGCCTGCTTCTTGGAGACAAGTATCCCCATCCAATGTGACATTTCAGGAGAAAGGTCTCCATACTGGCTCCTTATTGACAAACAAGTCAATACTCTCTACCTCCCCATGCAACACAACAGAAGTACAGGAGACTCTCCAATGAAACTTTTCATTGCCATTGACCCTTTCTATTTTGTCCAGGGAAAATAAAGTCAAAACAACCTCGGATGAGATCATTCACACTTTCTTTCAGAAAAGACATTTAACCTCCACCTAAATCTGATCCTTATTATTTAATTGTTGCTTTATGCAAGCAAATTCTCTCAATATAACCCAGTATCTGATCTCGCCCTACCTTGATCATGATAAAAGCCCTTGAGAAGGGCTGGTGCTGTCTCCATATCAACCCTGCAAGGATCCTGGACTTTTTCCAGTTCAGCATCTAGCTGGCATGTAAAACAGAAACAGAGCTAGTGACAGTGATGAATGATCTGATCTTGGCTGTTGCCTGCATTCACACTGCTGGATATCCCTATAGCATTTGATTGTATAAACCATGAAATCCTTCTGTCCACACTAAAGATGTTTGGTCAGCATTACCAGATCTAAATAATAATCTCTGCAGAGCAAACTGGTAAACTTGTGCCCAAAGTAAGCAGACAGTATGCAGAGAAAGTCCATCCATTGAATGAACCCACTACTCTCAGGGCTACGGCAATCGCAGTTGTGGAACTATTTGAACTCAATTAATGATTGGGGGAAAAAAAAAAAAAAGATACTTCTGGCAGCTACTGTACAGCTTACTTGTTATTAATTGAAATGATACAAGCAACTAAAGGGTAATTATAATCAGCAAGTGATAGAGTTATGGAAAAATGAGACGTGGAAAGACAGCAAGACTGTGGATAATTCATTCTGTCTTGAACAGTCACTTGTCTCAGTAGGTTCCTTCAGCCAGAGATAAGCCGAACTGCAACGCAGTGCTCGGCAGGAAGAGAAACCACCAGCTGGCCAAGCCAGGTGGGTTTCAAGGATGTGGATGCCTGAGAGAGCCCCAGATGCAGCAGGTGTCCTGGTTTCAGCTGGGATAGAGTCAATTTTCTTTTTAGTAGCTAGTATGGGGCTACGGTTTGGATTTGGTATGAGAACAATGTTGACAACACACTGATGTTTTCTGTTGTTGCTGGGTCATGTTTATACTAAGTCAAGGACTTTTCAGTTCCTAGTCCCTGCCAGCGAGAGGGATGGAGGGGCACAAGAAACTGGGAGGGGACACAGCCAGGACAGCTGACTCAAACTAGCCAAAGGGATATCCCATACCATGGGACGTATATATAAGCTGGGGGAAGAAGAAGGAAGGGGGGCACTTTCGGCAGAATGGTGTTTGTCTTCCCCAGTAACCATTACACGTGCTGGAGCCCCGCTGCCCTGGGGATGGCTGAGCACCTGCCTGCCCATGGCAAGTGGTGAATGAATCCCTGGGTTTGCTTTGCTTGTGTGCACGGCTTTTGCTTTGCCTGTTAAACTGTCTTTATCTCAACCCATGAGTTTTCTCACTGTTTTCTCACTTTCAATTCTCTCCCCCATCCATGGCGAGGGCAGTGGGTGAGCAGCTGTGTGGGGCTTGGTTGCTGGCCCAGGTTAAAACACAAGAGGCCAGAGCTGCACTACAAGGACCTCGCTTTCTCAGTGGTGGCCACAGTGACCTCAAAACCCATTTTCTCCCAAGCTAAACCCAGTTGTCCTCAAGCTACTCCTTCCCCATTTCTATACCAGGTTCTTCCTTACCCATCCCCTCCACCATGCCATGGGGCAAGGAGAACTCTTGAACCAGAGCTCTCCTTCAAAGGCTGCACTGTATTTGTAAACCCCTCTGATGTCTATCACAACACAAGTCCACCCCTGGCAACTGCCTGGAGGCTGGGGACACCTCTATTGGGAAAGAGAAGAAAACAAGCAAACAGAGACAAACACTTCCCCTTTCTGCATGTATGTAATACTATTTTTACCTGCTTGTATTCACATATATTTTGGAGCCTTGAAATGCCACATGAAAGAGATGGATCATTTCTGCATGTCAGGCTTGCTTCTCTGCTGCATGAGCCTTGTGTTTGCTGGCACAGTCAGCAACACAGCAGGGCCCCTGGCAGAGAGGGCTATGCCCCAATGCAGTCTGATGCAAGGACATCATCTTCCCTGAAGGGTCTGAAAAATGCATCTTGACCTATGCATGGCCCCTTGACAACTAGGGTAGGGGCAGGGAAAGCTGCCTAGTAAGAAATGGTGAAAATCGGAACAGGAGAAGGAATCTGAGCTTGTATTGAAGCTGGTGGGGTTTTTTATACCCTGCACATCTCATGTTACAGGCACCATTTGTCAGTAGCTCCAGGCAGCCATTTTAATACGAACCTAGGCGAAGGTGAAGGGAGACATAGAGAAAGACGTACATGTGCGTGCATGCTTTTACCAGTGCCGTTGCTGACAAACTGAGTTGATAAAAGTACATTTCTTGCTTGGGGGGACCTAACTCTCCCTCTTTTTCCACTGAAGAAAGAAAATGTAAAGTATGTCTAAAAAGCCACAATAAAAACATGCTAATGTGTCATGGGGGCTTTTTTTGCACTTCAGACTCTGAGAATCTGCCTGCAAAACCCCTTCAAGTAACTTCTGCATGCAGGTTCCCAGAGGAGTCACCCCAGTTAACATCAGAAGGGGTTAAGGGTGAAAAAATCCCAGATGCAACGCCGGCTTTAAACCTGACTGTTTAATTTTGTCCTGGATGCCTAAGCAGGTGTGCCAAGTATTTTTTATGCTTCTGGGCCTGGACTAGCCAAACACCTGTATTCCAGAAGGCTCCCATCTGCCTTTCTCACCTGTTCCTCCACTGCATCGGTTTCTTTTCTCATCATTTCTCCAGCCCATCTCTTCAGGGCATTCTTGGTGGAGAGAGGGAACATCTAATCCCTGCTTGTTGGGCCAGGTCTGTGGGAAGGTCTTTTTTTCCTGCAGAAAATCAGGAAACCTCTGTGGAAGAAAAAAGTTTACTATGATTCAAAAGCTGGCAGCAAACAAGAAGGCAGAAGCTTTCTGGGGAAAGTTTCTCCAGGGAGTTGCTACTCCCACAGACCCACTGTGGTGTTGCTTTTTATCTAGAATCAGCGTCATTTATGCTGGAAAGGAGCTTTTAGACCATCAAGTCCAGCTGTTAACCTAACGCTGCCAAGTCTACCACTAAACCATGTCCCTAAGCACCACATGTACAGTTTCTCTAGGCACCAGTGTGTGTGCCTCTGCTCTTGTCAGTCTAAATAATAATCAGGCTATATTTTACTCCTTCCATAACCTATTTTTAGGGCTTTACTCTATTAACCTGCTGTAGAAGTATGAAGAGTGCACACCCTTCTCAGCATGCGTACAAGAATGATGCACCCATCATCCCAGCCCTGGAGCTGGCTGCAGGCAGCAAATAGTCAGTAGCACCAGAAATCCTAAATTTTTCTTCCCATGATGGAAGCAGAAATGTCACCTCACCAACACACTTCCCCGTGTGGCTGGGGCTGGCAGCTGCAGCCTGCATGGGTCAAAACGTGTCTGTCTTGATGCGTGATGTAGCTGGCATGACCAGGATAAGGTCCTTCCTCTCAAAATAACAAGACTTTGGTTAACTTTAGTAGTTCTCTACTTCTATTTTAGCTTTTGATAAAACATACAATATCATGGCCAAGAGAGCCTGGCTCTCCCCCTGAGATGCTGCCCAAGGAGTAGACAATAACAAGTAGCATTGATTTATCGCTGCAGAGGAGGTAGAGAAAGAGGAATATAATAAATGCTGAGGAGATGAGAAATGCACCCATTCCTCGCTCCCTACACATGCACACACACTCACAGGCACTCGCAGCCCAGCGAGGGAGAGGAGGTTATCTGCCATGAACCAGCACATTGCTGCAATTTTAATGAAGCAAGAGACAAAGCAGGTAGGTGGTGGTAGAAATGCTGAGCTTGATGTACATTTATCATCTTCAAACACTGAACACAAGTTGGTGAGGAATGTCAAGAGAAGGGCACCCTACCATTTGCAAAAATATTTCGTAAGAAATATGGAACTGGCTATTTTCTACACAGAATTAGAATAAATACATTTTATTCCAAAACAAATCAAAGCCCTGCTTTGAAGGAATACTAATAAGTTTGTCAGAACAAGCACATGAATGTTAGAAAACGTTAATTTAAAATTCTTTTGCTACCTTAATTCAGCCCCCATGCATACATGTATTATGCAGACACAGTTTGCACTGTCTGATCAGACAGTATTTTTCCACGCAGCTCCTTCCTTCAATACACAAATTAGACCTACTCTGTGGCTGTGGCAGTATCTCTACTTCATGTTATTACAAAAGCTAGAAGTGAATGAGGAATAGGACTGCGGGGAAGAGAAAGTACAATATTACACCCTTGGATCCTATCTCCTTCTTTGTTCCAGAGCACTGGGAGATATTGTTCAGACAAGTTTTCATAGATGGGTTCTAATTGTGCCTTTTTTACGTTCCAGGTGTCTGACTTCCAAGCCCAGTGGTTTGGTTTGCAGGAGCGCTGAGCTCTCAGTCTTAACTGAGTCAGAAAGAGTGATGCTTTGGTGATTCACAGGATCATATCATATAGTAAGTACTCTGAAAAATCAAGTCCTGGTGGGTTCAAACTGGGCAGCTGTAGTGCTGACTTAGCTGCCCATTTGCCAAATGACAATATCATGATAGCTCATCATGAAGAAGTTTTGTTAAAATCAACCAGCTAATAGTTGGGAACTCTTGTACCACAGTTGCAAGCACTATAGAAAATCCTATGAAGAAAATATTTCAGGATCCAAATTGTAGCCGTCAATCTGAGTTGTCCTCACAAATTGCCTTGTCTGCTCTATTTCTCTTTCCCTCACACAACTATCTTTTCATTCACACAGCACTGGATAGTTTCAAAGGGTAAGTCACAGCATTTTTTTACATATAAGCCTTTTCCCTCAACCTAAGTCTTGGCTATGAGGAACAGCTCTAAATTAAATTCTCCTCCCCACCCTATCTGAAATAATTCAGCCTGAGGCAAACACCTGGATTGGAAAACATTACTCCAAATGGTCAAATTTTAGCAACATTGTAAGTGATTGGAAAATGAGAAATCTTAATAAAATGCAAAACTGTCAGAGCCACCTGTAAAAACCTTGAACTCTAGACAGGGCTCAGCTGCCCTGGTGTCTTCGGTCTCAGACCTATGTCTTGGCCATGTCTTGTACATATTCTGCTCAGAGCTAGGGGTGCACCAACAACCCATATAGCCTTGTCACTCTTGTATCCACCAAAAGGAAAGCTGTCTGCAAGCTCCAGTGTGACCTGGATGACTGTGGGACCAGGACTTCCCCAATTCTGCTCTCTAGGCTGGGTAGACACAGCCCCAAGAGCTCCTGCTAGACCCCTGGGAGACCTACTGATGTGTCCCAGCAAGGACAGCGGTGGATCCACGGACCTCTCATCCTTGTCCTGAAGCAGCCCTGCAGGCAGGCAGGAGATGGTCCCTCACCTCCCCAGGGACCTGCTGCCCCAGCAGGTCCCCAGGGGTACGTGGGGGTGACCAACAGGCTCAGCAGGGGCTTGCCTGGCTGTGGGCATGTTATGTGTGGTTTCTGAAACCAGTGCCCACCCACTTCTGAGAATGTGAACACCTAGCACTGTCATGCCTTCAGCACACTGTGTTAAATGTTAATGTTAAACATTAAATGGCAATAAGTGAAGGTCCCCGGTGCAATCCCTCAGCTCTTTCTCCTTGCTGTGGACCTACTCTCTGGCCTTGAGCAAATTGCTAAATCTTTCTGGCAAGCAATTTCCTCAGTTAATAAACTCTGTGGTGGGATACAGTGAAGATCGATTTATTAATGTTTGTGTAGCATGGGAAGGTCCTTGAGGGGAAAGCTCACGGGAGACCAGCACTGTTACTCTTATCTCCTCAGAGTTAGCATCTAACACATCTGCTCATGGTGACTCAGCCCCATGTCTAGCCTATTGCTTGCTAGAAAGTATAACAGAGTTTCTATGGTACAGTGAAGCACTGGAAATAAACTGAGACAGGGATTTATAGCTGCATTTTCTCTCAATGTGTTATAATAGCCAGCATTATTTAATCACGGAAACATGATCTGGCCAGAGCTAACTAGCTTTGCTCAGGTGTGCTTGTAAATTTAATTTGAGTTCTTCTACTTTGTGCAGAAGTTGAATGCAGGCTAATGTGTGTGCTGGAAAAATAACAAATCGTATTATGGTATAGAACAGGAAACCTTTTAGTTGCACAATAAAATTGCGCAATTCAATGCATGCAGTATTAATATAGCACCATTCAGAAATATATTTCAAAGCTTTATACAAACAACTTGCATGCTACACCAGCACCAACACGTCAAATCCTATTAAAGAGAAGAAAGCCATTGTAAAAAGAACTTTTCAATATACATTTAAACAAAGCATTCATTGGAAGAGGACTCCACTAACAATTGGACATAGGTATTACTAATACATGTCCTGATAGGAAACTGAATCCATGGCATAAAATGTTTAGCCGTGGTGCTCTCCATGTAAAGGCTGTTATAGTGCATTTATTTAAAAAATGAAGTGCAAATGTGTCTGAAAGCCAGACTGGATGGGTCTGGATGTTCTTTTTCACTTGCATTATCCCAGCAATTGAAAAATGAAGAAAAGGAGCAAGGGGGAGGTGGGACAGAAGTGAAATATGTGACAAACTGAAATCCTCCACCTCGTTGCACTCCCCATAGTTTTTTCCAGGGTATTCAGTCTCTCATGTTTGCTGCTTACTCCATTATGTTCTCTCACCCACCTACTGACACATTTCCACTGATTGCACTTGTAAGTTCAAGTACTTCTGCTCACCCTGTGCTGCAAGATTTTACGATGCAGCTGAGGTGTCCACCAGTGTACCACCACCTAGGTCATGTGGCAGCAGGAAGCATGTTTTGGGCCATGCACATCCCTCTGCATCATCTCTGGGGTCCTGAAAGACCCTTCACAGGCCACCTAGTGGGACAGAGGCCCCTGTTCATGGAGACAGAGCGGGGTGGCTGCTGTTGTGGGGCTTTGGCTGGGGAAGGCCCAAGCTCCCTGGCTCATGCATGATGCGGGATCTGCCGTTCTGCCCTGGCAACTCACCTGCTGTAGGAAACACAGGGAACAATGCAGAAAGAAACCACTATACTGGGAATGTGCTGTTTACTAGTACTATGAGCTGTAAGGAGAGAGAGAACAAAAAGTTTCCCTTGAACTCCCATCTCAACTGGGTGGTAGGCAGCCTTGCTGCTGCCTTCAGAAATATTTTTACAGTCCGAAATTACTCGACCATATCTGTGTTGGATTTACCATAAAAACTCAAAGGAGTCTGCCAAAATAGTATGTCTAGCCCTGGAAATAGCAATCATCAAGCTTTTCACCAACTAAGAAGTTGGTGAACAGTATACAAATATTAAGTATTGCTGACTTTTTTTTCAGGTATGCCTTATGAATAAGACTCTGGATGCTGGTTTATTTGGGTCCCTGGAAAATCTGCTTATCTCTAAATTGTAATGTAAAATTAATGCGCTAAAGGAATTTTTAACTCACTTCTCAGTGGTTGTTTAACAGCTTGATAATTTTCCAGCAATATTTTGTCATTCACCACTTCACGCCAGCATTATCTTAAAACTAACACCAAAAGCAAGTTGTTCCAGAGAGCTAAACTGAAATGTGCAACAAAGGGAGACGCAGCCAACATACCGGTTTCTGCGTCATGTGCATTTTTAATCACGCAAGAAGTGGTGCTTATTGTGCAGAAGACCGTACAGTCAGCTCTGGCGCCCTCCGAGATGACTCACCGACTCTCACTCTGCTACACAATGCTAACTTTTCTGTATATATCCTCTACCTACATGGATATCCAGATTTATCCTTTCTAACTCTGAGCTTTTTGGCTGGGATCCCTCAGTTAAAAGCTGTCTTTGCTTTAGGCTCTTCCTATAGTCAGAGCAGAGGAACACAGGCCTCGGGAAGGCGGCTCAACTCTTTGGTGGGCTGAGTCATTGCCGGTAGGCTGCTCTCCCCGCTGCTCCGTTGACTGGAGAAGGAGCCTCAGGCAGGGCTGGTGAGTCTGCGGTGTGCGTGCCCCAACCGGCCCACCCTGCCGCTGCCGGTGGGCTGAGAGGAGACCTTGCAAGGTGTGAAAGGCTTACCGACGCTTGTCTGGGGTGACGCGGCTCCTGGCTTAGGTAATTCAATTAAAGAAATGCATTTACACAGCCAAGCCCACGGTTACTTAGGTGGCAGCCCGGCTCCAAATTGGAGAGGTGCCCCACCAAACCTCAGCAGCTGCACTCAGGCTTTCCCAGCCTGCAGCAGCTGCGAAGGCTGAAGCACCGTGATGCATGAGCCAGAGTGTCCCTGTCCCCATGCAGGACTGTCCCCTTTCACTGACAGCCCTCATTTCACCTCTCCTTCCATCGCTGCATTTTGACTTTCCTCATTTCCAGGGTTTGTTCCCAAGTGGTTAACACCTCCCTGCTGCCCGTTTCCACAGCTGCTGCCTCACACATGCTTCTTTTGCTGTTCTCTGGGTACACCCTCTCCCTTGAGCATTTCTCTCCCGCAGAGCTGCTGCTCATTCCCACCAAGCACGGCTTCACCCCTGAGTTTCAGACAGCAATGCAGACATTCGCCAGACTCCAGTTCACTGGGGTCATGTCCTGCAGAAAGCATCCACTGCCCCCGGGGACCTCAAGTCCCTTCCTCAGTCATGGGGAAGACAAAGATTTATCATAGAGCTGCAGCCCTCACTTTTGACTCCATCCGCAGACAAGTCTTTGGTAGGGGAAAGGGACCGGAGCAGCCCAAGGCTGTTACAAATATCTTCACAGTCCTCAGTGCTCTGATATTTAGAGTTACTGTCTCTAAGCCCGCTAAGCATCTGTTCTGCCCTGTTCCCCCATACTGTGTCTCTTGGAAGAGAGGTAGAAATCATCCTCCCTAACTTTAAATGTCTTGAAAATAAAGTAACTTGTAGTTTGGAAGTGCCTGCTTGTCAATGCGGAGTTATAGACAGGGACTAAGGAGATGGTTTGTTATGTAGGGGTGCATGCTGCTTTGTAGGAGGCATATGATCCCAAAATGCCGGCCAGTTTGTGGGGTGACAGGGCGAGTGTGCCAGTCCGTAGGGTGCAGAACACTCTCGGTCTGGCTGCAGGCATGTCACAGCCTCGTCCCCTGGACCCGGGATACAGCAAGTGCTTTTCCACAGCAACAACAAACAAAACTGTGCCACTTCCACCCCAATACTAGCCCCTTGGGTCTGTCATCAAGCCTGGAGCAAGCTGGATGCTCTATCCACATTTGGGTTGAGTTTATGGTCTCAGCATTATTCGTCTCTATTAGTCTGGGCAACAAATGAAGAGCAGGATTTCTGTCTTCTAATCTGAAGAGACTGGAGTCAGACCTTTCATCCTTTCTGAGGAGTCAGCTACTGTAACTAGGCACCACAAGGGAGTTATTGAAGTTACAGAGAAGGAACAAGGGCTCAAAAGTTTGAGGAGCATTGCTTTTAGGACTACAAAGAGCACTGCTTGGTCTATTAATAGTTTTGGTCACGGCCCAATGCAGCTGTAGGCCCACTGCGTGGGACAGTATGTCCTAATGGTGTTGAGTTGGCTGATTACACCCTCAGCTCTTATTTTTTCCCCCTACGTTACGAGTTCATTTCCCTCCTGCTGTTTCAAACTGCTGATTGATCCAGAGCTGTGGGTAGGGGAAAGAAATGTATTTATATTCCAGCACAACTACTCTATATTGCCAAGTTAAAGGCGTGCAATGGAGCCGGGCCGCAGATGAAGGGCAAGTGTATTTCACAGCTGCTTCATCTCCTTTGCTCTGCTCTGATGAGGAGCGAAGCAGTGTATGTGGGTGGGTTGGGGAGTGGGAAGGAGCAGGTCAAAGCAACTGTTTGTGTGGCATACCAACGTGGGCCAACCTCCTCCAGCACCTGTGTGCTGATCTCAGACTGTCAGCAGCACCAGAGCCTGTATAAAAAACACCCCCAAATATAACTGTTTCTGCTCTAGTAGGACAAATGCATGTGTATAACACAACACCTCACACAGCAGAGAAAAAGTAAATCTTCTCTCCGATTACAGATGAAAACAAACTAGTGTAGTTGCTAGTCCAAACTATGGCATAACCAGGAAGGTCTTAATTTTCCTGATTTGTCAGAAATATATATGTCTTCCTCCCTCGCCCCCACACTAACATACAAGCTTGGAAGGTCTCTCCATGCCTTCAAAGGGCAGCCCCACCTGACCCATGTAGAGCACGTTGAAAAGCCTGGTGCCACCACCGCAGAGTTGTGGGGCTCAGGCTGGGGTGGCTTGGCTGTTGGTGGCATAAAAAGAGGGTGAATCCAGTCTTGCAAGGATGCTCAGGCACACAATTAACTGACAATGTAGGCCAAAGGTTTGTGCTTTTTTGGGCCCACTCCCTGCACAGGCAGAGCCATGAGAATACCTCCCAGTTCAGAGGAGCACTGAGGGTCACGCAGGGTGATGTTCCATGAGCTGTGCCTGGCTCACGTTCGGTGCTGGAGGCTCTGTAATTTTCCTTGGTGTGTCATCAGGACACTTTTACAAGAACCTCTGACTCAGATTTCACCTTGACTGTCAAAGTCCTTGTACTGAATGTCATCGGGAAAACAGAGGTTTGGTTTGATCTCAAAACTTAGACATTTGAATCCACACACTTAGAGTCTTCTGATAGCTGTGCTTATGGTGTGAAGAGCTGCAGCACCCAACAGTTACTTTCTTAAGCACTGCGTATGTGTTTTGAGTAGCGTCATAGTGTCAGGTTGTGGTGAAATTTTAAAGAGCAGCTCCATACTCCTTTTGCCTCTCCAGAGCTGAAGGATCAGGTAGAGCAAGAGAGTCAGGAAGCCGCAACAGCAGCAGCAATAATGCATGGTGCTGCTGCAGTTCTGCAGTAGCAGGAGCCCCTAGGTGCATTTTGAGGATCTGGCTCTGACATAACACCATCAGCAAAGCAAGAAGGTACAAAGCACAGCTTCTGGGACAAGCTACCAGAAGGGGAGCCAGGGTGTGGCAATGCTGTGCATTAGCCACACTGTGATAACTCCATAGACACATGCTCCTACCCTAAGATAAATGTAAAACGGTTTGTCGGTGGATATGGGATAAACTGCCTCACATTTTCCATGGAGTAAGAGTAGGAGATCCAGCAGTCATGCTGGGAGCTGTTGTTGTTTTAGAAGGTCACACCCAAGTCTGCCATAAGGTCACTTTTTTGCATTGCCAAGCCCACACAGGGGAGAGGAGCCAAACCAAATTGACTGAAGAATGCAAACAGAGTGTCTCAGCCTGGGCGTCCTCGTAGCCACCTCAGCATAACCCCACGGGTGAAGAGTAGATAAGAAGTGAAAGGGGCAAGGCAGAAATAAAGAAAGTCTTCTGTAAAGTAGGAAGGGAAAAACATCTGGGTTTTTTTTGAGTTGTTGCGTGTTTTTTAAAAAATATAGTTATTTTTAAAATACAGCACTGCAGCATGAGATAAATGTCCTGTTGTTCCTGTGGGATATTTGCAAGTGACTCATTAAATACTTCAGTAGCAATGTATTGCTCCTAAGATGGAAGGATTGACAGTGAAAGAGAGCTGTTGCTAAAAATTAGGAACATGCGACAGCATGACTGAAAATGCTACTCTGCAGCTCAGTAGGCATCTACAAATTTAGCTGATATGTGTTTTTAAAAGTTTATCTTTATTTACTGGTATAGGTTGGCAGTGACCTCTTGATTTCTACTGGAGTAGACTGGTTGACACTAGAAGAAGGAATTAATTTCATGTGCATTAAAAAGAGAAAAAAGTAAAAAAATGTGGGTTTGATGTGGAAAATGTCTTCTCATTGAAGTTAAGAAATACTGTAACACTGCCCCTGCCTGTAATCCCTGTACCAAGACCATGCTTTGTATTTCAGGTATAGCATGAGGTTTGAAAAGACAAAGTTCAGAGACTTCAAGAAGTGGTGAATTCATCATATCCCCTCAGGAGCTATTTCAATGCTTAATTAATCGCTGTTAAGATGCGCACCTTATTGCTAGCTCCAGCCTCCAGCCATGGAATCTCGTTACATGTTGCCTGGTAGATTAAAGAGTCTCTACTATAAAAATCTATGAAAAAAATCACTTGTTACAGAATAAAAATCGGGTGAGGCATGTCAAATCGCAGGTTTATAGGTCACGAGAAGGTTTGCAGATAATTTTGTGCTGGTTGCTTGCAACAAATGCTGACACCACGTTTTGAAAATGATAGACCTTCCTCTCGCTAATTAGGGAAGCCTGAAGGGTCTGAGTATGATTACAGTTTCAGAAGGACTGTAAGCCTTAAATTTGGAGGATAGTTTCCAGCACTATATTTTTGTTCAGCGGTTCTTCTGGGTTCCTTATCTTCTTTGCCAGGTGAGTCACTTCCAGTGAAAAGCACAATTCTTGCAAAGAGCTCAAGGAGAATAAACAAAAGGCATGGTCTTGTTCTCTCCTTGAAGTGAGCTAAGATCACAGCGTTTGCCTGGTCAGGGTTTGGACACACTTGGAACATATTCACTCCTCATGCTTTACGTTCTTCTTGCATATAGAGACGTAGCCCCAAGTGGAAAAGGTTGTTTATACAAGCTATCTACATACAGACAATAATACTTCTTACATGCCTGCTTTAGAGATATTTAACAAGTTAATTTCTTTTTATTTCACTTGAAGTCTGTCCCAGCATGCTAATAGCTGGACTCTAAATGGCTGCCTTACGTTTCCAAGTGCATTGTGCTTTTTATTATTGTTGTTCTCTGAATCTCCTCCAATTTGCAGATGTCTCTCTTGTACTGAGGCACCCCTTTGTCAAACTGCCATGCAGGGAAAACCAGTAAGGAGGTAGTTGCCACACAGCATGAGTGCTTGCAGTTCCTGATGCAGCCTCCACCATTCCTGTGAAGCCTCCATCATCCAGAAAGAAGTACCTCACTGCCTACCTGTCTCCTTCAAATGGGGCAAGGGATGAGCTCTGCACCCCTTGTGGAGGAAACCAGATTCTGGTTGCCCACCATCTCAGGAGCATCTCTCCAGCCTTCAGAGGAGCCCTAAGCACCACAGGGGCTGGTGCCTTCCTGATTTGCTAAATGCCCTCTGGGTGAGAAGGCAAGGCTCACAGAGCTGCCGAGAGACAGTGGCCAGGCTGGGGAGTGGCTGTGCTATAGCAGGGGAGTCCCTGCCCTGGGAAAAGAGGAGTGCCGGGGACGGCTCATATGGATTGCATCATTGGGTAAATCAAATAAATAGTGTTTAAAGCAAGGAGGGGCGTTGGTTGGGCTTAGGTGTTGGCATGCTGCCTAAGGTTCTGTGGAACCGCAAAGCGTTTTTGAACCTGACCCTCTTCCCTCCTTTAAAACGGGGACAAGGTACTTTCCTCCCTCAAGGACTGCAAGTGGGTTCAGGCATTAAAACTTCCAAGGTACGCCGTGTCCACCTCACAGGATGAGTTGGCTGGCCCATGGGGCACAGACTAGATGCAACCCAGTTTGGATCCGGATGGAAAGTATTTCTGCGACTCCATGACAGGGCCTGAACTCATAAATCCTGGCCCATGGTTAGTTTTATTAGCACAAGCAAAGAGCTGCCCTGACACCAGGCCAACATGGCCATGCTGCAGAAATTGAGGATTCCCGTGCCATGCTCCCTCTCTGTTGTGCTTCTGGTGTTTGCTCAGGGAGGTTGAGCTCAGGTCTGCCCAGAAAAGTCATTACAGGTGAGCACTATAAGGTGTGCTCTGTAGCTGGGAAATGGCCAAGTGGCAATTCTGGTAGGCCTGTCCCCAGATACCTTACAGATGACATACCCTTGAAATTAAAGTCTAAATAAATGTGAAAAACACCCATTGGGTCTTTTGGCCCAGCAAAATTAACTCTTTGGCTGCATACTGGTCTTCTACTGGAGGACACAACATCAAGGAAAAAAGAAGGCACTTCTGCAAGGGTCTGTCTGAGGAGAAGCTGACTTGTGGAGCATCCTGCAATGAATGCCTGTGAAAACCTACCATGATTTACACGGGACATATCTGTCACACTGCTGTTAATACTGTGGATGCTGTCTGTAATATCTGAGGACGATATCACACACAGCAAGACTCTGAAGACCATGCAGTTGTATGCTCCTGACATCTGACTCTCCCAGAATTCATGTGTTAGTATATGTTGGATTTCTAGGGTTGTACATCTCAGCACAGAGGAAAGAGGGCATGGTAATATATATTTTGAGTGTTACTGTTAAAGAGACTTATGAAAGCTCCATTGGGTTATGAAGTACAGTTGAGCCTCCTCCAATGCAGTCAGTGCTTAGTTGCTCACATTATTCTTTAAAACCATCTCATGGGCTCTGAACTTCCTAAGTTTGCAAAGGCAAGGCTAAAAATTCTAAGAGAATGGGTTCTCATGCAGGACTGAGTACCTCTAGTTTCCAGGCCAGGCTAAGCTGCACAGAAGTTGCAGCTTCTTGTGACATAGGTTTAACATGCATCCATCTGGGGCTTTGGGAGCACCCACTGACAATGTCTTGCAAGAAATTACCTGTGTGGTCATGTGAGGTGATAGAAACCATGCAAGGCCTCTTTCTTGCCCTCCACTACCCGTACAGTGTGCACAAGATTTTATCTGGATCTGAAAAGACAGCAAGTGCCTGGGAAGGAGAATTAATCTTTTCTAAGTGTCATCAAAAGCATGACCACCTGCCAGCCTTTTATATGAAGAAAATTCTTGGCCAGGATGGGAAACTATTTTATGTAAGATGGCATCCTGCAGCATACTATTTTTCATAAAGCCACCATGATCAGTATTCTGTGCCTATGAGAAAAAACAGAAAATATGTTATCACCTGAGCCACCTGCAGCCAGCCAGGTTTGGGAGGAAGACTATAAGCACGCAGGAACTCTGCAACAGTGCCATGCCTGCTTTGTCGGGTGGTCCATAACGGGCATGTCTAACCAGGTAGTCTTAGCACTTGGGTGGTGGGCATGCGGGGTGAAAACCCTGTTAGACTCTCCCAGATGCACAGCTGTCTATTAGCTCTGCCTCTGTATAAAGAGAGGAGGCTCACTAAATGCAGAAATAGACAAATTGCTGCTGAAGAAAAACAGAAGAGAGAGACACCAGCAAGGGGCACACAAAACATCTGAAAAATTTCTCCCTCGGGAGAAGAAAACTTAAGATGACGCACTTCTGAAGACTTCAGTTCAGTCTGTTTTTTTAAGGCTTTTGAATTCCTTGCTCCCTTCCTGACCTTTTATGAACAGATCAGGGCCTTCTCTGAAAGCACCATGGGAGGATGCCTAAGTCCTCCTTGTCTTTCTGCTGGCGGCCTTTAACAGCAGGCTTCTCACACTTGTGCTAAGTGGAATTTAATGATATGCCAACAACCACACCGATTAAAGGAGGAGATAACCCATTAAGTGGTGTTTCAGAACAGATAACCTGCAATTTGGAAGCAGTATGCCATTTTAAAAACAGGGTACGCTTGTCCTACCTTTGCCTACAAGTCATGTCAGGTAAATAAAGCTCTTGTCTCCCAGGCAACCAGGACATCCACAACAAACACTACCTGGCTTATCTAATTTCTTTGCTATTGTGCCTGTGTAATTAGGTAGAGAAACAGGCATGCTAGGGGAAATCATCCTGAATACATCAAACATCACATATTCCCCTATTTCTTTGTCCCTGAGAGCCCACAGAATTCTGAAAGACATAGCAGTGCTTCAGCCACTGACATTCGTTCTCGGTGCCCGAGTCAGCTCATGCTCTCCATGAGGAACTCCTGCCAGATGGGATTGCATGCTCTATGATTGGTTTCAGAGAAAAAGGGCAAGCAGATTTACACAGGTGTAGCTAGGATGATGACATGCTGCTTCTCCTGTGTGAGACAGCGAGCTCATTTTTCCCTGCAGTGGATAAGGAGCCACCAGTACATTTTCAGAGGAACGGTGCACTCCTGTTTGTTCCCTTCTTGTACAAAGTCACTCTTCCCATACCGTCTCCTGCCAGCTGACAAAGGTGTAAGCTGAAGGCAATGCTGATGGCATCCCTGCAGGTATGTGATAACCCAAGGTTAGTAGCAAGCTTAAGATAACTGGGGCTCAAGCCCAGCCTGCTGAAGTACGAAGAAAAGCTTACTCATGGGTCACTACAGGAAGTGGAAGCATAACTTCTACCTTAATGATCCTGAGATCAGAATTGCTGTCAGCAGCAGGAAAACTTGTCATTTGGGCAATGCATTAGACCACCAGATGAAGACAATGATTAGGTGCAGGCAGGGGCTGGACCACCCTGACCCCCTTCTTCCCTCCTGCCTTGGCCAGGTGCACATTGGCAGATGCAGGGTGCCTGGGTGTGGGCACAGCGGGGGGAGCAGGCACACTGATCGTGATGGCGACCTGAGCTCAGTAACCTAAATACTGCTCTGCTCCTTGAAACATTTCCACTGACCCAGACACCGCTGCTTCTACCACATCTCTTGGGAGCTGCCCTTGCAGCCTGCTAGGTATTACGAAGGGTATTCAGTTTATGCTTTGCTTTGTTCAATGTAATCTAATCGCTCTTGGCCATAAAAGTCCTTTAACCACACTAAACAATTCCTCTTCCTCACTGGAGTTTACACCCATCAAATACTTGTAGATTGTTATCAGGCTTCCTTTAGTCATTGTTTAGCCAAGAAATACAAGTCTAATCCAACTTCTGCTGGTGTAACTGGACATGGGAGGAATAAAGCCTGCCTAATGGAGAACATAAGGCGGGCTACTTCAGCATAAAGCTTTTTAAGAACTTCCCTCTTCTGGCAGATAATTCACAGCTGGCTTCAAGAGAGGCATTACTCGCCAGGAGGAGGGCAAGGCAAGAGGAGCTAAAAGATGATCTGATTTAGGGCTTTGTCAGTCAGGTTTTAGTGGTTGGGATGATATGGGACAGATTCAAGTATTCCTCAAGCTGAGCTCTCTCAAGCCCAGAGCACTGCTGGGAGCAGGTTAACCATCTGCTGACCATGGTGATGTACTGCCTGGAAGAGTGCAAGCTGGACCAGGCCAAAACCATATTAAGGACTGTGCCCATAATTTGTAGTATGAATAAATGTGGGACACTGTTCAGGCTCGTGCCCTGACCATTTTCAGTTCACTAGTACACACACAGAATCCTCTTGGTTACAGGCTGCCCTGAACTAGCGGAGGGCTCACAGGAGACCCTTGATGGACACAGCACTTGGTCCCCGCTCTGTGGGGGAGCTCCCTTTGGGCACACTCACCCCTGCAGGCTCCAGAGACTGGCATCTGTTGCGTTGGTCTGGAGGATATAGTCTGCCTCTTGTCAATGAATTCATGTACCCATAGGACATCATATCATTTTAGTTTCTTGCCCATGTTCTCACCCCGTCTTCTGTCTTTTTTTTTTTTTTTCCCCAGTTAACTTCCAGCCCCTGCACTGCTCCCAAGGCATTTCAAATAATCAGTCCCTGAACATGTGGGATTAATTTTTGCCATAGTAGGAAGAGTACAAGACTTCAGAAACCAGAGACAGGAGAGAATTGATTAACTGGTTCCAGGACACTGTGGAACAACGTTGAAGAACCTCTTTTCACCAGATTTCAGCAAAGCTTTTGGCCGTGTGCATCAGTGCTCTGGCATTTCTTGCTAGGAAAAAATTAAGCCTAACTGGAATTGTCATATTTGAGCTTCCTCACCCACTGAGGTACATGGTCATCAGCACACTCAAGATAAATAGGTGCTCCTTTCCCACATAGCATACCTTTCTTCCTTTGCCAGGATGCAGCTGGGGCCAGCTTGGTCCTGCTTTGCGCAATGCACTTTCTGAATGGGTACAGCAGTAAGCCCTGCACCACTCGTGGGCCATCTGTTCTGCTGGCAGCAACCCAGAGCTATAGAGATACCATGATTCCCAGCAGCAGCAGGTTTCTCCTGTGGTCTTCTGGACAGCAGCATGAAAATCAATGCTTCCAGCAGCAAACTGGAGAGTGTGAATAAGCCAGATAGCTTCCTTGCAGTCTCTCAGCCACAGTTAAGTACAGATTATGGACATAATGTCGTATTTCAAGATGCACAGAGTGCTGGAGGGCTTTGTAGGGCAGCCAGGCTTGTTGTATCATCCATAGTGCCTACTGGGAGCAATGCCTGGAGTGAACTATCCTTGTAGCTATACTTGAAGTTTGTTTCAGACAAAACTGGCTTTTTCCTTCCAAAGGAAACCCCAGGCAATGCAAAGTGAATGACTGGAGGGGCCCTGACCAAGGGTAGTACTGAACACCCACCTTTCCCAGAACCATTACACATTGCCCTTCAGAGGCACCTGAAACCAAGAAAGTATTCAAACCGACTTCTGTGGCATGCTGCTGTGCTTCTCAGGCCTTTTTCAGGTAGCACTTCAATATTCAAGCTGAGCATGATGAGCTTCTCATAATAAAGAGAAGTTCACTTCATTGTGCCCAGGGCAGTTGTCCATGTAGAGTCCAACCTTCATTTCTTCTGGAGAGGTCAGTCATTGATGTCCGTGCCTTGTGGTGGGTCTTCAGACATGCTGCTTGGACCCTTGCACAAAGACACCCTAACCCCAAGCAAGCTGAACAAAGATGGATCCCCTGATCACACAGAAGGTCTCCATCATACCCCTCTTGTATAGCCAGGGACAAAGGTATTTGGACAGAGATGAAGTGACATGACCAAGGCTCCCAATAGGCTGCTCCTCATCAGTTACTGGCTTGGGCCACTACTACCAATTAGGCTTGGGAAAGCACAGGCATGGCTCTAGAGTTGTGCTGAGTGGTCCTCGTGTCTCCTGTGGGCCTGGCCCTTTACCTCCATCACATCCCTTTCCTTGCCTGGTTTTGGCTCGTGTGTCCCAAAAAGCTGTCACTTGCATTTGGCTTGCTTTGGTCCTTATAAATCCGAGCTGTTTATTACACATGACTTCATATTTGTCTCAAATGGCTCCATATTTGTCTGGATACGCTTTTTTCCTTCAAGCTCCTTAATAGTTTCCCCAAACGTTTTCCTGACTTGTGTTTTTTGGGCATGACTCTGTTAAGAATAGTAAGAAAAAGGAATAGTTTGCTCTGAACTACAGATGTACTGGTTTATCCAGAACTAATTTTTGTAGGAGTCTGCCAACACAAGATGTCTGAGCCAGCACTTTTCATGCTGTCTGCTGATTTTTCTCCAGAGTGTCATTTTTCTAGGCAGTGTGCTGGATGTGTTCACCCTGCCCAGAGGGCATACACAGGTTTGCAGCAGGGAGGGGAGAGGGAAGGTGCCATCCTGCACTGCACCAGTCCTCTTCCTGCAGAGTTGTTGAAAAGTCTCTTTTTTGCTGGCTTTTATTCGGATAAATGTTCCCGGAAAATTTTGAGGCACTAGTCTTGTTAATAACCACACTGTACATACTGGAGAGCTCCTAATAATGTAAATCCATTAGGTTTAAATGATAAAAGCAGAAAATAACATCGACAGAATAACAAGACAGAAACGAAAAAGAGGTTGGCTATTATGGGTTAGATCTATATTTAGCACCTTGGACTCAAAAGCACTACAGAATCGTGGAAATTAAAACCAGACCAGAGCATCCACTCTCTACAAATGCAAGAGGTAATGCAGGAGGCAGAACAAATGGGTTTTCTTTTTTCCTGAATCCTTCAAACACAGGGAGCCAGGGGTGGGGGCAAAGGGGACAGTAAGCAATAAGTCCAAATTGAAGTGAGACCTCAGGAGGCAAAGAGAGATCAAAGATGATCCTTTTGATTGTGTGCGCAGGGAGGGACACCTAGGACAAAGCAGCTTTGCTTGCTGCTCTGGCTTCTAGGCATATGGTGAGTAAATAATACGTTATTAATAACTCACAATAACCAGTCTGTTATCATTTATTCGTATCAAACAATGCTGAGGAAGGAACTGTGCAAATTAAAAGTATGATATTCTTTAATTATAATAATAATGTGGGGACATTCTGCCTCTCTTACATAATATAACAGCCAAGGTAATACAAGAAACCCACAATGTGACCAGTCCCTTGTGTGTCATATTCTCCAGATGCCCCTACATAAAAAATGCATGTCAAAAAACTGTTTCTTTGTGTAACATGGTAACACCTACAGAGCCTCAGCCACACACTGGGGACAGAGCTGGGGGGCTGTGCCCACCTCTGAAGCAGCAGGCTGGGTCAGGCTGAGGTGTGGGCTGTGTGCCATGCAGGTGGGGTTTCAGGGCTACCTTGTCATTCTTGCCTGCGGTGACAAGCTTTCGCTCTGCACCTGTTCGGCAATTGCAAGCTGGAGAAATTGGATTTCTCCAGTGGCTCAGAGGTTTCTCTACCACATGAGTCCTTGATGCATCTCCAGAGGATTTGCTTCTCCACTCACCTTAGAGAGCAATAACTGAAGGCTCTTGCCCAGGATGTTGATCCCTCTCTTACTGCAGGTGTCTGCTCAGATCTCTCCTCTGACCAGAACCACTGCAGTGATATCTGTATAGAGGAATGAAGTCCAGGATAATCAGAGCAGCCAAAGTTATTTAAAATTAATATTTTTAAAGAGTTTGAAATTACCAAAGAGCCATGAATGACTAAATCAAATTCAAATAAAATGCAGAAAAGAGTCTAACTCACCACAGCTGAGATAAAGCCCTGGGCTATATTTTTGTTAGTTTCTCTAAGTAGGATAAATTCCTCCTATTAATTACAAGCCTTCTATTTCTCTGTCTGACTTTAATGATGCTCCCTTTGCTAAGGACAAGCACAGTCCTCTCCCTCCCCACTCCCTTTCTAAGAGTTTATACAAATAACTACCATCTCGGTTATATGCAGTTTTATCTGTGTATAGGAAAACACCTGAGCTTCTACAAGAACTCTTACTTACTGAAAGTACTTAAAGCCTGTATATATGGAGGAAAGAGAAAGAAAAATATTTTGTGAGTGGCAGTGCTGGGTCTCTACATTCACATGCTTAAACTCAAGACTGGTCATTGAGTTTAGCTGAGCATTGTACTTTGCAAAGCTCTTCCACCGTGTCCCACTGGTTAATTAGAAAACTTTAAGACTGAAACAATTTGGGCTGTTCTATATTTAAGTCGAAAAATTACAAGGAAGTAAACATGCTTCTGGGGTGACCTATTACTATTTAAAACAGGGGTGGGGATGGAAAGGGAGAGCAAGTGAGTGACATTTATATACCCTTGGGATGCAGGCAAACATCTAGGGAATTACAATGGCATCTGCTGATGGTTTGGGGTCATGGGCTGCAAATTGCTTGTCTGTATAGAGAGGATTCGTAGAGGCAAAGCTTCATGTGCAGCTCTGGGTGGATTTCTTGGCAGAGAGCATGTGAAAAGGGTGGTTGTGGCCACATCTGGCTTGCCTCATATTAGCACATATGCATATACATAATATTACAGTTTGTTGGAACAAAAAAAGCAAGTTTTAAAACCATCAGCTGGCACACCTGTAACATTGTGCCTAGCAGTACAACAGAGTCTGCATTGATTGCCCTTCCCTGAATGGCCCACGCTTTCTTCAGCATACAGGTGCATCTACTGAATAGGCAGCTGTTGACTGTTCCCACTTCTTTTCTTATGCAAAGCAGCTCTTCTTCCAACAGCTCCTCCATTCTTTCCCTGGCACAGGCTGCATCCTCCCTGCTACTGCCTGACATCCCAGGAGCCTTGGCCAGACGATCCCCCTGAGCTCACCTCTGCTGAAGCACAGACTCCACAAGGCTGAAAGGCTTGGGGTGAGCTTTCCCAGTGTGGTGCCTGATGCCACATGGCTCAAGCTGTGGGGTCTCATGAGATAAGAGTCCACAGCAGCAGGATGAGATAAAGATTTCCCTAGTCTCTCACCTTTTCACCCCTACTCCTCCAGGTTTTTTCTTCCCCATCAGCTTTATTAGCACCAGGACCAGACTGGGGAATTGATCCAGATTAAAAAAAGGAGGAGGGGGGAGGGGTTTGGCAGATGTTTCTTTAAGCCAGATCAGTTCCTCAGTTCAGTTCATAGTGTCGTTTAAAGTGTGCCAGGGAGCTGGGGGACCAGGGTCCCACGCACAGGGACAGGGGCAAGGACAGGTATTATGGGTTAGGAACACCTTGGGTCAGCATGGATACTGAAGATTTTATCTCATGAAGTAACATTATGGATTTAGGCAACAGAGTGAGAAGCATGATTGCTTGGAGGTGCCTTGAGCTCCCATAAATTAATTTTAAGCAATCTGGTTTGAAACAGCTAATTTAAAGCCACCCTGGAAAAAAAAAAGAAAGCAACAACAAAAAAACCCAAACCCTTAAACATTTTATATTGTTTCTTTAGAATATACTTTTTCACCTTCTGAGGTAGACAGTCAGTGTAAATGCGTTGATTTGTTTTTCATTGTAAATAAGGGTAAGTAAAGTAATCAAAAAGTACAAGTTTATCACTTGTTACAAAACCTATTGTCAGAGGTTGGAGAAACACCAGCTACGTTACTGGTATGCTGAGATAGCAGGCTGCAGTCATTTTTCTCCAACCTTGTTCCTTTATGAACAAAAAGTCCTCCACCATTTCTAGGAAAATAACCTGCAGAAGGTCTGTGCTGGTTTTGGCTGGGATAGGCTTAATTTTCTTCATAGTAGCTGGCTATGTTTTGGATTTGTGCTGAAACCATGTTGATAATTCGGGGATGGTCTAGTTACTGCTGATCAGCGCTTACACAGAGCAGAGGCCTTTGCTGCCTCTCATCCACCCCAGCACTGAGCAGGCCGGGGGGGTGCAAGGAGCTGGGAGGGGACACAGCCAGGACAGCTGAGCCCAACTAGTCAAAGGGATATTCCATACCATGGGACGTATATATAAGCTGGGGGAAGAAGAAGGAAGGGGGGCACTTTCGGCAGAATGGTGTTTGTCTT
>JAVJGJ010000014.1:31910291-31924647 GCA_035590215.1 Microhierax caerulescens | reverse complement strand
CCGCTGCCCTGGGGATGGCTGAGCACCTGCCTGCCCATGGCAAGTGGTGAATGAATCCCTGGGTTTGCTTTGCTTGTTAAACTGTCTTTATCTCAACCCATGAGTTTTCTCACTTTTACACTTCCAATTCTCTTCCCCATCCATGGTGATGCGTGGTGCTTAGTTGCTGACTGGGTTTAAACCACAACAAGGTCCTAGTGAGGACCTAGTGAGAAAAAGTAAAGAGAAGAAAGATTTGGTTTGTATTATCAACTGCCTCTGATCCCATTGTTTCAACTTGTTTCCTCCACTTAGAGTGTTGTTTATGCTGTGTCCCCATCAGCTGGCATGCTTGTGTTCCAATAATGAGGCAATAAGTCCAGTCATTAAATGCCATGGCTCCATCCCAAATGATTTTTCAAATCCACAGTGAAGAACACCTCAGTCCATGAGGTTTCTGGGTTTCATTGTGCAGGGTGTGATTCTTTTCATACTGTGCAACCAAGAAGGCAAAATTCAAAACCTGTGAGCAAGAAAAGGTCACATTTTCATGAAGGAGGAGGATGATGTATATGCTTTATACAGTTTTATCAGTAAGTTTACATTTGATGCCAGAGACCCCAAGAGGCCATTAAGCATAAAAATATTCAATGTATAGAAATAAACAATAGTGAAGATTTAGAAACTCTCCAGTTGTAGTCCTCATATCCCAGTACTGCCCATGGCACAATTCAGGCTCTGCTTGCGTCGGGGAGATCCCAGCTAGGTTTGCTTTTCTGGGAGCTTAATGAAGAGCTCTCCGTACAAAGCTGAATCACAGCTTTTTGTATTTAACCTGAAACAAAAGGATAAAATCTTACCCAGTTTCCAAGGCAGCTGGTTGATAACAGAATGGGTTCTGCCCTGGCTGGAACAGGGCTCAACAGCCCCACTAACAGTGCTGGCCAACAGCACTGTCCCTCATTAAGTCTTGCTAATTATATTAGCTGCCTCTCAGCTGTTGCATGGGCACCAGCCAGGAAAGGGATAGTGACAGAAGGGATTCCCAAGAAGGAGGACTCTCTACATGCACTGGCACATGTGATCCCGCCTTGATAAGGGGAACAGACCAAGTGACATTTGGAGCCCTTTTCTCCCATTTTGTAACCCTGGCCAGACTCCACCAGCCAGCTAATGGAGACAGCAGCAGAAGCTGCTGCAAGTTTGGAATGTAAACTGAAGCAAAAGCCATCTGGGCAGGAGACAAGGCACGCAGCTGTCCTGGGAGCACTCAGAACACATGTCTCCAGGGGTACTGAGAGCATCTTTCTTCCTCACAGCAGTGCAAGCCACAGCCCTCTGGGCATCTGACCTGCTTGAGGTTTGCTGGTGAGGTTGGGACCTGAGCAGGAATGCAGAGTGATGCTGATGCAGTTATTTTGAAGCCTGCCTGCTGATGTAGGATGCGCTATACAGTGATGGAGGTTGGCTAAGCAGTGCTTCCTCTGGGCCAGCAGCAATCCTGACCTTCCAGGGAATCCACGTGAGCCAGCTCAGTCACCCTGGTATGCGACCAGCCAGAGCCTTGGTGCAATTCTCTGCCTCCCTCATACCAGTGCTCAGCATCAGGCTGTAGAGTCCCTGTCTCTTCCCATGCCTGCAGCAAATGAAGTAGTTAAAGGCAGGAGAGAGAAAAAGAGCCCCATGTCACAGGAATCCTGATAACACAGGGGCTGGGACCTTGTTCCAGGATGTGGCACCAAGTTCCTCCCAGGACTCAGGCAGAGATGGGTGTTTCACATCCCAGGCAGGAGCCCCTAGTAACAAGGTGACAAATGAATTGACCAGGCTGAGAATTGTGGGCTAAGCTCAGGCTTAGCAACAGAGACATCTGCTTGAGCAGTGATAGGCGTCTGTACCCTTTCAGGTCAACATGCCCAGGCTATGTGCATCCCACCTGCATTTCATCGTGGGCTCATTCAGCAGCTTCCCATCCCTGTGAGATGACTGGGGCCACAGTTCCTCCTGGGGGTCCGCACAAGGAACCCATCAACACGTAGACCAGCCACCAGAACTCTTGTGCTGCTGTCCTGAGCTGGCCAAGCCATATCCACAACAGCCATATCACCTCATTATCGTGCTGGCACCGTGCCTGGGTGAGTAATATCTGCTGGAGCTAAGGAGTGCTGCACTCACAGCCACAGCCACACCTGCACCAGGTTCAGGGTGCCCTTGGGTGACAGGGCAGAGTGGTGAGGAATAAGTGTCTGTGTCAAAGAGCCTGGCTTCCAAACTGTGCTGAGTTATCTTGTGGATATATCTCCCATTCCCAGACCTGGAAAAGCAGAACGCCCAGAGACATAGATGCTTTTACAATAACCCTGGCAAAGGTTCACCTCTATGAGACAGCACTGACCTGGGCTCAGCTCAGCCATAGGCACAGGTGCCCCTTGGATGTGGTCACACCTACCAGCCCCCTTCAGAAACTCAGGAGCATCCTGAATGGCACGAAGTGCTTATATTTTGTGCACCTACATGAAGACCCAGGTCCCCATTAGCCACAACAGGAGCTCAAATAACTGCAGACACACAAATGCATGCAAATGTCAGCTTGTTCCATAAAAGCAAGGTTGGTCCTGTGCCAGTGCTCTGGCCAGGATGCCAGTCTAGAGGAAAAGCCTCTCCTAATTGCACTTTTCTTGTGTGAGTATCAGTACCTGCAACCTAACTGCTTTAGAAATGAACAACCCCCTTTCCATCAGTTGCATGGTAGGGATGAAGGCCCAGAAGCAATGTGCCATGCTCACAGCATGGTGGCAAAGGCCTGAGAAAATTTTGCTTGTTTGAGGGTTGCCCACAAGGTTCAACATGGTCCAGCCTGGACCCATGACAGATAATGGCACCGTGAGCCTGTAATGCAACAGCAAAGACAGAAACACCTGCCCAAATTCAAAGCACGGTAACAGCCGGGGTGACATCAGCTTCTACATGTTTTTCTGCTGAAAAGGAAAATAATAAATGGGACAAATCAAAACACCTCCTTTATTCAGCAGTAAGTCATCACTTCCCAGGGAAGGCACCTGGGACCAGCAAGTGGCACCTTATCAAGCAGATGTGTGAATCACCATCCTGGCAGGCATGCAGCCACTCAAATTTGCTCTGACATGTCAGCAGAGTATGTTCACCCCATGCAGGGTGGTGACATTAGCACAAATAGGAGGATTCTTGGCCAAAGAGTTGTTTGGGTGAAGGTGGTGAGCTGGGTCTCTCAAGTGTTTTGTTCAGGGGGGTTAATCATTAAATCCAATGGTTAGGCTGCATGACTTGGTGTCAGACTCTGTTTGCTTGCTCATGTGGTCCTGGTCAGGTTGGCTCTTTGCAGGTCTTGCAGAGGGAGGACAGGCAGTTACAGCTGTGGGCTAGCAGAGGCAGTAGCTGTCACGTAGAGGTCCTTGTGTTGGCTCCACAGGCAGTTTTCAGTGGGATAAATTCCTCCCGGGGGTTGGGGGGGGCGGGCAGAATTTATGCACAAGCCATGCATAATCTTCTTCTGAAATCTGAGCTAGGGACAAGTGAGCCAGGTAGGGTTTTAACCCACAGGTGATGCTGCAAAGGATGAGAAGTCAGAGGGCATGATCTGCTCTTGGCATTTCTGCAGCCCACAGGATCCTGGGGAGCATGCAGGGATGTAGCCCATGCTAGCTGCAAGCTGTGCTGCCTAAGGGACACAATGTCAGGCAAGAGAAGGAGGTAGGCAGGGAGCGAGACCCGAAAAAACAGCTCTGCTGGCTGTGGGAAAGCGAGAGAGGTTTGGTGGCAGGAAGGAGGGAGCTCTGAGCTACCCCTGGCAGGTGACATACAGCTGGTAGCACTGCACCCCCACTGCCGCTCCCGGTGTCTTCTCCTCCCAGCAGCAGGGCTCAGGTAAAGGATTGCTTCACCCATGGCCAGGGTCAATCCGCTGCCCGCTCCAGACCTCAGCCTCCGCTCTGCAACCGGTGCCTTGACCTGAGGTCATCACAGATGGATCAGCTTCAGTCCCAGCCTTCCTGAAACCCAACATACGCTTTAGCCCTGATCTGCCTTCTGCACTGATCATCTAAGAAAGCTGTACATGAAGATGTATGAACCAAAATGTTATTATTTCATGATAATATGTATGAACTAAAATATTATTTCATGATAACAGAGGTTCTCCAACTTTCCCACAGGAGTGTGCTGATTCCTGGAGAGATGGGGAAGGACAGAAACATTCATAACTACCTCTGAACAACAGTGATTTACCAGAAATGAAGACAGAGAATAAATACGATTAGAACTGTTAAAAACATGCAGCTTAAAAACTTCCCTGTCCACAAAATGACAGGTTTAGCAAATGGTTAGTGGAAAAGTTTTGATTTTGAGTAAGTGAGAAACTTAGAACTAGAAATAGATTTTCATTTTATGTAATCAAAACTTCAATTTTGCTTTTCAAATTTTTCTTTCAAAGCTAAATTTTGTTTCATCCCCAGGTTGTCTGTTTCAGCCCCACACAGAAAGGAGAAAGTCCTAATGCCTAAGGAGGAGGTAGAGGAGAATTTCTTCCCACCTTTTCAAAACTGAAAGGAGAAGACAAAACCCTGGGCAATATTCATTCGTTGATCCTAGCAACAGAAGCAGGAAAAGAAAGGGTGAGGACAAACCCAGGTAAGAAATTATTTGTGTTTCCAATCACATTATTTCAACTACAATAAAAACCAACTTTTTTTATTTCTAAGCCCAGAGGAATTTCACAGCAGAAGATACTTTTAAGATATGTTTCACCTCACTGTAATGACAGGGACTATACAGAGAGGTTTTTTTCGGGTGTCGTGGGAGTTTATAGGCCCATAGTAAGAAGATAGCATGGAAAACTTTGCTAGAATAGTGGCTGTGCAGCTGTATGGGACTGTTTCAAAGCTGAGCATAACTTGGTAATATAGATCAATTCCCTGATATGAGCAAGCTCCAATATATTTCTGTTATTTAAAAATACAATGTCCCTAATTGCTGAAAGAATAACTGACATCAGCTTCATGCACTTCACATCAGAAGAGGAATAAAACAGCAATGGAAGGTAGAAGGGGATTCTGCACAGCTTCGTACAAAATAAAAAAAAATACTGCCCACAGGAAAAAAAAAACAAACCAAAGTAAAAACCCATCAGGTGCAAGGGCATACAAATCAGGGGAAGGCCAGACTGGCAGGAGAGAAAGTTTGTATATTAACTCCATCAGGTATTTATATACATTGACAAGATCCGTCTGAGCCTTCTCTTGTCCAGAAGGAACGTCCCAGCTTGCTCAGCCTCTCATATCAAAGACTCTCCAGTCCTCTATCATCTTCATGGCCCTTTGCTGGGCTCACTCCAGTATGTCCATGTCTGTCCTGTACTAGAGAGCCCAGCACTGGACCCAGCGCTCCAGATGTACCTCACCAACACTGAGAAGACCTGGACCTGCTGGTGACCCTCTGCCTACCGAAGCATTGCAATCCACATGGCCTGCCAGGACCCCCGGGGCTGTTTCACATGGAGGCTCGGCACTGCTGTGGCTCCCTTGGTGTGCCAGAGCCACGGTGGGCACCCCAAGCCCTGCACTGAGCTGGGGGTTAGTCACCCCAAACCACTTGGCGTGTGGCTAGTGGAGGCCAGGATGAATCCTTATTCCTGCCCCATGAAGTCACCTTCTTCTCCTCCTGTCCCGAGCCTGTTCATGAAGGAAGGCACGTCCTCTACTCCTTTCCAAAACATTGCTGAAGGAGGGGAGGGGGGGGTGGCCAACCTTTTGCAAAAGCTGCTGTCCCCGCTCACAACCCCGTCTCTTGCTTCGCTTGTAGGTCTTCCTCCCGCTACCTCAGCTGACCCTTCCCATCTTCAGCCAGAAGCCACCTTTGATTTCTCCAGTGCTGGCAGGTGAGGGAGAGCAGCCTGTGCCAGCCGGGCAGATGGCCCCAGCAGAACCCCTCCCAGAGGCTGAGCTTTGTTTTCCTTCCCCCAGGAGAATCAACCAAGAACAGGCAAGGGACTGGACTTCTTTCACCACTAGAGCAGGTTTCATGCTTCCCTGGAGCAATGAGACAGGCTTTCAAAGGAAATGTAAGAATATGAGGATCTTGGTTCAGGGGGTTGTTTCTCTGTCTGTTTGAAGGACTCAGCAAAATTCATCGAGAAAGCGGGGACTCTGGAGTGTCAGCTCAGCATTGTGGCTGCGAGAAATTTAACAGTGCAAACAGGAGGAGTAACTACTGCACTAATTGAAAATAGCTTTGGGGGAATGTAGGTCAACAGAGCATAATCTGTCCTGCAGCCTGGCCAGGATACAGAAGTTCATACCTCTGCCACGAACACTGCCACAAGAGGTTCAGGGACTGTGCACAGTTAAAATAGAGGATTACGTCGCATCCTGAAAGGTGGGAGCAGTGCTAGCAGCCAGAGTTAATAGTCAGAGCCAGACGCTCGCCAACCTCCCATGCCTTCCACCCAGAAAACAGGATGCCTTTCTTGTCTGCCACTTGCTATTCCCAGCACCAGCTGATGAGGCGTCTCTTTCTCCCCCAGTTGGTACAAAATAGACGGCCGTCTTCCAGGAAAGACACAAATCTTCTTTGACAAGCAGTGATATTAACAGGGATTATGGAATGCAAGATCCACGGCCAGAATTGACCAAAGGATGCAGCCCAGGCTGCCCAGCCCTGGAAGCGTTTTAATCAAGATTAGAGGTTACATTGAGGACGGGGCTGTGTTTTCAACCCACCACAAAACCACCCATTCAGAGCAGGGGTTTCTGAGCAACTGGCAGCCTGCAATATGCAGAGGCTCACACCAGCACCACTCTTTAATCTCAGAAATGGGGTGCAGTGATGGAAAGGGAGCATTGTTGCTGGCAAGGCAGTTTGCGGAGTCATCGCTGCTGCTAGTTTGTATTGCTTCCCAAGATTAGATGGGATCACAGCATGAGATATTCTCTTATCAGAGCTCCCTTAGCACGTGCATGGCAGACAGAGCTGCACCTTGCCTTCAAACCCCACAGAAACCTCTGCGTCAGGCAAAGGTTTTCTACTCTCTCACAAACGGTGACTTTGGGAACTTGCAAATAGTATCTGTCCTCACCTATTCATCTCCACCCATGCCCTCTTGCAGCAAGTCCCTGTCACATCCCCAAATTTAGGTCTAGACCTGCACAGGCAGTGAATGAAAGCACCTGCAAATAATAAAATCCCATGTCAGTGGAATCCGTGCTTTTCAGTGTCTTACCAAGATTATTTTCTAGAGTAATTCAAAATACTTTTATATATATATTTGATCTCTTCTACTTTTAAAAGACCATCAGGAAAAATTGCCAGCAATTTGTTTGTGGGATGAGAAGTGATGGACTGCTAACCCTTTCATAATGGCTGCTGTCTGAGTATCATGATCACATCTGGGGATTGGACACACATTTGGGACACCTAATGCTGAAGTTTCGATCTCTTGAAGTCATGCCTGTGTTAACAAATCCACAAGATCTTATTCAAAGAGTTGGAAAAATCAAAATCTTCAGCTATTGTAAGGAGTATAATAATTTCTCTGACTGCCCTTAAAATACGCAGCTCAGGTGCCATTTTAGCTGTGGCAAAGTGAGTCTTGGCACAGGGGGTAAAACCATCTGAGGAGCTGAGGAAACATTCGGGCTGAGCTTTCTCCACCACGGCTGGGCTGCTGTGGGCACCACAGCTGAACTGGCTGCGGTATAAAGTAAGCGTACACCGATGGGTGTAAACATACATGCACACATTACCACATGTGTGACAGCCATCCTCTGCGCGCTTTAGAATGCCACCCATCCACATTATACACTGAACAATGAAAACAGTAACACATGAAGTTGCATGCTGACTTTTGTCTGGATTTGAAGCTGGTTACACCCAGCCTTTGGTTTCATGCGGTTTCAAATGAAGGTTTTCTTCCTCTTCCTTAGAAGTGTCTTCATAGCCAGACAGAAAGAGGAGAGGGAAAGGAAACAGACAAAAACAGGGATGATTTGAGGCACCCACCAAATTTGGTCGGCTCTTGTTATTAGGTGCCTGTAATCCTGTATCAATGATATGTGGACAGCTGTTAAGTGCATGTGCAAATAATCATAACTGCTAAGCCCCTCATGGATTTTAGCAAGAAAAATTGCCTGTGTGAAATTGCCACAGGATGTGCCTTATTCTCTGGTCTGTATTCATTATTCTCTTGTTTAAAAATCTCATTTACGTAGTCAGAAACAATGCCATGAGATCTAGGCCAGCAACCGCACACCCTAACTAACCAGGAAGAAAAGCCAAAGCAAATTCCTGGATTCTGCAGTACACGGTACACACTGGGTAATTACCCACCAGAAATATTCAGAGAATAAGAAATACAGTATTAAAAAAAAAAATAAATAAATGTCAGGATTGGTCCATGAGCCATTCAGTGTTGAACTAACAAATTATGATTTTGAATAAGTCACTCATGGGGTTTACTCAGCGCTGGAGGGGCTGTGGGTCCTTCCTCAGTGCTGGTGCTCGCCAGAGCAGAACGCCCTTCCCGCCAGTGCTTGCTAACCACCCTGCCCATTTCGGCACAGCCTGCGACGAAGGGAGCTCCAGAAGCCCAGCACTGAGGATGGCAGCTGCCCTGAAAACCCTGAACTGTCACCCTGCAAAGCAGGACTGGGCTTGTACCAGCCACGTAGTGTTGGACCCGCTCCCATATGTGTGCGGACTCACTTTCTTCAGTGCAGTACATTTGATCTCCCCTCGGCATGCTGATATATGTAAGGTCACTTGCACAAACACACCCTGTTTGTGTTCCACACTGCCACCAGCTCTCACCCCCTCCGAACGTGATCGCTGTGTCCCTGCTCACATGCCCTGCTCTGGCATCCCCGTTCTGGTCTTCTTCCTGGGCTGAGCAACATTGGCTTTGTGTTGAAATCCAAATTAATTCCAAGAAGTGGTCTTGCAGCTGGTGAGAAATGAAATGTCATGATGGCTTCAAGGCTTAGGGGAGGGCAAGGGTCAAATGGATTACCCTCCTCATATAGCTCACAGGTTTACTATCAGGAAAATCCCCCTCTAGTTATCAGTGAAGCAAATTACAGAGATCACGAAGACAGTTTCTTCCCAAGCCAGCACCTCCCACCTCCTCCCTCTGTCCCTACCTTCCACCAGCCTTCACCAGTAAAAACCTCTGTGTAGCTTATTTCAAAGTTGGTTGCAATTTCTAATATCAGCATAATTTAAGTGAGGAAGATGAGATGTGCTTTTCTGTGGACTCAGGGTGCAGGTTATAAACAATGTGGTCTGAACAACTCTATCACGTAGGCAGACAGAGTTACCTCTGGTTTACCTTTGAGAAAACGGAGGTGCAAAGGCATTTTCCCAACATATGCACTGGGGTGAATACTAAACAGGATCTAGACCTTTCTTCCAGGGTCCTGTGCTTTAAAGTAACATATTAGTCTAATAATGGATAAACTGGTCTTAAAAAAAACTCAAAGAAACCAACAGCCCAAGCCCTAGAACTTATTTCTTCAATGCATCTCAGCATCCCAATACAAAACTTTCATTGATTATTCTTTCATTTTCAAATGGTCTTTCCTGTACTGTAATTACTTTATATTATCATTACTATAGAAGAAAATGTATTACCTACACTAAAAAAAAAAAAAAAAAAAGAAGTGGAAAATATTATTGAAATTGAAATTAAATTTTTCTAGAATTTTCCTTACTAATTTCTGCCATGAAATCCTAGATAGCTGTGCCAAAGCCACTGCCATTGTTACAAATGGAAGTTACCAGTGGATAGACATGAGTCCGTCTGGTCTCTGAAGCACATGATCTGCCCAATGCAAAGAAACATATCTAATAGAATGCTGTGATGATTTGTATTTAACACCCCAGAATAGCCCATCAGGCACCCTGTAGCAAAGAGAAAGGAGAATAAAAACTGACATGACAGCAGAAGATAATTCTTTCCTGAGGCAGGCGTGAATTTAATATAGCACATCAATCAGGGGCTACTAACTGGCCAGATCTGCACTCATAATATTTACATTGATATAACTGAAGGAATCTTTCAGCTCAGCTGTCTTTTAACAGACCTGAGATGTACAGGTTTTGTTTACCTACAAACTTTCTGGCGAGGAATATATTGTGAAGAGGTTTTGTTTGTGTGCTCTGCTTTTACAGTCCTCTGCTGGCCTCTGTTTCACCAGTATAAGAGAGCAAAACCTCCTGGCAGTCTGACATGACTCCATTTCCCAGTTCTTCTCTTCCAGTAGCAGTTTTGAACTCAGGCAGTTCGTGTTTATTCCTGATTTTCCCAATTTATTTTGGTGTTGCACAGGGCCACAGCTTGGCCGTAGTCACTGAAACTCATGCCTTGAAACAGGAGTACGTACTAAGGTTCATTCATCCCCACCAGCAAGGGTCTCTGGAGGAGAAAAGCAGCAGGGTTAAGATACAGGCCCTCACCCAGAACCACCTTTCTCAGCAGGTGAAACACCTCTGAAGTGGGAGGAATTGCACATGTTCGAAATTGGAATAGTGCAGCTGGGTAGGCATCTTCCAGTAATCCATCTGAGGGCTATCCTAGGGCAAACACCTTTGAATGTCCATGCAGGGAATGACAAATCATGGCACTGCAATTTACAGTAATAGGAGAAAACAACAGATCAAAGGTGGCCTCCTAATCTGCTTTAATCTGTGCTCCCCTATCTCAGTTCACAAGGCATGCTTCATGTGCATGGCTGGAGGGGACTGTGCCTTTATTGTCTAGGAGACTTAACCTCTAGCCTGAGTTTAGTCCAACACACGTTTTACCATCTGCTCTATTTCCTATGTGCCTATGAGATCATTTTTCTACATGCAGAATTATAAAGTGAAGATTCACATATGCTTACACAGCTTATTTCTATTATTATTTGTTAAATACTGAGAAGCTCCTTGGCACAATACGAGGCCTAGAATGAAGACATATCAAGCCCTGAAGCCATTCTTCATGTGAAATACACCCAAAATGGCTATTCTGGCTGAAAGAGCAGTGTTAGGAATTTCAAACCACTTCCCTTCCTTGGAGTTCTGAGCAGATTCATGACATTTCTGGCAATGCAGCTTAAAGAACCATTCACAGAAATTTGTGCTGCAGTCATCACAAAAGCTTTCTTTTTTTGCCTATGCAAAACCTGATTTTCAGTGCAAAATACACATTTCAGCAAGTTTAAGATTGTTCATAAAGATTTTAGAATGCAATTTCAGAAAAAAATGGTAATGAGAAAATGCCACTATTCTTTTTTTAGTTGATAGTTATAATAATGTTGGTTGTTCATGAAGAAGCTCATTTCTTAGCGAAACTTTTAAAACTCATTTTCCCATTTCTATTTTCTTGTGTTATTCTCCTCAGCTGACACCTCCCATGTTGCTCACAGCAACAATGTGAAAATCCAAGCAATCTCTTGATGAGAGCTGAAACATAACATGGCTGAACAGAAGCTCCCTCTCCTCTTTCCCCTCCTTTTCTTTGTTTCCATCCTCTGTCCTTCTGGTTCCTTGCCTCTCCTGGAAGCAGGGGCCGATGGTGACCAGATACTGTCCCAGATTCAGGTGATGCCATGTGGCTGCACATGCCCTCTCTCACAGTCCCACTCCATGTGTAAAGGAGGATTTGTCTCACCTCCCTTGAGGTGTCTAAAATGCAGATGTCTGTATCTGTGCTGTGTATCTAAAGCTCCCCTCAGAATCAGTAGGGAGAAACAGGCATGGATAAAGAGTAATTCTCCTTATCCTAGGTAGGTTAGTGCCCAAAATAGGTCAGATGAATCATGCCTTCAAAGTGCCATGCTCTGCCAACCACAAAGAGAGCCTAGATGACTAAATGTTTAATGTTAGCTGAGATGGATCCTGTCCTCAGCATCTTTCCTTTATGCCATTGTCCTGTCTATTCCCCTGTTGCTCACAAGCACTCATTATCCTCCTCAATGAGCTTCTAGCTTCTCTTCTCACATGAGTTGCAATGCCCAGGGAAATGGTATCCTTCCCCCAGCTGCTACTATGAAGCAATTTCCCAGCCTAAGCTTTCTTCTGAGATATCTCACTGACGTGATATTTCATGGAGTGCCTTCCACAAATCATTTGTGATAGCTCCTAGGTTATATTTCACATCTTTTCTCAAAACACTTATACCAGGGTGCATACACAGTAGCTTGCCTGATGCTAATAGCTAAGTGGGTGGTATGTTGGGAATCGTTAAAATTCTTCCTCTTTTACATTAACAACACCCCCCAAAAAAAAAAAAAAAAAAAAAAATCAGTGCAAAGGGACATGACCACTTCATAATTAAGACCCCTTGAAGAGTTTTCCTGGCTCCATTTTACAAAAACTGAGTCACCCTGGCTCAAGCTAGGAATGGGTGTTCAAACCTGCAGAGATATTATCTGCATTTGAAATACTTAGGAAAACTCTCAGCCTTATTTGGAAAAGTGAAATCTGCCATGATAACCAAAGCCTTGATTTACCGGGAGGAGAGAAGGGTCCTGAACACCTTCACCCCCCACATGAACTCCTGCTCTGTCTGCCTGGCACCCTGTGGGGCTACTGGCACCGCAGACACCTCAGACTTGTTTCAGAACACCCCACAACGTCCCAGGCAACCTCCCCAAGGGCTAAAGCCCTCCTTCCCCTGCAAGTGTCACACATCAGTGACACACGAAAGGATGCACGGCCCTTCTCCCATGGTGCCTGCCTTCTGGGAGCAGGACCACAGTGCTGGATTCAGGCTGTGGGAGGGGGACGGGGAACACAGCTATTCCCCTTACCGGCCACAGGGTATCACTCCCCTACAGCCAGCATTCTCTGATTCTCCATCTCCAGCACATGCAACAGGATGAGAGCCAGCCCAGCAGGTCACATGCGGGGATAAAGGTCAGTTTGGGTCTTCTAGCAGGGACAGGGTGAGTGACGGAGTGTTTCTTCTCCTGAGACACCTTTGACAGGGATTTTGTTGGTGGCACAACCTCATCCTCCCTAGCAGCACAGTGCCACCACTCTGCTCTTTGCTGAGGACCCCAAACACCAGTGGTCCCCCAGCAGGATCATGGTGCTGGGCTCATGGGGCAGAAGAGATCCTGTGGTGCTGTGCTGTGGTAGTGGGAAAGCCACCCTGGGCAGCCAGGGCTGGGAGATGGGAGCTGGCTGCGCTCACAAAGGCCAGCGGGGTGTGCGTAATGGTTCTGCATCCAGAAGACCAGCAACATATTGCTTATACTTACATAGTCACCAGTAACACAGACCTGGCAGCTCCTCAAAGATGAGCAGAGGTTTGGAAATCAAAGATATTTTTCATTCCCAAGCATTTCCATGATACCCACTGAGTGTCTTTGATTGTATTCTGCAAGCAGAATAAGGCAACCAGAATTGTGTAAAAACAGTGGAAAAACCCACACTCCTCAATTTGACACAAATTTTTTACCATTTGCTAGAGGATGGCTACATGCCCCCTTAAAACATAAGTTTCCTTCATTATAGAAATACTTTTTTTTCCCCTTTAAAATCCAATGGAATGTGGACAATGAACAATTTCACATTTAAAGCCAACTTTTCATCAGGGTTTATCCTTTTGATTTGGAAACTGGCTCATTTAAGCTGGAAAATTCTGTGAAATGTTGCAATAAAAGAGGCTCTATTTTTGCATTAGCTAAAATATGCACACACAGAAACCCAAGCAATACAAAAGCAAGCAAACAAAGAAGTGCCCAGCCCGTAAGCTCCAAATTGCTTTAAATTTCTTATTTCAAGTACAAATGCCACATAGATCCTTGCCATCTCTAATAATAATGCAAGCTGCCACCCAACAACAGCATCATATTTCCACTAGGCAGTATATTTTTCCCTGCAAAACATAACTTAGCAAATGTGGCTTCAGCTGCCTAAATGTCATCTAAGTCTGTTGCAATCTGCTGTAAACTTTCAAGACACTAGTCACATGTCATAAACTCACAACAGTTTCTGGATTTGCTTTAGGACTAAAATGTTCCTGGGCAAAAACAATTCACTAAGGAAGAAATCCTATCCTCTCTTTTTTTTTCCTGATTCCCTAGAAGTAGCTTCTCACTGATTTCCTCCCCCCCTTTCTTGCCTGCCTCTGTGCGTGCCATTTTACTTTATAAATCAGATCCACCCCAGTTCCAGTGATCAGAAATGGGAGTATCTCACTTTTCTGTATCGCAAAGTAGAGCAGTAATTGCACATACTGTTTGAGGGGGAAAAAGGAGACTCCAAATCCAGGATAGGCTTCTGGCCAAAGCAGCTCAGATTTTTCCATCTCATCTGCAACTGAGATATGAAAAGTGCAGGTTAGGACCAGGCAGCAGCC
>JAVJGJ010000014.1:31881201-31906238 GCA_035590215.1 Microhierax caerulescens | reverse complement strand
GAGAATGCTGTGGGAGAGGGTGTCAACAGCATTACTGAAAACAAGGTAGACAACACCCACAGCCTTTCCCTCTCCTGCTAAACAGGTCACTTTGAAGGAGATCAGGTTCGTCAAGTAGGACCTGCCTTTCATAACTCCATGCTGAATGGGCCTGATCCCCTGGTTGTCCTGTGCATGCCGTGTATTGGCACTCAAGATGATCTGCTCTATAACCTTCCCTGGCATTGTCAGACTGACAGGCCTGTGGTTCCCCAGATCCTCCTTCCTTCCCTTCTTGTAGATAGGCATCACATATGCTAACTTCCAGTCAGTGGGGACCTCCCCAGTTAGCTGGGACTGTTGATATATGATGGAAAGTGGCTCCTTGAGCACTTCCACCAGCTCCCTCAGTACCCTTGGGTGGATCCCAACCTGGCTTCATAGACTTGCATGTGTCTAAGTGGTGTAGCAGTCACTGGCCATTTCCCCTTGGATTATGGGAGTTGTATTCTGCTCTCCATCCCCATCTTCCAGCTCAGAGGCCCAGGTACCCTGAGAACAACTGGTCTCACTATTAAAGACTGAGGCAAACGTGGCATTAAGCACCTCAGCCTTTTCCCCATCCTCTGCCACTATGTTTCCCCCTGCACCCAATAAAGGATGGAGGTTCTTCTTAGCCCTCCTTTTGTTGCAAATGTATTTATAGAAACATTTTTTATTTTCTGTTATGGCAATAGCTGGATTAACTTCTAGTTGGGCTTTGCCCCCCCTAATTTTCTCCCTGCATAACCTCACAATATCTTTGTGGTATTCCTGAGTTGTTTACCCCTTCTTCCAAAAGTGATAAACTCCACTTTCTCCCCAAGTTCCAGCCAAAGCTCTCTGTTCATCCAGGCCAGTCTTCCTACCAGCTGATCTTTCAGCAAACAGGGGTAGCCTGTTCCTGCACCTTTAATTTTCTTTTTTGAAGAATGTCCAGCCTTCCTGGACTCCTTTGCCCTTCAGGACTGCTTCCCAAGGGACTCCATCAACCAGGCTCATAAACAGGCCATGGTCTGCCCTCTGGAAATCCAAGGTAGTGGTTCTGCTGATCTCCTTCCTCACTTCTCCAAGAACCCCAAACTCTGATCATTTCATGATCTCTATGCCCATGATGGTCTCCAGCCATTACATCACCCACCAGTCCTTCTCTGTTCACAAACAGCAGGTCCAGTAGGGCATCTCCCCTAGCTGGCTCCCTCACCAGCTGTGTCAGAAAGTTATCTTCCACACACTGCAGGAACCTCCTAGAATGTTTCCTCTCTGCTGAATTGTATTTCCAGCAGGTACCTGGCCAGCTGAATTCCCCCACAAGAACAAGGGCTGGCAATTGTGAGACTTCTCCCAGCTGCCTGTAAAATATTTCATCTGCCTCTTCATCCTGGTTTGGTGGTCAATACCTCTCACCATGATCCCTGCCTTGTTGGTCTCCCCCCTGATTCTTACTCATAAACCATATCATCACCATCATTAAGGTCTAGACAGAGAGGAGAGACAAGCAGAGCCTGGGACTGATGCTGGTACAGTAAACTGCAAGAATATTAACCTTAGCAAGAACCATATCTTCCATTTCAGCCTCAATTAATTCACATGGTGATTGTTTGAGAACCTTCTTATTACACTGTGGAGTTACTGGCTCTATCTCCAGCCTGACTAACCTGCCTGTCTCTTCTCCTGTACCATTTAAATGTCAGTTATATTTTTGTGGTTGACCGGTTAGTGAAAGGATGAATGCATAAGTGTTTGTGTTAACTGAATCTACATGAAGATGCCTCATTAAGCAGAAATGGACATGGGATGATATGATTTTGATGTGGTCTTGGCTTTCTTTTGGAAACATAATTTCTGCTAGAGAAGTGGTGAGAAACACGAGACACTAAATTTGGTGCTTTTCTCCCCATTCTGAGCCGCTGGTTTGAAGTGTATCAAAAAAGAAGCACTTCCAGAAACCAGTCATGGCATGTTCAAAACAAAAACAAAGGGCCAAATTCCTTTATTTATAGTGACCAGCATGGTGCAAGCAAGTCATTCCAGCTCATTACTGAATGGCATTATATTTCAGGTATAAAATCTATATGCCCTTACTTCTTCAAAGATGAGAGGACTCTAGAACACAGATGTGTTTGAGTCTAGCATTAACTAAGATGCTACCAAGGCCAGGCACTGGGGAACAGGCCCTCAGGACCATGCTAACATTGCAATGCCCTGCTCTTCCTCATCCCAATGCTGTCTAGTAAATCCTCAGTCCCCAGCCAAGGAACCAGGCTCTCCCCATACAAAGCCTTGGGGGAGCTGGACACCCTGGGTACAGTCCTAGCTCGTCCTAGGACTAGGAAGGAGCAGAGGTCCTGGAACCCATTAATACTGCTCAGTTCCCAGCTCTGCTTTGGCCCCTCCAACCAGCTGTCTCCAAGCCAAATCTACTACCCAGTGGAATAGCCCTAAGCAATGGGGCTCCAAACCAGCCCATCATCTGGGAGGCCAAGTTCATGTTCCAACTCAGAAAAGTAGACACAGCCATCAAAACAAGCCAAACTGCACCTTCTGGGGCTGAAACCCCAAAGCAAGACCAAGAAAATACCTCCCTTTGCTTGGGGCCCTACAACATGGGTGTGGGGGAAGCCCAGGCTCAAACCTTTGTGCTGTCTGAGTCACAGCAGAGGCCTGACGTAGCTCTGAAGTCTCCATCAGTCATTACACAGGCATGTGCTGTGGGGGGCATGGGGGTGGGGGTGGGTGGGGTGAGAGGTAGTGGGGGGAATGGCTCCAAATCTCTCTCATTCAAGCTGTTTGACTTTATATACATGGTTAAGTATTCACTGGACCAAGAAGGAGGATTGATCGACTGATCAAATATTTAGGGAAAATGGAAAGAGAAATGGGGCTGGTTTAAACTGGGGTGATATGGACCCAGATGTGCACTTTGACTGTATCCCAAGCCTATGTAAGGCAAATTTCTAAAAACATCCTGCGCTTTTTCCTGCCAGCCACAGGAGGAAAACCTGAGCCTGCAGGCCAGACAACATGCATCACAGATTTTGGACAGAATCCTGCTGATAACAAATGGGTGATCAGAATCTGGATGGACAGTCGTCTAGATCCACAAGTCAGCATAGACTGAGGTCTGTAATTCCTACTTCAAATCAGGCAGAAAGGAGATTTCAATGTGATTCAGCCAACACCAACAGGTTTGCTTGAGGTACCCAGGTCCTCTGGACAGACAGATGGATGCAATAACACATGTACACACACAGATGTTGAGGACCTGCACACACTAAAATACAATTAGCAACAGAAGTGAGGAGGAATTTCAGAATCAACTGTCTCAATAGCAGCCCACTGCCAACAGGCACTGAGAGGACTCCTTCCTCTTCTCTCATTGCCATGGGATGTCTGTGCCAAGCCTCCTCTGAAAACAGCCCCAAGCAGCTGGCTTTTGCAGCCCACACAAGTGACCACATTTCAGTTCTTTCAGGCCAGGAAACAGAAAAATTGCAGGGTCTGGAACCTTCCCACAATAGGAAAATAAGATATCACCAGCACTTCTGAAAATAAAACCAAACAAACCCACTCTCATCCAGGCAAAGCATGCATTGACTTGCATGAGGAGGACGGGGAAAAGCCTTCAGGAAATAGCTAACAGTTTCCAAGTCTTTCCCTTGTTCATTTTCACAGATTCTGGCTTTCTTTAGGGGAAAAAATGTAATTTTTAAATGTGCCTGACCCTGGGCTCTGTTCCTACAAACATTGATTCAGGGAGGTACTTTGTCTTTATTTATTCTCAACTAATGATTGAACTGGCACAGCTCTGAAGAAAGGGTATCCCAAAAGCCTGATGTCCACAGACATTCCTGTTCCCTGCCTGTATTCCTTCTGCCCTTAACTAATGGTGAATTGCCAAAAATCCTCCATTTTGGCTTAGGTGGGGTAAAAGCAAGATGAAAATTGTGCAGCCCCCACATCTCTTCTTTCCATGTGCTCTGGGGTGAGATGTTTGTGTTTGCTCTTCATACATAGTGCTGAAATCCAAACAGATTTGCAAAGCATTACCTAGCTGTATATCTCTGGCACGTATGGCTGCCTATGTTTATATATATACACACACGTATATTTGTGTATACCATGGCTTCCTAGCACACTGAACATGCCCGTGCACATGGTCTGACACCAAAGCTATCATGTGCAGAAGAGTCTGTAGCATCCTCTTAAACTCTCACACACCCATGTCTAGGTGCTGTCTGGGAGGGCGATAATTCATGCAGGCTCCACCACTCCCTGGGCCAGGCCAACAGTTTTGCAGAATAGACAGTCACGCTCCCATGTCTAAAGCAGTCTGGGGCTTTGTTTAATTTACCAGTCTAGGGACAGCCTGTGAGATCCAAGTCACAACCAACTCCTAACTGAATTGAATCCAAAGCTCAGTATAGCTGAAGGAGCCAAGAAAACTTTCCTCAAGAGACTGGTGCCATTTGCTAGAGTGGGAAATGTGGGTCATCAGCTTTTTGGATGCTCAGGCTCAGTACAGCCCGCAGAAGAGCCTTACAGTTGAGGCAGTTTTCGCACTTGCATCTCAACATGTGGCTGCACATGTTTGTGGCTAAAAATGTGCTTTCTCCATAATGAAACTGGAATCAATAACCAATCAAGCCAGTATGTGCTTCTGTGGAACAGCCTGAAATAGGGTTTCTTTCTTTCTTTCTTTCTTAGCGACTGCTCACAGGGAGTACAACCTTTCATTTCTTCCACAGAGCTGAAAAGAGCTCTGCGATCACATCATTGCAGCACAAGGCAGTCACAAATATTCCACGTCTTATAAAGCCAGAGAAGCACAGGGAACTGAAAGGCAGCAAACCACTCTATACAACAGAAAAAAAACCCAACCTTTGTGCCCATAGAGCAGCAGCAGAATTACCAAGCTGAGCACTCTAGAAGTAAGGCATGTGTAAATTAAGGTTGCTTGTGTAATATTACTTCACTCCCCCACCTCCCTCTGTGCATATGTATCCTGAGACAGCCTTTAATTGTAAAAATGGAATGGTATTTTTTACCACTGTACCCCTCCCTCACATTGTTCCCAGAACTTGACTAATGAACAACTATGCAATATCTTGTTTTCTTCTCCAGCACATGGTCTCATGCTTCATCTTTACTGCTCAAACCCTGACATAGAGTTAGAAGTCTCCATGGATCACGTAGGGATGGATTTTTTTATAGATGTTTATCCCTTGGCCAAATTTGGGTAGGTTTTCCAAAGGAAGCAAAGATGGCATGTGTGCAGCACAGGCTTGCTGACCCCAGTTCCCTGCTCTAGATTGTGATGGCATGAGCAGTCCCCAGGAAAAGGCAGCAGTGGTTTTCCTGAGGACAACACAACTCATTTTTCTTCTGAGATGTGTGTAAGATCAGCCCAAGAGAGTCTCCTGGGAGGATCTGACCCTGATGGGTCAAGTAGAAATGCTGGATCTGAAATGGTACCCTGTGAGTTGCTCCCTGTTGTGGTTGAATGTGCCGTCAGCTGGTAAGACCATGACTTAACTCCCATTGACTAAGGTGGTACTGGTGCGTTAATGGCTGTTCTTGGAAAACCACTTCACAGTCCTGCCCATTGTAACACTCTCCATAGAGGAGGCAGCAAGGTTTGACAGAGCAGGAAAAATGTGCATTGAAATACAAATGTTAACAGCACTGGCTATTTTTAAAACTACCCAAAAAGAAATTGGTTTCATTTTACTCAGGACCAAGAGCCTGTTCATAACTAGTTCCCTTCATTAAATCTGTTTTGTAACATACGACTGTGTCAAACACCAACATTCAATAACATTATTTGTGAAAGGGGGGGGGCAGGAATAAAACCAGTCACACTGATCAGATGGACCATCAAATAACCACTTGATGGATGAAAAGGAGAAAGAGAAATGCCATCTGTATTTCCAGCATTCCCAAATTGATCAGCCCACTGGGAAATAACAAGGGAGGAGGGTTCGATATTCTCCCTGTGTCTGCAAATCACTATTACACACCAAATTTTACAGGAGATCAATACTCCTTTAACAATTCTGCCACAGATGTCAGAGTTCATTAGTAGGATGTGAATAACTATGGAGCTTGGAAATCCTATTTTACTTGTCTGTCTGAAGGATTTTGGTTTCTTATCGGCTTAGCTGCGGATTTCATGACCAGATTTTACAGTCTATGTTGAGCTCTTACTCAGGTAAAATTTCCTTATCAAAAAGCAGAGTTTTGCCTGAGCTGACTCAATAGGAGCCTCAGAGTCCTTTCTTCATTAGTTATTACCATTCCACATTGAATAAAACGCACAGGAGAGGAAACCAACCTGACCAGAGCTACTAGCATCACTATTCTGATGTAAGACCTGCTTATTCTGATCATCTAGAATTCCTTCTTGTCCTTAAAAGTCCTCTCCCTCTGCAAACAAAACACAGTCACAATGAAAAATGAAAACTTAGGAGTGAAAACAAATTCTACTTGCACATTCTTGCCTTGGTATTTGAACTATTTTTTTGTGGTTATACAGATTTCTCCCTTCTGCCCCTTGGAAATGCAGATTTCACAAAAGTCCTGTCATTCTGACTTGCATCCTTGGTTCAGCTCTCAGGAGAAAAGATATTTCAGAAGCCAGTACAGTCCCAGAAGGGCTATGAATAGGATTTTTCTCAAATTTGGTAGTAAAACATGATACTTCCCCCCTTCCCTACAGTGCTCATCTGCCCTTTAGCTCTGGGTTTTGAACGAGCCTTGAGAGGAGTGCATAGGCCATTCAAGTTGATAGCTGTTAGACTAATGAGTTAATGCTAATCAGTTCGCTTGGACAGGACCCTGCAGGATGCTGAGTTCACTGCAATGCAGCCCAAGCCAGCGAGCGACCTGGCCTTTCGACAAAACGGTCCAGGTCCACAATTCTTCCTTAATGCTGAAACATTTATACTGAGCACCACAAACCTGGGGAACGAAGCCTGGCTGGTGAGAGCTGCCCCCAGCCACACAGCCGTGGTGCAAGGTCACCCAACACCCTGCCATCACCACTCCAGCCAAGGGACTCACGCAGGGCTGCAGCTATGCCTTGGTTAATCTGGTGGAGAGCGTTGTTTGATCCTGCTGCACTGTTCCCAAACACAACGGCTTGCAACAGAGGTGACTGGAGGATATTACTGCATCATTTTGCAATGGCTGGGAGCGTTCCCTCTTGTGGCGTGGCTGCCTGTGCCTCTCCTGGAGAAAGGGCCATTCCCCATGCCTGGTTTATGGAGTCTTTATGCGTTTCCAGGAGTTTTCCACAATGGAGTGCACTTTCATTTTCCATGTTCGCAAGATTTTTCTGTCCCTGTAAATAACTGGGCTTTCCAGACTCTTCTCTGAAAAACAGAGCACAGAGGCTTTTGAAGAATCTGGTGGCAAAATTGCCCATCATTAGTTTCTCCAGAAATTCACACTGGCCATGTGCACGCATTTCTGGTCTGTAAACATGCTTAATAGGAATGCTGGGGTTGCATGGCAAAATGTCTTCACGAGAAAATCAGACTGATCTATTTTGATAATTACTACTAAGATGCTTACATACAATAAAATAAAAGTATGATCATTTAATGAAGAAACCTCTGATACACCCGTTCATACATGTAACCAGAATGATCCAAAGCTTTCTAGACAGTAAGCCATGCAAAACCTTTGCTCAAAAACACACATTCACTTCATGTGAAGAGGTGACTTTAATCACAGAGGCTAGCAGACAATGCGAAATTATAACTACTTGGTGGTTTTGCTGCTTTGAATTAAAGGGACTGAGAAAAGGGAGAAACTAAGGGTAGATTTTCAAAGACATTGGCATTATTTATGACTTCGGAAATTTTCATCTAGATGTGTTTTAAAATACTTTTGAAACCTTGGATAAATTTTACAAGTCCTGTGACTGAAACTCTCTTCAGAATCCAGATTTCACATTCCCAGTTTCATAAATTTAATACTTCTTTTTAATTTGGATAGGGAGTTCTCAAATGCTTCTGAAGGATTTAAGAGCACAGGTTCTAGGGAAAACCAAGAGGCTGTGTTAACCTCAAAATCTTGTGTTTTGAAAAGGTCCTTCCCAGCTAATCAATTTCAGGTGCTAGGGGGTTTTGTCCACCACAGTATGAATCTGCTCTTCTTGGACTTCAAAACTCTCAAGAGGATTTTACTTGATGAAAGACTTTTCAAATATTTTGTATAAACTTGTCTAAACCCTTGATGAAGCATGCTTCTATGAGACCTGCATGTGAAGGAGTCTTTTGGCACAAATACTCCTGTCTCTGAGACTGGGATTCATTTAATTTGATTTTAGCCATCTGAAAGTTAAGTCATCGTTCTCAGCTAATCACCAGGGCTCCCTTGCCTGGCTTCAGTGTTGAGAAATAGACACCTATGGAGTTGTCTCATCGACTGCAGACATGGGATCGACTCCTTTCAGATATTCCTGCTTCCTTCTTTTTCTCAGTTGACTACAGGGAGAGCCCAGCTGACTAAATGGAACTCTTGGCTTTCGAGTGGCCAATGTTATAGACGGACCCCAAGTATACCGCGCTATCTTATTTGTAAGGCATGAAGCACGATGCTGGGACTTTGCGTCACTGAGATTTCCAGATGTGTAGGAAGGTCCCAGAAGTGCCCCCCCTGAAAAAAACGTTAAGGCAGTGCCCACTGCCTGAAGTTGTTGTCCAGACTGCAGAGGTGGTATCACCACCATCTTTTCAAGAACACTGTCCCTATAGGTATCAACTCACGAGGACCGATTTCATTCACCATATAATCTGATTTAGGAAGACATTTGTCTGAACCAAAATCTGAGGCTCCACACATCTGCAGAGAAGTGAAACTCAGGCAATGAGTCTGGAACAAATTGCTCCATCAGAGTGTGCTCATTCAAATGCCAAATGTGCATTTGAAATTCTGGGAAACAGGCACGTTCTGCATTGACAGGTGGGTATTTGACTGTCTGATACATTCAGTCTGATTCATCCAGGAGTAAATTTGTCATTGTTGGGGCAGGACCAAATTGACTGTAGGAGTTTCATCATATGTTCACAACATCTTTTATTTTCATCAGTTGCAGTTTGGCTTGCCATAAGTTAATGTGTTCATGCATTAGGTCAGGTTTTTTTCTATCCACACTATATTGGCATCATCCGAAAAATGGTAAAAAGAATTTTGGGAAAGAGAAAATTAGTGTAAAACTTGTGTTTATATTTGTGCCAGTGTAGCACGTTCAAACCACTCAGAAAAATCTTCAGTTGCCAAAAATGTGAAGAAAGTTGTGTGACCTTCTGCTGCATTTCCCATGTTTGTTGTCTTAATTAAACTTGTCATGAGTCATGTTTGCAACACCCAGCTTACTGCAGCCCTATAACAAACAAAGCCCCTGATGTGCGTGTCCAAATCCACCAGGGATTACTGCCGCTGTTTTCATCACTTCCTGTAGATGGAAAATGCAAAGACTAAATTTAGAAATGGATCACAAGTCTCTGGTCAGGTTGTTTCCAAGAAGGCTGATGAAATCTGCTTTCTTATTTAGCTTAAACCTGTCTTCCCAAGTATTATCTTCCTGGAGACTTTCAGACCTGTTTCCATCCCCTAAGCTGTTAACTCCTGAAGTATTAGGATTAAAAAAAAAAGGCTAAACTTTCTTGGGGGCCAAAAGACAGGTGTGAGATCATACTTGCCATTTTGTAACACGGATACTATGCGTGTGAAACCCAACAGGGCTTCTTTTACATAGTTAAATCTAGAAAAAAATATAGTAAAGCATATGCTTTTTATCATAATAATATGAAGAGTGTGAAAGAGTCACTAGCCCTCACATCGTGCTTTAATTTGTGCATCTTCCTTACTTACTAACTTCAAGTTTATAATCATTAACACAATTAAAACTGGGTCAAAGAGTAATCACTTTTTTAACATTTGGTCAAAAGCCCACTCAGCTGCTTTGGAGTTAGCAAGCATGCAATCAACATGCACCTCATTATAAGGGCAACCACCTCTTAAAGACAGGCTTAACACCAGTATATGTGAAGAAAACAAATAGGGCAAAGTGCAAAAGGAGCAGTCAGAAAATGTCAGGTATTATGGAGGAGTAAGAACTATCATGAGCCTGGGTATCACTGTGATTAGCAAAGTCCCAGAGATGGTCTTTCAGTGCACAAAACACAAAGTAAAACTAGAAACTGTCCTAAAGAGCATCAGTCTCTGCATCAAGAAAAGAAGGAATAAAAGGTTTGGGGAGGCACAAGGAAGGGATGTTAATTCTTATTACTATGGGGTTTTTTTAATCCTGTTTTTAACTTTCCCCCATTTTAAAGGTTATTTTATTTGCTTTTCTGTTTTTTTTTTAATTAATTAATATCTCTCAATCTTATTTTTACCTCCAGGTTCTGCCAGTGTTCGGGAGGAGGGTTTGGTGTCAGGCATGGCCATGTACAACCAAGCCCAGATACTTGGTGGCCTTAAAAAGGACAGGGTGAGGGAGGGGCAGGCAGGAGCACCCCGTCCTTGCAGCTGCCCCTGGAGGACTCTGCTTTGTTTTTTCTCCACCAGGTGCACTTCTCAGGGATGCACGTACACTGCAGGACTTGCAACCAGGCTGCACTATTCCCCAAGGAGGAGGATGATCCCCTGGGCGTCTCCAGGTCATGTCTGCAGCCAGCATAGGAAATGCCAGCAAGACAAGACCCTCCCTCACATCCTCTGGGGGCCTGGCGCCAGTCACCGGTGAATCCTCTCACTTCCCAAGATCTTCATATCGGGCTGCAGCTCCTATTTTTGAACTGACATTCCCTGGGCTTAATCCACTTAGCCTGTGACCACCTTCATCCGTTTCCCTCAAGCACAGCCTGAGGCTGCACGATCCTCCCTGCTGCACTCGCTGTCCTCCCCCCCCACCCCACTGCCCCTCTAGGGAACACGTATTTATAAAGAGGTGGATTAGAAACATTACCAGGCAGGTCACATTGTGTCAAGCTGCTCTTTCGGGGCTTCAGATCTGAGGGTCACTCAAGAAGGAGCGCTTTCCGTCCTTGTGATGGCCATTTGGTTGACTGCTGCATTGTACTTGCAATTTACTCTATTAACAGTGCTGGTACTTTGGGCTGGAGCATTTAGAGACACCGTTCTTGTAAATAAAGCAATCAGGAGGTGTATAAAAGGTTTACCTTGGTTTTCTTTTTTTCACATGGGGAAAAATAAACAAGAGCCTCTTTAAGGGCAGTGAATGGAATTCATAGCTGGTGCAAATCCACCTTGCTCCGCTGCTGCCAGTGAGCACCAGGTGCTCACTGCTTTTATACCTGCTACAGGCCCCAGACCACAACACCCTTTGAGCCAGCCAGCCCCAGAGCAATTACTTTGGTTGTCATCTCATCGGTGGAAAGAAACAAGGTGCCCACAGCAGTACTGCCCAGCAGATCACCTTGCAGAAATGGGCTGAATGCCCACCAGCCCCATGGTGCCTCTGGGTCCGCCATGGTGACGTCCCAATGCCTGACACCATGCACAAGGCATTGGGCCCAGACAAAAAAAAAAAAGTGAGGCCAAGCTGTGGCTGCAGACTAAGATGTGTTTGGGTTGGACCCATGACTTGGAGGAAACGCTCCACCTCAGCACAGGGTTTTTATGGCTCGTAAATCAGGAACAGCAGTTCCCCTTTGGTGTACTGCAGGGATTGGCGGGAGGGCAAATCCTGAGTGCTTTGTCATTCTGCTGAGCTCTAATCCCATCAGCATCTCCGGCCACTCATCAATCGGATTAAAATATGGCTGAAAGTAATAATACAGCTGGCTCACCCACAGGGAGAGAGCCCTGAATGTGCAGAACCACCCATCACTGCTCAGCCAAGTGCCATGCTGCTTGCAAACCCCCACATCTTTCACCACTACAGGGTTTTGGGGCTGGCCAGAGCTGCAGACAGGGCAGCCCATGTTCAGCATCACCATGGAGAAGTAGGGGCAGCACCTTTAGCCCCCTCCTACCCCTCCAGAGCCTCTGTGCTTTTAATGGATAAAGTAACTGCAGCATTGCTGTCAGAGTCTTTTCACGTTCATACCGAAAGTTAGCCAAAAATGTTCCAACAGAAAATACTTTCCATGAGAAAATGCTGCTTTAACAGAATCTAACCCTCCCGAGTGGAAACCTGTCAACTCTGCTGTATCCTGTGGTAGAAACCAGGTGGGTATGTATAAGAATCCTGCCTTCATCCTGGGACCACTGGCAACAAAAATAAAGATCCATTCAAGGTTTCTCTCTTACTCTTTTTGCCTTTCTCCAACTATGAAAATAATTTCATTTTTCTAACTTGCTTTCCAATTTTGGAAAGCTTTTGACTTCCTTCTGCCACCCTAAAAAAAAGCATAATGTATGTGGGAAGGGGATTCTGCCTCCAGCAGCTCATTTCATGGTCCAGATGGGCACATCCTTTTTATCTTAGTGAGGCAACAGGCCCATGACCACATGCAGCTTCACCAGCATGGCTCAGACAAGGATCAGTGGCTTGGATTTGGCCTTCAAGACAGCTCCAAGTGTCCAACTGCCTTTGCCAGGCTGGTCCTTGGGAGTGTACACCTCATCATACCCAAACACTTAAAACAGCAGGTCCCCAGGGCTGCCAAATTCATGTGATGCACAAAGAAAAGCTTAATGCCAGACTCAAGCCCTGTCATCCCAGAACACCAGCATGAACATACCTACTTCAAGCTTTCCTGAGGGTTTGAAAAATCATCTGGTATCAAAACTTATCTCACACCCATTAATACAAAAACTGAGACCACCCTCATTTTATCTGCTCCCAGGTGGGACACCATATGGAAACATGCCAACCTTCAGAAGCTCGGAGGATCTCCATAGCAAGATCCTGCCCATCTTAAACTGCTATCTTGAGACTTCAACTTTCCCGAGAGCACCCAGTGGCTAAGCAGGAGTTGACCTCCGCAATGCTCACAGGGTACAGTACTTGCTTTCTGCACAGAAGCACGTGAAGACAAGATTAGGTGAGCCAAACCATCACCTCTTCATGACTCAATGAGGTTACAGAGACCATCACTCTTTCTATTTATAAAAGCACAGTGTCTTGGCAATAGGAAAGGAATAGCTGGCTTCATTTCTATATTTTCTAGGTCTGTCTAAATTCAGCCTTCCTGTCTCTTCCACTGCACTTTTCTCCAGAAATCAGTCTGCACTTCCTACTCATTTATGGGTTTTTTCTTTCATTTACATCCCCAATAAGTAATTGCTCACAGAAGCCATAGGAAATATAAAGCTAGGAGGCTTCTCAAGGTGCCATGTAAGCCATACCTTTCTCCAAAAATGCCCAGACTCCACCATTACCTACATACACTCATCACCCCCTTATGAAGATAGCAACAGTCTAGTGCTTTAAGGACTGGGCTGCCTGCACAGTCTGGATAGTGACACCCTGGCCAGTTTGGGAAAATCAGACAAATCCCTCTTTCCCTATTTTATTTATGGCAATATATAAAATTAGAGAGTATAATTGAAAGGAGAGTTTTCCACAGATGTGAACAAGCCTGGAGAATTCACTTGCAGGGAAATAAATTCTATATGCATATATTCCATAGCTTTTTTCAAAAGTTATATTAAAGAGGTGATCAAAGAGTGATACAGATTATGAATCATTTTATCCAGATTCCATATGTAATATGGATGTATATCCAGATGTAATATTCTCTCTTACTCCTAATTCGTCTGAAGTTTCTCCATCCCTTCCCTTTCCCCTCTTGCTTAAGAGACCTTTTGCTGTGTAAAATACTCCTTTACAGCTCTGCCTTGTACGTAGAGGAGGTGACCCTGAACGCATCGTGGCAGGCACTGAAGGCAGCGTAAGCTCCCTGGTTAAGGCCTGACGCTAACCCCCAATGCAGAGCCGCTCTGGTGTCTTGCATGTCGGGAAAAACAACACGAATGTGTTTGATTTGTAACTTTACAGGGACTTTCACATTGAGGTTTAAGTTTCTTTTATTAGCAGACTTAAGAGAAGGGCACCATTAACACATAACAAAGGAGGCAGCACTAAACTATTACCATAAGAGTAATGTTTTAAAAAACCCACTACTTAGAGGTTTATAAGGTTCCTTTGAAAGATTATTGCAGAAGCCACAAAATGGAAACAGAGGAGAGAATTTCTCAGCTGCTTTGTGCCTTCCCATGTGTTTTGGCCCTACACAGAGAGACGTGCCCAGTCTAAACACCACTGTAGCCTCTCTTAAGCAACCTCCTTGGCTTAGGGCCACCTAGGGGTTTCCCTGCACCGGGAGAATCCCCTGGCAAGATTTAAGACCCCATCATACCATTGGAGCAACTCAGGAGAGCCTCAGCAGTAAAACTGAAGGAGTAATTTAGCAGCTGAAACAACCAACTTTCCTCTCCCAACAGCCCTATATCAAAGAAGACTCTCTGTTCAGCCATTTTTTTTCTGGTTTACTTTTCATATTTTATTTTTCTAGGTATTTGGAATGAAGGGTACCCTGGACCTGAAAATTTTCCAAGCAAAACATCACAGTGTTTCAGTACAAGATGTCAAATGCAATACTGTGTCTTTTCTAACACTTCCATATTTGCTTATTTTGGTCATGTCTAGAATTGAATTTCCAAATCCTCCTGGTTGCACCCAGAGCTGCCTTTAAGTGTACTCTCCCTCAGAAAACATGTTCCCAGCTCCTTTTATCTGATTCAAGGTCCACCTGCTCTTAGTCTCGTATAATAAAGATATTATTAAAAGCTGTAAGTATGTACTATTTCAAGAGATCTCCTCATAATGCAGTGACACTGTGTATTAGCAGCCTTTATTCTCTGCAAATCCCCATCTCAGCCGAAGAGGAAGGAAAGGGCTGGCTGCTCCAGGAGGAAGGACCCAGCTGAGCCTCCACTTGTTCCTGCCAAAGCACATCCCCGTGCCCACACAGCCAGCACGGGGATCCTTGCCAGCGTTTTCCTTCCTCTCCCCCACCGGTCAGCCACATCTGGCACTGCCACTGGGGCTCTGAGTGAGGGTCCCCTCCCTGGATGGCCCAGAAGTGCCGGCGACTGGCGGGAAGTAGAGACTGGAGGGGATGGGTGACTGTCCATCAAGCAGCAGCTGCCTTTCTTCTTCCCAAGGAGAGTCGTTGCTCCGAGGTGACGTCCCTGTGGGCGAGCCAGCTTTCCAGTCTATCAAACTGACTTCCTCCTTCATCCCCTGTCTTTTCCCTTTTTGAATTTTTTTAGGAGTTGACTCAACCTTAGTGCAGCATGACTTAATCCACGACTTACGATGCTCTAATAGATTCTGCTCCTCAGACCTTGCTCCACAACCTCGCTGCTCCATGTCTCCTCTTTGCCTGATCTCCACCTGACACAGAGGACACCCCTTCCTCAGCCCCCAGTCACCCTTGCATTGCCTCTGCTGCCCCACACCCCCAAACCAGTTCGGCAGAAATCCCACAACACACTCCTCGCAGACGCAGGGCACTACCCCTCCCAGCCCCCCAGCTCAGGGGAAGGACCACAACGGGCACCTTCTGGCACAAGAGCAAAAGCCGCCTGGAACATGAGCTCATGTTTTCCTAAAATAGTTGGGAGCCGTGCGCTTAAACTCAACACCTGAAGCAAGGCAGGAGTTGCTGTTAACACTGTGCAGTGTCCAAAGCAATCCTCGCGTGCGGCACGGCGTGACACGGTGCGAGCCAGAAGCACCAAGCAGCGAGCAGCCTTCCAATGGTGACTAATACTCTGCTGCTAAAAACAGCTCCCAGGGGTTTTCCATGATCAAATCTCACTGCAGGTCGGGTATTGACTTTTTCACCTGCTAAATACAAGAACTTCACTGTAACGTCCACACCAACGGATTATTTTTTTAACCGGCGCATACCAGAGCTAGTCAAGGAAACCTAGCTAGTGCATAAGTGATGGCAGCATCTGATCCTTGTTAACGTCCCTCTCAAATGCCAAAAAAATTGCCCTTCTAGTAGATTATGTGGGAGTGTGGAAACGAGGATGTGTTGTAGACATGGAAAAGAAGACTGGAACTTAAAGTGTACTGCATGCATGCACATAAATGTTTAAGGTGCAAAGAAAAGCCATAGAAAATAACATGCTGACAGGGCTGCTCAGAGAAGCACAATGTTACATGAAAATAGGCAGTCCTGTCAAAAACACATAATGCTCAGCACCTTCACCAAAACACCAAGCAAAATTCTCTAGGGTCTCCTTTCAGAAAGAAACTGGTAAGAACAGCCATCAGCCCTTCGATTTTACCAAGGTCTCGGTCCCTTTGCACCTCCAGTGCCTTGCTGCTCCTCTTCTCTCAGGCCACCAGGCCTCCATGTCCTTTCAGCGCCTCTTCTTCTGTCTGAATAAAAGCCGTATCTCCAAGAAAACTGAATGGACACATGGCTCAGGTCATTGTGGGGGGAAAAGTACATACAGTGCAAATTTTTGAACTTGTGCAATTAACATCTCACATAAACAGATGCCAGCATTGTGCTTTCCTGCATATTTGAGGTTTGCAGTCAACTGTGCAATCCACCATCTGAGACATGACATACTGTTTGCCAGTTCTGACTGTCCCTGACTGGTTGATTCATCTTATAAATCATTTGGGCTTCCAAATGAAATATAGATTGATTTTATTTTACTTATTTTATTTGAAGAGCAAGCAACCCACAGGTGAGTGTGTCAAAGCGCCTTCCCAATACTGCTCCTAGGAACAATACTATCCCTGCACAAATGTTAATGAAAAGTAGAGATGTGTGCATTTGCAATTGAAATGAGACTACCTTGAGAAGTTGCCAAAATATCTATGAATAAATTTCCCCATTAGCAATGTTATGCCAGCTGCTGAATTTTGTGGGAAACACATATGCATATCTCCTTCCAGCTTAGGGGACCCACCTTTCTATCTTAGAACTTCCTATTGTGACTTTCCTTCGATATCTAAAAACCATCCAGGCCAATGTGAGCACTACGGCAAAGACCATGGATCTTCTACTAGGAGGTTTCAGTGAATTCATGCTGCTGTGAAGGTTATGAAGTAGTATGAGATGTGGCATTTGGCAGCGCAAGGGGAATGGATTGGCATGGTGCAAATCGCTGGGGCCCAGGCCCTTGAGATGGCCAAGCTTTGAAGACACTATATATCTTCATCCTGAGGACTACGCAGCAGCTTCGTGTGAAAAGGATGGGTGCCATGGGGTGGCTCTGTCCTGGTCTGAGAAAAGGGATAGTATAAATCTCCTAAAATGGTTTTGACTCCAGAGAAGGGTCAAACAGCCCAGTGTGGCAGAGGCAAGGTTTGATACCTTGAAACAATTAATTCTAGCGCTCCCAAGAGGAGAGAGCCTGCCTTCAACATACTTCTCATTAATTTACAAATTAGCCTGCTGGCCCATAAAGAGCATCATGCGCTAATTAAGCCCAGCTGCTTTATGGGAAGAGCTAAACCAAAATCTGTAGATTTCTGGTACCAAAAGGAAATGTCCTATCTGCACATTGTTCAACTAGCACTCATTGCCCCTGGATGTTGTTAAAGCTAAGAACATGTTCAGTCACAAAGAATTAAGCCCTTTATATTAGATCCTGAGGATATCCAAAGTTATAATCAATAGGAAAAAGAGATAGTGCCATTAATGCCAGTAGCTACCTAGGATTTGCATCTCATGTTGATGGAGAGCCATGGTTGAAGCTTTTCCCACAGCTGGAGCACTTATAAAATGCTCTCCTGTGTGATTTCTCTGGTTTCTAATGAGATGTAAGCTTACCCTGAGCTGGCACGTTTACCTCTCTCAGCACTGGGGAGCAGCTTATATTCATGAAACCTGTAGGAACTTAACTGTTTGTGAGACCTTCTCTCCTCTACTCCAAGTGGCTCAGATCCGACGACGTGTTCAGAGGTTGCTGGAGGCAAGAGAGTAGACAGAGAGGGAGGGAGTCAGAGATCTGCACAGCCAGGCAGTGCACTGGTTGCATAAGCCCTGTGTCTGTGGGAAATCAGACTAAAACCTTTTCAGAAGCAATATAAACATGTAGCCTTTTAGGACTAAAGTCATTTATGCAGAAATTTCCTCTATGGTCAGACTATTTCATAATAATCCACACTGGGATGTCTTGCATTTTGCTTTGAAGCATCTGCTTCCCGGCATGTCACCATTAGTTTGATCTAGCAGTTCCTATCCTTATATAACAGCAAACCATTTCATGGCTATTTCACACAAAATGTCTCTCTTTTTACCCATTAAATGACCTGGAACTAGAACACAAACATTCTGTTTGCACAGTTTTACATAACATTTGCCATAGTTTTCACACAACGCTATTAAAGACTAATTTGTTTCTGTTCCCAGGCTGATGGAAAGCAGTTCTTTTGGTAGCTCGATTGCGTCAGTGTTCTTTGAAAATGTAAATAGAGATGCTGAGATAAGACCTGTCCAACTACAGAGCCCTTTTTCTCTTTATGTTTACCAGATACTTCAAGCTAAATAAATTATTCTTTGCACTTGATCTGCCTAAGAACATGCTCAACAAATTGATAATCAAATTTTCTTGGATATCACATACCATCCCCAACTTACTGTGGTCACGAGCAGCATCTAAGAGGATCCACAACAACATTTTCAAAAAGGCATTCTGAAAAATTACTTAGGGTCCCAAATACCATTTTGAAAAGCAACTTAACTTCTGAGGAATGGAATTTTCAGGGAGATTTAGATTCTTGGGCACTGGAGAGCTTGGAAAAAGGAGCTTCGTCTTAGCAGACTCTTTGAAAGTGTTGCCTTTCCAGCTCCTGTTGACCTTGATGGAAATGCTTTAGTTGTTGGCATCTGAAAATCTCACAGAGCACTCACCATCATCTTCATTGGTGCAAAACACCTTTACACTGTGATTTAAAGATGCTTTTCGAAACTGTCCTAACATCTTTTTTGCTAGGCAAAGGGCAGGAATAATTTCTCCTTGTGGTTCATTTTGGGATGGTGACTTGGAGGTCCATTTGCTTGGCAAGATTTCTTGAATTGGCTGAATTTTCAATAAAGACAGATGAGTTTGGAACAACATTCAGCAAAACTGGCCTTAGTATATTTTTAAAAGATGGAGATATGGCCCACCTAACACGTGAACCACTCTCCAGATACACCCAATTTTGAAAGACTAGGGAAGTTAGTCAGTGGGGTATTTACCTCTAATGCTCCAGGTATAGGATGAATACAGCACTAGACCTTGGACATGTAGCCTCAAAGTATTTCAATAAGCCTAGCAGTACAGATTCATCAAATCAGCTCATCAAATGTTGGAGCCATGGAGCAGGTGCAGTTGTAGGAGGTGCCCAGTTAAATGGAAAAAGACACTGGCTCTTTCTGCCTTCACCTTTTTCTCTGCCTCCTTTGCTAGCTTCTTTCCTCCTGGACTTATTTCAGCAGATGCTACATAAGGATATTCTGGTCTCTGAAGCAGGAGAGTCACCTCCTATTGGAAATAAATGACGTTGTTATATTCATTTTGCTGCAGCTGATGCTTAAACAACTGCTACAGTTATTACAGTGTTTGATGTAACATCCCAAATAAGCAATGCCAAGAATCCCTAAGAGTAAAAATAAGTGAGAAGAAAAGCAAGAAATGCAGGAGGCAGAAAATTACTAAGATCACATCAAGGTTTTTATAAAGGCCGAACACAAGGCATGTAACACAAAGTTATTAGCCTTCAGAAGGGCGTATGAGCTATCTGTTGTTTATGGTACAATATGAAACTGCAAACCCACATCTCAAAGGGAATGTTATGTAGAGTAATAGAACTTCACTTGCCCAGTCAATTCTTCTGACATCTCTTAGATTTGTTTTCTAATGTGTAATTTGATAAGCCTAAAGAAATGTTGTCAATTTGGAATTGCTACCTTACACCAGATCCCAAGAGTTATTGTTTTTTAAAAAAGAGCAGACAGATAAGAAATGAAGAATATTAGTCATAGATACAGGAATAAGGCAACCTTTGAGGTCAGAATATTTCGGGAGGCAAAAAAATTCCCCCTAAACAACTCAGCATCACATCCAACAGTACATGGCAAGAATTTCTGAAGACTCAATAGCCCAAAGAAGCATTTTGGTCCCACCAGGTCTATGATGCTTCTTGAAACAACAGCCAGCCACAGCCATTCCCTGGCATCGGCTGCTGACAGAAATGTGTTTAGAGTTGCTGAGAGCTTGCCAAACCTTCCCCAGAGTACTGCGACTTCATTATACAAAAACTTCGAAGTTGCAAGTGCTTAAAACTGTTTTGATGCAAAAATCCCTCCCTTTGAGATCAGCGGATTTTATGAGGACATCAGCACTGCCAAAGGCTATCCAAGGGCTGCTCTGCCCTGCTCCTGCGCAGGGATGCTGTGCAGGAAAGGGAAAGCCCACATGTCCTGTAGAGGCATGGATGGGTCAAGGAGACAAGAGAGGCTGTTCCCTTCCCACCTGTTTCCCTCCTGAGACTGCCTGTAAACACCACCAAGGGTCCAGCAACAGAAGTCACGCCTTGCGTTAAGAGTCCCCACACCTTTTCCTCTTCTTTTCCTTGGAGGCAGCAGGAGGAAGTGGACTCAGGGCATTCCCACCACCCTCTGGGTCTCAGCCACCCCTTCCTGAGCACCTCTGCATGCACTGCACATCTTCGCCAAGGAGGAAAGCACAGCAGCCAAGGTCTGAAGCATCTCCTGCTGGCACTGTGCCCAAGGCAGGCTGCGTCGGCAAGTGACGGTCCTCACCCCACCAGCTCAGCTTTATCGCCCCATTTAATAAACAACCAAACATCTGCTTGATGGTATCACCTGGGACAGAAGTACTGGACATTGTAAGCTTGATTTAACAATGTCTGTGACCTCAGTGTGTTGTTTCTTTAGCGAGTGCAGAGCCTGACCCCACTTGCATCCTTTCAGTCCCTTTGCACTCTTCTTTTCCTGCCCCACAAAAGGACACAGGATGAAAAACAAAAAAAAAAACAAAAAACCCACCCCTCCTCCCCCCCCCCCAAAAAAAACCCAAAACCAAAACAAGGGGTACTAGTATTATATTGTGAGTAGCAACAAACAGACACTTCATCAGCGTGACCATGGTATTCACAAAACTTTATCACCAGCAATATTTTTACATATCTAGAATCCACTATACTGTGAATTAGTCCCATTTGTCCACTCGGTGCTAATGCCATTAAAATCAACCTCATTTGCCAAAGCGCATGAGTCCAGAAATCCCTGGACTTGTTAATTTTTCAGTTTTAAAAAGTAATCTTGATTCCTAAACTAAATTTTATGGAAAGAAATCTCATTGTAGTTGGAAACTACACCCTTGTAACTCTAAGGAAAATTAAGAGCAGACCACCCTTTGTTTGGGTTGGCACTGGAGGGTATTTTAACACCTGTATTATTTTCTTATACCTCAAGAGCAGCCACTCATTCCTTTTCACTCCAGCCCAGTATTTTTCACCTCTGTCTTTGCCAGTGGTTGCTACAGAAATTTCACTGTGGCTGGGGTAACAGAAGATGTGGTTTCTCACAGTTTCCCAGAGACTGTTCTGAAAAAAGGGGATCCTTTTCTTTTCCCCAGAAGGGTAACTTTGACTGTAGGCAAAATATTCTGAAAACTTAGCAATGCTGACAAAAAAACCCAAAACAAAACAAAACAAAACACAACAGTTTTCTTGAGCTCACTATTTTCTTTCCACACTTTTTTACCAAATCCATCACCGCCTAGTGGTTTGCAACTAGCACTTTCCCAATGAAATCTGACTTCTAATGTCACTTTCTATTTTTGAAATACCTTCATAAAACTTTGTCTTAGCTGACTATAACTGCTATAAAGTTCAGCTTTTCACCAATGGGTTGCTACCAGCAAAGATGAATACAAGTCTTACTTGGCCATGGAGAGATAACGTGAGCAGATACCATTGGTAAAGGCTGTTCACTGGCTGTATATTTTTGAAACAGGGAACAAAAAATATACATGCTGAAACTAAATCAAAGACAAGAAAAGGAGGGGAAAATAAAAAAACAAAACAGAACAGTGCACCATTGCCCACCTATTCTTCATCTTGTTTGGTGAAGAAAACTCTGCAGTGTCATGCAAGAAGTCTTGAAATGGATATTGACTGCAGATGCAGTGCAGCCAAAAGACAGACCTTTGATAACTGCGTATTTCACAAGCTTCTGTTGCATTTTAAAAGGGAATGCAGCTGTCACAGATTGATGAGGATGCCATCAGGTGAGTGATATACATACGGCTCATGAGAACAGGCACAGTCAGTGCAGGCAAAAAAAAAAACACCTCTTGAAAAACGAGCCCTCTTTCCTAGGAGATTTGGCAAGAACAGCAGAATCTGTTAAGAAAGCCCATTGCCGATGGTGAGCCCATATCTTATTCCCTGTTTTTAAGTGCCTCTGAAACTGTGATTTAGGTTTATGTAGTAACCAGCGTGGTCCTGATGCAGGTTCCTGCTATAACCAGTATTGTCCTCACTCAGCTTCAAGCCAAATATCCTCTGTACATCTGTGCAAGTATTCAGCACCCTGAAATGCAATTTTCCTTAATCAGAAATAGGGTTTGGCCTGCTGCTCAGTGACAACCAGCTGTTATGGAAGAGAGGAAGACCCAAAGTGCCATCCCCCCCCGACCCAAAGGGCCGTTCCCCCCCCCGACCCAAAGGCTGCAGCTCACAACCACTGTTCTGAAAACCCACCCTCCAGTGCTGCATGGGCAGCGTGTCGGCTGTCCCCAGTACAGGCAACCCACCAGCCCACCAAACGCTGAGCCTCAGCATCGCTCCCACTCCTCCTCCCGCCCACGATGCCTTTGTGGGCAGCTGCGGCGGGGAGGGCAGCTGGCAGGCAGCTGGAGGGCAGGCAGCTTCAAAGGAGTTGCCAGCCACTTCCCGGGAATGGTGGCAATGCCGCAGCCCACCGCGGGTGTCAAAAATGGATGGGTTTCCCAGGCCCAATGGTGTGTCGTCCTCTGGGTCTTGGTTTCCCTGCCAGGGAGGATGGGGAGAGGAGCCCCCACCAAGGCTGATCCCTCTGGGCAGCATCATGCAAAATACAGGACAGTGGGAGGACCAATTGGCCCCAGACTCTGGGGCGTGGTGGTGGGATGCAAACAGGCATGTACAATCGCCTTTTGATGCACGCAGGATGGGGAGTGCAGAAATAAGGTCAGGGCTGCAGGGATGTGAAGAGGACAGAGCCAGGTCCCAGGTGAAGGCAGCCTGTTGAAGCTGTAGAGGTGTCTCTACTAACATCCCGGCACGACAGAGGTGAGGTGCCCACCTGGGGAAGCATGCTGGGGAGCGAAACATGATGGATAGATGGGGGGTTTGGCATGGTCCCATCCCCTGCGCTGTCACCTGGGGTAGCCTGAGCGGGGCCCACTGCTCACTGCTGTTGTTTTCTCCCATGAAAAACCCAGCCCATCTACCTGGCAGGTGAGCAGGGCTGGGTGTCTCTGGGACGGCCTGACCTGGGTGCTGCTCTCAGCCCCTGCTGCTGCCACCCAGAGCTGCAGGCTTCGTGGCACATCTCCCTGCTGTGCTCAAAGGGCCATGTCTTTTGGAAGTATTTTTTGCAGCAATAAAGCAGCATTTCCACAGAGCAAAGCTGCATTTTAATGGCAAGTTGAGAGGACTGTTAAAAGCTGCAGCAGGCCCTGTTTGGCGCCAGTCATTGCTTTTTTTTTTTCTCCTCCATATGTACCCCATATGCAAGTACAGCTGAGAAGCTGACATAGAAACTTTTTGTAAAAGGAGAGAAAAATCTGAAGCTGCCCTGAGAAGGATGTTCTGGGGGTTTTAACTCTGCTTTTGCAGAGTTTAGGAACCATCTTTGGATGGAGACACAATTCACCGGACTATCCTATAGGGTAGAAAAGGTAAGAATTGTTATTTTCTATTAAAACCTTTAGGACATATTCTGCAGAAACCTCTTTAAAACCATTAGTCTTTAGGAGATCCGAATGCCTCTGTGTTTTGTTCTACTGCTTAAAGTGTTGTTTTAGAACCACTTCAGCCCTGTCAATGTGTGTCTGCCAGACAATGCAGCTGATATGAATTCGCCATTAATTGGAGAATGGGGCTTCGTGTGTACCAGACTAAGTGACTGACTTCCAAAGTGCTGTTATTATGGTTATAGACTGCATTTGGTTGCTTAGAAACCATCCTCATTGATGATTCAAGTTTTCTCCTGATAGCACGGATAGCACCTTTATTCTTCTCTCAGCAGTTGTCAGGAGGAACTATTTTATAAAAACCACTGCAAGAGGCAGTATCCCTCCATGGATGGGCAATAGCATAGTTGGCAATGTTGATTTAGGCCCAAGAGGTACATTATTCCAAAGGAGCAAAAAATATTTTAGAAAACAGCATTTGTCAGCACGATGCTCAGAGACCTATGGTTCAGCTGGGGGAAGAAGAAGAAAAACACTTCCCCATCAAGTGGGAAGGCATATCTGACAAACAGCCTACCTAACAAGTAACAAATGCTGAGAAGAAGGTCTCTGTAATGTTTCATTAAAACCACAGGCACATTACCAATGTGGACTTTAGGCTGCAACTCATTAGTAAATGAATTCTATCTGTGACAGCCTTGTCAAACCCAAGCTTTACTGATTACATTTGGCTTTTAGGCAGTAATCCCCAGGGAAAGTGATTTATTTCAGCACTTGATGAGTTACTCCATCGATGGTAGTGATAATGACATTATCTTGACATAGGTTAGCATTTATAGGCCTCTTGGAAGGAGTGAGTGTTCAAGGGGGATTTAAATTAAGACAGGAGGGAGGCCAAGCATGATGGTGTGAGAATAGATAGAAATGTTTGGGAAGCGCAGCCCACCTGTAATAGCGGAGGGTTTTACAAAGCTGAGCAAATGCTCCGCTGGCCACCTTTCACAGGCCAGAGCAGAGAGTGCTGAGATGAAATGGCCCCCAGGTTAGACAGCAAGCCCACAGCAGGGGGGGGCTGCCGAAGCCGCCGG
>JAVJGJ010000014.1:31848762-31871471 GCA_035590215.1 Microhierax caerulescens | reverse complement strand
GTGAAACCAGCAGAGGAAGCGTCAGGCCCCACCCTGCAAAAACCCCCACACATGTGCAAGTAAGTGTATATAGATGGCTCAGAGGGGTGGTGGCTTTGTGGCTGAAGGGGGCCACAGCCTCCCCTTTGTGGCGTGGCCACAGTGGCTGTGCCTGGGTCCGACCCCGTCACCGCTCCAGTGGTGGTGGGTCCACCCAGCCACCCCGCGCCTGGGCTGCTGAGGCTGCCGGCAGCCAGACCCTGGCTTATGGGAGGGGGGTCTTCATTTAAGCTGAGCCCGCCTTTAACTACAACTCACGTACAGCTCTTGCTTGGTCTAAATCCACCGACAGAAGGAGATAGGTGGGAAGCAAAGAGTGGATGCGCTGCTTTCCCTTCCCTCCATCCCTGGGAAAGGAGGGCATGATTTCCTGGTGTCCCAGGGCGGGAAGAGGGAGACCTGTAGCCAGGAGGTTTGGGTGTCTGGGCAGAGCGACCCACTCTGCCTTGGAAGTAGGACTCCTCAGCTACATTTGGCCAAAATCCATTTTTGTTGTTGAATCACCCTCATGTCCCTGAAGATGAACTTTAAAAGAAATATGCTACAGCTCTCAATGTTTTCCAGTCCTTAGGAAAAACTGGTAGATTTGTTTTTCTTCCAAAAAGACCCACAACTCCAATAAACTATTACAAGTTAATTTAAAACAGTGTTTCTACAGCCCGCTGCCTTTCTGATAACAAGAAGCAAGAGTTTGGTTGGATATTTATTTTTTTTTATGTTTACTTTAAATCAAGTCAATCTTTTCTTTTATTGCTCCTGCCACTTGTTGAAGTGCAAAGCAGTGTTTGTGCTTGGAGCACCCGTGACGAACACCAGCAGGAGTTACCACTTGCAGCATAAACAGCCTGGGATTTGCAGTTGCTGCTCCGGTGCCTCCTCTGCCCACAGGCCCACACGGCCCCAGGTCTCACCCTTTGGGTCAAGGGTGACCCTGTCCTGCCAACTTGCATTGTGCCAGTCAGTGGGATTTTGCACTTTCAGCCCCAAAATTGCATTTGAAGCTTGGTTGCCATGCTCAGCACCACGTGGTGAATTGCCCCAGGTGGGAGGGGAACCGATGTGGGTGGCACCCCTCTGGTTGATTCCTCTGAACCTCCCTCCCTGCTCAGCAGCTGCCTTGGGAATGGGGTGCAGCCGGGGGGCTGCCAAAGACCCCCCTGGTGCCAGCAGGGACCTGCCCCAGGACCTGCCCCCACAGGGGAGAGAGGAAGCAAGAGCTGTTGGAAGACACTAACGGTGCTGAAATTAAAAATGGAAAGGAAAAGGAAGAAAAAAGGGAAGCCAAAGTATAAATTCAGTTAGTCTTCAGAGCCAGGGAGAAGGAGTCAGACAGTTACACAGCCTTTACTCGGCTGCTGCTGCTAAACTCTACCAGTTGAACAAGTCTAATGAGCAATTATCAGTATATGTCAGCTGTTATTTCAGTCCTGGCAACATCTGCATTTACAGAACATCTGTTTTTTTGTGAAGCTGTTCTATAGTTAACACATTGCTATTTAATTCTTCTTTTTTTAAAAGAAATCTTCAACCTTTCCATGAGTGCTATGCTAGCGGTATACATGAAAATGAAACTCAGCAGTCCAAAATTACTATAAATTAATGAACTTCTCCTTTCTGTTTTTCCCCAGCCTCAGAGCCCTGCCTCGTGCTGCTTCATTGTACTGACTTGAAATAAACTGAATAGAAGTTGCAACATCTTAGCACATTTCACATAAGGATATTTCTGGCACATGCTGAAAAGCATCTATTTTAATGGGATTTGAGAGAGGGAGGGTTTAACAGTTTAGCTGGTTGTTGGGAGGAGGTGCCTGTATCAGTAGCAACTGAGGCATCTCAACAAGAGAAAAAGAAGAAGAAGAAACCCCTTGGGAGAGAGATGCTATTGGGTTGTTGAAGTTTTCAGATCTCAGAGCATCCTCTATTTTATTTACAGCTCCTCTGTGACTAAATGCCATTTTCCAGTTACTATATTGTGTGTTTTTTTCAGTTGGGCTCCTTATCCTTTCTCTGAAGCCACATGACCACATAGTAAACTGTTTTTGAGGAGCGTTTGCTGTTTGAGGTTAGCAGCTGAAACCACATAGTTCCTTATCTTGCCTTTCTGCGACTGTTTTTACATGAGCAAGTAGGGCAAAAGAGCAAACTGCTAACAACCAAAATCTTCTTTTTCCCCTCTCCACACCCATATTTTCGAGGCCACAGAAGTCCCCTGTAGGACCCAGCTGCTGGCTCTCTTTGGTTTTGTTGCCTGCAGCCCAGGTACAAACATGCTTCCAAAGGGTGGGCAGGGAGGGGAGGCAGGGGGCTGAGCTGGGAGGTGGAAAGCAGTCACCAGCCTGGCATCGCTCCCTCTGAAACTTGTGTTTGTGGCTTAGGAAAAAGGTCTGAAAAATGCAAAAAAGTTAATTCTGCTACCTTTCTTCCCCAGACTTTCAGTGTTCATTATTTAACGGCTGCTAAGTCTTGCTAGAAAACGTGTCTGGACGTGAAAGCTGGCGAGAGTCTTGCTTGGTACCTGGGGCACTGGGCAGTGTGGGGGTAGGTGGTGGCTGGGGTCTGTTCTCATGGGCTGCAGGTTGGCATCTGGTGTGGAAAGGTGGCAACTGTCACTGCTACCATCTGAAATAGCTTCAGTAACCCCCAAGGGAAGGCCTTTGGATGAGCCCAGGTGACAAAATCTTCTCTTGTGGTGCAGTGTTAGGTTGCAAGGTTATTAGAGCCTTCTAACTGGGACGAACTGGGTCACCTTCCCAGGCAGGGATGGGGGCATCCTGGGGGGCTGCGAGCATCTGGTCCCTGCACTGCACCATGCTCTGCAGGCACCTAGAGGCCTTTCAAACCCGCTCAAGCTTTCACAAGCCTTGAAGAGCATTTCAAAGGCATTTGTTTTTCACATGCTCCAGTGGCCATGCTGGATACATCCCAACATGACATTTTTATACACACATGCTGGTGCAAATCATTTTGTGAGGATACCTCATTGCAGCCTCCAAGAATTGCAAGGGGTCAATAAAGTCTGGCCAAGCTGTGTTGGGTACTTAGTCCTGATCTTTAACAACAGCCATCCTTGGGCTTCTGTGGCTTTTTAACTCGATGACCTTTAACTAAGAGGGAAAAGATTAAAACAAACAAACAAAAAAAAAAACCCCAAACAGCTTCTTAGACGTATCTGATATGTTCTTTCCAAAGAGTTGTTCCTGGCTGTGAGAAGGGACCCAGCCATTTCCAGCATCCTTGGGCAGACGGCACAAGCACTGCCTCCTCTGCTCCCTCCCCACATGTTCATCACATTGAACCAGCCCTGTAGGAACAAATGGCACCAAAATCTGCCCCAGTGCACTGGGAGCACTGGGAGGCTGAGGAGGAGGAGGAAGAGGCAGTGAGCGTAGGAGCTGAAGTGTATTGTGACTGAGGGCAAGTCAACAGCACATAGCTGACTAGGTAGCCTCATCTTCTGAATCTGAAGGCTGGATTTGGGAGATATGATTTTTCTGGTGGTAAATGATCACTTTGACTGACGGATTGATTTCTAAGTGAAAGCATTTGTAGTATTGAACCCTGAGCGACATTCAGTATTTGTGCTCAGCTGTCAGCAAATTACACGGGTATTTTGCCTGAGAAATAGAATTAGTTTCATTATCTGGAGACCCATCTTGAAAACACAGCACTGATAATGATCCGGGTGCTGGCTCTCAGCAACTCCAACTTTGTTCTTGAATCAGACGGCCAGGGGAGCTGTGTTTAGACAGAGGCTTCCTGCTGGCAGAAGCCATTTCCCCATCTCTTGTCAAGCTCCACGTGAGGCCGGGCAGCGTCACCTCAGCGGGTGACTCCTCCCAACTGCTGGACTCTTACCTCAAGGTCTAACGTGAACCCTGCTCCTCCTTCAGCTTCAAGCCATTCCTCCTCGCCTGCCACCTCCCAGAGCAGAGCAACAGCCTTCCTTCGTTTCTGTCGGTCCCTGTCGCTGAAGTTTCCATCCTCTCCCCGCTCACTTCTTCCCAGGAAGGGCCCTTAGTGACCCCAGGAGTGATGTGCACAGGTCTGCATCTTCTGTGTACTACAGGCAGATTTTGTACACCCTTCCTGAACACCAAAGGTCAAAACCACAAACCGCATCTCAGGTTGGCCTCTGCAGCTTCATTAACACCATAGCTTTTACCTATAAACCCTCCTGCCTAAGGGGCCAGCCATCATGTCACTTCCCAATGTTTGTTTCCACAAAACTGCAGCATTATCCTGACATTTGCCTTGCTGGTAACTGCTCCCCATCATCAGAGGCTTGGCAGGGGTTTGGGTTCACAGTTGCAAGGTCCCAGCCAGGGTGGGGGTTGCAGGAGGTGATACCATTGCCATGCCACCATGCGTGACTGGTAACCTTCCCCAGTGGAGACTCCTGACGTGGTGTGTCACATCTGAAAGGGCATCTTCTCGATAGCTACTTCATCACCCTAGGCACTGCAAGGCCTGAAGTCTCTTGGACATGAGGATGCATTGGCACTCTTCCCCTTCTTCTTTGTTAATTTGCTTCTACAGCTGGTAGAAGCCACCAGCACCCCGGCTAGGTGCTGGCTGGTTGGGGCTGGCTGGTGGCTGGAGCTGCAGGGGGGATGGGAGACCAAATAGCCCCTCGTGGTGGTGGTGTGAGTGGACCAGAGGTGTCCCTCCCCCAGGGCATCCCAACATGCAGCATCCCTGCCTGACCACCAACCTAGGTACTGCTGCGGGTCGGTGTGAGGGTACCACGTCCCATCCAGAGGCAATATAATCCAGGTCTGGAGGGAGGTGCCTCCTCCTTCCCACTGGCTATCAAGGAAGTGGGGTGACCTGCTCAGCTCTAGCTAGTTGTTAATTATCTACAATTAAAACCTGTATATACCACTCAGGGTTAAATTAAGGTTTGCAAAGTGCCTGGGAGTGAAAGGCACGCTGTGGGTGTGCAGTGTCACCGCTGCTGAAGGTATCCACACCTGCCTGTGCAGCGGTGGGAGACTGAAGCATGTTTCCATGAACTGGAGCCAGCTGAAGAATCCAGTGACTTCTCTCCTTTCTTTTTTTTTTCCTTTTCTTTTTTTTTTTCTTTTGTCTTTTTCTTTTTTTTTTGCTAATTCATCTGTTGCACGAAGGGAGGGATTGACAGGTGACAGGTCTCACGGCATATTCAGAATCGTGGGTTGAGAGCATCCTCCCCGCAGATGCTTGCGGAAGGCGCAGCACGTTTGGATGCTGTAGGAGGCAGACCAAGCAGCCAGTGCCCACACTTCTTGCAGCTTGTCCCCACGTCACCCTTAGCGGGTCAGGGCCAGGGCTGATGTCCAGCCTCACCCACATCCCCACCGTGCCCGTCAGAGCACCCGAAATCTGGCGCTGGCCACAGCCCGCCTGCGGAGGTGAGCCCGGCCCGCTGGCCTTGCGGGAGGCTGAAAGCGTCCCTCCATGTGACCTCCTTGCCTTGGCCCGTCCCAGTCCCTTTCTCCACTTTATTTCCTGTGACAAATTTGCCGTGCTGGGTCTGTGGAAAGCAGCTGGAAGGGTTTCATGCCCGCAGTATTTTTCTCCTTCTTTATCCCCCTCAGCAGGCTTCGATCTATTCAAATCTCCCTTTCTTTTTCTTTTCTTCTTCTTTTCAGTGCAGCTTCCTACGGTTTCAGCTTTTTGGCTTGAAATCTGTCTTTCCTCTTCCCTGGTGCTTCCTCCTGCATTAACCCTTCATGTGCCATGGGCTTGCTTTCCACAAGCACATGGAGGTATGTTATGTAGAGCACGGTGGAAAGCCAGTGCCTTTTCAGTTGGAGGGCTGCCCCCGCTCCCAGCTTACCCCCTGAACCTCCCCGAGGTGGCAGGGCCATCAGCCGCTTCACCCTGCAGGTGCAGACATGGAAGGTGCCATCCCTCCAGCATCTATGCAGCTCCTCACCCCCTCCCCCGTGGGCTTTTCCAGGAACAAGTGGTTGCAAACCCTGTGTCAGAGCCATTGGGACACGGGGTCTGCTTCTCCCCCCAGCTCTCCTTGCGTTGTTAGGACTTGTCATGAAGTTGCCGGCATCTGCTCTGCACGATGGCACAGCTCGGAAGCCGCTGGTGAAGAAACCAGCCTGATGCCCCAGCTGAACATTGCTGCCTTTCAATGACCCCCTGTCCCCCTCCTTTCTCTCTTTAGCTTTTTCCTAATATTACAGGCAATGCCCCACAAAGCCACATGTAAGGAATCCCACGGCGGAAAGTTTTCAGGGCACACTACAAGCTGTGCTGGCTCCATCCTGCAGATGGATAAGGTGGGTGGATGCCCAGCACTTCGGCACACAGAGGGACTGCAGGATCAGGCCTTTAGGGACAGTCAGGGCACACAGCCACTCCATGTCACAGCTGCCTCTCTTGGTACGAGCAACTGTGCCCTGGGCTTGGACGCCCCCAGTTTTGATGGCATAAATGCAAACGTATTTCTGGCCGTCTCATGTTATTTGGGGACTTGCCACAGCCTGATCCAGGAAAGCCAGCAGGCAGCTGCTCTTCCATTTGGCAGACGCCTGTGCAGCTGGGAGCCCGTACTGGGACACCAGTATGCTGCCCTGCCACCAGCCAGCCATGCTGCTGGCAGCTGCCTGTGCACATCCAGTGCTTGGGGGATGAAGGTACCTATGAGCTCAGCTGTTGCTGTATCAGAGATGATGGTTTCACATTATTAGATAACAGTTAAAATAGGACAGGTTGAGTTACCTGAGGGGAATGGGAAGCCTCACTGGGTTCCTACCAACCTACCTAACAGCAAGGAGCTGCAACACAAAGAACATTTTTGCTTTTATAGTGATTTTAACCATATGGATAAGCTGGTCCAGAGCTGGGCTGCTGATTTCGATCTGCTCTCACCAGGATGTATTTGTGTGATGACTATGAGTATGTCCGTTTCTGGATGCATACACTGTATGTATACTATCATTCTGTTTTATGCTGGAACTCCTAAAAATATTACTATTATTATTATTATTACAAACAAATGCTTATACGCACAACAGTGTGACATCGGCACCCACTTCCCAAATAGCCAGTGCCTGGTGGTTTGAGTCAGATGTGGTGCTGAGCCTGCTGATTCCTGGAACAGATCCCTAGGTACCAGAGTTAATCATCTCGCGTTTATGCTCCAGACCTGGCAGCTCTTTTGCGTTTCATTTTTGTTTAAGAAATGTATTGGCAAAAAATATGCTCTTGCTCATCTGGAGTTTTTATGGACATTAAACAAGCCAACGGCAACAATGCAAGAGTCATCCTTGTTGGGCTGGTCAACTTCATCTCTCTTTTTAAACAAGCCAGGTGCTCCCAGCTCCCAGCCCTGCCAGCTCCATGCCCCCATCCCAGCAGCAGCGTGCGGGACAAGCTCAGCACTCAGAAACCCCAGCCTCGTCAAAGACAAATGGCAAAGGTAAGACACCCACCAAAAAAAATAAAAGTCACTTTAGAAATACTCTTTGCTACCTTTACTTCACTTTTTCTCTATGGGGTTTGTTTTTTTTTTTTTAATTTCGTATCATTTCATGGCATTTCATTAGTGCTGCATATTACATAATAATATCTTATTGTTTAAATTCAGTTTCATTTTAAAACTATTAAAACCATCTGCCACTTAGTAAACACTAACATATTTTCTTTCCTAGATCAAAGTGTCTCCCGTCTGTGTTGTAATGGAAGTTTGACATTATTTTTTTTACAAGGCAGGCAGGAGACACTTTGATCAGGTGCCAAACCATTTCCCTACAACAAACAGGCAACACTCTGAGCTAGAAATGATAAGATGTTATTATGCGCCATGATGATTTCACGACATGTCAGCCATAATGTTAAAAAAAACCCTACAGAACACAGAACATTAAAAACATCAGTGTCAAATTCCAGGTTTTAAAAAATGAACAATTTATGAATTGAAAGCATTCCTTTTATATTTTTTCTCTACAGAACTGTGACCTTTCTGTAGCATTTTTTTTACTTTTTTTTTTTTTTTCAATCCTTTTCATTTCAACGAACCAGTATCTTCAGTCAAAAACAATCTACTGAAAGAATTCTGACAGTCAACTTAAAAAGCTTTTCTTGAAAGCCTTTTTTATATACAAAAGATTATTGTCCCTGTCAGAGAACAAAAGAATCACCTGCTGGCTTTTTTGTCATTCCTAAATAAATTAATTGCTTGAGGATTATTTCATCCATGTTTCTCAAATGCACCGCTCCCCACTGCTCCCACCAGAGCCCGGTACACATTTGCCTTTTATCCTGGGACACAGGATGCCTCCACGGAGAGCCCCTGGCTTTCCAATAACATAAACACTGCAGCTACACGCTGGGGAATAAAAACCCATGCACATTGTCATTTCTGCCTTAATTTGCATGCTGAAGAGGAGAAGGGCTCTTCCATAGGCATCTGCACTCGGCGCGCGGGCATCAGAGAGGGGCTGGGCAGCCCCTGACCACAGGAGCTGCAGGCGGAGCAGGGGCAGGCAACCGGACCCCTCTCCCTCCCCCTAAAAGGGGGGCTACTCCTGCTTGGCTGAGCAAAGCTATTCCAGCTTTCCATGTGGACAACCACGGCTGAGGAAGGGCTGGATGTCTCCAGCGTGCACGGCAGCTGGGCAGGAGGTCCACAGCCCAGAGTAACTGGTAGCAGAAGGGCAGCAACACGCACAAGGGGAGCCTGTCTCACCAGCAGGGAAAGATGAGCACTTCTTACTTGAAAACCATAATTTATCTCACCCTAAAAGAGGTGAAAAACCTCAGGGGCCTGAAATTTGTTTCTTTACAAAGATTGTAAAGGAATCAAGGATGACTGCGTTGCAGAAACCAGACAAAAGTTGCATCAGAGAAATGTCTGACTGGGTATTAGGGGAAAAAAAGAATCACAAAGAGGAAGAGGTTGCCCTGGAGGGCTGTGTAGGATTTTCATCCTTGGAGGTTTCCAGAATTCAGCTGGACACAGCCCTGAGTGACCTGCTCTAATGGCAAAATTAGCTCTGCTTTGCATGAGAAGTTGGATCAGCTGACCTCCACTGTTCCCTTAAAGGTTCAGCCATTCTACATCCACATTACAACATCCCTCCAATTACACAGGATGAATCCCAGCTTAAGAGATAATAAGTATCAGGTTTGCCCAAACCTGGCCGTGCGTCCTTACCTGCAGCCCACTGCAGCAATGGCATTTTGCTGTGTCGGTGGTGGTGCCAGTCACCACCTCCCACGCCCCTGCCAGCACAGTGTTCAACCCTTCCAAGGGTAAGTCCTCGGCTTCCTGGATAACTTCATTTCAAAACATGCTTTTGAACCAGTCTGGGGGTTGAAGGACTCGTATCACACCGCCCAAGGTCAGGAGGAGACCCCAGGCAGGCGTTTCAGCACGGGGAGTTCTTTGTAGCAGCAGAGCCACATGCTGGTGCGGTGTCAGCACGCGGCGCACGTCCAAGCGCAGCCCAGGCCACCGCACACCGGGCTTTTGCGTCAGTATGCGCAGTACAAACAGGCACCAAGCGTGGGCTACTTCACGTTTAGGTCTTCTTTCCTCCCCTGATGCTTCGGGTCGGCGGGTGTCACTGCCCTGAGAATGACTTTCCAGCACCAGCGGAGCAAAGGCTGCGCAAGAAACGGTTGAGCCTTAGCTCATCTTCTCCCCTTTTAAATGCAGATTCTTTAGAAACAAAAGCCGCAGGATTGTGCGTGTTTGTTGTTTCAACCCACCAGTAAGTATTTTAATGTGCAATAAATCATTATTGAAAGACAAGGTCAGAAATCCAGAGCCTGGGAGGCTAGAGGTGTGGGTTGGGCATTGCAAACCAACCGACAGGAATACAACTCAGGTGTTTCATTCCCTAGGGCTCCCCCAAAACTCACAGCTTTTGTGCTTTTCTTCCTAAAAGGCTGCATTCAGGGTGTGTTAGCACAAGACACAGTTGTTTACGCTGGAAAGCTGAGAATTCAGTACTTTTTCCCCTATAAGAAGAGGAACATGTTTACCACAGGTTGTTTATTGCTTATTGTTACCGCTTGTCTGCGAGCACCTCTCCCTCTTTCTTGCCCTCTCCAGGCAAAAATCAAAGCCCTTCCTACCACCCGTGATGCTTTAGTACCCCATGGGCTTAACAATAAGCTTGTGCCGCCCCTCCACACCCCGTGTTTTGGACAGCCCAGCCAACCACACAAGCCAGCATGCCTGAAGGCTTCCCTCCTCACCAAGAGGGGGAAACCCCTGGGAAGCGACAACCACAACACCCAAAGAAACCCATTGCTTCTCAGATGAAAACATTGTGGAGCTGTGGCCTAAATACAACCGTTGTTTGCCAACAAGGCAGAAACATCGAGAAAAATCTCCCCTCTGGTCCAGCGCGAGGACCACCTGGTGCCCAGAAGCAGATAAGCGCCATGCAGCACCGTGAGCCCGTCCTGCTGCATCAGCCACGCCTGCTCATCTCCTTGAAGAAGGACTTTGACTTGGGCTAGCAAAGGAGGTAGGGGTGATGCACAGCAGGACCACGGCCCTGAGCAGAGACCCTTGGAGAAGTGCAGCATAGCCTTCAGCCACAGCATCTGACCGCTCTCTTGGCCGTGCTTGGCAGTTGCTGCCATGCGGGTACCGCCTGTAGAGCCCGCCGTAAATACCCGCCCTTCGCCAGCAAGAAGAACCTGAAGGTCACCAGGGTACCACGCTGAGGTGCACTGAAAGCTAACAGTTCCGGTCCCAAACGTGTCATCTGCCCCGTCAAGTTCCTGAAACATGTTTTTGTAAGATGTTTATGCCTCTCCCAGCACCAAAGACATCTGCAGCAGGACTGGCCTATTATCCTGCTGCCCCTCTTTGGAGTGCCTTGCCCCCATCAAGTAAACAGCGCAGGAAACCCTTGGTGTTTACCCGCTCCAGAGAAGACCTTTGGTTTAACCTTGTCAGGATGCGTCTGCCGGAGCGACAGCGTCCTGTATGTTCTGCCTCTCTGTTCGCATGGGTCGAGGCAAGAGGCTGCCTACGTAAGCACCTTCCAGACAGGGTGGTCCCGTACAGTCCAGACCTTTGCTGGCAGTTGCCAGGCTCACGTGGTACATGAGAAACGCCTTACGAGTAATTATAGGGCTGCGGTGTTTTGCTTAATTGTTTGGCTGACAGAATGCAGCTGTCAAAGGAACTGTCCCCTTGGAAACCTCCCTGTCCACGCATTTTAGGACACTCAAACTAAACTAAATGTCCTAGCAGGCTCAGGATAGACAGATGTGATTTCATGGGGGCTGGGGGACAGAAGGGTCAAACTTCTACTTTTTCACAGAGCAGCTCTCTGCTCGTGTGCTGTGCTCCTGGTGTAGTTCCACAAAGACGACAGCACACATAGGGGACTGGAGATGGGATCGTTACCATGGCTGGTTATTTTTGTTGGAAATGGCTGTTGCTATTTTTTAGTCTAGTTGATTTAGCTAGTGGTTTCCGGAGAACAAAAAAGTCAGTGCTTTCTCTTGACCCTTCATTGCAAAACGCAACCTGAGCTTTAGGAAACTTGTTGTCGGAAGGTTCCCATTCCTCAGACCTGCCCTGGCTGTTGGGGCCACTGTGAGAAAACGCCGATGGCTGCAGGGCAGCCGTCCCACCAGGCATTGAAGGGCATTAGCCCCGGCTGCCTGGGCAAGGTCTGCGAGAGCCCCTTCCCCGAGGTTCTATCTACCACAGAGCAGTTGGTGCCACACGGTGCCACCACAAGGTTGTAGATGCCACAATTAAAATGCTCCAGAGGGTCATTTGGGGTAAACAAATGAATGCCATTGCTTCTGACGTGAACTCGGACTTTGAGAGGAGCAGTAGAGCTGCAACACTGCACAACCCCAAGCTGGACGCTGCCTCTCCTCAGCTGTTTGCACAGCTAAAAAGCAAGCAGCCCTTTGCCTTCTCCATTTTTCTAAACAAGGTTGCAGCCTTTATTCCTGCCTTAAGGAACAAATTTAATTGCTTATGATCCAGAACAATGTCATTCTTTATTCTCTCTCCAAAAGCAAATAGTATTTCACCTTGATTATTTGCACATAATATGATTCACCAGACAAAATACCACAGGTGTAAAAATGCTTATTGATAGAGAAATTGATAAAAGGCATTGAAGATCCAACATTTGCTTAAATATCATGAAACTTGTCACACACCGAGAGCAAGATTTCAGCCCCACTTTGTGAACTGGGAAGACTGATGCTGTGTTTCTGTTCACCCCCAAACCCTTCATTAATTTGTTGCAGGATCAGGGCATCATAACACCAAAGGCAGCTTGTGCTACTGTCAGAACGCAAGAACAGGTTTGCTCCAGCACCATTTCCAAAGCTATCAAAGCATCCCAAAAAACCTCCTAAGTCTGGCCCAAATGCATCATTTGATCTTAAGAAAGAATTTTGGATGTTTTTTTTTCTTTCTTGTTTCTAGCTTGGTGTATTGCAGCTCATTGATACTTCCAGCTCTTTTCCTCAGAAACTGAAGGCTAGAAACTGACTCAAGAGGAGGCATGAATCTCATCGGAGCAACATGATTTCAGAAGCTCAGATTTTAATGGGAACATCACATCTATTTGGCATTACAAGGTCTGAGCTTGGTTTGCTGAAGGTCTATCCTGGGTTTGCTTCTAACAGAGATCATAGCTGATGTATACAAATGTCTGTACTGACGTTGCCGACCAGCCTCATTGGCAAACTTTGCAGTTAAATATAGCTAGAAAGGGATTTCTTTTAAAATTTAGACCAAAAGTAAAGGTCGGGGTTTTTTTTCCCCCTCTTTTTTAAAAAGAAAAAGGAAATTATTGATGGCTGTGAGTTTTCATACAGAACATCTCCAAAGGGTGGATGTGCTTTCATTTAAACCTTCCCTTTAGCAGAGCTGGCCTCAGCCCTGTCAGGATGATGTCCTTGTCGGAGAATGAGAAAGCAACTTTGCACAGCACTAAAAGGAGCCATTTAACCATGTCACAGCTAAAAAAAAAGCAAATAAAATCAATGCTAACAAGGGGTACCAATACTGAAAGTCCTCTCTTTTTCTGAAAGCGGAGAATTACTTCCTTTAAGTATCCAAGTAAGCAGGCAAGGGTGGCAAAGGTGAGGAGATAAAGTCTGCGGGGGGGGCACCACACGTTAGCCACCTGAGCCTACCTGAAACTTCAAGGGTGAGGACTTGCAGAGGAGCTGACGACACCAAGTGCCAGGGAACACACCCAGAGCAGAAAACTCTGTGTCTGAAGTGATGCCCGTGGGCTAATAGCACGGATCAGGGCCAGTGCTGGGCTTGTTGCTATGCTGCAGGGCAAGCATGGGCACTGGGGAGCCTGGGGAGCCAGGCTGGAAAGGGACAACCGGGGAACATCTGTCAGAGCGAGCAAAAGTTGGAAATGAATTTAAACATGCATCTGCAGGACACGTCCAAAGGCAACCCTAAAACATGGGCATCCAGCTGCATCCTCCAGTTTGGAAAGTCCCTGAGCTGTTGGCTGCTGGAAGGTGAGAAGATGCTTCGGGACAGGGACAGGTCCACACCTTCCCTCGTGTGTCTGCTGGTGGCCATGGCTACTCAGATGTGCCGGGCTAGGCGGGCTGGGTCAGTCCCCACTGATAGCCCAGGCAAGGCCATTCCGGAGGGATAACACACCACGTTATTTATTTAAGCTCAATTTATCCCAAGCAGAAAGCATCACCTTCAGTGCAGCAACACCAGTACCACAGTACTTACACTGTACAGATCAGTAGGAATAGCCACGGCTAAAATACAATCATGCTCACGCTAGGAGGTCCCGTGACCTCAGCAACAGGCTTGATGTCTAACAGAAACCCCTACCCTTCAGAACATCACTGCGTTTTTGGGGGCAGTACTTTGGCAATGGCTTTTAAGGGACACGTCGGCAGGTGCCGTTCCAGTATCAGGGTGCAGCATTTTTATGCCAGGCACTTCACTAAGCAGCGTGTTTTCCCTTCATGCCCTGTGTGCTGCAGCACATGCTTGGTCAGGAGGAGCTGGAACAGCAATGAACTGCCAGGCTGTGCTGGAAGGACTCCTTTCTCTCCCTAGGATGGACTGGGGTAAGATTTTCATGACCAAACCCACCAAAAAGTTACTGTGTGCAGAGTTGCCCTTGCTTTTTTACATTAGTTTGGATTGGGGTTTTTTGCACACTCTTCTTGATTAGCTAAAATGCCCACCTTAAATTTATCTTGAGAAAAGGCAAAGGATCTAACCCTCCTGTAAACAGGCTGTTGATAGTAATTCAGAGAGGGAAAAGTTATCCTGATAACTGATGCCTGTATTTTCACATCCCCACAAATAAACTTTTTTTAAAGAGAGGGGCATTTGCCACTGAAGCCACAGGTTGAAATGCGAACAGAGTTGTGGTGTGGGTTGATTTTACCTCCAGGCTGACCGTGAGCAGCCATGCTGAAATGAGGTAAGAGCACCACGGAAAACTGGAGCGTTTTCCCTGGGCTACAGGGTGCCGGGGTGCAGCCCTCCCCCTGCCCTATGCACCCCAGCACTCACCGGGGCATTAACCCTCACGAGGAGCACCACAGCTCCTCCAGGGAAGGGTGGGTGGGCCATCTGATGTCACTTGGTGTCACAGGCCCTCTGCCTCCTGATCCAGCGGGCTCAGCATAGGTGGCCGGGGAGGTCTGTGCCCGTACATCTGCTCTGCCAAAAACGCAGAGTGCCCAGGAGCAAGTTTAAGCACTGCAGGCATTGAGGATGCTCCAGCAGAAGAATAGCCCCAAACCTCCTTGCTGGGAACCCTTTAAGACAGATAGGGGCCCGTGTTAGACTTTCCTTCCCCCATAAGATTTCACTTCATTTATTAAAGCTACGTTAAGAACATGAGCGTTGTGAGGGTGGGGAAAAGAAGGGCGCTCTCTTCAAGCCTCTTCAGGTTCCCCCTGCTCCGCATGAGATTCATCTCGGCAGCTTGGCACTCCTACCTGCTCCCACACCTCTCTGGTTACCGAGGCCACCCCAAGTAGCCCAGGGCTGGAAAAAAATCACTGCCTAGCTCTGACATGTCCAACGCAGGCATTGGCATCCAACAGGCCACATCAGAATACTGCCTCCCCATCATCTCCCTCCATCCTAGACCTACTGGTGCACCCCCAGCCCTGATCTGTCTGTATCCTATTGTTGGTTGGAGCTGCTTCGGTTCGCTCCACATGCCCTGGTGACACAGCTGCTTGCTGTTCCTTAGAAAGCCCAAGTGCATTTATGGCATTTAAGTAGTAAATAGGAGTAATTGCCTCCTGAGCAAACAGGCTGTCCTGGCTCAGATCCTCTGCATGAGCCCATTAAAGGAGAGCTGGTGTTCATTAAGAGCATGACTGAACTTGATCCCACCACTGCTCGCAGGATTTAAAGTTGAAGCTGATGGAGACTGGGAGATGGGCTAGGGGACTTTTCCCCACACCGCCTATGAGCACTTGCACTTCCAGCCTCTTCTCACCTCCCTGTGACAGACCTCAGGTGCTTTCATCGTCACTGCTGGGGTGGATCCCCTGTGAACAGCAGATGGAGAAAGTCGACAGCTGCAGGGCACTTAGCAAGGCTTTGCTAAATCCTGTGCTCAGGGGGCACAGACAGGTACAGCACCACAACCCATCAGGGCTATACTCAGCTGCACTGTTCTGATCCCCATTTACTTTTCTCCCATGCCAGGTAAGCATTAAATCTGCCTCTCTATCAGCGGGGGCTGCTGCTCCCTGAAGGCACGGAAACCTGCCGTGAGCTGCAAGCCACATCCACTCCCCACACTCACCTTTTTTCACTTCTCTTTGGGTTTGGCGATTTTGTCAACCACAACTTTTCTACAAAGAAGCCCACGCAAACCTCTCTTCTGACTGCTTTTATTTGTGATTTGCAAGCCTTTATAATCAGTTCTCAGAAATGCTTTAAGCAAACCGCTGAAGCACTTTGCAACATCCTTCTGCAGCATTTTTAAACAAGGTTGTGGTATGTGCTAGGGATCAACCTGACATCACTTGGAGGTCACCTTTACCTCTGGGGTCACGCAAATATTTCCAAAGAGCTGTTCCTCACAGAGGCTTGGTGGTCTGACCCACCCAGAAGGTGTTTGGGCCTTGCCTCAGTCACCTTGGAAGGTCACTACGAGCAAGAAGAGTGGCCCTGGAGCAGCCAGCACCAGGGAATATGCATTTACAGCACTGGAGACTAAAGAAAAATCAGTGGAAATAAAGCCATCCAATTTCTTTTGGTATGGACGTTCCTATCAATTCATCATGCTTTCATGCCCATGCGTAAAGCACAGTAATTTACCCCTGGAGCACCTTTGGAGCTTCTTCATCCCACTTCCCGAGGCAGAAAGGTGCTACTCTGCAGCAACCACTTTCAGTAAGTCATAAAGCAGATTTTGTGGCTCCTGAGTGGTGCCAAGTTTCTAGCTTCTCTCCTGCTTTGCAAGGAAGAAGAAGTAAACTCCTACCAGCCTCTGATGAGGAATGGGTCCTCATTTCAAGCATCCGTAAGCAGAGCCAGCGGGGCAGGAGGGAGGACGAGCCGGTGGCAGAAGTGCTGGAGCAGAGCCCTGCAGGCTACAGCACCAGCGAGCCCACAGCGTGGAGGGCACTCTGTTCTGGCAGCGGCCAGTTTCACAGAGATTGTGAGTTTAAGCACATATCTAATTGAATTGCAGATGTCTTTTCTGATGGCTATCTGGTAGCAAAGCTTCGATTAAAGCAGCAGCAGAGAGGCAGGCCAGGCTGGTTCTCAGTAATAAAACTAATGGAAGGAAGAATGAGCATTTACTGCAGCCTCCGTGTAAGCGTAATGCAGGCAACTACTTTAAACATGAGTTTTGAGGGAGATCTGAGAGCTCAGCACAGATCACCAGCTTCCAGCTCCTGGGGATGCTGAATGTATGTTGGACTGGAAAGCAGCTGACAGTAATTCAAATAATCCACAAATAAGCTCATCTCCCTCCCTTCCCATACATCCCTGATAAACAACAGATCTGCTTTCCCATGAAGGCCGTAAAGGTTTGTTCTTCTTGACTTTTGTTTTTTAAAGGCTGACAAATTTTAATCACTGCCCTTTTGTTTCTTCCAAGATTCAGGTGGGTTTGCCCCGCGCTTGCACTGGCCAGATCTCAACCTTTCACCATTTTATGGTGCCTTTAGACCTTCAAAGAGGGAGAACTTTTAACAGAACTCTCAGTCCACCCAAACTAGAAGACTCTGAACAGGAGTGCTGGGATGACCCCTCTTTTTTTTTTTTTTTCCTCTTTTTTTTCTGACTGTAGCCACTTTCTCCAGATGACTTGAACCACATCCAATATGCATCACCACCTACGCATCACTGAAAAAACACCCCCACCCAATCCAGCTAAATCATCAAAGTTAAGCTTCAGGATGACCTAAGAACCTGGCTTAGCTCTAGAAACAAGGCTTTTGAGAACTGTTTTCCCTTTTCTCAGCTGGCTGTTACGCTGTACCCAAATTCCCATTGTGCTGCCTTTTGGAGGCCTCTTGGCCACGTCCCACCCAAACTCTTTTGCCTCTTGGTGCAGCGCAACTCTCCCAGGGCACCTCAACGAACAACCACCAACAGGCACTTAGCTGCAAGGAAAGTCATTGCAGTTTTGCTCATTTTCCTTTTTGAACCGCTGCCCTTTTCCAATGTATTTACAATGTAAGGAAGTTGGTTTGTTCATGGTTTGGCTTTTAACTTCATTGTTGAGCTTGGCTTTGCTCCTGTTGGAAACTGGACCCCGATTCAGGAGGGCAGTTGCCAGTGTCTGCTGGAAACTCCTTGCCACGGGATTTTCAGACACGGCGTTTGTTGGCCTAGCTCAGCACATACTAAACGCGGTCAGAGCAGTCTGCTTACTCATCGCAGAAGTATCAGGCCAGTGGCAGGTGTTTTTCAGAGTATCCTCAAACAAGCATTTCAAATGCCTACGTTCTTTCCAGACTTCCCAGGAGCTGCCTCCAGCAACTATCACCCACTCGGTTTCATACATCTGAAGTTACACTGACCAGCCATGGTTGGAATTAGGCTGATTTCCAGCTTAGGCACTTGGATTTGTAACTTGTTTCAGGCTCAGCCCAGCAGCAAACTCTCCAGAAAGTTAGAACACATCATCCCAAAGAGAGAGGAGAAAAGCAAGAAATAACGCAGCGTCTGGTAAGATGTGAACTCTTACTAAAGTACTCAAGATGCTTAATGAGAGGTTTTGTGAATGGCATGTATTAAGCTAAACAAGCATGCCTTCAGTCAGCCAGGTCGAGTACTGCCATTTCACCCTACAAGGAATAAATAATAATTAACATTCTTTGTATTGAGATAAATACACTCACTGTAGCTACAGAAATCAAGGGTGGTAATTCCCAAATAGCCTTGCTGGGTTCTTTCTCCAGCTGAAAGATGGGAAGATGCCTCCCAGGCATCGATTTATTCCATGAGAATTAGAGAGAGGGATCTCTGAAGGCACTGCATTTACTCCACTGCTGCTGGGAGGTTTTGTGTGAGTGAGCTCCAGATCAATGTTATTGAAGCATATTTCTCTTCCCCAAGTATTTACAGAGCCCCCAGAATCTGGACAATCTGGACTCTCCTTAGAATTATTTGTCAAAAATGATTGGTTTAACCAAAAAGGAAAAAAAAAAAAAGCGCCACAAGAGGGAAAAAAATAGCAACTTGCTCTCTACGGTAATTGGCTTAGATGAGTTTATCATATTGCTGTTAAAAATAAAGCAAGTGTGCAGCTAATTGTCAACAAGTTAAATGACAAACAGCTTGAATATAGCCTGAAGAGTTACTGAGTTGGAGATAGGCAGAGAATAAAGAGCCTGGCAAAAAAAAAGAGAAGATTCCATGATTCTCACTGTGGATGAAAACCTGACCGTCTCAGAGCTCGTACAAAGAAAAACTCTGGTGGAAAAAGGTTACACTCTTAACTGTTGATAACCTTTGATTTAAAGTGCTCTGAAAAACTATTTGTTCTAGAATAAAAGCAAAAATCAAAACAATTCATTCCAGAAGCATTACACCATTGACTGAAACACCTACTTTTTATTTGGGTCTCAAGTTCAATTTTAGTTGACTTGAATCTGTTTCACAGAGAGGCTGCAGTTTTGACAGAGCTATTGCTAAAATCAATTCAGAAGCAAAACGCTGCTCTGCCTAACTTTAGCAATTAATAAACAGGTACACAAAACAGCTCCATAGGTACCGACGTTTTAAAACTAAGAGTAAATGATTGGATTTGCCAACATCGAAGCACAAGGTACTAAAATTGTTGATTACCTAACCAAAACCTTTCAGACTTCCAAATACTGTATTAAAGAACAGTTAAAAAAAAAAAATATCTTGGATTTAGGATGTGCTCAGGCTGTTCTTCAAATAAAGTGAAAGAAATAAAAGCAGAGGTTAATTTCTTTCTTACACAAAAAAAAATTAATTCCTTGCAAATTTTGGTAAGTGAAGTGGGTGAAAAAGCGGATCTGCATGTTGAGATTGACTTTTTTATATACTCAATGTTACAGCCTGGAAGTGCTAAAGAGACATTCAGAATATAAAGGCAACTGGAGACAATTAAGCCATTTAAAAAGCACCAAAATTAGCATTCCTTTTGTCAGATCCAAATAATTCAAGTGCTGTTCTGCCACAAAGGCTATCATCAATTTCTAATTTTAGCTTATTCCATGAAAAAAAGCATCTCGCATTTCTCTCTGGCGTTTCCTCATTAAGAACGCTCTCAAATTATAGACTGAAATCTCAAGAACACAAACTACAAATTAAAGTTCACACTCCCACAGAGACACACTCACGCATGCACTTAGATATACTAATCCCAGTAAAGGTAATGCAGCTACTCATGCCGTGATACAACTAAGCAGTGCCTGAACTGCTGTATGACGACCACCCAAAAGCAAGAACGTAGCTATAAATCACACAAAAAGATGATCTGTGCTGCCTCTGAAGCCTCAGCCTTCTTGCTCCCTGGGCTACACTCGATTACTCTCAATAACATGAGTTTCCACAAGAATGGTATCTCCTGATTTTCATTATATGGAATAAGCAGTCATATAAGACCCTATAAAAAGCCAACCCCCCCCCCCCCCCCCAAACAAACACCTTCATAATTAACCCTTATGTTTTAAGCCAAATTCATTCCTTGTATTCCAATTTTAGGACACCGCTTTCAAGGTCAAATAACTGTCCTCCCACTCAAAGCACTGACCATTCTCCCTCATTAACTGGGAATACTCTGAAGTATCCAAGATTCACATGCTCAACACTAGCTAACACCATCCACTGCGAAACTGCAAACTCCTTTGCTCCCCTGGTTATAGCCTGTCAGTCGCGCTGTATCTAGTCATTCACCTAGAAGTTTGTTTAGATTCAGTTGTATTTTAATCATCATAACTAAAAAGGAACGAAATACTTCTTGCAAACCAAAGGGCAAGTTTTTATCTTCACACAGAATTGGAAATTCTTCTCAACAATTTTAGAAGGCAAGTTCAGACAATTTTAACTCACAAAATAAGTATCAAATAATCAAGACAAAAAGCTGTGGGAGTGAAAGTGAGAAATTCTTGGACGCCGAGGTTTCAGCCTGGTCTCGTCACTGGCAGTTCGAGGAGGCAGCGCAGACGTGACTGCCAGGGAAGCCGCAATGCTTGCTGCCTCCGTCACCCTGAATTAAGGGTGTCAGAGCTGCTGCCAGCATGGGGTGACCCACGCTCAGGCACAGGTGCCACCACGGAACAACTGTTGCACGAGATTTATACGTTCGTGGCTGATCATACAAGCAGATGCCTGTGCTCCTGCTTATCGGCTACTCCACGTACAAAAGGCACTCAACAGTCCTGCCTGTGCACGATCAGAGCAAAACAAGGAGCTTTGCTTAGCCAGGCCCCCTATTCCCACCTCCTTCATTCGGCTTCACGTTCACTGTGGTTTTAAGAACACTGCGGAAAGCGGGAGATGCATTTTTAGCTGAAACTACACCTCTGAAGCCTGGACCTATGTTTCCTGACCTCTCTGCTTATGTAAAACTGCATTGCAACATGTTGAAAGCGGCTGCAGTTAACATTAGTACAGTATACAAACAGTGATTTATCAACATTGTATGCTTTATTGAAAGTTGACAAGTGCAACAGTTAAATACATTGACGTGTTACAACTGTTTAGAGAACATGCACAAAAACATATGCATACTACTATACAGATCATATGCAAAAAATCCATACTGGGAAATCCAATTTTTTTTTTTTTTAAATTCTTTGCTAGCAGGGTTTGATAATTTTTGGAGTGGTTTTTCCTGTCTTGAACCAAACTACAATGAACAAAGATTTACTTCAAGATAATCAGCAGCCAGGGAACTTCAGAAGTTACACAAACAGCATAAATCTGCCAAATTCTGAACAGTTGCGTAGGTGCATTCTTATTTATGTAGCATAAAAAAAACCAACTTTCCAAACTTCTTCAGATCAGCCAATGAAACAACTAAACTTCAATCTGTACAACCTAAATAGTTACAGTTTTCTATTTTACAAAGTAATTACACTAAATACACAAATATACAGTAGGCAAATAACCTTCATTGTAATTATCCTATGACCCAACTGTACGTCACCTACCTGCTTTCTATATATAATACAGCTTTATGCACCTGTCCACTGCTTCAAAAAACGGTGCAAATATTTGCACTTAAGGTTTCAGGTGACAATTAAGTGTTAAACACTGAATTTACCTTTCTCCCTCTCCCTCTTCGATCCTATGCACCAGTCCTCACTTTGGAACCCCAGTGCACTATGGGGGATTGAGCCATCAGTTTTCACTCCAGTCTGTTTCTTCATATTTCCAAGCTCGAAAAGCACTTGTATCAGTTATATCACTGGATGAGCAGAAGGTTTAAAAACAAACAAACCAAAAAAAAAAAATTCAGGCATGCAGCTTCATTTCTTAGCCATTTGCAGAAGCTGCTCAAGTCCCCAGTGTACTTGTGCTAATTCTCTGGAAGAAGTTTATTTTATTCAGTCAACCTAAGAACAAAGACTCCTTCAAGCCAAAGGGGGAAGGGAGGGAAGAGACAGATGAGTGCATAATACGGGGAGGGGGAGAAGCCTCTCCTGATGTGTACAGGGCATGGAGTCCTCAGTCTGGGTTGCAATGTGCATTGAAATGGATGAAGGGTGGCTGTGGCGGATTCCCGCTAGTCCTTCTTGCTCTGGGCAGTCCAGAGGCCAGCAATCATGACGGCAACGACATCCTGAACTACGCTGAAGGCCCTGACCCCTGTGATGCCGGCTGAGCAGGCTGCTGTGTTGTCCCTTGTGACTGGGAAGAGGAAGGCGGGGAACCAGTCTGCAGCTGTGCTTGGAACTGGGCAAGCTGCTCCGGGCTGGCCAGTGTTTTTAGCAGAGTGTTTTCTTGCTCCAGCTGGGAGTTCTTCTCTATCAGCTCTTTGATTTGCTCTTTAAGGACCTCCACTTCCTCCCTTACCGCGTACATCAAGTGGCTCTTTACCAGATCCTGAAAGGCAGCAGAGAGCAGAGGCATTAGGAGCGCAGCCCCGCGGGCGGACCCACGGTGGCGGGGGCCGGCGCTACCCAGCTCTGCCGGGGCGCGGTGCGGCAGGCCCCCCCCACCCCCGCAGGGACACCGCGGCGGGGGGAGCCGGGCCGGGCGCGGCGGAGCC
>JAVJGJ010000014.1:31831710-31846567 GCA_035590215.1 Microhierax caerulescens | reverse complement strand
GTCCGCCCGTCGCCGCGCCGACAGCGCCACCTATCGGCGCACGGCAGGGCCGGTGCCGGCTCCCGCGGCGGGATCCACCGCCCCTGCACACATCTCAGCCCTGGAGAATGAAATCCGTTACCGGACAGCTCTGCCCGCTTCTCCTGTGCGGGATGCACAGGCAGATGCACGCTGCGGATAAACCTTGTTTCAGACTCCTACAGATCTGCTAAAGCAGCGATGACCCCTCTTCATCATCCTTTACACAGGCCTTACTAGTCCCTAAAATGATTTATGAAAAAAATACTCAGCCATCAGATCATCCACAAAAAGCACACACTGCGCAAACCTTCCGACTTCTAGCAACTCAGCTAATACTCTTGTACAGTAACAGGGAAAATGCGTATTTACTAATTTTTAGATTGTGTCATACAGCACTTACGGTCTTAAAAAGTTGCAGCATGTGCACTAATAATGTAGGAAAAAAATTATCCCACATAGCTGTGGTGTATTTATCAAGAAATGTTATGCTTTTATGTGTCATCAAACACAGCCAGTACAGTCACAGCCAGTCCAAGTGATCCTCTCTACCAGCAGAGTTTAGAAGGAGACTCAAGGCTGAGCTTGACCACCACAAAACACCTCCACGAGAAAGGGCCAACCCCTAAACCCACTATCTTCTACACCTGCACTTTCATAAGGCATTATGTTATTTAAATGCACAAAAATACAGTCAAAAACCTCTTCGATTCTCTACAGCAAACCTCTCCAAGAACTGGAAGTCACATATATGTCACAGGTGCTGCTCCCAGAGAAGCAGGAAAGCCAGGAGGCACAGAATAATCATCTTAAAGCTAAATTTAGCATTTGCGTATCTGCATCATCCTTCTTAGTTTATTTACGTTGTCCTAGTCTACTATTCTTTCATTCAGTAATGCCAGCAGAGTAGTACAAACTAATCCTGTTCACAAGAGAGGTCACATTTAAGAATAAGTGCTCATCATAGCCGCTATCCTAGTACCACACAGGATGTACATAGGATGTACATCCCCCAAGGGCACAGCTCTCATCTCGCCATCTTCAGATACCGGGGGGAAGCTCCACAGGATAGTACCTAACAGGCTGAAAATTAAAGGAAGGCTTTTTTTGAAAAAAATCCCTTGCTATTACATTTGCAAGTCAATACAGGCAAGTAAATTAGAACCACCACATTAAAACATACATGTCAGGCTCCAGCTTCCCGCCTCCTGATGGACAAACGCCGGTAACCATACAACATAAACAGACTTCAACTAACTGCCTTCTTTGCAAAGGTTACATACTACACACAATGCTACTCAGTCGTATTCAGTGATCCAAGTGAGCCATTAATAAACAGCTCCAAAAGCACATCATCTGTACCGGAATCTGTATCACCTTCTTTCCTAGACTTGATCTAAATTAGTATTTTATGAAGAGCTGGGGTTTGAAAATCAAGCGAATGTCTCAAATGACTCCTCCCCATGGTAGGGGACTTCGGACTTCAGAATTAACGGGATTGCATCTGGACACAAGCTCAGGGGCAATCTCTGTTCCCTAAAGGTCTTAATCTGAATGGGGCAGAGTAGATACAATTTCTCTGGTTTTATATCTCTGTTAATTAGATCCTTATAAAATAGCTCCCTAGAAGACAGCAAACTCACATGCCCAAACAGACATACCCTTGAAATGCCTGCTTTTGTTGCAGGTCGGGCAGCAGACGTTTGTGTTTTCATTGGTACATGTAAAAATAAAGTCATGGATGCATTCCAAGATGATCGTCAGTGCTGCCATAACAACTGGTAATTATAAAATGCCATCATTCCACTTATGACAGAAAAATATGATTTTCAGACTAAATTAACAATAAGTAACATTGCCCTCTAATCTATACTAATGTATCTTCATGAAGAAGAGATACAGGTATGATCCTAAATCCAATTCCCACTAAACTCTCTAGCCATCTTCCATTAACTTCAGCGGGCTTTTAGCAAATTCATTTATTTTTAGATGCCTACAAGCCAAGCTGTGATTCAACTGAAAGCTGTCAGCTGCGTAAGTAAGACTGCATATTAATATGCATGTTCTGCTTTGCCCACCCTATTAAAAAGCAAAACATAAGCGTCCCTTTATGGCTGAGAAAGCTCTAAGCTCTCAAATAATCTAGGAAATAAAAGAAGCAGGACATGTACTTTCACGTATTACTTCATCCCCAAAACAGGCGGGGGGGGGAAAGGGAAGAACACTAATCTCCAATGTTCTCACCTCAATACCACATCATCTGCCTGACAAGGACATGGACAGAACTCCACATTTAAAGTTGGGGGTTTGCTATTGATTTTTAAAATGTATGAAATAAAACAATCTCTACACAAGCTGTAAGGAAAATAATTCTCCAAGCTCCCTTTCCCCCCTTGCTTGCTCATTGATTTGTCTCCCCTGCTGCCCCCTCTACCGTAACATTCAACATGCACTTTACTCAGCTTATGTTGTTTTGATTCACTCACCTTCTCTTACAGCACTAGAAGGGAGTCAAGATGACTACTATGTTACTCAAAACCTTCTATCTATCTCTTTTAACATCTCATTAATAGATACTACATGGTATTAGACTCCTGTGAAAGCTTACAATTTTACATTCCTGGGAGCAGAGGTGAGAAAGGCTGCAGAATTCCTTATTTCCGTAAAGCCACCCTGGGTCTGCACTGGGCTGGATCAATTCATGCCCCTGTTAGCCCTGGCCACCAAATGAAGGACATTTGTTGAGAGTCCCATCACACGACAGATCACACACTTTGGAAGTCTGCCTGGTGTTCACAAACTGCTTAAAGTAATAGAAAAAGACTTGAGATGGGTTACTGAGAAACAAGCAGGGCAGAATACAATATACTGCTGAACAAGGAGCTCACCAGCTCTTACTCTGATGATCAAGTAAATCAACTGCTTAAGTTGAAACATACATGGTGGTGAAAGAATTCTTTATACGCTTCACCTTTTATAGCGTTTCAGTTCTTAAACACTTTCTCACAGTAAATAATTTCCTCATCTCAATATAATCATGCTAAGTACTTGAAAAAAGTGCTTTTCATCTAAAGCACATAATGAAGTAAGCTGCAATACAGAACCACTTAGTCTCTACGCAAGTTTGGTTTGGCGTATTTCTGTGTGCGTGTTAAATTATTTCACTTTAAAAAATTACCTTTCAGGTACCTTGTCAATGTATGCCCCCTTTAAATGCCAATATTAAAAGCCCTATATAAGCATCTCCTGAACTTAAAATAAATCTCATCTTTTGACCATGCTGCAAAGAGACCACACCAAAAATTGTATTAGAAAATGGCAATTTGTGTCACAGCACACTTTCAGCTTACACTATGGCTTAGTGTAAGCCATACTTACACTTACTACAGGCTCAGATCCTGTGCACTTCAGCTAGTTTTCAACCACAAAATTAAAGCACTGAAAAGGTTAAAAATATTTTTTCTAAATTACTCAAGAAGAGACTACAGTCATTAGATTCTACGTGACATTTGACTTTACATTTCACTTGGCATCAAAAAATGGTCAGTAAATGGCAACGTACTATTCTGCCTTAAAATTCATAAATTCAAAACTAGTTGTGTACTGACAGCAATCTCCCCAGTATCAAACTTAGCAAAACTGCTCCAAGCTAATAACCTGAAGAGGAAACTCTGGCTGCAGTTTACTTCAAGGACTTAAAGGATTATTTATTTCAATAGACGATGACTTTTTTTTCTTCGTCTCAGTAAAGGTACATAGTAGGCTGGAGAAGCTTCCCAGTGAAATTTTTCTCCTCCCACAGTAAGTTATAATTATTTTTTTTTCACAGACTAAGGACCAAACCAAACCAACCAAACAAAAAAAGATCACGTTCAGATTGTCTAAAAGATCACAGAATCTAGCCAACATCTTTTTCCAGCCCCAAAACTTGTAGCTAGGATCTTGATATACAGAAAACTTTGAGAGGATGAGAACTTACTGCTCAGCTCCAAAAGCTAACACATATTTTATTTCTAGTTTAAATTCTGCAGATCTCCATTTACATACTTCTGCTAAATTGAAGAACCTCTTGCTGCCAGATACTACTTTAAGTTTTTCTAAATGTATGCTTTTCCTCCCCCATAGTAAAGTGATTTGCATCTCTAATTTGGTTTGCTAGGAATTGGTTTTTAGTTCCATGAAAAACAGATAAAAGGGAAAGCTATGCAAGATGCTAGTGAAATGATGTGCTATATTTTTAAATAATGGGTTTTTTTGGCAGATGTGAAAGCATAACTAAATAAATAGTCAGCAGAAAGAATACATACACCCTACCGGGGTTCTGAAAATAACTTGACATATCTCTAATTGCAATGCATACACTGAAATATCACGCTGTGTGCTCTGCGCAGGAGACAGAAAGCTGCATTTAAAAGCAAGAAGATAACCATGTAAGATCAAAAGACAAACAAGGAGAGGTTCTCACTGGCCCCTCTGAGGATATCCTCTTTCTCTTTTACAGGCAACTAATTGCTAAGTCAACCCCAGTTGTTTTTAATGAGAATTATAATGATTCTACCAGTTGTAATGCTGACAAAATAAAACATAAAGTCTGTATCAAGTACCTGGATATAGACAAACACAGAGATAATCCACTCATCAGAGAGAACTCTCCAAAGAAATGGAAGCCATCTTAAAGCAATTTTGATGCTTGGGGAGGAACATGTGGCATGCCCTTCCCTGTGATCATCCACAGATGACCACCTAGCAATGCAGCTGGGATGAAGGACTGTTCTGTGCACATCCATTGAGTTTCAAGATCTCCTCTTGACACAGTCAAGCGAGATCTATCATAACTCAAAACCTGAAATTGCATCCAGATGTTACACCACCTGAACTCAGAGAGTTACACATTTGCAGTAACATCTAGTTTGGAAATCACAGGCTTCCCTAATTTCATATCCAAGCTTAAAATGAGTAAATGTAAAATATTTAACTTCATTGAAAGTGAAAGCCCTCGTCAATATTCCATAAACTGTCCTTGACCAAGGACTGGCAGTAGGAAAAGATCCACCAGCTGTGTTAGCACCCTGAAAGTTTAAAGTGAGATATCTAAGCCAGGAATTTATTTTCTTTCCTCCAGAAAGCTGCACACAATATCACTCTGCAGACTGACACTGTCCCCAGGATGGATGAGGAGAAAAAAACCCAAACTGTTTACTGCCATAAAGCAGCCTATGCAGAACAATGGTAAAATGCTACAATCCAATTTCACTACCCAAAGCATGGAGCTGTAATTCATTTTTCCTTTATGTGAAATTTGGTTTAAGTAATTTTAGATTTAACTTATTCCCTGTTCTTATGCATAGCTTTCATGTGCAATGATTTTCTCAAACCCAAAGAGAACACCTAGAAAGAAAACCTACTTACACTAGCATTTAATCCCACTTGTTCTAACTGTACAACAGATTTTTCAACTGTGTACCCCAAAATTAAATGAAGAGGGAAAGAAAGCGTGTCACTGGACCATTTGAAGTTACACCTAATATAACAAAAGAAACATAGCAAATATAGGAAGTGGTTTGGCACAGTGACACCACAGGCATTTGGAAAGCTTAAGTTCTCTATATTAAACAGAATCTCTGACCCAGGGGGCCAACAGCCCAGAAGGGACTCAGACAGTCCCTTGATAGCACCTTGATAGTGGGACTTCATATAGAGTCCCACTCTACCTTGATAGCACACAGTGGGATTTAGTCATCAAATTAAGTAACAGCCAATTTAACCTGTAACTGAGAAGGGTAATCTTTTAGCATTTTTTAAACTCTTAATATCTTCTGTTTCCTTAAGGCTGTGGAAAAGTCACACCAAGTAACATGAAATGGGAATACATCTCACTGACTAGTCCTAACCATGGAAGGGGGACAGAGGACCTTAAGTCCCTCCATTTCCCCTGTCCCCAGTCCCCATAAAGCCTAAACCCACTATGTCTTTTTTTTTTTTTTGACCACTCAATCTCTTCCTTCCTCTTTCCCACCTCCTCCACTTTTTCTAATTGTTCCCCTTGAAACTACATTGAAAATCTTGGATCAGCTAATAATTTACTCATGCTTATTAAGAAATTACTTATACGGCATAACAGCTGGCCTACACTTCTCACTGAATATCATTTTCCCTTTAATGGCTACTTTTCAATTCAATGCTTGAAATTAAGCCTGTATTTCCCACGGAAGTTTATCACACTAGAAGCAAATTCAGAGTTGCTAGGAACAAAGCCAAAACCCACACAATTAACCAGTGTTGTCCTATGGTCTTCAGGAAGTCTGGAATGAAGTTCCCTATTCCAGCTTCCACAGAAATGATTAAAAACAGTCAATGATGATCAAAGGAGAAAAGTACAGACACAAAATGTAAGGTAAGATCACAGTGCAGGAAACAGAGCACCCGGGATGTGGAATACAATCTGCTGTGAATGAGGATGAAGGTCTGCCATTGCTCAGCTTTTGACATGGCAGATCACTCGTTACCACCCTGTTATGCAGAACCATTTTTAAGGCCATTCTGTTAAATAATAATAATAAATACCCAACACTGCAACTCTGTTACACATATAGTAGAATAAAGACAATAAGTTCAGAGTTCAACAACAACTTTCATCCTTGGCAAATATATGAAGATGACAGACCTCTATCCAGTTGTCCATTTACACTCCTACAAATTTCAATTCTCTTCACAATTACTGGCAAATGGCTTCAAAAGGTATTAGCAATATCAATTAACAAGTAGGTGAATGACTTCCCTGGCTCTAATGCATGTATATTACACAACACTAATACTATATTTCCTAATTTCTTAAGCAGTCAAAACTTTCTACTTCAGTTGTACCTCAACCCACAGTTTATCAACATCTGGTGACTACTTAGAAAATTTAGAGAAAAGTCAAGACCTGCTGTTCCATCCAAGCAGAAGTGCACTTTAACAAACAGGCTGTATTCACTCTGATGTATTTAAAGGTATTTTTATAACTGAATGGAAACTTGCAGTTACAGAATGTACCTCCACCCATTCAGGAAGCATGGGTTTCTTCCAGAAACTGGTAAGAACGCGACCTGATTTACTACATCTACTGCACACTGCAGTGTATCCCAGAGTCTTGCTCCTCTTTATCAACCTTAAGTCAGGCATCTGCTGGTCAATTTCCTGCCCAGCCTGTGCTTTCTCCACCCTGTGGAAATAAGGATACAGGAGGAATCTGATGTATGCCCCCGCTTTAACTCAGTACAGCATTAAGAAACAGGTACAGCTAGACCCTGGAGTGGGTAAGTACTCCCAAGCTTCATAATCCAGGCATAGCTTCAGTAACTTAAGAGACACAAATCCTGCTGACTCACGACCGCAGAAATCTCAACAGGATCTCCACGCAAAAGAGCATTTATGTTCTCCTCACCAAAGGAAGGAACTCTAAAGCAATACTGACCTGAAATAGAAAGGCAAGATACCTGGGGAAATACATAAGCCTATGAAATGAGGTGTGCTTAAAAGTGACTTAAAAATTACTTTAAGACAGATAAATATATTTCAATCTGACCCAACTGTGCCTTATGGCCTTTAGAGATCTATTACCCACTTTAGTGCAACACTTTGTTCCTGTAATTCTGCCACACTGCAAACCAAAGAGACCAAGTCAGAACACAATGTGCCAGCTCAGCATATTTTGAACACGTCCCTGGAACACCTTCCAGGCAAGAGACCGAAAATGGCTGGCATAGGTCCACATCATCTACAGAAGGCCCGTATATCCTGAAGTCCCAGTTCTCCTTCAGTTGGGATTCAGCCTTCTTCAGTACCCTACTGCTCCTACAGAACCCAGCCTGTACAAAGCCCTCATTTTCTGCAGGACTGCATCATCTAGCAAGTACCTTGAGACTGTCAGATCCACAGTGGGCATACAGAACAGACACCACTGACATTTAGCCACCCTTGAGGCAGACATTCTGTAAACAGCAGAAGATAATCTTAATCTTTTAATACGCAACTTGCAAAGGAAAGCTTACAGCATGTTATTTCATACCTATTCAATATCTGGGTAATCGTCTTTATGCAGAGTTGGCTACATCTGTGAGTGGTGTACTGTTTATGAAGCAGTCCTGTCCACTCCCTAATAGTGCTGATTCCTGTTTTCTGGTGGATACCCACATAAAATACATTTCATTAGCTGTTCCAAGAGTCTTTTGTACAAAACAAGGTCTGAGCTCATGTATATACTAACCAAACACTTCTTGAAAACAATTACCTCATCCTCCAGAAAACCACTGTTATTAAGATAACACCTTGAACCTTTGTGGCTTAGGAAAAAAAAAAAAGTCAAAACAAAACCCCCTCAAAAACAAAACCCAACCAGCTCCAACATCAGAAGTCTGAGATGAGTAACCCACTCAGTAACACATGGGAATCCAAAACAGCTCCCGGGTACATTTCCTCATTCTCATGCAGGGTGTTAGCCCAGATGCCCAGTGGCCACTTCTACAGCATCAACATGGTGAGCTGCCACACTGCTGTCAAGGTATAGGAAGGAGAGAAACCCCCTGCTTGCTGCAGGACAGGATTTAAAGCCCCTCTTCAGCTCCACCACCGCTGCAGTGCCCCACCAAACACAGAGGACAAGTCAGCTCTTCCAAAAAGCCACCCCAGGCAGCCTCCCATCCAGGAAGGCACTGCCTGCTCCCACACAAGGTACAGAACAGGGGAATTCCTCTCTGACTCTCCCCAGCTACTGCTAATTGCTAGAGGCCCTGGGCAGGTAGACAGTAACATCGATCAGCAGTTCAACCCCGAGCAATCATGACAGCTATAAACAAAAACATTTGTAAGTGAATGTTTGAGTCACAGGGTAACACTGGTGCCACTGAGATAGGCTCCTGCCTTTAAATTAGTTTGGCCAAACCTGTTTTTCAGCCCCATTTCTGAAGAATTCAGCATTTTAAAAAATGCTGTTGATAAACTGAATCAGGTAGAAAAGAACCGTTGAAGCAATTCAGAGATTGGGGTTGGGGAAATTCACTTATACTGACAGACTGAAAGATGTCAAGGTACTTGAAAGGATCCTTGAAATCCTTGGAAGGACTGAGAATGAGGAGTGAGAAGTTACCTTTAAATAGTGAAAATGCTAGGTTTCAGGAGCTGTCAGACACTTGTTTTCTTTTTTCATATTAGGGTGTAACTGTTTAGTATTTGCCTAATGATGAATTAAAGCCTGCCTTTGAAAAACAGTAAGAAGGACCAGCTCAAATGCAGCAGATTTTTCTATCCCTTGATACTAGATCAGGTAGAGGCTGGATGCCCTTCGCTAAGGAATGCTTTAAACCAGCTGAAGTTACTGAAGTTCAGATAGGAATGACCTAAATATAACAGTGCAAGACACAGAAGTTTTTGTCCCTTTAACCAACTACAGCCCACCTTAACCATTCCAAGAGTTAGCAGGTGCACCCAGCACTCCTTCCTTCCAGCTGATGCCATAACCAAAGCCTGAAGCATCTTCTGACTTGGGTGGGTTCCCCCCCCCAGCCCCAGGCTCACATCATCTGCATTTCCAACCAAGTTTCAAAAAGAAATATGAAGGATGACACAACACCATTTACTCAGTACAAACACAGAAAGATGCTGATATACACTGGGCCTCAAGCAGACACAGCCAAGTGTCTGCAGTACAAGAGCAGCAGGAGCTCCTGCACACCTACGTAATCGCAGTTTCCAGCTGCCTAGTGCTACACAGCTCCCCAGTAGCACACAGCCATTAGGGATCACTCTTCCAAAGCACCCTGGCAGAGCTCCAGAGCCTGAACTATAGATCTTGGACTTCATTCTTGCAGACAAACTTTAAATGAAAAAGTATAAAGTATTTAATTTTATTAAGAGTAAAAGCCCTTCTCAGTATGCTGCAAACTGCCCTTGACCAAGGACTGCAAGTGGGAAAAGATCCACCGTGTCAGCATCCTGAAAGTTTTAAATGAGATGCCTGACCTGGGAATCACTCCTCTTCCCTCCAGAAAAGTTGCACACAACTGCACTCCCTCTCAAAAAAGAGATTCTATGTCTAACCTGGAGAAAGCCAAATGCTTCTTTGGATTTGGCCCACACATTCAGTAGGGTCAGTTTTGGAAAGCAAATATAACCATATGCAACATTAACCAAGAACAGCTGCGAAAGAGGTTCAAGTTTCTCCTTCATTTGCAATTTATGGTGACATGACAATCAGCCAGCCTTAACTCACAGAAAAACAAGTAGAGCAAAACTAGCATCTCTGCAAACGAAACTGGAGGGAGCAAAAGCAAGCGAGAAGTAAACAGGAAGTAGCTTGCTGAATAAGAATACAGGAGAAGTCATCCACATTTTCTACATAACATTAACAGATGTAGATTTTGGGTTACAACTAGAGGTGCTACACTGGGCTGCTATGTGTATCAGTAAAAATCAGTTATAACAAAACCTTTTCATAATGCAGAAAGGTTAAAGAAAAAGAATGTCTACTCCATCACATTTTTTTCATCATACATTTTGTGGAAAAGATTGTTTCCTACCACAAACCAATCTTCTTAATACTACCTTTCTTGCTCAGTAATATATGAGAACAGAGGTCATTGCTATACACACATGCCACTCAAGCGTAACATACTTTTTGTCATTATATTTCAATTTCTATATAAAATTGTAAAGTATTTCCATTACGCTGGTTCCTTAGGCATTCAGGTGAATTTAGTGTAGTTTTTAACATTCATCTCAAAATTCAAGCATGTTTTCAGAAACTGTTGATAGCTGAAAAACTTTAAAATGAGTTTTTAAAAAAGTTTTCCAACATATAAATTTATATTCTTTAAAGAGGCACCATTCACAGAGGAAAGCTATTCTCCATGGGCAGTACCACAAACATAACATAACAAAGGTAACAAGTGAATATGTATAATTGGTATTTATCAAAATTTATATGATACGAGCAAGGTTTCTGGATCTTAAGGCTGTGGTGTAACAAAAGCACCAGTTCAGAGATCAGAAGTTAGAAAGAACACATTCTGTGCTTTCTTCCTCAGAAGGGCATCTGCCTTCTGTACACAGAACAACAGCTCTTCAACACAAAGAATGAGGGCATTTTTATTCCCCCCACTATCACATATATTTAACTCAGTAAAATAATTCTTCCTATTCACCAAGTTACTTGGTATTTATTTTAAACACTAGAAAGGAACCATATCAAAAACATCCACTTCATATTTTTATACTGTTTAGATGGAAAGGGAGGTTAGACTATGCTGTATTTCAATGTCTCTCCAAACAATTAACAAGATTGATTAACTAAGCTGTTCTTTAAGCACATGACAAGACAGAAAACAGTATGTATTATGTATGAGAAATATTTACATGAATATGAATTTGCTTGATAATAAATTTCAAATCATGTCAAAATTCTCATTTTTTGGTTTAGTATTGCATCACTTAAGATTTGGAATAACTGTAAAAACTTTTTTTAAAAGAGGAAAGAAAAGTCCTGTAATGGCGAACAGTTTATAATATAGATTATTTTAGATATTGCAGTAAAGAAATTTCAAGACATGTAGATTTTCAGTGAATAAGTAAAACAGTAAGTAAACAAAAACTATGTCTGCATGACACAGTACACTCAACCAACGTGATACTCCTAGCTTTAAATAGTTTGAAATAGTTTCAACTAGTGCCAAGCACCTTGGTTTAGGAGAAGCATTTTTAAGTACTTGCTCAAACAAATTAGTTGAAGAAAACATTAAAAAAAAAGGCAAGCAAACCAAGCATCTAAAAATTAAAAATTTTATAAATACCTCTTTAGATGCTGTTCCAGGTCCATGAATAACACTTTCATGGTTATTTGGTCAGAGCCTTGTTTCTGGAGAAGTGTCACTTTCATTGATGTATCTATTTAGTACCTACTGATTAGTTTCCCCCAGATGGAAGGCTGGAAGAAATACCTCTCAGTCCTTGGCAGCCGTAAGATTAGCATTAGCATTCCACTATTAACCACAGGTCCTGAACTCTGCAGCACTTTCAAGAATCACAAAGCCTCACCCGTTAAAGATTATCCACTTGCTTCTGTTCAAAGTTTGAGGAGTTTAATTGTGGTTGGTCATGATTAACAAAAACAAGACAGGCGAACAGTGATGACACTACAGATCCTGAGATCACATGGTGTGCTGTTACATAAAGCATCAAGAGAGATTAAAATCTTCACAATTAGGTTTTCAAACCTCAAACAAATGCGTCTTCATTCAGCAGCGCCAAATTTGCCAACTCTCAAGCTGATTCAGCCTGGTCTCACTTTTTCTGAAGCATGTTAATCACTACAGGTAGCCAAATCTGCTTACAGAAAAGGCAGATGAGTTGTATTGTTTCTCAACTCAAAGTTCTAGTGCTTAATGACAACTGTAATTAGACACAGAATCAACAGTACCCAATTTGTCAAAACACATTTTACGCAGGGAAATCTTATCCCTGACTACTATTATAAGAAGAACTGGTGATGGCAGTTACAGACATGCATCTGGTTAGAGTCTTCTGCAGACCAGATAAAGGTCAACTCATCATGTATCAAGCCAAAATTCAATCAAATGTCATGTATTTTTCCTCGTAGAAATACCAATCACCATAAGGAATTTTTGGTGCATTGTGGTACATCTATACCATCAAACTAAGAGCGCACTTGCATAGGGGCCATTATCCAACACTGCTTCAATGTAAACATACTCTATCACTGTGAAAGCTTTTTAGTCAGAACAAAAATTGACTTGCCCTACAATTGTACTTCTCTACAGTACACTGTAGAGAAGCAAACAAGATTCTAGTCTACACAGGAGCTGGAGAGCCAGAGACAACCCCTCACCGTGGGAACAGCCAGCTACTTGCAGCATGCGTGCAGGAGCTCCCACCGCACAAGACAGCATGGGCATGGATGTTACACTTCTACCAGACTAAGACCACAAAAACGCAGACAAAACCAGAAATCAAACCTAGCAAATGTTACGTGGGCTTACTGCTAACTGCTAAAGCGGTGTCAGTTCCTCAGGCAGATTTGCCTTGTAAGACTATATAGGAAAGAAACTAAATGGAAGGGCCAAACGAGTTGGCTCAGGGCACGGCCATCTACTACGTAGCTGCATTTCTGTTGAACCTTGCCAAGGCACTGAAGACGTGACTGATGGCAAGAGAAGCAAAGTAGGTATGGTATTACACAATAAAAAGAAAACAGCTTGGCCTGGGGGAGGGAGGGATAGAGCCAATGCTTCCTAGTAGAACCAAGTCTACCCATCACACAAAGGGAATATTTTGGTTAAGAAGTAGAACGGAAGCAAACAAAAAGAAGTAACACAATAATTGGTTTTTTTTTCCTAGCAGTGAGGGCTGCAGTGGGATTAGTTCTCCACTCTCAAAGTCAAAAGGGAATTCAGATAATTTAAAATAGGCATCAGAGCTACCAACTGTGAAGCAGGGCAGAATATTTCTAAATGGGTCTTCCCAGAGCCTGGTACACCTGACTTACAAGGACAAAGCATCACGTTCCTTTTAAAGCACACCAGGGAGACTGAAACAGACAAGTTACACTCTACAATAAATGTTTCTCTCATTACCTCAAGTCCATCTTAACACAGCATGGAAACACGTAACAGTCATGGCTCATTTGAGCATTCTCTTCTCACTCCCACCAAAAAGTCATGGAGGTGGGACCACTCAGATGGTGGAGCAGTTGTACTCCAGGATCTTGTTTCTCAGAGAAGAGGCACAGAGGGTATAACAGCCCTGAGAGAGATGCTTGCTCTGAAAGCAGAGCTACTCTTGAAAGCTACAAGTGGAGACTAACATGGTACAACCAAATATAAAATGGCAGGGGGGGGAGGAAATGATTTGTAGAACAAAGTAGACTTTCAACAGGCTTCCAAGGAACAATAAGGTAGCAGCAAAGGGATCATCCATTACAGTAATCAACAACTATTAAGATGAGAAAATTTAACCCAGTATTATTTAATAGTTTCAATATTCCAGATGGAATACTACTTGTAATGAGAATCTTGCTTATTTTGAAGAGCCAAAGCATCAAGCTGACTACAGAAATGCTCAAAAACGATTTTAAAAAGCTGAACCAAGACAGAAATTACAATCTGAGTGGCATCTTTACACACCCTTTCATAGTCAGAGATTTAGTACACCAGTAATCTCTAATGAATCCCGGTTACATTATCTTACATATCACATATCCTACAACCACATATCCTACAATCTCCCTTGGCTGTTGTATAAACTACACGGCTGACCTGTAGCAGTCAGGCTCAGCTGACTCTGTATCCCACAGAACTGCACCAACAGAGCTGACTGTTTCAGATTTTAAGCTGCCCTTCTCAATCTTCTTTAACGTCCTTGCCGTCTCTATTGCCTGTACTCCCCTCTGTAAGGCTGCACAGCTGACATCAGCTAGGAAGACAACCCTTCTCCATATCTGTCGTGCATACAAGTACTTGCACTGGTCACAAGTGTTTTCCAGTATGCCTATAACAATGAAAACACATTGAAACATGTTGGAGTGGGAAAGGGATGAAAGCAGTGATGTTACCCTTTCCCACGGACAGTCTTTATTTTCTCCTTTCCTATTCCAAGACACCCTCTGAACAGAAGCTCCATCATGCTAGGGGCTGTGTCAAGCCAGTTAGAAACAAGGTCCAGTAAAAGTTGTGCACATCTGACCAACACATCACTCAGCTCCAATACTGATATGACTCAAATCTGTGTTTTCTTTATAGCCAGATGGATCATTAAATGTTAGATTGGGGGGGGGGGGGGGCATGCACGG
>JAVJGJ010000014.1:31820607-31831610 GCA_035590215.1 Microhierax caerulescens | reverse complement strand
GCCCCCCCCCCAGGCACGGTGGCAGCGGCATGGAGGGGAATAAATTTCTAGAGACACACGTGTAAGCACTGAATAACATTAATGACAGATAACTAACTGTACTATCAACTCATGCTCACACACAAATCAAAAGATACTGTAACAAGTTATCCTTCCAGCATCCTCCCCATAAGCTTATGCTAAAGCCCTTGCAGTTTGCCCTGCTTATTAAAAGAAGTCTTGTCAGTGTCTGTTTTAAAGTGAAAGACAAATATATATGCACATATGATGCAGGACTACTGGATACATTCAGCTGCTTCATTCTGCAGAGAAGCAGGTGCACTGCTGGGTCCAGGAAGAGAAGCCATAGGTAGCTCCACCTCTGGTAACACTAATCACCCCCCCTCATGCTTCAGCCCCAATTACAGTGATGACTTTACAATAAGGCAACACTCACAGGCTTCATTTGATGCTAATTCTCCAGTTATGCCAAGTAAAATGGTTTCTACGCTACCGATCTAAAAGCACCTAATTCCAGTTCATCACCTTTTTATGTGGGGGTTTTGTGCCCCACAGGAGCCCTACCAGTTTCATTTATCACAGCCATGCAAAACAGCAAAGGATTTGCGTTGTCAGTTACCAGATTGAAACCAAATTAAATGTTAAAACATAACTGCTCCAGAGGCAGGTATTCCAATAACTGATTTTCCTTGTCAAATTTATGGGAATGTTTACAATTCTGGTTACAGTGCATTCAAGTAATTAAAAGTATTGCTCAGTTATGTGTAGGTCAACAACTTACAGGTAATAGAAACCACAAAGAAATTGTACGTCAACTGGATTAACTACATGATCGAACATTTTTACTGCTTTGAAAAATAGCCTCTAGCTGCAACCGAAAAAAGCTTGAAGTACAAGGATCTTCTTTCTTCTCCTGTCACATTCAAGAATTCAGCGCCAAGCTATGCTTTCCTTCCTTTGTCCTGAACCATTCTGGCTCTTATATAAAGTGACAGATTGTGCACAGATGAATTATCACTGTGGGTACACTAGGATGTCAGACACGGATAAGTTCTAGCATTTATTGAAACAAAAAACAACAAGATTTCATGCATGATAGCATCAGGGTACCTAGGTTCTCCCCTGGCCATAGCGCTTATGCCCAAAGGGGAGGAGGGAGCATATTTCATGATACTTGATTTGCAGTACTCTTCGACAGTTTTGCTTTTAATAAAAAAAAAAATACATCAGCGGAAGTTTAGATTTAACCTGGTAACTGAATGAATCTGGCATTCAGCCAAATGAATTTACTGTTTATGTCAGTTTCAATGAAGTGCAGCACTTGAGCCCGAATTCCTCAGCATGTCACACATCACTGAGTGAGATGCCATGGAGTAAACATTTAGCAGGTTAATTTCCCACATACTACAGAGCACTTTAAATAGACTATATGACTGAAATAAACCACTATAGGACTTCAAAAAAGAGACAGCTTAAATAATCCACAATTTACCATAGGAAAAAGCAGAAAATAAAGCACAAACCAACATTTAGACTACAGACATAAAAACCCTGATGGTAATCATGTCAATTTTGATGTGATGCAACAAACTAAGAATTTTGATGTGCATGAGTGCTTGATAAAGCAGAAAATATACCAAACATTCAAGCTTTTCTGGAAGCTTTGAAGTTATAAACATGCAATCCTTCCAATATTTAAGGGCTAAAAAACTTACTAAAATAGCGATCCAAGATTCACGTAAGCCAGCACTCAGGATTTCCAAAGTTCGATCTGTGATCACACCAAGTCTCTAAGACTACTACTATAGGGGGTTCAAAATCAGTAAAAAATATCTACATGAAGTTGTAATGTGTGTTACATGAAGTGCCCTTCATACCACTTACATTGTAACTTAACTTTTTTTTTTTTTTTTTTTTTTTAATGCTTTGTTCCCCCTCACCCTCCCATCTTAAAATCAATCTTTATGGAGTACTTTGTCAAAGTGTTTTTCAAGGCTAATAGTCAGCAACAGCAGCACAGAAAAAACAAATCTGACTTCAGAAAATACTCTTTATAAGTTATCAGTGAAGCAATACATGCTGGATTATCAAGGGAAATAAAACTGACAATGAGAAATGGTAAAAAGCACAAAAAGCTGCATAAAGACATCTGCACCATAATGAAAACCAAAGCACTGAAGTGAAAGACAAGTGCATGGATGCCAAGCTGGGAAGTTATCTCATTCCCAAATGCCAGCAGCAGAAATCACTGCTGTACCTTTGCTATCCTCGTATTTTGAGCAGACGTGATGAAGTCCAGTCAGAGAAGATAGCTTTATTTCAGTGAACCATTAAGCTATTCAAAAAAAGTGTCTTTAGTTATTAACATCCTAATTGAACATCTGAGGAGTATTCTTAGACATCCTACACAGTCATCACCGAGTGATACACACGGTAAGGCTTTCAGTTGCACAAAGGTAAGCATGACAATTGCACAGAATCAGCCTGTTGTTTTACTGTTAATTTTTATTTTCATCGTGGCACTATTACACATACTGTCAAAAAGCAAATCCTCCCTGTGTGAAAGATCAAGAAACACGTACAGGAAAGATCTTACTGGGTATGAAGTCTAGTCTCTGACACCACCTCCAGGCAGGGCCAGAGGCAGAAGCCTGGCGGAGAACCCAAAAAGACAGGGAGATAAATGCAGCTTCCCTACAGTACACTCCTACATGTCAGCAACCAGCAGCTTGAGAAGACCCTGCACAAGAAATAACAACTTAAGCATTTAATAACGCAAGAGAATTTTCTTCCAAGAACTGGCCCAGTTGTAATTTCTTTGAGAGAAAACATCACATAGTTCTGAGACTTTGTAAAACTCTGCTTGGTTAATTCTGAGTTAATTACCCAGAAGAGGCAGTTTTCAAACTATCAAATACAACACATCAACCACCTGGACTACTAAAGAGATATGAATTTGAATCTTAAGAGCAAACATGATTTAAGAACATATCAGAAACACCTGGAAGCCACCACAAGCAAGAAGGAGCAGCTACAGAGAGTCATTCTCCAAGAACCACCTGCGAGCAAGTGCTTTACATTCCCCTTACTGCAAGTCACTAAACTTCTATCCTTTAATCATACAGAATAACAGAGGTACTCAAAGCACGTTCAGGCTGAGTATCAGGATGAAGAAACATGTTGAAAAAACTGAGTAAGGTATCTTGCGGGGAAAGAACTAATTATAAGCATTGGTACTGAATATGTATTATAAATTAGAATATTTACTGGTTACTGCTTTTTGTATTGTGGATGTCAGTAAAATCAGATTAAGGCTACAGGAGACAAGCCTAGTATCTACATCTTCTGCTTCCACAGGTAAGGCATCTCTCTACCCTGGCTATGTTATGTTATCCTGGTCTAAAGTGAGTGCTCCTCTCCTTCACCATAGGCACCTGTGAAACCCAAACCAGCAGAATCTCTGATTAACAAGGAGCCTGATTAACATGGACTGACACAGCACAATAACAGCAGCTCAGCATTTTTTGCTGCAAGGGATTGTCAATTTAGTTTGCCTGTTACATCAGCTGAATACAAAATTAATAATGAAGGATTTACAGACATTCATCTAGACTGGAGGGGAAGGAACCCTCCCCCCAACACAGATGTGTGCGGTTGTGTTGGCATTTTTTAAACGTATGCATGCACAAGAAAACTTCAGGGAGTACTATTCAGTTGCCAGTCACATAATCCATGAAGTGGAACCTCACAGTTAAGGGTAAATAAATTTCAACAAACAAATGCAGCATGAAGCAGGACTTGCAAACCTTCCTGTTGAGAAAGGCCATCCAAAACCTTCACAGGACAATTCCAAAATAAATCTGTGCCCTGTCCAAACCTCCAAACTGAGGCTCATCACTAGGTGTGGGCTAACAGGAGACCAGGAACTCCTCAGTAATACAGGAACTTTATGAAACAAAATTACAGCTGACATTCCTTGGGCATTTGGTGACATTTGTATTGAAGGAGCATGATAAAGATTTACAACAACGTAGCTGTAGCCATTATCAAGACAGGAAGAGTTTTTAACTCTACAGCTCTCTTCCCCCAGACTTTTCCTTCCTTTCAGATTCCAGAAAGCAGCGTGCACTCAGGCAGCAGTTGAGGACCAAAAAGCTTTGGGCTCCGTGAGGCTAGCATCTTATTTTCAATAAGTCAGCCTGTTGTAAAATGAAGGCAAGTAGAATGATGCAGCACTCGACACGAAACAAGCACAAATCCAGACAGAAGTAACCAACCCCTTTTGGTACTGAGAGCACAGCAATTGCAACATGACCTTCGACACTCTAAATAAAGCAAGCTGCAGAGACCAGAGTGACTGGGTTTTTCTGCCATGCCCAACATCCTCCCATCAAGGGAGCAGCACTTTGCCATCCTGAGTCTCTTCAATTAGGTCAGATGCTCCATGAGGTGAAATCTTGCTGAAAAGGGATACTCTGCTGTTTAAACCAGGATAAAGCCCTCCACGAACCCACTGCTGTCAATGGCAAGGGCACGCCACCAGGTCCAAGCACTCAGCTGCTGGACCACCAGGACTAGAGCTATTGCAGCACGACCTCTCATGAGCAGCACAACACAGGCACCGTGCGTGCAGAAGGAAAAAGGGTGTAAGTTGCTGCTGAAACTTGAACTTAGGATCTGACAAGTATTTTGTGCATAATCTGTTCTCGCACAGGTAACTTTCATGGCGCTGTGCTATCTACCCAAACATGCTGCTTTCTGTGAACATACACAAGTGCTTTAGGAGGTTTGATGGGAAAACAGCAGCAACAAAATAACACTGCAGGTAGGGAACTAAATATCTTGCCATGTTGAGCTACTGATACACCTTTTTTTCCCAGTAATGAATGCTCATCAGTGGCCCACCATGAATGATTACGCCATGTTAGTTCAAGTCAACAACACCCCAACATAAAGTATTAGTTCCTTTAACAGGCACTGGAAAACAGCACTAATCCTATACTTGATTATTTTTACTGTGAACATTTAACTCTTACACAGCTCTTACCCTGTATTTATTTTGGTATTCTTCTAGACTGATTGTATTCAGCAATGTTTTATTTCAGAAAAGACTGACAGTCACAACCTTCAATTTTCATATCTGGCTATGTGACAACAGCAAGCAATTCTGAAATTAGCTGCTTCTGACAAAGCATTTTCTTCAGAGACTGAATGTATTTTCATTTCTTACCTTATCAGCAAGGAGTACAGAATGTGACAAAGTTGCAGATGTGCTGAAACACCTCTCTTCTAAACCAGAGATTGGGACTTCAGTTCCGCAACCAGTAATTATCAGTCATTTTCTTGAAATTAATTGCTCTAATCAGGTAAGTAAAAGCTACTGAAGTTACTTGGGAGACCAAAATAGAGATTTGGAAGATTATTGCTGCATCTTACAGAGGAAGAGATATTTTTATATATGCTGTTATTAACGAGACTGAGAAATGTATTTATCATGAAACTAAATATTTAGTAACAGAATCATAGGAAAACAATCCATGTACAGATTTGAAAACAAAAAAAACATCAGTGAACTAAAAGATATAAGAAGAAGAAAAGAACAGAAATAAAAAGGCAAGTGAAAGCAGGGAAGGAACAGGGAGAAAAAGTAGTCAGAGAAAATAGCAAGCAGAGCAAAGCAATAAAGACCGAAGGGTCAGGAACCGCATGAGGCAGTGAAGAGGATAAAGGAATTATGGGCTAAAAATACTCAAACGAAAGGTAACAGCAGATGTTATTTTTTTGGTACATTTAATACAACATCTGAAAAACAGCATTTCTGGAAATGCCAGATTTTTCTAAAAAAGAACCCAGAAAACCAACACTAACTACACAAAGGAAAGGATTAACTAATTAAACCTACAATGAGCAGCTGCGAAAGGCCTGCCACTTCCCTTGGCACAACGGCACTTTGATTCATAACCCAATGCCATGACATCACTGTTTTACGATGACAGCTTTTGGAAAAGAGGAAAAGGGAGAAAAGAAATCAATTTTCAGACTCTCAATCTCTCACCTTCACATATGTGGAAAAAAAAACTTCCAGCCTGTAACAACTCCCTTCTTATTTCACGCTTCAGGTACAATGTACTAGAGAAATACTTTAACCTAAAGTACCAGAGGTAAAAGTTATGTTAGCCAAGATGGTTACGTGGCTCAGCTTACCCCACTGGAAAGGGTTAAGCTGGCAGTGCTAGGGTAGCTCCTTCCAAAGCAACTCACACAGCCCTGAACTGTGCTGCCTGCATTCTGTAGCCACACAAAAGCCATGCAAATTCTCCTGCCAGGAGCATTGCAGTTCTGTATCGAACCAGCAGCCTTGGGCTTAACCAGTAAGGCAGCTGCCCTTCAGTGGAGATGGGTTAAACAGTGCAGCGGTTAAAAACAAAAAAAATCAGCCTACACCTGTGTTTCCACAATCACAACTGACTGTCACGGCAAGCATGAGGATTTTTTAGGACAGCAGCACTCTGTGTGAGCTCCAAACAATACAGTGCTATTTTCAATCCTCTTCAGATTAACAGTGACAAAGAGAGAGCAAGGAGGTGTTTTGAGTGGGGAGGACAGACACAAAACTAGTTTACTGACCTATCTGCGTTTCAGCTGTTGTTAATAACGGCTAATACTTCATATCATTCACTGAAAGGTGCATCAGAAGTAGTAAGGAAAATGAGCTCCAAGTGTATTCCAAAAAGTCTCTGTAATTCTGGCTCCTGAGTATCAACTTATCAAGTTAAAGAACTAAGAGTTCTTCTTTCCAAGATGCCCAGGGAAAAAGAAAGATAATCAAAGTTTATTACTTTCCCCTTCAGTGATCAGTTCAATATCCCATCAAACATTTGTGGTGACCCCTACTGGCACATACATACTGATCGAAGTCCAAAGATTTAAATCCGCTTAGGCATTCATGGCAACAGGCCTTCCACTCACAAAGACTGAATTTCACAGGTTTTAATAAAAAGTACAAACACAACTAACATGTCAAGTTAAATAACATTCTTTTCCTCTCACTCCATTACACCTATTCCACTATTGTATTTCACAATGGGCTCCAACTAATTGCCCTGAAATGTTCTCCTACTTCATCCTGCCCACAAGTTCTTGCCTTCTCTTTTGTACTGGATCTGATGGAAAACCAAAAATTATTACCTGCTACACCACATGAACAATGTAAGTGCAGGCAGAAACGAGTGACTGGCAGAGGGGGAAGGCAGCTCCCCCCTTCCTTAGATAAACCCACCTACCAAATTCACTACCACGGTAAGGTCTTCCAGAAAATACAAGACAGGAAATACTACCAAAAAAAACCCCACGACCCCCAAACATGCAATTCTGTCCTTATTGTCTATCTGAATATTCTGTTGTTACAGGCAGGGAAGGAATAAGAGAAGCAGATAAGGAAGATACTATTTAGGCCACTTTCCTGGCTAATCTTCTCTAATGACAACCATCACAGCAGTAGCAGTTCCCTTTCCCAGTCTACAGTTACTTGTGTGGCACATCTGATTCAAGTGCAAACTGCCAAACAGAGGGCATGCTCAGTAAATAGATACAAACAGACTGTATTTACTTGTGTCAGAAGTTTATCAGAACAGTTGAAGAACCACATTCCAAAGAAGATAAGCAGGCAGGCAGAAAGAACATCAGAAAAAAAAAAAAAAAAGCTATCATATTAAGAGATATACAACAGCAAGTACAACTAATATTTAACTTATTACTTCAAGGTTATTTGAGAAGTGACTGAATCATTTGCGCCTAGGAGCAAAGAGGTGTTGACACAGATACAACATTATCCAATTATTTTGTTCAATAACAAATACAGTTAATTCATGAATTTGTCACCTGTGACAGTGTTTGGTCCATTGAAATGAACCCTTCAAGATAAGCAAGTGGTTAAAAAGAAAAAAACTCTGCTTGTGATAGTACTGGAAATAATGTATATATTGGATATGGTCAGAGTTCTCTTTAGCATTAGGAAAGATCAGACATCCAGAGGACAGCACCCAGCCTAAGGCTCAGTCCCTGCCTTTCTCTCCACTAATCACAGAAGCAGCCCAACACGATGAACCTCCTGCACTAAGGTTAGCCTCTATAAATATCCTCCCCTCTTACAAAGCAGTTTTTTCCAGCGGCCAGCATTAAGCCAAACTCTAAAAGGGAAACTATTCAACCAACCAACCACACACACACAATAAATAAATTAAAAAATCAGTTCAATGGACTAAGAGAATTCTGGTAGCTAAAAACCATTAGGCACAGCACCTAATGGTACTCTGACTTCACAGGATTACTCAAACTCCTCAGTTCCCTTACTGTGAAGGAATTTGGTAGCACCTTTTCTGTTCCTCTGCTTCGTTCTCTTGGCTTCTAAGTGCATCCAATCCCCCTTCCCCACTTCTCCTGTATTCTTTTCTCTGTCCTTTCTCACACATCTCCCTTTGCTTTAATAAAATAGCAAACAGTAAATCTGTCAGGTGTTCTCCCTTCCCGACCCACTCCACCCCCACCACAAAAAAAAAAAAATACAGTTGGCAATCAAGTTCCAAGCATGAGAGAAGCGTAAGATGTGTAGGTGAAGGCAATGGCTATCAAGCATGCATAATTCATCGGAGCTACAGCTGCTTCTGTAGAGAATGGAAATAAATTCTTTCTTCTAGCACACCACACTGGAAGAAAAGCTGAGATCCACAGCACACAAAAAAGATCAATACAGCATCTGTAACAAAGCCAAAGGTAACAGGGGGAGGAAAAAACACACCCTACTCAAGAAAAAAATCATTATCTATTGCCCTGAACTTCACAGACTAACCCTAAAACGATTTTAGATTCAAATATTTTTACATTTCATTCAACAGCTCCTAAAAAGCACTCAAAACTCAGAAACTCCTGTTGGTCTTAAGAAAAGTAGCTAGATTATGATTTCTGAAGAACCTGAATTATTGTTCAATTGCACAGCAAAGGTATCTGAAGAAATTGGAACATTATTGTCTTAATTCTGTTTTATTATTTGTCTCTATTTTCTTGCCAACTTGAATTAGAAGAAAAGCAGAGTTTTCAGTCTCAAATTGCAGTTCATGGATGAAAGTAAGTTTTTACTAGAGTTAAAAGTCATTCCACATAGCACATCTTGGGTTTTAAAGCAAGTGGTTACTCATGCTGATTTGAAACTCCCTTCATTCACCAGTTAGGTGGCTGCTTTTCTTCTTCAAGGCCGCTATTGAATCATAGCTCAGCTACTTATAAAACACTTGTACATCTCCATACAGCAAGCACAAAAAGAGAAATTACCCGTTTTTGCTACAAACACTCCTCTGAACTCAAAAAACAAGCTTTTTCTGGTTTTCTTCACTTCTGCACCTACTTATGCCAAGATGAAACTGCCACCTGATATCAGCACTAGAAATAGGTGCCTAAAATAGCAATGCAGCTTTTTAAAGAAAAAACAAAACAACAAAAACACTATTATTTGAACATGTACATATTGTTTGAGGGAAACCAAAGCAGTCACGCATATTTTTAAACTTCCCATACAGCACACTGCACAAAAGGAAAAAAAAAAAAAAAAAAAAAAAAAAGGAAAAAGGAGAGCAAAATGCTTGCAAAACAACAAAGTCCACGTTCTTGCTGCAGGAAGGCTCAACATCACCCACACCAACCCTGCCCCCAGAGGGCTCCTTATACTATAGGATTAACTTCTACAGTCACGCCAAGACAGAAAAATCTCCCTGTTCACAACTAGGAAGTTAAACAAGAAAAATACAAAGTGTAAGTAAGTACAGGTATATTTTCCTCCCAAGCATCACACAATTTCAGAGTTATTCAACCACAACAATTAAGAATGCCTTGAGTGCGCTGTACCTGAGAGCAAACTCTGTTCCAGTGCACTAGATTACCGACACTTTAGCCTCAGCTGAATGTAACCCAGTCCTGGCAGCTTTGAAGCTTTTTCTGCCTTTCCCTCTAACGCTTCCCTCCAGTGGAGTCTGTGGGCTTGGAGAAGCAAGTCACTCCTCTAGTCAGAGGTACACAGCTGGCTTGCAGAGATCAGGCAAGCCCCTAGTGACAACTTGTCCCCAGAAGTCTAGCTCTAAACATCTTCTGTTCAGCTTTTAACTTAGAAATGAAATAGGAAACCCCAAACCAGAACTCTGCATAGCAAAATAGTCACCATCATAGATAAAAGCAAAATAAGCAGACTTGGTGCCGGAAAAAGCAACCTTAATGCTATTAGCTACTTCCACCAATCCCCCCGTGGAAGCCCATAGGTAAGGTCAGTGGCAAGCTCTGCCATACGCCAGCAGAGTCTGCATCCTTGTTGATTTTAGTGGGGCAGCAGCATCCCTTCCCCTGACCCAGTCCCCACTAACCCTGTTAGGTTTGGTCAGGTGTTGATCCAGCTGTTTGTGACTACCGGTACGTGCAGACACGAGCTGTTCTTGATCAAAGCAGTTCTGGTTTTCACTGGCTATCAAATTGCGTTCAGACAGGACCCTGCTTCTAACAAAACAAGCTCCCCAAGAGTAAAATCCGAATCAACTGTTCAGAACCTTAACGCCTCATAGGGGAAATGAGGACCCCAAATTGTGCAAACTCCTCGTATTCTGCCCACTTTGCTCACTCAGCACTGTCAACACTGAACTCCCATCACCATTTTCAAGGCAATGAGGACTTGACCTTCTCGCCCTCCGCTAGACCTTCCCTCAGATACTCTGCTGTAGCCGCACTCCCGAGTTTTAAGCTTCCACTACGAAAAACCTCAACTTGCGGCCGCTTTCCCCCGACTCCGAGGGTGCTGCCTTAAGAGAGGCGGTGCTTGTGCGGAACGCGGTTACTGACCCCGCTCGCCGCAACTCGGCGCCGCGCAGCCCCGCGCCGTGCCCGAGCCCCGGCCGCGCCGCCTGCTGCCCGCGGTGACTCGGCCCCGCCACCTGGTGGCCGCTACCAGCGCCAGGCCGCGCTCCCCG
>JAVJGJ010000014.1:31801446-31820318 GCA_035590215.1 Microhierax caerulescens | reverse complement strand
CCCTCTGCGGGGACCTCCGACCGCCGCTGACAAACCTGCTGGGAAAAAACAAACAAACAAACAAACCGTAACCGTGAGATGCCCCAATAATACGGGAAGCGGCGGCTCAAGCCCTCCGTCGTTCCTCCAGGAAACAGATTCGTGCCCCCGCCAAGAGCCCGAAAAGGGCGGCACAAGGGGCCGGCTCCGCCCGCCGTCACAGCGGGGGTGGCTGCGGGTACAGGCACACGAGCATCCCCCGTTCCCGCACTGAGGCTGGGCGTAGGAATAACGGCACCGGCCAGCACCGGGAAGCGCCGCACACAAAACCCGCCTCGGAGCCAGAGGCGGGCTGCCGGGCCCAGCCCCGAGATGGGACACCGGGCCCCTGGGCACATATGTCCCCAGCTGTGCGCATCTCCCCTGGCCCGGCCGCACACCTCCCACCTGCTCCGATACCCTCCCCGAGTAATTTGCTCTTCCTGCGGAGTCAAGGCGTGAAGGACGTGCCGAGGGGGAGCCCACGGGGCCCGAGCCCTTCGAGAGAAGCCGAGACCGCAGACCTGTGCCTCGGGCCGCTCCCACCAGCACCCCCACCGCCTACCCTCGGAAAGGGGGTGCCCCCGGGATGCAGCGCCAGCCCCGCCAGCCGGCCCCTTCCCAGGGCATCCATCAGTCACTTACTACACTCCCAGGTCTAAGAAGAGCTCGGGGCCAAAGCCGGTATCGGTTTTCCCTCCGAGTAAAATACTTCAAGGCAGCAGCGGCCGAGACACGTGTCCCCCCACGCCGCGCTCCACCTCCAGGCAGCCCCGCAGGGCTGTGACCTCTGGAGCCCGCTACTGCACGGGGGCACGGAGGGACGCTGACCTGCGGCAGGCTCCCTGCACACCGGTTGTTTTTGTTTTTTTTTCTCGGGAAAAGTTAACCTCCAGGACGCCGCGGCACAGGCTTGCCAGCTCAAGTCAAGCTAAAACAACGCCCGCCCTCCCCTCGGTCCTCTCTCACCAGCAACAAAGCCACAGGCAAGGGTAGCAAATGACGGGTGTCACACCAGAACATCCACGCTGGATGAGAAAGGAAAAAAGACAGCATTTCAGTTTATGGAGGTGTAATATATAAAAGACGCTTCCCCCCCTCCCCCTTCCAAACACCAAATTGACATTATTATTTCAAAATCCTTCGTCTTTCCCCACTGTAAAACCAATGTCACTTCTCAGATTAAAGTAATCCTTGCATTAATTGGATTGCTAGATTCCCTCCGGTGTCTTCCTGAAAACTCCCCCTAAATTCACTACTTTCCACTGCTGGGTGGTCATTAGACTACCCACAATACACACATGCCCACAGCGCTGGAGCTTTACTGAGAAAAGAGCCTCACCCTTTGTGCCAGCCTAGCAGCATATGACAGTGAAAAAAAACCAAAACACACCCAAAGAGTTGGTTTAGCCAAAGATGCCAAAGGGTCATTGAACTCTCCCCCGCAACCCAGTCTAGCTTTGCTCGCTGGCAGTTACCTCTGAGCAAATACTAAAGGAGCAAGAGGCTGTGCACATGAATCCTGCCACTATTCCCAGGGATACTACAAGGAATGGGTCCTTGCTGAGTCTTGCTTAAAGATGACACGTGTGTGTGTGTGCATGTGTAGTCATAGGCACACCTGTGAGGCTGGTATGTCAGAACACACTGATTTTAGAGAGGCTTAATCTCCAAGACTTTTTACTGCCAGAATATACTATTAAAAATCAGATCTTATCTTTTTTTTTTTAAAAAAAAAATATATATATGTTTCTTCATGAAAAATGGGATGCCAAAAAAAAAAAAAAAAAGTACTCCACAGTGCATCACTTTCAGTACTGGTATGTAATTCTGTGTTTTTCTTTTTATGAACATCCAAACGCTCAAAGGTATTAGCTTTTGGTTTTTTCCTTCCTTGGTTTTTTTTCTGTTTGTTTTAACAGAGCATCAGCCAACATGGCAAAGACTTGTTCTTCAACTGCCAAAAGCATCACTAGTATAAAAGTGATGTCGGCACTGTTTTGTTAGTAACTTTGGCCTTCCCTCTGAAGAGGCACAACATACACATTGCCAGGTCAAGCATTAATGGAAACTATTGTTAGTTTACTTAGCCCAGCAGCGTGAAAGCTTGTAAAACAAGACAACATCATCAAAAAAGATCTGGGATCACCTCAAACAATCACTCCAAACTTCACTTCTCCTGAAGATCCATATGCTTAGAAGTCCAAGTGACTGAAGACATGGCTGAGGTAATCACAAAAAAAGGATGGGATTAAGCTTTGCCTTCTTTGTGCTCGTCCACTTCACCCTCCCCCTTGATGACTTACCTACACATGCACTGGAACACTTTTACAGAAAAAGATGTGCCTGCAAGATTGTGAACTCCATGAAAACCAGGCATTTTACGCAGTCTACACTTCCAAATTTAATAATGAAATCAACTATCATAACAGGGTTTGACACAAGTCTGAGTCTTTTGTTACTGTGCCAAGCTAGAGTTTTGTCTACTACTGTAGTTTCAATGCTGCACGTAGACTCCATGAGTTCACTGATCAAAACCATATTTATATTCTTAATTATCAATGCAACGTTTTATTCAATTATTTCAGTGAATTGCCTTAGTCCTCCTGGTTACTTTAAGGAGATGAGTTCTTTCTACTGTCTACTTTGCATGAAATGAGAAAACTCTCTGAAAACCTACCTTGATCAGGATGCAAGGGAAGAATACTGCCCAGCAAATATCCTTAACGGACCTAGGATCTTTTGTCATGGGTTCTACAAGTTAGAGAATTGAAAGTTTATACCTTCAAAGTATGGGAACAAGTAGTTACAGGGCAGGCCCAATAAAAAGGAAAAAGCAATCAAGGAAAGTACCTAAAATGGAAGCCTTCAAAACCACTTTAGAGGTATAACACAGATGTTACCAACCACAGAGAATAATAGAAAAAATTAGATCGGAAGGCTTCTTTGGCTTTCACCTAGACCAAACTCATCATAGACGAGAGCTAGCTTCAAAATTATATCAGGTTGCCTTCTAAAGGAAATGAACAAGAATAGACAGAGCTCAAAGTTCGTGAACACTACTACCCTGACAGACTACCACAAGTTGTAGGTGCCATCTGAAAGACTCAGCCTTAGGAATGCTAAAAAGCAGAACAAAAATGGTGCAGTCTTCATATGGACCTTGCAATTCAGATCAAGCAAAGGGCAGCATTTGTGATCCCACACCCCCAACTACAGTAGCACAAGTTATTTTCTGAAACAGCAGAAAGGAAAAGAATAGAGCATCAGAAGAACTATCAATCAGTTCCCAAAATATAACGGCTCTAGGATAAGAACCTGGAAAAACTGTATGCTCATCTAAAGTGCAGTTCCAAAAGTACAGCAGGCAACTCTTCAGAACACACCTTATATTAAGCTATATTTTAAAAATTACTTCAGCTATTTGGCTTCTACATTCCTGGTTTGAGGTCAAACCAGAATCTCAGCTCTCCAACAGCAGTAGCCTTTAGTATGTCACACGCATTTTCTTGCAATATTTTAAGCTAAGATCACACTAGCCTGAAAAGTAAGTATAAGAGTATAAATTGGCTCTTCTTCCTCCTGGATGTTTTTAAAGAAAAAAGTCACGTTACTTCAGTCTTCTGCTGGTAGGGTAAACAAGGCAGCATCTGATAAGAGCAAGAAACTTGGTACATGAAACCTTTTCAGAAATGCCCGAAGTGGGAGGGGAGGAAGGGGGAAGTATAAAAGTGGCAGTGAAAGGAGGACCAAATAGATCAGTCACACAGAAGACAACTGGTTTATAGCACTGTCCCAGATGAAGCCCTGCTCCAAAGCACCCAGAAACCTCAAGAACTCAGGAGAGTGTAACTGTACCACCAGATCATGCTAGGAAGATCCAATTACATACTTAAAAACAACGGTCACAAACAATTATGTTGTAATTAGGTATGATGTCACAATCCGGAGTGCAGACAGCATTGAAAGAAGGCTATATTCAAACTGGCGAGAGAGATCTTATCTATAAAACAACCTTGAGAGACTCATCCAAAATGTTAATGCTCTGAACACTTCAGACTCAGTAGCATCCACCATAAAAATGCCAAGTCTATTTAACAGGCAGCTATAGGTAGTATTAAAAAAAAGGCAGGCAAAAATTAGGATATTTTTATCTTAACTTTATGTTAAAAACCTGCCTATTAATCTGCATGAGTTTTATATGCTTCAGTGCTGTCCGAACATATGAATGTTCACTCAAAATGACCACTTCTACAAAGTTCAACACCTGCATATCTTGGGACTATTTTCTTCATTGTGTATCACTCTGAACCACTGTTTCAGTCCAAATGTTTAGATGAATGCTGCCCAAATTAAACTGCCATTAACAGTTCATTAAAGTGCACAGATATGTATTTGATTAGTACCTCAGTGGGTAGTGCTCTCTACAGTCACTTCTGGAACTCAAAAGCAAAATAAAGCAGAAAATGAGGACAGAAACGCTGACATTAAGAGATGTAAAAATGAATGCTGCAAACATCTATAGTTCTGTAAAAAAAAAAAAAATAAAAAAGGGAAGAAAGGAGGGTATGTGAAGTATTAAAACCATATAAATGAACTGGAGACATATCTTAACCTTGTATCATCCTATTTAACATTATTCCTAAAATGTCTGTGTTACACAACTAAAATTTAAAGTATTTTTGAAGTCTATTAAGAGCCAGTTATTTTGAATCCCAAGCACTCCTGCCTGCACTGACTGCCAATAGTAACACATACTTCAGCAAATGTATTCCTATAGCTTCTAGGAGTTAAAAGATTGACATTTATACTGTTACAAAAACTTGACAGTCACAAAGTTATGACAGAATTTTCCTTTTTTATGCTAGAAGTTGCAATCCAGACTGAGCTCTAACAGCAAGGTTAGAGACATGCTAGAAATGTTTGCAATACATGTTTGCTAAAGTTAAGAATAGCCCAAAGATAAGCAGTTGCCTAAACTTGGCAGTTACGAACTGGGTCTCTACACAGGCACAAAACATTCTTCTGATGCTCAGACTCATTTGTTCTCAAACACTGACTGTCCAGGCTCCAAAGCCATACAGAAGTTTAATGAGGTGACAATCCCCTGCTGTCACAAAGTTTTGAGATTCAGGTCACAGCAAAAAAAACCAAAACAAAACACTATGGGTAATTTAACACAACAGGAACTCACTGAAGAGAATTAGATAATACGTGCTAGGAGTTTGGTTTTTCCCTTCATCAAGATAAAAATCCTATATTTTTTTTTCCACAACATTGAAGGAGAAAGCTCACACTTGGTATCAGAAAAATGTGTGCATATTTGATCCTTGAATCTTGGAAAGTTTTAAAGAAACCTCTGATAAACCAATTCTTTTCAGGGTTTGTCCATTCACAATCACTTTGCCAAAGCTCTCAGAAGCTTCAAACATCTTAAGACAGTCTTACCTTTATATGCACCCATACTAAAACTAAACTTCAAAAGGTAGGTTAGCAGGGAAAGAGGAGGTACAGCAAGGCTTATAATGTCATCTCTGGCAATTGAGTAACTCTGTCTTTCATCAGCAAGAGTGCCATATTGAATCTTTCTTCATTAACGCATAGAATTTCTTTCCCATAGCATTTGTGGGAAATATTGATTTTGCAAATGTAGCATTATTTGATCTCACATGCCATCTATACCATCTCTCCTGAAGCTGCTGTAATCCTAAAGTTACTGGAAAAATAACAAGTCATGGCAGCAATAAAAGAATTCCCTCACCCATAAAACACATCCATTTTGTCTACAGTGGAACACTTTTTTATTTTACAATTCACTTTGAAACAAAGTATACTTAAGGTTTTGTTTGTACCAGTAGAGCCCATCAGACTCATTATTTCTATTTAAAATTTGACGTAAGAATGTTCACAAACACACTGAATAAAGACTCACTAACAGTAATTTAAAAGTAATTGTACCTGCCTGTTCTGCATGAAATTTATCACATTAGCATAAATGTAAGAGTCCATTAAGTTCAAATGCTTCCACGTTAGCTGCACTGAACGGTTTTTCAACTGATCTTTAATTAAACAGGCCTTTTCTGTAGAATTGGTGACCAGTTTCTGAAAGCAGATCATGCACAACAGGACAGGTTCTTCACCTAAATCAGTCAGACAGTAACAGTCTTTCACCTTCTTCCCTTTTTTCATAGATTCTTAACAGGAAGTACCCAGGTTTCCTTTAATTTTAAAAGCAAAACCAGAATCAAAGGCATTTTCATCTCTGAAAATACAAGAGTTCTATTTTCAGCAAAATAGCACTGCACTTCACATCAGTATGCAAGACCATTACACTGTTATTACATTTCTGAATCATTAAGAAAACGAAATTCCAGATTAACAAAGGGCAGACACAACAATCTGGGTATTTCCTCACCACATGTAATAGACAAAAATTAAATAATTACAATTTAGACTCAAGCTTTACCTCAGTAACTGTATCTCCCTGTCTGCACACAGAAGACAACTTTTCATTCTTTAAAATCAGTGCATCTCAGATTTAAGTTTCAATGGAAAGTTACTCTAGTGATGGATAGTACCACTATAAATAAATACTGGAAATTAAAATGTTGAATAAATTATTAAGCTAAATGAAAGACTTTTCTTCCTCAAATTGACTCTCAAACACAATAGCCCTAATCAAGAGTATGATCCTCAAATATTAGTTCATAAAAATGCCAACAGAAAGCATGAGAATTAAGAGAAAAAGTTAGTAAAGTCAGAAAGGCAGACCTATAAATATTCAACATATACCAAAACAAAGGAAAGCATCATCAACACAAAATAGTTAGAATTATGTATACAGCATGAAGAAGCTAAAAGATTTTTATTCCTTTCTCACCCTAAAGAACACAGAAAAAAGAACTCATTCAGCTTCTCCCCCCCTGTATCATGGGATACAAGTTTCATGTTTTCATTTAGATAATTACTACTTTTGTCTTTTGTGAATTACAGTGTCACCCATTTCCAACTTAAATCAAGGCATTTATTAACTTAAGCAAGAAGGATCTGGGCTTCAAGTCATTAAGTATTTCAGAAATATAGGTTAGCCTATCTATAATTAGCATTCCTGATGATTTAAACGTGGTTTGATGATTACTAAATTCATCATCTTTAAATAAACACTTCTGACTCAGCATGAGCAGAACAGAGACATTTTCATCAACTAATTTAGCTTAAGACTTTTTGGCAAGCAAGACTAGGAAAGAACCGATAGCTTTTATAAGATCAGTGAAGGCAGGAATAGGCATGCAAGTATGTTAACAAGTAAAAGGGAAAATATTATCATGAAACTGAATCCAGAATCATTGCAGACAATTGTTCCCATACTCCAATGTTTTGCATTTTGAAGTGAGTAATCAGTAAGCAGACACTACATAGACAAAAAACATCCTTATCTAAGTATTCAGGTAAGGGAGCTACCCTTTTTGTATTATGATTAAATACTAACATGCTTTAGAAGTCAAGTTGTATCTTGTAGAAGCTAACAATATAAAATGGAAAACATTTATTTCAGTGCTTAGTGGTCAAAGAGGATGAAGCTAATGACTTAAATCAAAGATTTAATCCTATAACGGAGCCACAGTGTTCAATTGCCAACAATGAGCAGGAGTCATCTCAGCAAGTCACCTGCTAAGTAAGCCAGGAAACAATACAAAAATAAAAAGCACCATGTATCCACAGTGGAAGAATGTACAAAGACTGCAAGGGCACGCACCCACTAAAATCCTCAGCAAACAAAAACTGAAACTGGGTACCAGATTTATTTCATTATTATCCAGATCTGAGACCTTCCCACAGCTTTCAAAGATCTGACCCATATTCAAAGGCCAGATCCAGAACTTTAGACGTCACCTGAACTACAAAATCTTGTTTCCAATACATTGGTGTCACACAAGGCTGACTGTCAATCTTTTTTCTGAACACTCACAAAAAGGTTTTTTCAAAGGTTCATCTAATCCTTAACAGTGGTTTATTGATAATACATACACCCCTCATAATTGCACTAGAACACGAGTAATTTTGCATATTATGCCTTGAAGTCTGTTTTGTCTACAGACTCCTTGGAAACCTGCTTTGCATAACACATTCTTTCCAGAAGACTCCTCTGCTGAAACTACTATCTGGGTTTTTTCTTGTATTAAATATGAGGCTGTTAGTTCTCTGTAGTTTCAAAAACTCAATCTAAATCTTTTTTATCTTAAATTCAGCAGAGGACAATTCCTTCCATCTTCATGAGGCAGGCATTCCACCCCACAGATTGTACTTGAAATCAATTCTTTCCAGATTCAGTAAATCTCTCAGCTTTTATATATTGCATTGACTTATTTGTTGCACATTAAGATATCAGAGATCTTTAACTCTCCTTTCTAGCATGTTACATCAGTCTTCAGCTACCAGGCTGAAGGTTCCTCAAATAGCATAAGCCATTCAAAATTTTTAGCAGTACGTACACATGAAGCAAATAATTTCCTCATTTTTCCCCTACATCAGCTGCTTTAAAATAGATGAGACCTTAGAATGATGCTGAGTGTCTAATGTGAGCTCCTCCAGAGGTCTGACCATATTTTAGAAATTGAAAAAGAAAAAGGTCTATCTGTGCTGGGTACAAGGATATGGCTGAGTCCAACAGGAACCTATTTACACAGTGCCTCTGACATTTTGAAACAGCCTTGCAGCAAAATATATGGGGCACAACAGCACCAAACATTTATGCACATGCTTACTGCAAGTAGCTTTCCCACTTTTCCTGTGAGTTTGCCTTTTTTTTTTTTTTTTTTTTTTTTGGTGTGGTGGTTATTTCCTCCAGCCAAAAAGGTAGCTGAGAGAATTCACTAAATTTCTTTAAAATCTGTCAACTTACGTAAGATTTGACAATAGTACTACAGAACAGTTTAAGTATCTAGAAGGTTTTATGAATGACTGCTTTTGTTCAGATGAAGTTTTTACATCATTATGGAGAAACTTATTACAGGTTTAATACGCATCGCAACCTCCACTATATCAAAATACAGGGCTATCCCACTTAATTACATGCTGCTTGTGGTTTTTTTCTTTAGGGGATGCATGTGGGGAGAAGGCTTCAAGGTCAAATTCAGAACCCTGAATTTTGCTTAAGCAGTCTAAAAACAAAGTGTAAGAATAATAAAGAAATTGCAATATTCTACCAGAAAGATTTCATTAACTGTCTGAAAATTCACTTAGTAGAAGTCTAGCAGGGGAACAATGCTGTTAAACACCATATGCCCACTTAAAGTTGTATTTTAAACAAAATTTTAAGTTCCAAATTATGTATGTTCAAGGTTAGTTACAAATGATGTAACCTTCGACTTCTGACTTTCTGTAAAACTTTATGTTAAAATCATTTTCCATTACTCCTTACACGATTAAGTTTCTTATGCTTTTCATCAGCACAGGACATTTGAAACCCAGAATCAATTATCTCCTATAGTAAATGTTCTCTAGATGTTCAGTTTGAGCTTTAATAAGGAGAGATTTTTTTCAGAGACTCAGCATCTCTTCTCAGACCCACCTCCCTTTACTAGTAGCTGCCAAATCCATCAGCCCAAGAGAGGCAACACAACCCCAACTCCCTGCCCCAAGGTCCAGCCCAGTAGCGAGGCTGAGCACGCATTCCCTATAGGCACACACATAAAAACTCATGCACAGCACACACACACAGCTGGCCACACAACACAAACTCACCACTTAGGTAAACACAAGCAGCACCAACAACCTCCTTCTGCTTCTCTCTGATCAAGGTGAAAGTCCATTTGGAGAATATGTACAGACGTGCACACACACAGATAATATGGATACCGCTGTAACTGGCCTTGGGCTCGCTCTTAAGTCTCCTCAGAAGCTCTTCCCAGACTCTAGGCCTGCCCGGCTGCCACCACATGGCACACAAGTCCTCGTGGCCACACTCCAGCTGCTAGCACTCAGACCCCCTTGCAAACACATAAAACACATCTACTATGGATCTCTCTAGGATCTGGCTGTGGACTCTTGGTCTACCCAGCAGCTGGTCCCCAGAGCTTCTTGCCTCTGGTTAATTACTTCATGCACAGATACACACAAACAGGGGTCTCAGCCAGATCTCAGAGTCTCCCCAGCAGCTGGCGGGGACTCCTAGGTTCCTTCTAGCCAACCCCTCTAGCTGTCTCATACAGAAGCACATGTGTTTTGCACAGACTTTACAGCCACACTCAAGTCTCTTTTCCTACTCCCTGGCTCATCCTGCTTCACAGACCCCAGCGATCAACACCAATGCAGGCACCCTCAGTTGACTCAGCCACGTGAGCCCCTGTAATCCCTGGCTTCTGACTCCAGCTGCTGGCACTGAGACCCCTGCAGACGACACACGCAGTAGGTAGACTCTATTTCTGTTTTCTTGGGTAAGAGTTTAATGAGGAGACAGGCCTGCCAGACTGCATTGAGGAGGACAGGACATAGCCAAATATACTGTCCAGCCACCTGCTTATACAACCAAACCACTTTAGCCCTCTGTCCCTCTATTTTCCCCACAGCTGTTTCTTCCCCAAAAATCACCCTGATCCCTCCCTTTCCCCAGCCTTGGTCCCTCCCCTAAGCATCCCATGCTGTCATGTGCAATCCCAGCACGTTCTTCCCCACAGCCCATAGTAAGTCCCACAGTGACTCTAACCCCTCTTCCCAATCAGCAAGCTGACCACACAGAGCCTCTCCATTTACTTATCAATTATCTGTCACCCAGGTCCCTGGGGGCTGATGATCTCAGTGACAGACCTGGCGGGAGCCAGGTCAGGGGGCTTGTTTCTCTGACAAGGTTACCAGGGTTCCCCAGTTTGCCGCTCTGTCTGAAGGCTTCACTGTGTGCACAGAAACAAGCCTTTTAATCACATAACCTATTACCCTTAATATTTCCAGACTGAACATCCAAAGCCATTTCAAGAGTATTTATCAAAGCCACGAAAAAAACATTTCAAAGTTCAAAACTAATGTGTTTGGAAAATCATCATGTTCACCACTTGGTTTAAGTTGTGGAGTTTTAGATTAAAAAACACAAGCACATCATTTATCAGATCTACTCACTCAAAGTTGTTGCTCTTAAGTGTCAGGTGCTTGCTCATGTGTAATCCTAATAAATGTTTTCCAACAGTTATCAGGACACTTAAGTAATACAAAAAGCACCACATACCTTGTTGACCATATCATATTGTATTTGCTTTATAAACACTCATGACTGTTAATGTTATTGCTAGGCAACTGGACTATCTACCATACAGTATTTGCATAGCACTGTCTATTAGCAAACAAATGATTTTGAACTCTTTCAGCTCACAACTCACAGAATTCACACCTAATGCTGAACAGATTTTTTTTAAAACCTTTGATAAATTATCCAAATCATTGGGCGGCAAAAAACTCACTCACCACTAACATTTAGATTGGAACTGTAAAGAGACTTGAAAAACATGGGAGGTTTGGGTTGTATAGGAGATAACAAGAAAGCTGAAGTTCTAATTATACAGCAGCTCTGCAAGTTAGAGGCAGCAAAACTAAAGACATTATCTGAAATTTGTGAAGTACCATTTGATGCCTAGAAGGTGAGGGAACTTGTCTTTCCTTACCTAGCTGTTACAGCAGCTGCAAAGATGCAAATCTGTTCACGCACAGAAGAAAAATAATTAGTCAGAAAATAGAAGAGGAACAAGAGGAACTAGGGCTGTGTTTCTTAAGTTACAACTGGAAAACTGCCCCCTTCCATTGCGTCCCACATACTATCTTCTTCAGTAACCCTAACTGTGCCCTTCTCTACCAATACATGGTGCCATAGCTCTTTCAGATACCTCTTTATTTCCATGTTCTTCGAAAAGCAGAGGTTTATTTTATCTGCATTAAAACCTCCGTGTTTCCAACTTATTTCATCCTAATGGCACAATTTACAATCTGACAAAACAGCTATTATTACTGAATTATACTGTAATGCCCCCTCCCTGAGTTTCACTGTTGTAGTGGGTTTGTGTGACAAGCTTTTGGTAGCAGGGGGCTACAGGGGTGGCTTCTGTAAGAAGATGCCAGAAGCTTCCCCCATGTCCAATGGAGTCAATGCCAGCTGGCTCCAAAACAGACCCACCGCTGGCCAAGGCTGAGCTAATCATCCACGGTGGTAGCGCCTCTGTGATAGCAAATTAACAAGGTGGGGAAAAAAAAATCTGCACCAGCTGAAAAGAGGAGTGAGGCTATGTGAGAGAAAGAGCCCTGAAGACACCAAGGTCAGTACAGAAGGAGGAGCAGGGGGTGCTCCAGGAGCCAGAGCAGCTGCAGCCTGTGCTGAAGACCATGGTGATGCAGGCTGTACCCCTCAGCCCAGGGAGGACCCCACACCAGAGCAGGCAAATGGCCAAAGGAGGCTGCCACCCCATGGGAAGCTTACACTGGAGCAGAGGAAGAGGAAGAGTGTGAGGAGGAGGAAGCTGCAGAAATAATGTGTGATGAACTGAACTGTAACCCCTATTCCCCTGTGCCGCTTGTGGGGAGAAGGTAGAGAAATCGGGGAATTAAGTTAAAGCTGGGAAGAAGGGGGTGGTGGGGTGATTTTTTTTTTTTTCTGATGGTAATAAATTAAACTAATTTCCCCAAGTCGAGTCTGTTTTACCCCTAACTGATCTCTCCCTGCCCTTGTCTCGACCCACCGGCCTTTCATTACATTTTCTCTCCCCTGTCCAGCTGAGGAGGGGAGTGACAGAGCCACTTTGGTGAGCACCTGGCATCCTGCCAGGGTCAACCCACCACAACTGATAAATGCTGTATTCCCTTGTGCAAACAATTCCACAAAAAAAAAAAAATTAAAAAAAAAAATCATATTCTGAGAGCACAATGAGCTCAGCCAGACAAGCAGAGTGAGGGCATGTGGCTGGACAACCCCACTAAGGGCATGCAAAGCAGGGTCTATACAGAGAGCAAGATTTTAACACATGAATTTCAGTGAGAAGCTCTGAAAATCTGACATCACAAGTTGTGCTCTCTGCACTGCAATGGTGCACTGAAACCCTGTCGGTTACTGCTATGGAAAGGTCAAATATACAAGGAAGAGTCAGCATATTGTTTTAAATGCCCCATTCTTCCATGCAGAAGCATCATCTCAGCTGAATGGTACAAGCAGCCATGCACTGCCTGAATGGCAGCAGGAGTTGTTCATATATTCCTGTTACTGTCAGGTCAAAACAGTGGGTAATTTTAGAACTACTCCACAAGAGACACGTTTAAAATAGACAGATGAATGATAGGAATTTGGAGTGGTGGGTGAGACTACAACAATTCTGATTACCAAGTGTCTAAAATTGAATGCTCTACTAGCTAGACATTAACCCAAATATTAGTTAGGCAGGTTTTCCAAGCATGCAGCTTCACAAAAATCTATGGCAACTTACGTGCTTAGGTTATACCAGTTATTCCAAACATAAATCACCTTATTTTTTGGTTTGATCTTTCCCTCATCATTATTGATTTCTCACCTGTACTATTACCAGAAAAGCTGCGGCACTGCTGTTAGCAACTTACAGTTCAGCATAGACATAAGTGAAAAAAAAAAAAAAAAAAAAAAAAAAAAAAAAAATCACACACAACAGGATATACAAAGGATTTAAGATGCTTTTGCACAAACAATAACCTTTTAGCACAATTTGTAAAGTTTCTCAGACAGAGAGTTATCTTTTCTGTATTGAACATGAGAGGAAGCTTCAGTTTGCTTGTAAAGTCAGTATTACAACAGCTATGGTAGAGGGTCGAAAGAGTGGCAAGAAGGATGTCATAACCAACAAGTGGAAGTGGGTAGCCAAAACAGATTAATATTGCTACCCTTTTAAAAAGGGGGGGAAAAAATTACACTTTCCAAGGTGATGCTCTTAAAATTTTCAAGAATACACTGAACAGCAAGAATTAGAAGTAGACTAAGTAAGGCTGAGGAGAAAAGACACAACCCCCTACTTCTTCAGCCCTACAATGTCTATTTAACATGCACTGCACTAGTAAAGAAGTGTTCCCAGTAGAAGTACTAACTTAAATAATCACTTCCTGAGGTTAAATAGTTTCATGAAACAACAGACCTGAAATCTCTGTGGATAATGGACTACACATCAACTCTGTTTTCATGTTAAAGTGTAAGGTATTCTGGAGACTACATCTCTCAATTTTTCCAGGGAGAGTGGTGGGATACAGGAGAAAGTGGTACAAGCAGACAGATCCTTTTAAACACATTATATATGCTCACTCAGATCAGCAGTCATAGGTTTTAAAATCATATCATAAACCCACATTATTTTCCCCTATAATAATAAAAGAAAGAGAAAGGAAATGTAGCACACCACCACCATTGTCAATGGAGAACTACTCACTGATATACTGGGATAATTTTAGTATTACAATGCAATGGTGTTAAGTTTGTACTGGTTTAATTCCATTACCAAAATAGCAAGTTGAACCAAATTTAATGCTAAGTCCTGGCACATCAGATTATGCTAGAACTTGGATATCACAGTGGTAACAGCAAAGGCATAAAAAGAGGCCTTTCAAGCTGTTATCTTTAGATACACATTACACGTGGCCTATAATTCTCAGAAGGAAGTACTACAGAACATATTGAGAATTTTATCAATTTCATTGTTGTTGATCAGAGAAATTTAAAAATCTCTAGTCAAACTGTTACACCACTCAAGTTAGAAGAAACTACTAACTTAATATCACCAAATATCTGTTGTAGTTATATCAACATTATTTTAACTACTCTTCGTGCAGATTCTCCTTCCATGTAAAATCACAAGTACAGTACTTAGTTCAAAGTGTATGTATGACAGAAGGAAAATGAAGTCTTTATGGCTCAGCAAAGACCACTTTCTATCGTCACTTTTTCAGTCCTATTTCAAAAGGCAGTCAACAAGACTTCAGTGAATTACTTCAGTAAATTGTGGTTCCTTTATTGTAACAACTAATCTGCTAAAAACAACTTATTTGGTCTACATAATATCTAAGTAAGCTCTCAAAAAAGGACTGGTAGAAAACAAGGACTTCAGCCTCAGATTTGTGTTAGCACAATAGAAGCTACAGCCAAGCTGTGTATGACGTTAAGTCATGTATCTGTACAAGCAGAAAGCACATACTTCTGCACATGAAGCACCATCTGCAAGCAATAAACTTTTCTATCTCATTCTGGCCTCTGGGAACATGAATAATGGCCTTTCACACAAAAGATACACAGCTGGATAGGGTGCCAAGATAAACCTGGAGTACTTGTGTTTACTGTACAAGTCCTACACAATTATTAAGTGTTCCCAGGAACAGCCTCTCCTGGAAGCCTGTGTCTTGCTTCTCCCTACACATGCCCCTAACTACACCACCTACTCCAACATGCTGTAAGAAATAGCTTTAGTATAACTCAAAAGCTGGTAATATGCCCCAGGAAGAGAGGAAAGGAGGCCCCAGATCTCCAGGTGATATGTTAAAACAGACCCTCTTAAGTGGACTGCTTAATACAGCATGTGCACAAAAAGCACCACCCTAGGCATTGTCATCCAAGCAACAGTGATATCAACAAACACATATTTAGAGTCAGAAGGTACTCTGTAATTTGCAAGGCAAATACAACAGGCAACTACATCTACCAGAAATACCAACAAACTCTCAACAGCATAAATCAAAGACAAAGATTCCTAAAAGGCATGATATCACAAACTGATAATAGTGTTAGATAGTACCTGTCTATCCATAAGGACCACAACATGTCTATGAAAATTCAGCAGCCACCTCTCCAGGGAAGCTGCACTGAAGTAACAGGTCCTCTGTTAATGCCATACCCCACAAATGGGAAATCAAAGTGGTATTAATGAATCCTCGAGTTATGAAAGGATTTCATGAAACATCTTTTTATGGATGGCTTCAGGACTCAAAAGCATCTCCTCAAAATAGAAATCCTATGTTGATGCTCTTGTAAATACAACACAAAAGTAAGAGAGCCACTTCAGCATCCAAACCCACTTCTAAAGCAAAGGATTTCAGTGGGTTTTTTTTTTTCCCCTTTGGTCTTGGTCTTACATACTTCTATGGTGGTGACTGAGAAATACTTCAGTCCACCATATCTGAAATTTTAGAAAATACTGAAAAATTAAGTTGGAGGTAATGAAATAACGTGACATTTCTAGAGGACACGATTCCCACCTTCTTCAAGCCCTAGCCTACTTATATTCTAAGAATCACTGAGCTAGCACTCAGGTACCAAGTCACAGCACTGGCAAAGCCACCTGTTGGTAAGTAAATCCTGTGTTGTTTTGTAACACAAGGAAATCACTTCTAAAGAACACACGTTTACAAGCTTGCTCTGAACACGGCTTGCACACTCTTCATAGTAATTTACAACCTTCATCTTTAAACAAGTTAATAACCTATCTGCCCTTTGCAATAACTACCTCAAGCAGATTCAGCATTTTATTTAAACTTTAGAATTTAAGATCGACAACTAAACCTGCCAAACACCACAAACTGTTTAAAAAAACCCATACTGCTTACATAAGCCATCTCTTTTACTTAAAATGCGTATCGGCCATAACCAAAACCATGTTAATACTTTATTTAAAAATGAAAGAATTAACTGACTTAATGCCTCGTTAATCAGTCTGTGCTCAGCATTTAAACCTCACTGGCCTTACAGGGCAAGATCATTCAGGTCAAGTCAAAAAAGCAGCACACAGGAGTAACAGATGGCAAAAAAACCACACAAACAAACAAAAAAAACCACACAGAGGAGCACCACCACTGCAATGACTGCTCACTGCTCCTGGTGGGGACAAAACCATTCAATTACACATTAGCGCAGAATCATCAATAACTAGATACATGTATTATAATAATATCGTTTTGAAGGGCTGGGGGAAAAGTTATTGTAAAACCCTTATTTAATGATTAGATGGTGGGTTTGATGGACTTTAAAGTCAAAGGGAAGAAATTAAAAGTTCTGCGTCCCCAGACAAAGCTGTTTACAAATTATATTCTGCACCAACACGTTACATCTATTTCTAGAAACAGATATATAGCTATGTCTATACATTTATATATAGACAGATATAGACATGTAATTTCACTTGCATGTAAAATCTACCTAATATTCCAACATGCTCTTACAGGCTGCAGGAGTTTGGAGTTGATACAAATTCATGCTTTTAACTTCCTGAGCACTTAAAAAGATACCTAAGGTAATGGTTTTGGAGCTGTAGAAAACAGCATCCTCTCTCACTGAACATCCTCACTTTAAAAACAGACATCTGCATCTTTAACCCGACCTTCTTATAACCAGAGGAATGGCTTCCCCTGGGATCCTGGTAGAACTCGTTATCTTAGTCTGCTTTCTGCACGCAATCGCATTCCTCGCTTTAGTTAGAGCTTTGACTTTAAAGGTCAGTATAAACACCTAGTGCTATGGAGCAACTCTTTAAATAACTTTAAGACATCAGAATTTAATTTACCACTTATTTCACCCTTCAATATAAACTTCACACATATATACACAGTACCATCTCCAAAAGTCTTCTTCAGTGTAAAACCAATACACAATATAGTGTTACTCAACCACAGATCCCTGTGTAACCCAATATATACATATTTGTATATGTACACCCACAAATAGATAATACTCATCGGTTGGAAAAATACTATTTTGATTTCTTCTACACACAAAAGCATAAATTTTTACATAAAACATTAAGAATCCATATTCAGTTCCCTTACCGCTAAGAATGCTCTAATTTAGCAAAAAGCTAACAAACTCACAGCTGAAGCTGTCACTAACAGCACAGTAGAGGGGAAAATAACTCCTATAAACTTCTAAATATTTAACTAAAAAAAAAAAACAAAAACCCAAATCTTTCTACCACCTTTACAGGAGGAAGACACTACTATAAACCCAGTCAAAAAATCAAGTCAGTGTGCTAAATAAGTCAGAAACTAGGCAACAAGTGCAGAGGGCTTATTAAAAATAGGTCTTCATTAGCAAAGCCTCACAGCATTCTCAAGTATGAATTATTCTTTTTTAAAAACCCTCAAGCAATGGGGGGAACAGGAGGGACATGACAGACCAAACCAACAGGGTAGAATCCCCTATCTCTGAAGATTATTTTTGTGTCATGTTAAAAAGAAACACTGTATCATATTATATTGTACTTTACGCTACAGGTCTCAAAACTCCACCTTCGCAGGATTTTTATCTTAACAAAATACCTTGTATGTCAGCCTATGCTTAAATTGGAATTTTGAGGAAACAGTTTCCAACTTTGGGTGCAAATGAGGAAATTCCAAGTTCATTTGGGGTATAAATAAAAACCCTCGCCTTATAAACCAAATTAATGTTTGTACTGAAATAACATCCATGGGTCTCATTTAACAAGCAGTCTTTTTCTTGGTATATAGAGAAAAAGGGGGGAAAGTGACATACTGAATTATTTTACACAAAGTAAACTGAAGTTTAGATTTGAGGGGGAAGGTACAAACAGCATTCATATCATGTTACCGTCATTTTAATTCCAGGTTAAATGGTAAATTCTTGTATTTTGATACAGGTCAAGGCTTTAAGTATCACAACTAGTGTATTTCATTAATTTGTTTATGGACCATACTGAAATCAATTAATCTTTCAGGTTTATCTAACCTGGAAGGATTCTCTGGTGGGTGGGGGCAGTTTGCCAAGTAAATAAAATCTCTTAGTTGTGCCAGAAATTAAAGAGGAAACAGAGGAGCAAAGAAGGAGAGGGGGGGGGGAAATAAGGGGGGGGGCGGGAGACCCGCCGTGT
>JAVJGJ010000014.1:31754669-31801346 GCA_035590215.1 Microhierax caerulescens | reverse complement strand
CCCCCCCCCCCCCCCCCCCCCCCCCCCCCCCCCCCCCCCCCCCCCCCCCCCCCCCCCCCCCCCCCCCCCCCCCGCCACTCCAGCAGTTTTATTGTACTTGCTTTTAGCTAGAATAGAGAAAAAGTTCCTTCAGCCAACAAGAACACCTTCCTTGCAGAAAGCCAGTCACTACATAATTTGCTCCAGTGCAGTCCACACAAATGTCCCAAGGAGTGTCCTGATACCACATGATCACATGTCAATCAAACCGGTGAGACTATTCACTGAACCAAGGCTTTACACAATGCGGTTCTCAAATAGCTCCAATATGTAATTCTGCACTCTGTACGAAGAAACAAATATGAAACAGCTAGTCAAGACATAACAACTTGCATATACGTCACTATTTACATAAAGGCATCTTTATAAAGTATACTGCATCACAGAGCAAGACAGATTTTGAAACAGTAGGTGCTCCAAGAGGGCCACAAAACAGATGGTAGCTCAGAGTGACAAAATGTGGCAATACAAACTATCCGCTGCTTAAGTGTAAAGGCAAGTGAAGATCTAGATTTATCTCATGCATTCATACACAGCTTTGAAGCCCTTACAAAAATGTTTAACTTGTAAAGTTGTAAAGAATGGGCAAGGAGCCTTTGTATCACTATTACATTGCCACCAAGATTACAATTTTTAAGTGTCTTTGAAGGAGGCAGAAAATTAACCTGAAACAATTACTTAAGTTCGACTACAAGCAGGAATTTGGGTGTTAAGATTACCTGGAGAGACAAGCAAAATGCCCTGCAGCTGAAGCGCTGCCACACTGGAAGCACTGGTTTGACTGCTAGCTGAGGAGATACGTTTGAGTCTTCCAAGTAATATGGTATTTCTGGAGAACAACGTGAGGACTGATATGAGGCCAAAAATTCTTAAACATTTATTTTATGAATAAATGTAATATTACTGTTCATCTTTCTCATTTGCTAAATTGCTTTATTAACAAAAAACCCAGTTCTGAGCTAGTTAAAGGAAGTAATGCAGACAGAGACCTGATTAGTGTACTCTCTCAACAGGGATTGATGGGAACACTCTCCAAAGCAGATGCAAGTATAGGGAAGAACAAAAAAAAAAAATTCTATGAAGTTTAGCAGTAATACAAGGGAACAAACACTGAAAAGATATCACCTGTACAAGTATAAAGGGAACAAAAGAATACAGAAATCACTTCTTGGAAGACTCCTGAACATAATACATAACAGAAGAAAGTATTATTCTTCCCTAAAATACTCCAAAAAAAAAAATTAATCAGGGACTTTGTAAATACCATTTTAAAAAGTTCAGAGATCAATTAAGTAAGGTATGAAAAACATTAGTTGTGTTCTAGGACACTACAGAGGTAAAAATGATAAGAGATCAACACAGGAAAAGCTAGGTTTGTTACAGCACATTCATTTTTACAACTGCTCTTAATTGATTAGGAAAGGGACTAATGTAAGCTCTTTCTGTGAATGTCCCTATCAGATTTCTTTTAACCTATTTCTAATTTCAACCAGATCCAAGAGAGGGTTACAGCTTCCGAAGATAAACAAGCTCTTAAAGAGTTCCATAAAAATAAATGGACAAGTCCAGGAGCCCTTCTAACTTGTCCCTACTTTCCCCTTAAAAAAAAGCTGCAGCATTAACTCAACTGGCCTAGACACCATGTGGTGATAAAAGTAACTAGTGCCCAAGGCATAAAAAAAGCTTCAAATCAGTGCTTATACTTTATTAGACACCAGAGAACCTAACCCCACAACCTACAAATCTATAGGAATACAGACATTACTAGTGTCATTGCAGGGGCAGGGAGGAAAGCTTAGCTGCAGCAAGCGATTTTCTGTCAAGTCTACTGCCTGTTAAAGGAGAGTTTCTACTTTAGCTAGCTGCTTGTTATTCCAATTCCTGCACTGTTCAGTATCCAACTCAGCCTCAATTTCTCTGTAGTCCTAAAGTCACCCAGAAACATCCTGTCTGTACCCAGTAACTGCACTGAAGTCAGCTGTTCTTCATTTACTCCTACAGTCTGATTTCATCTCTCTTTTATACACAAACAAAAATATTTTGCAAATTAATTTTTCATGCTTCCTCATCTAATGCAAAGTACTACTAGAGATCAGGAAGACATTTTGCAAATATTACTATTCTGAAAAGTTCTAAACATATGTCAGCAACAGGTGTGCGAAAGCACCCCTGAAACACGAACACATAAGGATGCTTTCCCTGGTCACGGCTAATTTGCATTCAAGGTAATTTCTACCATTTCTCAGAGAATCGTGTTTCACATTCACATGCTACTTCACTTACACCCCACATTAAACAGTATTTCCTAGCCTTCCACAATACCCTCCCCTCACCGGTAAATGCCAGTATATACAGCTGTGGGACAACATAACAAATGAGAACAGAATTAAATATCTACCTTAAGGAGCCAAGCTTTCCTGATTTTATGCCTTAAGCCTTCCCTTAGCCATTAAGAACCAAACTTTGGAAAACCATGTAAGAATCTATTATTTGTCAATAATTTCTGGAAAATGACATGTCCAAACAGTCTTTTCATTCTTCCTTATTCCACATCATTCATTATTCCACACAATAAGTACAAACAGTGTGCTTATTCTACCCTGGTTTTTTAACAAAGGTTTCCTACCAACAAGAAGCAGTCTGCAAGCTCATGCTGCCTACCCAGTTAAACCAATTTTAATCAAGGTAATGCACTGAAAAAAGTACAAAAGCTACAGGAAATTCCATCATATTTTTACTAATATATGATGCTGATCTACCATTTAACCTACAGCTTCTCTATAGCAGACAGGTCTTTCCATTTTTCTCCAAAAAAGCTAAAACCAAAAAGAAAGAGTTTATTTCCCTATATGCCATGCCAATAATTCTAAAGATCACTTGAAGTGAAACTAATTTCTAAACATTGCCTTTCTTGAATAGCAGTCTACATTTGCTGGCAACCTTTCTGCATTAATATTACCACAATTTTAATGTGGGCTCTAAATGAGATAATTCCATCCAATGGATAAATCTCAGTTTAAGTCAGCACAAAGCTAAACTTTGAAGAAATTATCTAAATAACATTTCAATCTTCAAAAGGCAATTATGATCACATAAAATCTATTTTTAATGATAAAAGTTTTGCTGTCTGCTCAAACGCTGTTTACTTCAGAATTACAGATGATATCTTTATCTGAATTTGGCAAGATATGATCAGTTAGTAGATCAGTAAAGTAGAAATTGTTGAAGCAGTTACTAAGAAGAAAGCCACCCTGAGCCACATGCCTCTCTGCAATCTCTTACAACCATCCAGCAGGATAAATAAAATTATTTTGCCCCAATGAAAGTGATACCCATTTGTGCAAGATAAATTTCTTCACTTGCTGTTCTGTAATACAAGCCTAAAACCTATACATTTTCCTGGCCTCTGCTGGATCAGAACACAGGGGAAAAAAAATAATCAAGAAACAAAATTAAGAAGCATTATCAGTTTTTAACAGGGAGAGAAAAAAGGACAGCCACCTATGTATGAGAGTAGATCAAGGAAATTAAAGAGTATAGAACAGTTTATTAGAACAGTGATTTTATATTCTTTAAAAAATTAACAAGTTACCAGGGAAGCGCCACTGTCATTAGTAAGAGAAACATAAACTTAATATGGTTTTCAAAACCATTTTTAAAAAACAGTTTATTTGTCATGCCTTCCATGCCATTTAGACAATCCAGCTTAAGCAGCAAAACACAACCCACCAACTCACCTCATGTTGCTGATAGCAAATTATGGACATGGCTTAGAGCTCTGCAGCTGCCAATTCTTTATAAAGTCCATGCAAGAAACAAAACTGGAAGGATTCAACCATCTGTTACCATTGATTTCAGAGAATGCCTTTTTCCAGCCTTCAGTTAAAAACACTTTTCTGAACTAACCCCTAAATCACATTAATTCTTTCAGGGATCAGTAACAGAGGTCTGGCAAACCAAAGTATCAATCTAATTTCCTCAATAAAAAAAAGAGCTGGAAAAGGGTTTCTGTCATTGCTACCCGCACAAATTCCAATGTGCTGCAAACAGGACTACTGGAGAAATGAATTCCAACTTCCAGCCCACCACTGCTGATGGAACCAGTCTGCCCTTCAGAAGTTCACAGAAAACAGTCGGGTTTGTTACCCATCTCCCTACCTGTAAAGCAAGGGAATACAAACACCCCAGAACCTACACTCTTTATTCTCCTTTTCTCATTTATAAAGTCAACATAATTTTCTGATTTATAAAAGGAACACATTTTTTGACACACCTCCCTCAACTACTCTAAACCGACAAAGTATCTCTCATGCAAATGACAGGTTTAGTTCTGGTAAAGTAATAATGTTAACAAGATTTCCCCCCAGGTTTCCTGATCTTTACAGAATACTTCCTCACTCTCAAAACAGCCCATAATAAAGAAGAAGTTGCAACATGAGCCACAGAGGGTGGACAGAAGGTGGAAAGCACAAAGCAAATCTTCCAAGTTAAACAATATAGATCTTCTGGGACAGGGAAAAAGGAGATGTCAACAGCCAGGATTTTATTGACCAGCTAAGTTACAATTAGGAGGGCCTGGCATCTGGTCAAGAAGATGTAAAGGATTACATGAAGTGAGTCAGGTAGCTCAAATGCTCAAGGAATCTTAAAAGGGAATAAAAAGAACAAAACCAGGAACACTGGAAGTCTATTCTGTGAAATTCAGTTAGTAGCGCAGATTAAAAACCTTAAAATCATACAGTGTTTTTCCATGTTTCCTGGCATTCTGGAATCAGAGGAGTCCAATACTCACACAGTTAAGTACAATATAAACAAGAAGAAAATGGTTTTAGACATCTTTATTATTTAATAACACAAAGGCAGGAGTTATTCCTCTAAAGATGTATCAAGAACCCAGGATTCCAAGTTGTAAAACTCAGAGCATGATAGTAATATGCTAACACAATGCTGATAAGACAAGGAGTATCTGACTGCAGAATAGCAACAAATATTTTGGTTTGTGTTTGGTTTGGGTGGTTGGGGGGGGGTCCTATTTGTAAATATGGGGGCAGGGGGGAGTGCAGTAATTTTAGCAACTGAGACAATAACATTAGAAACAGTTCTCAGTGCCCCTGTTATTTTATTATAAGCATTTAGCATCCGTAAGTATTTGATGGTTTAAAATTTAACATACTACAGAACAAAATGACTAAAAACTGTGGCTAAGGCAAGTATATCTATTAAGGAATGTACAAATGGTATCAAAACTTAAATGGACTACAAGTCAGAAAAACAGGTATTTTCAACTAAAAGCACTGCTGGCACAGATCTCTAGCCACAGATGTTAGTATTCCTTTCTGAGACTCACAGATCTTCAGCTTGTAACTTCTAGATGACTCCTGTTCAGCACACAATTCATGTCTATACCTGTAACAACTACTCAGTTTTAAGGTCATCACATACACATTTCCACATATTAAAAAAGTATTTGTTACATTAAATAGAATTAAATTGATTTCTCTTTAAACTTCAAAGTTCACAAGTGTTACTGTCATTGCATAGTTTAACACACGCATCCAACTATCAGTTTTCTAGAAATACCAGGTTATAAATTTAGCATTTTACTCGATAACCACAGAAGCAGCAAGACAAAGTAGTTTTGATACTCACAACAAAAAGATATTTTTTAATATCTGCCATCCAGCAGAGCCAGATTTCATAAAGTCCAGTGAAAATGGCTCACTACATAAGTATGTACTTGAACAGCACCATCTGAACAATTATTTTTAGAATGTACTAAGATTACAATGCATTCCAGCATAGTAAAGAAGGCCCAACTGCCATGAAGCAATATCCTGAGGGCTATGTTAAGACTGTTCAACAATTTAAATGTGCAGGTGAACTTAATGAAAGATCTAGGCATTAGTTAAAAAACAATGTTTTGTGGTAACTGATTTAAGAAATTAATTGGATTCAAGCACCAGCATCTGATTAGTTTACTCCAACTGCCAGAAGCAGAAACAGGAAAAGCGTTCTCTACCTACTGCCAGAGGGTCTGGTTCACCCTCCTGCCACCCCTTCTCAGTCAGCTTCAGAACAAAGCTTTCCCCTTTCCTAATCTGAACATTAAAAGTCAGCCCTATTCTTCAAAACTGATTTCCTATAGCAAAAAGAACAAAAGTACACAGGTATGTGTGTGTGTTGCCTACTACTACTGCCAAACATAAGGGTTTTATTTGAGATCTCACAAGACATTTAATTAAGTTTGACTACAGAATCCCTTAGGGGGAAAACAAAAGCTTTCTGCTTTCTAACAAGTAACATTTCACTCTTAAAATAAAAAAATAAATCAAACCCCGAAGTTTTTCCACTTCCATAGCTCTCAACACTTCCAATGTACCTTTTCAACAGAAAACCATAGGAAACCTGAAAAATGCTGTACTTCCCATCATATTGCCCATTGTGACATTTTTTGCTCAAATTTATTTTTAAGTAAACTTGGAGAGGTAGAAGCCTAATTAAATACCATTTGCACAAGAGGCTTTATTCGTATTATTGCTAATCATTTAAATGAACTATAAGTGGAAAAATCTTCACAAAGTAACAGTCTGAACCACAGCAGAACCCTGTTTCACAGCTTCATGTGGCATCTCCTATGCAGGGGACAGCAAGATCCGATCACATTAGGCCTGTAAACTTTTAAACTTGGATTTATTAACTTGATCTTCAGATAGGAAGATGCCAGGTTTAGGTTTTATAAAAGTCATCTTTATGACATTGTAACAATAGGACCGTGGGAGGCCAAACAAATTTCCTTAAGAATTATGCATTAGAAGTAATTTTCTGCCTAGGCCTCCATTTCTAGGGTAGCTCTGTGTGATGGAAAGAGGAGTCATTTCTTTCCCAATCCCATTTTTGTCAGGAGATCCTGCTTAAGGAAGGCCAAGATCCAAACCCAGTCATCTTCCAGCAACATAAATGGCTCTCAAGATCTTCTGCTGAAGGCTTGTGATGCAGTATAAAGGTTAGAAGGTGTCCTGAAGCAATTTGGAGGGAATGAAGAAGGAGAGAAGAGTCACAAGATGCACCAAAGTAATAATGTACGTAACATAGTTCCAAATGACTTCAACTCAGCATGAAAGAGGAACTGGTAAAATCTCCTTAGAATTTCATTGCCAGTTTTCAAGTGATTCCTTTTGCTAAAAGTCAGAAGGAAATTTAGAATAAACTTCCTGTGCCAGCAATGACACAGTTGGAAAAAGAGAGGTCTGACTGTGGGCTATCGATGTTAGCAAGGAAGAGGCTGTTGCTCTGCACAGCACGAAGCAAGAAAGGCAGAATTTACCTGAGCTGATTCTACTGATTCCCCTTCTCTGGGCCTGAGGGATTGCTGATCATGTGGGTTAGCAGCACATCCCCTTAATCAGGATGTTCCAGTCTATTCCCTTCATATAGACAAAGAAACAGGACTTAACAAACCCAGCAGCCACAGGCTCCTCTGAAGGAAGAATGTATTTACACATTTAGAACTGGGGAACTTTTTCAGTGCTAGGAATCAAGTCAGATTTCAAACACATTTGGTGGCCTCCATCTTACTGCACATTCACACCTAGCACTGGTGTAAAGAGACAGGGAGGAGATGAAAATTGTGTGGCTATGGGCCATATATAAATCACTGGCCTTACCTTGGCCTCAGCCACCAGTTTCTGCTCTTAGCTTCCTGTCTAGAAAAGGGTCAGACGAAGAATGTCATTAGTGCTTCAAAGAACTGAAGTACAAATATGACCCATGGACAGGAAGCTTACACAGGCATAAAAAAACTCTTCGAAGTGCCCAGGATATTTTTTTCTCCTCTCTCTCTCCCCCACTTTTTTTTTTTTTTCTTTAAACTGCTTACACTCTTTCCCTCTCTCAGCCTAGAGGAGTGGAAGACAACATCAACAAAAAAAAAAGCATAGAGAAACAGCATAAAGTCCATCCTTCACACCTGAGCGGATGGCAGTTCAAAGGGGCCCTACCTACCTGCAACCCTGTTGTTTGCTTCAAGAACTCTGTTTGCCCAAGGAAAAAGAGGCGAGCAAATCCTGGAAGCAGATCCTTCCCCAAAGGAAGTTTCTTTCTGTTTCTTTCTGAGTCTGCAACTTGGAGCTTTTGCTTGAGACTCAGTCCTCTGAGCAGATTCTTTCTTCAAACTCTCACACTGGTTCTTTACCTTTGTGGGCAGCTGGAAAAAGAATGAAGCCGTAGGCTGAGGCAGGGACTCCATACTTCCAGGATAGGGAGGCAGAAAGACTGGAGGGGAAGGAAAAGTGCTAGTTGGTAACTTCCTGAATAATGATCTGCATTCCCTCATTTTCTGCCACACAGAGACATACACATAGTCACTGCAATAGGGGAGGATGACAAGAGATGAGTACTAGACATGCAGTTTTCTCATGCTCTGATGCCAAAAAAAAGAACCCCAAAGTGTTGAGCTGTGAACTTTCAAGACTTAAGACATCTACCAATAGATGAGATCACTCATAAGATGTTTTGTCCAGAAAGTTCTCTCAGTTTGTCACAAGTAGATGTAGGTGGGGGAACAAAAAAAAACAAAAAACAACAAAAAAAAAATAATTTAAGCACTCATTTCTTGGAAAAAAATTCCAAATCTCTCCTCTGTTCACTTTCTCTCAAGTGAATGAGAAATGGCATCTACTGCAATGCAGTGAACATCTCCCCTTAATCTCTTTAAGAAGAAACAACCATACTTACCAGACTGTTTCCCTCACCAATGACTTCCTAACCCCACCCTCAACTCCTCTGCAAAGCCTTACTCCAGCCTCAAGTCTTCTACTCTATTTGCAAAATCAGATCAAACACTGTCACCATAGCATGAAAATGCTATCAATCTCTGACTTAACCTAGGCACGTTATGAATGCTGTGGAAGCTAAGAACCGACCCAAGTTCCTGGATCGGTTTCAGGGTTTCTAGAATATTCCTCATTTTTCCTGAGGACCTAGATGTCCTAGGAGTCAAGTGTCATTACTCGACAAGCAAAGATATAATGTATATGAGAACTCAGATTTTCTTCTTCTGATGGCTGACAGACTTCTGTGAAATTTTAGCATGAAGCCAACATGCAACGAAACAGATCTAGAAGTCACTGGACTTAAAACAGTTATACGCATAGCCACTCACGTACGCATTTACTGGTTATTATCTGTTGCAATACCTTTTGCATAACTAATAACGGCGCCCAGCATTTGCACATAGGGTAGCCGTTGAGCTGCGCACCTCAGATGAGGCACTATCATTTTACCTGCAGTGCTTTTCATTGCTCTCAAGACACCAGGTAGAGTATAATCCAATAGAAAACCAAGAAGCTGTGCTACTCATTATGTTTGATGCAAATTATTCTTAATTCATTTGGGGGCAATTTTGGTGGTGTTTCTTCTTGTTTCTCCTTTAGAGCGCATACCTAAACAAAACAGCTTTATATGGTTAGATACTTCACATGTCCTTCAATTTTAAGCTCTCCTCTCCTCAAAGAAACTTTCCTTCATTGAGCTCCAAATAACAGAAAAGAAGTAGGGGGAAAAGCTAGGTCTTCTCATTAAAATCACAGCAATAATATTTTTCTTAAAAAGCATCTTTTTTTTTTGATGTTAGAGTAGCAGACAGGAAAATTTCCTCTTTTTTTTTTTTTTTGAGACTGGTGACAGATAAAAGCCATCAAGGACAGAACCTGATATCATACAGTAATTAAACCAATCAGCAAGTTTCTTCCAGAGAAACTGCTTGGGCATGCAGAAGGATACTCTGCTGCATGATTCCTCTGAGGACGCCAAATATGGTAATGGTAGATCAATCTAAGGTAAGAGGTTTCGCTCTGAATAGCAAGACTGTTTCACAGAAATAACAAGATCAGTAGTCTTTTAGTGGAATTTCAAGATTTTTCAACAAAAGACCAAGATGTGTTACTAAAACTTTCAATTTGACAGAACATTGCCCTTTTGATTACTTCAGATCAACTTCCAAATATTAAGAGAGCCAGGTTCAGTCTTTCCACCCCACATGCATTTTTTTGGTGAAAGAAAGTCTTTCTGTTTGGAAAGAATAACTGACCAACACACACATAAACATACTTGGCCAACAGATATCTCCAGGATGATGTTCATATTCTCCTCTTCCAGTAAGGTAGAGGATACAAGAAAAAAGAAGAGAAAAACATAACAAACAAGTTCGATGCAAATTTCTACTCCTCTGTATTTGCTGGCTAAGAAACTATCATAAACAGTAAAATTAAAAGCATATTTCTTCTTAAGATTCCCTTGAAAATAGAGGGTTCTTTTTTACCAGGTAACTTGCAAGACTTTGAATCTCTGGAACTATTCAAGGTGCTAATACTTGTTGCTTACAATTCATAACTTCAATGCAATATATAGCATTAGAGGCTTAATTTTATGTGATGTGTTGAAGCCTACAAACACTACTGAAGTGTTTGTACTTCTGAAGTCAATATTCTTTTCCAGCTCAAAGCAGTAGAAGGTATCAAGAGCAAATCAACCCAGATGAAGTAGCGTGACCCAGGTTATTCTAGCTTCCTTTCAAACAGGAATCTGCCTAGTGCTTCTGCAATATCAAGATAAGGCTGCCTTTGAGAAATCCTCTTTCACCAGTAGAGGAACCTATTCACTGAAGAGTCCACATCACCTTCAGTATGCTGCACAGTATGAAACCACCTACTGAAGTTTCAGGGGTGTAGAAGAAAAGATTACTTGGCCTTATTCTATTCATGTAACAGTTCAATACAAGAGACAAAAGATCCAACATAAAATTTAAGGGGAAAAAAAGCATTTATCAGGATTTTGCCCATTGTTGTTTTCCTTATGGAAATAGCTAAACAACAAAACAGTTTCTGGAAGATCAATCTTAAACAAGCTGTTAGGAATAACTTGTTTTTAAATTCCTTTCCTTACTTCAAGGTCATAGTATCTCTCCTTTTCCAAGAAAGGGAGAACACTTTGCTTCTAATATTCATCCTTTCGTACATACTTGCATACTACTTCAAACAGACTTCTCTCGAACTCTAAAGAATAAATAAGGTTGGTAATGGTTGTGTTCTAGCTATCAGAAATACTAGCCTGATTGATTCCTATATACAGATATGTATTTCACACAAACAACTGGATCTCTAAATTTTTAGATGAGAAATGCTAATAAATACTACTTTGCTTTTCCAAAGATTTAGAACAGAAAAGAGGTCTAGAATAGACCATCCAAAGTACCTGAATCCTTCTTATGGGAATTCTGGGAGAGGGTTTTTTGTTTGCCTCACATCAATCATCAGAAGCGATTCATGCTACTGAGATGGGATGTTAAACCAGCTTAAGGTGTTGAATACACAGTAGCTTTTCTCAGTCACCGTACTGTAGTCTGCTGATTTACCTCAAGTGCAGGCCATGATGGAATCCTTCTAGCTGGAGCAGGAAGAAATTATGGCTAGGATGACACAAAAACACCACATGTTGATGATCTTCAGGTATAGACAAGTCAGGAAAGGCACTGGTAGTTCTGTTTGTGAGTATACAGAAGACTACATGGAATCCTATAATCAATATTCTCCTCTCCTTTGTGCAAAGAAAGGAACCTCTGCAATTTCTTTCCATAGTGACCTGACTGTTGATAAGATATTCTGGGAGGAAATCTCCCTTCCGTGCTTTCTTCCACCTTCCTCCTCTACATAGCAGGTTTCACGACCACTCAACAATTGAGGAACCAGTGAAGAGCAATCCCCATTCTTCTGCAGCAGCAAGTAGAAGCTCAATAGCCAGTAAAGAAAAGTTTAAACAACTGTGAGTAAATTCTACAGAATAGCATCTGCAAAATAATCAAAAAAGTGAATTTATGCATTAGATAAGTGGTATTCAATATAAGCAACAATACTTTTTTTTTTTCATTCCAATACTGCAACTCCAACAACTGCAGGATCCAAGTGAAAGAACATGGAAACAAAACAAACTGTTAGACCAGATTCAAGGTACCTGCGACTAGGTTAACTATTTCTGAACCCTCAAACTGAAGTTTTAAAGCATCATGAAATTACTTTAGATTTAGAGTGCAACTAGCCATATGGAGTATTTGCAGTTCCTAAAATGAATCTTGTTCTAGGTTAAGTAGCTGTGGCCCTCCTGCCATTAGTCATACCTCTAGAAGTATGTGCAGGCTGCAAACCCACTGCAGGATCTATGCACCAGCATCCTGTGGAACTGTTATCCAAAATAAACATTACAAGAACAACAAATTTTAGTAAAACATCTTTCTCCTGGAAACTAGCACCAACATGGCATGCATATTGAAGTATCAACAAGAATGATGTAAGGCTATTTAAATTCCAAGCTACTGACACTATGAAAAAGATATAAGTTTCCCAAAACTTCCTGGCTTTGGTTTGTTTTTTTTTTAAGGGGAAGGGGAAAGGACTTGATGGGAGAGAAGGGAAGAAGTCACTGAGCATTACAACAGCTATACCAGATAATGTTATCAAGTTCCAAGATGGAGAAAAGGCAGCAAAACTATTGATCAAAGTGTTGATTTTTTAAAAGATTGTCATGCAACCCATCATTAAAAGCTAAACTTGCAGACAAATAGAATGGTCAGAATCTTGACTTTCTGAATTTCAGAATTTGTTTTAAAGCATTTGGTCTCTCTCCAGAAATATTTTGTGCTCAACTTCTTTAAAGGTCTACGAAAAGACAGGGCCACAGCATTGGCTGGATTACCAGACAAGGCATTGTGTAAGACCTACTCAAGACTGGTGTAGGTACCTACCCCTGAAAGACCCTTCCTATTGCCAGATTACTTTTTCATTTTTAAAACTGCTTACATTGCAAGAATATTTTTAAATGTCTATTAGCATGCTTTTTGTTTCTTGTCAGCTTTGTATGCCAAGTACAGTTGAGAGCAAACCTTTTTTTGGCCTAACTAAATCACATTTAAAATTAGGTTAACAGACTTTACCGGCACTATTATATATTTCTGTCATGAAGACAGACTTTCATTCAGCCTTAAGGAAATTCTATACTTGTGGGCAGAGGGCGTGAGCAGATTTAAAAAAAAAAAAAAAAAAAAAAAAAAAATCAGTGTTTTTAAGACTACATATGATGCCAGGTTGTTCACCTTTTTCCTCCTTAAGAAAGCCAACTATAGCAACAAAGGTTACTGTATTTATGTGTACCTTGAACTTATTTGAAGAAGTTACATAAAATGTGTAGTTTCTTAATATTAACAGTGTCTTTGTACTTTCCTTTTTAGCTCTTAATACATGGCTTAATTAAATTCCATTTACATGCAAATAGCTTAGATAAATTTCTCAGACAATTCTTTTTTTAAAGCACCATTTTTCTTACTGGGTTCTCAAACTTCACATAATTCCTCTAGTTCTCTGGTCAGGGTCTGTTAGCCAGTCTATCTGCAGAACCCGGAAGCTGAAATACTACACATAAGCTATGTTAAGAGGAGTGATTCCATTATTGTTCATACAGCCACACCAAACTGGATGCCTTGTGATTTTGGGGTTTTTTGGGTGGTGGGGTGAGGTGGAAACTGAATTTTCAGGTGAGAATGGCTCAAGGCTTTTCTCTGTAGGTTCTGACCCTTAATTATAACTTTCCTCTGGGGTCTGGAATATCTGGAGAATACAAATACAACAAAAATATCCCTTTCATGCAGTATTTACTCAAATACATATATTTAACAGATTAATGTTAATAAGGGCAACATGGATTCCACTGGAAAACAAAAGCTACACAAATTAGTTGTTTTTTTACAGTCGCTAGTTAAGAAATTCTACTTTGGAAAGTTCTTAAAACATGTATTTTGGATTGGAGTACTTTCTACATGTTATCTTCCACATCCAATACTAATTTCTACATTTTTTACCTTTTTATGTTAAAAGAACATCCTGACTCTAGAGCTTACAAATGTAGCATACAATCTGACCAACAGGCTTTATCCTTTCCTCATTTTCAACAATAAGAACTCTACAGCCAAAACTGGATGGAGTTTTCTAGTAACTGTTACTGCTGAGACACAACGTGATGTCAAATGCTATTGTAAGCTGTGTTACTCTCCAGCACTAACAAATGTGTGATGTTAACTAAGGCTTATTTTTGTCTAACAAGCTGGTGACAGTGGAGACAGAAGCCAATTTAGAGTCATGACTTGCAAATGATGCACAAGCACACCATGATGCCTCTGTGATACAGTCCAACTCTTCAGTTCAATATTAGAGTCTCTCATATGTAGTCAGTTAAGTTTTAGCTTAGAATTACATTTATTTTTACCTAGTAGGTGTTAACAGTACATGAAAAATGCATTCTGGATTATCTTGTACTGCTACCATCACACAAAACATGTTGTCTTTAATGAGCTAATTAACATTTTCTGAAGATTTGCTGACTGACTTTATTGGACTAGTGCCTTGAATCCACCTGTATTTTGGTATCAAACTAAAATTGTGTCATTCTCTCAAAGACAACTTGGTATAAGACCAGCACAAGTTTTATTATAAAAATGTCTGTAAATCAACTAAGGTAATGGTCATCTGAAATGCATCATTTGTCTCTGCTTAAGCAAAATTGTTTGCATTGAGTTGCCCCTGCATCTTCTTTCCATGCAAGCACCTTCACACCTACCTGCTTCGATCAGCCAGAACTCCCAGCTTTTGCACTAGACAATTAACTTTGGCAGTGCCTCTTCACAGGCATACCAGTGTGCAGTGTTTGTCATTCTGTTATCTGTTGAAATATTAGCACTTGGTTTAGGTTGTGTGCAAGAAGAATAAAAACAGTATCAAGTCATAGATAAAAAACCCCACATATGAAAACACAACAAGATCTATTTCTAGCCTAGGCTTACTGCTTTCACAAAATTATTCAGAACAGGGAAAAAAGACATAAAACAATCCGTACCAAAATAGAAACTTACCCCACTGACTGATCTGGGTTGGAGAGAGTTTAACCATAGACTGAATCTCACAGGACCCTCTTTCCCTCATTTGAGTCAAGACTTCATTGACAAAAATAAACACAATCCAGGGCAGATAAAAAAAGAGCTTCCCACGCACTCAAGCACACAAGACACTACGAACCCTCTCAAAAAAACCCACCATTTGAATCATTACTGAACACTTCTGTACATGATTAGTATCTACAACATGCATCATTTATTTTGAAGGAAGTTTGACAACATACACCACAGATTTTTGATGTGACTCTTTCAGCATGAAATCAGTTGCCTGATCTCAGATTTCTATGCCAAAACGTAAAGGCCAGTGTTTCCTAAAACCAGTTGTATTTCATAAAATGCTTCTGCCTTTAAGTTCCTAAGATCAGCTCTCCTATAGAAGACCAGCAAGGCTCCCTTCCTTCCATCACATTTTCTTTTTACGGCATGATTCTAAAATTAGTTTGCAGCAAGACCAAGAGAGATCTGCATTAAGGTTCTCAGGTTTTAGCTGTGTATTACACACAAGCTATCATACTTTCTATTTAATGGCTTTCTAGCTACCAAAAAAAAAAAAAGTTTAAAAAATCTCACAAGTATTTCATGCTGCTGTTACTTCTATGTGCAAAAAAGTTTGTATTACAAAACTATCTTACACACTACTAGAAATAGTGCATGTGACGTAGCCAAGGTAAGGAAAACTGCAACACAGATGACTAGTAAAGTACAAGTACTTCATTCTTGGCATGTGTTCAAAATCCATTCCCTAATGGTTGTTGAGTTAAGCATTACATTAATATAGAATTCAGCTAAGAGCAAGTCTGTATTTTTAAATGTACTCTTCCAAATAGCTATTTCCCCAAGTTTTAAATTATTCTTAATTCATGGTTTAATATCTGCATAACTGAAATCCCCATAAACATTTTGCAAACTAGAGGTTAATATTGTGTAACTGCTTTTTTTGTTCTTTTTTTTGCTGGACAAGCATTAAGTATTACTTCATCTATATAATATTACTGTGAACATCAAGTAATTTTCTATTATTTTATTTATTAACTATTTTTATTGTAAACTTCAGTCCAACAGAAAAATTATTCAAAAACCTGCCACTTCATACTTCGAGATGCAACTTACTGTAACAGCCTGCTCCTATTCCAGGCAATCTTTTAATGTCCTTTTTTTAAGTCATCAAGGAATTGCCATTTACCAGTCAAGTTCTTTCATTCTATTTTATAAAATAAAGCATGCATATATATTTAAGCAGCCTGCATGACAGAAGGATCATATATGGTACCAAATAAAATGCATTCTAAAAGTACTTGTATAGGCAACTGTACAACTTTGTTGGAGAGAAGCTATAGGAAGTATTTGGGTGAGCAATAAATGGCACATTGCAATACAGCATTAAAACAGATGTTTTCACATGAAAAAGATTTTTCATGTGAACTGAACGCAGATTTCAGAAATGTGGCATACTAAAGCCTATGCTAATCAAGTTTGCTTTTCCAGCAACTATCTTGATACTCTGACTAAATATTTAGTCATAATTTTTCTCTTGTATATTTAAAATATGTACACAGAAAAAGGGGTACAATAGAAAAAATAAAATCACTAACAAAATAGATTCTCTCTGATTACCACAATCAAGCAGTAATTTGTTTTCATACTTACTGCAGTTCATTACAAAAACGTGCAACGAAACATATATTTTGCATTCCAACAAAACTATATGGAACATGCTTCCATCTCCAAAGTGGGGACAGAGAACATTCTGGGTGGAGAAGAGGACATAGGGAAGGGTATACTACACAATCCCAGTGGAATCACTCAAACGCTTGTTAGCGGAATGTAAATTGGCACAGTGTTCTCAAAGAGCCAGTAATTTAGCCACGATAACCCTGGCCTTTCAGAAAATGAATCATTAACTGGACTATACAGATTTTTGAGCTCCACAGTAGCTACAACTCTAGGTATAGCAAAGGAACACTGAGTATAGACTAAAAAAAAAAGTACGCAAACGCATGATGGAACTTTTAACTGCAACTTAATAAACAGCAGTGAAAGACATTACTGAGAAAGTTTGAGTACTTTAAAAGGAAAGTAAAAAGACAAAACGTAAATCTTAATATTCTTCTCACTACAGACAACCACTTCTTCTCTGCCCACCAGTTCCCTAGCATGCATTAACACAACACATACTCCTTCCCTCTTCTTTATCGCTTAAATCAAAGCAAATGGTTGTTCTGAGCAGTACCCTGAATGTTTACATTTTTTAAAAATTATGTCTGTTTAGCAGCTACCAATCAGAGAAGTCAGTATCATCTGACTACTCTGTTTTCCATCCATCATAAGGCAAATTTAAACTACTGCCACACGTTCATTTGAAGCATGAATATATAGTGCAAACAAAGTTAATCTGAGGTAAAAACATGACACTATGGACAAGGACACCAGTAATCCATCTCCACATGGCCTAGTCATAAAGTACACAATAGGAGGAATCAGAGTTACTATGAGGAAGCCAAATCACACAAGTTTAATCTATTTCAGAATTGCTGCTAACATTAAACACAAAGAACTACAATTTAGAGGAAAAAAGGGCTCATCATTATTATTAACAAAAAACTCATCTCCGTATACTATTACTTTGTTTAGTAAGTGACCAGAAGTTACTAGACATTTAGTTTACATACACAATTTAAAACTCCATAAACTTGCAAATTTCTAATTATTACACTTAAATGGTTTGCAATGATAAACCACTCAGCTCCACAAGAGTAGTGCCCACTACACATAGCTGATCTCAATTTTGATTAGGTCTTAAAAAAAAAAAAATGCCACACACCGAACCAAAAGAACATGACAAAACAAGTATTTCTGCTGCCTATTCCCTACAAAACAACTTCTGAACCACTGTTCAATTTAAAGCCTGTTCTGACACCTCAAAGAATAGGAGCATCATGAAAGCAATGGAGTAGATGAGCACAGCCCTATTTCTGTCTCTACAAGCACAAGGCAAGGGACAGCAAGAGGCACTCCCAACATTACTCATTCTGACAGAGAGCCACCAGCTATCCATGTAGCAAACTGGGAGCACAGCAGCCCACCCAGCCTGGTTTTTTTTAGGCAGCCAGCAAGCCAAAAAACACAACGCAAAGGGGTAACTACAGTGGGGATGGCAGGGGAAAGAGAAGAGAACTTGAATTACATAGGAAGAGGCTAACTGCAGTGCTAGTCAAGGAGACTTCTGATAGAAATCCCTAGAAGCCCTACACACAGCCCCCCCTCCCATATTTATTTTATTATTTTAAACTCCTCCAGTATTCATGGGACTTTTTGTTTTGTTTCTCATATAAACAAAAATACCCGGGGGGGGGGAAACAGACTTGAAAGTCAAATCTTTTAAGGCTGGTTCCTACACTCCCCCTGTAGCAGAACCACTGGCTGCAGCAAGCTCTGCTGACTTGAACGCTCCTGCAGCATTAACTTCCTTCATTTATGAAGCCACTGGCAGGACTGCAGCCAGTGTTATAGGTATAATAGCTGTGCTTCAACATTAGACTGACTATTGCATCAGCCAAGCTATTTTTAAGTACAATTCAGCTTTTCTTCCACAACCTGATGCAAGCTTATATGTTTTTTGCTTTTAAACACTGTTCAGTTTGTTCATCACCACCTTATTTGCCAAATATTAAGAGCCACTCTAGTATCATACAATGTTTAGCAGTGAGAACATTTATTAAAAGCAATGATTGCTATGCTTGACAATAGAGCTGCTAATATTAAAATTTATCCTTTTACCTAATATAACAAAAATGTGTTGCCAGCTTTGCTTACTTCCATTTTAGTACTTCAGGCTGTATCAACCATAGTATCAAAATATTTTGCATCATTGTGCAAAAACAGTTAAGGCATCACAGGTACACTACTATAAAGTTTTTCACAAAGGCACACGCTAAACAAACAAATAAGAAGCACAGCAATTTACAACAGAAGTTCTGAAAAATCAGATTACCAAGTTTTAAACAACCAAAGTAGGGGGATTCTCAGTAAGACAGCTTTGTCTTCAAACCTTATAACCAATACACATTCTTATTCATGCTGTATTTCAAAAGAGCTTGATCAGTTAAATTTACTGATTGGAATTTTAACGCAATTTTATCTTGAAATCTGTACATGCAATTTTTTGGATTATCAATGCTTACATTAGTACTTAGCAGAGCTGGCAATCAAGCCTTTAGAAGTTAGGCACTATCAAGAATATTTTGCAACAGATATAATTGTTCTTCCCCACACTTCTTTTAATTGCCTGTATCAGGGGAGAAGAACAGTAAGTTCCTAGTTTTTAAGTACCCAACATTTTAGAAATCCCTTGCCCTTCAACCAACCAAAGCACAGATAAATATTTTGGAAGTGTTCTCCAACTGCAAATGGTTCTGAGTGCCCAGTTTGAAGTATCTTTGGCTCAGTTTCAGGAGCATTCTTCCTTTCAGACCACCAATACAAGTGCATTTTACAAAAATACAAAGTGAGACTAGTCTGTGCTAGAATAAATAACATCCAAGAGACAGCATGAAATAAAGATTCAACTAGAACCAAAGAAGTTTTAATAGAATTTGAAGCTACAATAAAATGGAATGCAACAAATGAGTCTAAAGTACAAGAGAACTACACTGGAAAAAAACCAAGAACTGCTTCTTCCCAGTCCTCTGAGGCCGGGGAGGAACAAATGCCCTTCACTATATATTACCTTATTTTTCAATTTACCCAGCAAAAAACAAAATTCAAAATACTTCCATAGAAGCAAAACCACATTTATGAAAGGTAGTACATACTCTCTTAGAAAGAATTATAGAAAAATAGCTTAACTAAAAGCCTAGTTGAACAGAAGAATTTAGGAGTTCTCAACATAGGACTGCAGCAGAAATGCAGTAGAATTCTTTACGTAGTTTTGCTGAGCTCTCCCCAGTTCCTATATTGTGTATCTAAAAAAAGCATCTTCCTACAGTCTTCAGATAGTTTACAACCTCAGGAAAAAAAAATTGAAGAGTTTGATTTGTGAGATTTGACTCCCCTACAAGAGGCTACAATCACAGTTTTGTTTCTCATGCTGACGTTACCCTTAGACTTGCTTTCAGGATGACATCTGAAATATTGGCAATTTCTCAGACACAACACTAATATCTTAAAAATGCACCATGGGAAACCAGGGTTATCATTTGTGAAACTTGCTGTTGTCATGGTGATCTAATCAGACCCTGAAATACAGGGCCTGGCAAGGGGAAGACAGATACCTGCTCTCTCCTGTTCCTTTTAATACTTAACACCCTAGCTTTTTCCAATAAAGTTTCACAAAAGTTCATGAGAAGATAATTTTCAGGCTCAAGACAGGGTGTTTGAAGAGGGACATGCAGTTGCTAGTTCCTCCACCTTTGTTTTGCCTTGAATTATCTACCAAAGCCATTTAGCAATTCAACAAACAGGAAAAAATAGAATAAATCTGAACAAGCATTCAAAAGCATATTCCAGTTTCTTGGCTCCAATATACCCACTCTGGTCTGCTCACTGGCCAACGTAAAACCACAAAAAAACCTAGCAAGTTCTGAATTACTAGTATAGCTGAAGTCTGAGCATGTTATTTTCACTCCATCATGCACTTACACCACATTCTCTGCTAGTCCAGAAGACACAAAATGAGGGGAGGAGAGTGATGAACAGAAACATTCCAGTGCTAGAATAGTGGAAAACAACAGGTCTGGAGTACATCATGAGGCCTAGTGCTCCCTTGAGACTTACCAAGATGCATAGAGCAAGTCCAATGGATATGCCTCTCCACTTGTGTGATGATCAACACCTGACTAGCTTCCTCTGGAAGGAGTTTCAGAGCACACACAGTTTGATAGCTGTCCAAGAAGCTTGTAGGCTGCTGCTCAAATACCATGAAAAGTGGAAGAGTTGAAAAACGGACAACAGCAGGTTCTCCTGCAATACTCTGTCAAACTTTACAGTTCTTCACTTCAAGGTTCTGTTCTCTCTACAAGCACCAGTGAAAAGGAATTCAGAAAACCAAATCAAACCCTAGACTTTCTTTTCTTAGACATCTCCCCAAAAATATGCATAACAAAATGAAAAATCCCTCAATCCCAAAGAGTTGAACTGGAGGCAGCTTTGCTGTTTGCATCGTGGATTCTGAGACTGCAGGAGCAAGGAAAGGGGACATGATACGGATATAAGGCAATGGGTGAAACAGGCAAACATTAGTTATAGATCACAGAAGAAACGGTCAGTTTCCTTACAGTCCTATTAATTTTACTTTACAGAAAGCTAGATGTTCTCTCTCACACTGCAGTGTAGTAAATTAAATTCATTAAAAATAAATATTCACCATAGTAACACTTAAGATATAAAACTGTACACAAATTCTACTGCTTGCTAAAACTTGCTTCTTTAAAGTCAAACTGCCAATCTCATAATGTATTAAAATAAACTAAAGATGGACAATAAGCATTGCCAGAACTGTGGGCTTAAGACAGATAAAATACCACAGTGAATTCACCACACCTTCTTTCCTCTCCCCTTGCCAAAACATCCCAGCTGAGGCCTTCAAATAAAGCAAATTAATAGGTTGGAGAGGAAGGCAAAGATACAGACAGCAAAGAGAGAAAGGTAAAGGGACCTTAAGAAGGAAGCAAGCTGTGTGAAACAAGACAGCTATTGGAATTTACAGCAATATCTACATCAAGTTTCCTGATGGAAGAAGGTTATGTCTGTCTTAGTGAAACACCACCTTCAGTTCTTTGTTTACCATCACAGGTCCTGTTTTTTACATTGATTTATTTTAAAAAAGAAAACTGACTCAAACAAGCAATTATGCTTCATTGCTGCATAAATAGTATAATTCAAAAGAACAATTTATAAAAGTGTATTGAATTTCTCTCGGGATCACTGACTAGTCAAGGTTGGAAGGAATCTCTGGAGACCACCTAGTCCGACTCCACTGCTCAAAGCAGGGGCAGCTACCACAAGGGAGTAATAAGATACAAAAGGAATAGTAAACTGTGAGATGCCCCTAAGTATCAACTTCTGAGACTCGGAAGCAAGCAGAGTTAGCAACTACAAACCACCTTTCCCTCTTCCTGCCCATTTTTTAAAAAGTTCGGTAGTAATGGCACATGTACTTCATCATTAGAAACAGAAGCTGCATGGAAGAGACCTGTATAGCAATTTTTGGAAAAGCAGACTTTTTCTTTACAGGAACTATCGTACATTCAGTGAAGCACAATTCGGCACAAGGCCATTAAGTAAATATATTAACATATCATTCTGACATCTCATCAAATCTGTAAACTTACTTGTTTACACAGATGTCACTGTTTGATATTTCCCACTTTAGGGGAAGCCTTTCTCTATTTGTTATGAGCCTCCTCCAGGCAATATACCATTCCTTCACTGATGGGAACAATTTATTATTGATTTTTAATGAAGTATCTATATACAGCAGAACTAGGGCATCACAAAAAGCTTGCATCTTAAAAGTATTAGTTTCAAGAGCGTAAAACATTTATTTAGTGAAGGTGGTAAATTCTTCTCCAACTGACAGTCCTGAATCCATAAAATAACTGCATTTTTTAATTTATAACTACTTGTTTTGAAACTGAAGAGTCAAGACAGCTACAGAGAAGGTGTGAATTTTCTCTTACATGTCTGTATGGCTTAACCCAGAAAACACCAAAAGACGTGAAAAAGAAAGTGTGAACAGAAATAGAAGCTTCAAAGAGCCAGTTCACAAAAAGAGCAAAGACAGCAAGTAATATTCAGGGACACTATTTCTCATTGACTTCAAGAGATTTTCATTAGGATGCTTTCAGACACACTTCACTTGAAAAGAGTACATGCCAAGACTACTAAATAAACTAAGACAGCAAGAAAGCAAATAACGTAATCCCTCTTGAAGCATGAATATTAGCATGAGGGTTTTTAGTTGGTTTTATTTTGTTGGGGGTTTAAATTCTTTTTAGTGTTGAGTTGTATTAACTTAAATCCATAAGCAGAACTAAGCAGACTAAATTGTTCCTCCCTACTTGTCAAGTAAACACTTATAGTCACTTGGGACCCTTTAATAATTTATTTCTACTGGGCCAAAGACTTTGAAACTATCATGGGCATTTCTTAACACATTTCTGTATTATGTATAACAAAAACCAGTTTTAAACATCAAAGATGTGGAGATTTTTAAAGCTATGATGTCTGTTCTAGTTTTTATAAACTAACAGACATTAATGATAAAGAAAACACTATACTGCAAACACAGTAGAAGAGAGGTAAAACTTATGAATAATCCCACTGGCTTCAATAAAAACTCTAAGTACATATACATTTTCAGCTAAAGCTACATTATTAAAAACCTTAAGGATATAAGAAGTTTCAGAAACTACTTAAAAGTCAAAGTTGTGAAAAACCAAAATCCTCAAGGAAGGTATTCAGATCGCTGTTTTGGGGGTTTATTGGTGCAAGAGACAGATGAGATGTTCTAAGAACAAATATCATCAACTCTGTGTCAAATTATGGCAATTCACATTCTCCCACCGCATCTTGCTAATATTCCCTTAGAAAGCCATTCAGAAAAAAAAGAAAAAAAAAAGGATATAAATAAGGAGTTGCAATACAAAATCTCAATGAATTTTTAGAAAACTATGACCATAAATTCCAATTGAAAAGTCTTTGCTAGCTACATCACTCATTTTTCCTCCAGGGAAAAATGCATTCCAAGTATCTAGAAATAATAAGACTTTGTCAAAGACTTTTGAAATTTTGAATTTTTTCAAATTTTTGAAATTTTGAAATTAATTCAGCCTAGATACAGCACAGAAAGAACTATCAAATCAGAAATGCTAAAAACCTCAGTATCCTTTTCTTATATATATATATATATATATATACACACATATACAGAAGATGGCAAGAATGATCAAGTATCCATTAAAAAGTTAAGGAAAGGTTTGTTAGCCATCTCCCTTCACAACTGGGACTTCCATGTATTAAACCTTTAATTATTAAGTAGGCTTTCTATTGCACAACTAATTATTTGAACTGATTATATTAATCTTTAGAGGACAAAAGCTATTAGTACAAACAAAAGAATTCAACAAGCTTGTTTTGATTTTGGAATTCAATGTAAGGTTCTTTTGTGAGGCAAGTGAAAAGCTTAAATAACATGGGGGATCGAATCATCCAAACCAAAATAGAAAAACAGCACTACAAAAGTATCTGAATCAGGTTCCACAGTCCTTAGAACAGTTCGTGTTTTCTGTACAAATTTTAAACAATGGAAACATATTTGCATTTCAGACGCGCTGCAATGCATAATACATTTATTAGTAAATACAATCACTGAAATTCTATTCTTTTCCATTTGGAATCTCCTAAAGCTTCTGGATTTTAGCAGTTTGTATTTTAAAATAAGTCACAAACTAAGAAGAGTAACAAGTATTTCAGCAGAGATCTGCACAACATACAAATGTTTCTATCCCCTCCTGCATTTTTTAAGGGCACTGACATCAGGAGTCATTGATTTCAAAGCAATTTACACAGTACGAGTCATGCACTGAGCTGTTCAGGCTTCCTTATTTTTCCCTCTGAGATTTGTCTCCATCCTCATTCTACTTACATGATTTTTTTTTATTTTTTACTTAAAAGAACTTCAATACCATTTTGATATACATTTTTTAAAAGTATTTACGCCACATCAATTAACCAGAGTGAAGTATCTAAATATTCAGCAATAATAGAAACACAGCAATTCCTTTCATCATTCTCTTCCATGAGTCACGAACCCCTAATTATAAAAGCATGATTGTTTCCAAAAATGCAAACAGCAGTGACAATTCTTTTCAAAGGCAAGAATCAACACTTACTCTTCTTTTTGATTGCTTAGAACTAAGAAGTGTATCAGGAGCACCTTACTGTAAGTCTTCATCCAGCAGAAATAACATTCCATCCATCCCACAGCCTATAACTAATATTGCATACATCAAATACTTCTGCTGAAATCATAGGTTTTTGCAAAAGGCACCTATTAAAGTTACAGAGACTAAGTTAATTTAGAATTATGAACTTATCCAACAGAGCAGCTAGCATCCTACAGAATTACTTGGCTAGTTCAGAGCAGTTTAGCCCCTTGTACTGTTGAACCGTTCATCACAGGTGTATCCTGTTGCATGTAGGAAGCAGCACATACACATAAACATACACGCCTTAAAAAAATATTTCCAGAGGACCATAAATATGGAAGATAAAAAGATTAGTGTTTGTAAGATCAGCAAAAAAGCCCTAGTCAGTAACAGTGTGGAAAATGCTTCTGAAAAAGGAGCTAGCCAGTCTAATCACATATACCTAAACATACTAAGTATGGCAGCTTAAAATAAAGGCCCAAACCAACACATACTATTACAGAGTAATAGCTAGAAGAAGAGGATATATTTTCAGCCAATAGACTTGGCTTTACCTTCCCACTTGCCCCTCCTCACCCACCAATGTTTACAAACATTCCCCACCAAAAGATTTCTTTCATAAGAACATACCCTTTTTAGTCTTGTCTACCAGCACCCCTTCTTTGTCCTGTATTTTGGCTACTTAACTTCCACAAGCACAGTTTTCTCCTGCAGTCAAGCTTCTACTCTTGAACTTCAAAGGCCTTGCTGTCCCCTGCAGTGCTCAGCAATATATGAATTGCTGCCACAGATCAAGTTCAAAAGACAAAGATCAATAGTCAAGAACTTCTTCAGACCCCTTTCTCCTAGCATGCTTTACAGAGATATCAACAAAGTCGTATTTGACAGGGACAGGTACGTTTTGTTAAGATTAAAGCTACCCATAAGTAGTTCATACATGTGGTTGCATCACCCTCCCCAATCTTTAGCACACAGTTTATATTCCAAGAACGTAAGATGCTCATGTTTGTCCCTCTTCCAGTAGAAGTGAGCAATATGTGGCACACAGTAAGCACTAATATAATAAGAATCATGGTTATTATTTCTTTATGGGTATTTTATCTAATTTCCAATAACTCTGCACACATTTTCTGAGAAGATACTAAAAATTAACTAAACGATTACTTCATCACCTTAGTGTTCCCATAAACACTGCATTTTACAGTATCACCTGGATGATAATATGATGCAAATTTCAAACACAGACTATCCAGCACAAGGAAGAAATAAATTTCCTAAACAGTAGTCAAAGTGTAAATAAAACACTTGGCTAATCTTATTACAATTACTGCAGCACTTTCCAATCTTATAATCAAGGCACTTCATTAAGACAATGGTAAGATAGTCTAGTTGGACTTATGTAATAAAACAGGTTATAGACAAAAAAAATGGATTCAGCATAGAAATTCATGCAAAGACACCAATACTAAGCAAAACCACATTTGCTAACTGGTCTTACACATTAGTTATAAGCCATGAAATTACTTGAAGTATATTACATTGGTTTGTTAATTTTGTATTTTAAGCCAAGCTTAGTAATCCCCTCCAATACTACCTGATGTTGCAGCCAACAGGGAACATTTTTGATAGTTTGTATTGGATATCTAGAAAATGTTACAGTAATTTATTTGCTTTAGTAACTGCTATTAATTTTAAAAAGTAACTTTTGACAAACTTTTTACATTCAAAACAAGATCAAGTTTCCTGCATTCCTAAATTTATTAATCATTTTACTGCTAAGTTGCAACATAATTGCATTATTTGTATATAATCCACATCAGACTCTGGTTTAAAATCTAATCAAACACCCTCTTCAAACACCAATCCCCTGAAAAGTCTGCAGACTCCTCCAGCTTCTGAAGTAGGATTCCTGGAACAGGTGCTGTAGTTCAAATACAATACTAAAATTTAGCTGATAGCCACATCATGAGGAACCTAACAGGCAGATACAATACCTGGGGCTTGTCTTAACCCAGGCTTTGGCTTAAGTCCTTCCCACAATGGTACTCTTTTAGGGATCATATTCAGGTCTTGTCCAAGCACAAACTCATTAGACAAAACATTCATTTCCACAGACTGGACAAGATATACACATTCTACACAGTATTCTGCTGTTGGATGGATTAAAACAGAAATACAACTTAATGAAAAGACAGCTACTTTCAATACATTACAAATTAGATGTTCTAAATAAAGTCAGGAAAAAAAAACCCTAAGTAGATTATTTGTCTCCTTCAGGATTTAGTGACCTCTGTCATGCTTGCTGATCTGCAGAACATCTTCTATGCCAGCAACTCTAGAAATCTGAAGTCCTGAAAAACGTGCTCCAGAATTTATTAGTAGCATAAAGCCCAAATCCTCCTCAACGTTACTTAAAGCATTTGAAAAAGCAGTACTGCGATGAGGGAATGTTTTGAAAAAATTATGCCAGATCTCAAGAGTCCTGGTAACATCCTTTAAAATTACTGTTAACATCCTGGTTGCAAATGTGACCACACAGACATGAATCAAGACGAACTGTCTTGTTCTTTTTTTTACTGTGAAGACAGTTCAGAGCAACTTAGGCAACAGCATTTACCTGACAGAATTGGAAGGGGAAGCATAGGAAACATTTCCCATCTTTGTGGGAGAGTTCTTAGCTGGCAGCAGTAAAATTGAGAACTTGGCAATTTTAAATGCTTGCTACTTGCCTATTTATTCATTAGCAACAGCTAATGGAGTTATCCACAGACACTCTAAGAAGGGTTATCACAACAGAAGGCATCTTCCTCCCATTGGTCAGAATGTAACTACCAAGGATGACTCAGAGGAGCAGGGAAGGAGGCTGCTTAAGGCCATCCGTCCTCCCATACCTGGAGCATCCTGCAAAAGGACAAACAACATACTTTTACAACTCCATCTCATAGCCACTAAACATATAAATATGTTTATAAAGAAGAAGTAGCCTAGAAAGGCCTAAAGGGTATCCTAGCATTTAAAAATATGCAAGCAGGGAAAACAACAACTGCTGAAGCTTTTTTTTTACCTCACTGGTGCAGCTACCACTTTACTCTGTAAAACTTCAGCAATTCTTCACAGCTAGCTACTCTCCATGCACACCTATAATCAATTTAATTACTTTGTGTTGGCAATAAGAATTGTTGCTAATCTCATATGTCTTTACAGGATTTTAAGCTCACTCAAATATTTTGTTAGAGGCACATAATTTTAAAATTTTGAAGAAATTAAGCATAAGAAGCTGCTTTTTGAAACTTTGTTTAACATTTAAAGCATTCTTCTTCTTTTACAAGCCTCCTGGATGTTTGCCAGTGGGGCTCTAATGCCAGTGCTATAAATCCAAAATGCTATTTTAAGCCACTGCCATGCTGACCATCACATTTTTCAAGCACAAGAACAGCTTCCCGAAAAATAATGACTGTGGGCAAGTGTTTTTGTCGTTCATGAAATTGTAAATATCTTGCTTCTGCTTATAGGTCATATTAATTTCTGATTCATGCTTTGATAAGAGTAGGGCAGTCATTACACCTTTCCCTACTTTAAAGGTGCAACCACCTCTGAACTGTTGCGACTCTCACAAAAGTCAATAACGCATCATTGCATCCCACCTAGCTTCTAGCATCCATGGGATCAGTTGTGATCATTCACATTTCAATGAACAGTCAAGGGTATCTATGGCCGCCTTCTGTACCTGTTTTTCCATTTGACTCAATCAGTTTCCTCTTCTGCCCTCACACTTTGCTACTATTTTCAATGAAGTTTAAATAAACTAAAACTTAAAATTATTTTTATTCTAGTTTGGAATAAGAAGGTATGGAGCAGTATCCTGTCTTCAATAGTTGCCAGCACCAAGTTATTGTGAAAAAAAAATCACTGAAAAAGGTGAAAGTAGCAGCTACAGTAGATCCATCTCAAAGATGTACTTGCTTGCTGAAGCCAAAAGTCATTCAATTGCCATGTACTATTATAATTCTGTACCATTTCCTATATAAACACTAGGAAAATGTACGCACACGTTATATACACATGTACATTTTTTCTCCTTTAAGTGCTATTAATTCCTAGGCCTCTACAGGATCTTGTGGCAATGAGCTCCACAGACAAAATATTTCTTAAAATTAGCCAAGGCAATTTTACCCATGCCCTCTTGATCCCAAATTATTTGAGGGCACATAAGGTCCAGATCTTGTTCTGAAGTAGTTCTCACTTATAATTTCAAGTACAAAAAAGTGACTATGTTATCATAGCTTTAGGCTCCTTATGAGTCATTGTCTCCATCAGAAGTCTGATGTAGGTTACCACTGAGCTTTAGAGATTTGCTTCTCTGTTTAGGTATTACTTTGTCATTTCATTCTGAATTCCTTCTAATCCCCTGTAGATGATCTTTACTCATTAAAAAAAAAATACACTACCACAACTGAATTTCAACATGTTGTAGGACAGGCTCCGAGGACACAGCAGGCCTTAACTCGTTAGCTTTTTGTCTTCAAAGGCTCAAGTTAAAAGTACTCATAATTTACACGATTGACATCCTGGGTTTTCTATCACACCAAAACCAAATGACCATTTTGGCACATTTGGCAACAGATCTGCAACTCAAACATACTAATTCACCACAGTAATAGTGGGTAAGAGTCGAAAATCCTTAGGAAGACAAAAGTGATCAGATAAGGCACTCTACTGTACTTTGAGAACATATCCACAAAGAGAAAAGGAAAGCCACTGGCCCCAACACCAGCTCCACTCTCTGCTGGCATCAAACATCAGGAGCAAGAAACCTAACCTACAAGGACAATACAAACAGCTTGTAGTTAAGTAAGAAAGAGTGACTCTCTAGGGAACAAAGAAGGGAAAATTATACAAACTGAGGTCTTTGCACCGTCTGACAAGAGGAATTAGCAGCCCACAAACTTACCATTAGTTACATTGCTCATACCATCCTTTTTCTTACCCCTTTTCATTGCTTCTGCTGTAAAGACTCACCAACAGACAGCCTCATTTTCCTGAATCAAAGCATTTACCATTCATCAAGAGTTCTGAAGCAAACAGCAAATGCTGAACCAAACTGGATAAATGAAAAAAGCACAGGACACAGTGCTGAAGCAGAACTGTAAGACACCATTCCAGATTTAAAACCAGGATGCATTAGTTCACACAGCATGACTTAGGTCTACAAGTGTTGCATTTTGCCAACATTACCAGGAAAGGTACAGAAAGTTTTGAAGCCTCTACTTGGGTATGTAAGCAGAGCAATACAGTGAAGCTACAATACAAACAGTGCACAACAAGAAAAGCCAATACACTAAGAATTCTTAAAATGCAATTTGCATCACATAAAATATGCCAGCCTGGTAAATCTACAACTTTAACCAATTGCTTCTATTACTTAATAATTCTGGAAGTTATTGGCTCAATAGTTCAGCGTCAATCAAGAACCAGTCACTTCCAAGGATATACAGCAACCCCACAACACTCGATCATACTAGCCCGACTACAAAACCCACTCTAGCTGGCCATAAGCTTCTCCACTGGTCATTTCTTCCTATGGCACTGGGTTTCTGGCCATAAGCCATCAAGAGGGAGTAGAGAGAAATTATACTTAAGGTAAGAGAAACACACATCTTTCTAGATACCTTTTGTGTAGAAGGCTAAATGTTCAGAATCTCCATTGCAAACTGCTCCAAAATGCAAACTTCAATTCAGGATTTTCAAGTTCTCCACATCAGAGCTCTATTCACCTTCCTTCTCCAGAAGTTCTTTCTTCCATTATTTTTATCAATTACTTGATATTAGATGAATTAACAAGTACATTCTTCAAGATCAAGCTGCCAAGTCAACAGCAGCCATCCTGACATTTTGAGGTGTTTATTGCCATGTTTCAAACACTTTTTATTTCATTTGCAGAAAAAACAGAACCAAAGAGTTTTCATTGTCACGTTTCATGTCTGTGCAATCTTAATTCAACCCACTAACACCAATATACTTGAAAGATAAAAAATGCCTACTTCATCAGAAAAACATGCAGATCTCAGATACTGCATTTCAAACCATTTCTTGCCATTTTAAGATTACAAACTTTGTTTACCACTTAAGAACAAACTCACAGAAACTAGTCACATTCACCAACAGACACTATCATTAGTGTTCAGACATGGCTGGATCTTCCTTCGTAAAGGAAAAAAGCCTACTTTTCCTGTCAATTATATTTAATACATTTCTTTTGTGGTCACTTTAGGCAGATTAGTCTACCAATGGTAGATATTCTTTTAACTCTTATTTCTGAAGCAAAATGCAAATCTTTCCAGCAACCTCATGATTTCTGAAGGGGCTTTGTTTCTAAATCTTGTCTCTTCATTAGAAGCAGACAATATAAATCAGTGACTGAAAAAATGCAACTGATGAGCAAAAATTAAAACGTTCAGCATTCACCCATCATGTTCAAAGTATTTTGCACAGGGAAAAATAATTTTTACTTCATTATAAATGTATACCTTAGGATAGAGCATATATTTAGTATATAAAATACTACAGAAGATAATCTTTTCAGATAATTTTTCATATTATAGTTACTGTATTAAGAATGGCATCCAAGAAAGTTGACATTTTTAATAGAAAAGGCATTGTTTACTTACAGAAGCTCTACATATACGTATCACAATTTACTACAGAAAACAAAAACTTTGACTTGAACATTTCTGAACACAGACCTCACAGTGCCAAGTTGCCTATGCCAAATTGTGCAAAGCTACATGGCAATATTATTTGATGAATACAATCTGTGTGACTGTTCTAGTGATCACAGTAACAAAAGCGTGGGAAGATTTGTCTGCATACACAGAGGCTATAAACTTAATCCAGAAGATATCAACTTTCCTCTTAAGTCACAGACAGCAGGTCTAGTGCCTATCAAAGTACTTCTGTTCCAGAGCTATCTGACAGCAACTTTGAGAAAGTAATTCTAAAGAGTACCTTTAAATTCACTGAATTACAGTATATTTAAAGCCAAAATAGAAGACAGACAGAAAAGAAGGGTGTTTGCGATTTTGGGTAACTGCAGGGATCTTACACAGATATGACTGGATCCTCCATCTAACATACGTTAACTCTTACCATTTAACAAAAAGATAACCCAATGTTTTGGGTTTGGTTATTTTTTTGTTCTTGTAACATACAAATTAAAAAATTTAGATATTTATAAAGTGTGCATGTTCCTGTAACATTAAGAAATGATTAGTCTATCTTATTTGGAGGTTGGAATAGGAAGTAACTCTTTTAAAAATAAAGCTTAAAAAAAGCAAGCTTAATACTTTTTAATTGGAGAGATGTTTAAGACGGAGGGCCGCATGGCATTCTTAAACACTTTTTAGATCAGTAAGTATCAAGACAATCCTCTATTTGAAAATACCTATGAAAACTTCACACAATTTCAACATCTTTTACAGAATTCTTTGAAAGACTGTTGATGATACTTTCAGAGAAAACACTTTCATCCAATAACTAAAAAAAGTCTGTTCTAAATAATTTAAGTATTTGGACAGTAAATATATACATTGAAGAGCCCCAGAGACTGGGCTTTGATGGTCAGGCAAATGCAAAAATTGAAGGTAACTACTGCTAGTCACAACTGTGTGCTATATGTTAAACGTTTATTTTTCTCCTTTCACAAATCACAGTGCTCTCTAGAAGCTGAAAACGTCTTCATGCAAATCATAATCTTGCATTTACATATTAATTTCCCATGAAGTAAAAAAAAAAAACCAACTGCTCAATTACTTCACCATGCTTTAGCATAAGCAAGCAGCACTAAGAATCTATACATCCCAAGAGCAGAGTCAGTGAAACCTTACGGAAGGGGCTAACCCCTGCTTTCATGACAAAATGGTGACTCAGTTTTCAATGCAATGGTATTCCACAGATTGTGTACTTCATTAGCAACAGGTTATACCTCTACAGGAATATACAGATTACTAACCTGCTTAGCTGCTCTGTTTTTTCATAAACCATTAAAAACATTTAAGATTTTGCCTGCTTTAAAGCATCGCTGTCTTAAAATCAATTCAGAAAGTATATGGACAACAGACAGCAAGTCCTTTAGGATCACCTCTTCTGTTCTTTGTTATAAAGCAACCAGCAAGGTGGAGCCCCAGTTCACAACTAGGCCTTTTAGCTACTATCCTATAAATAAGAAGAGCCTGTATTGCCAACAACTGCATATACTTGGCTCTAACACAAACATGCCTGATAGCATTTCAAAAATTAAAATCCCTTTCCTCACCAGAAAAAAGAAAGAAGAAAACCAACACTACCATCATAAACATTTCATACTTTCTTCCTCACTCCCCTGTATCCAATCCAACATGTGCTCAGGAACCCCTCTTTCACAATAATTACAGACTTAGGAGTCTCACAAACTCAGAAAGAAAGAAAAAAAAAAAAAAAAAAAAAAAAAAAAAAAAAACAAAAAAAAAAAAAAAAGAGGCACATACAGATCCTGCACCAGTCCCTGAGCAGTTAGGAGTAACTTGCCATTTCACTCAATTTAGGATATTAGGCCTACTTAAAGAAACCCTTGGCAGTGCAATATGCTGATCCATTCTTAACATAATAACCTCATTCAATATATTAAAGAGGTACATTTATACCTTTAATTCATTAGAGTGCTACAGTAAATTATTTAACAAGTGCTTTAAAAAAAAAAGTAGTAATTAACTCATGGTTCCTTTTATTTTATTTTCACTTAGACTTATAAGAATGCAAGAAATTAAATTGTAAGAGCAGCAATTGCTCGTTCTCTCACCAGCAGGTTTGTTTAAGGTTGCTTGGGTTTTTGTTGTTTTTTTAAAAAAGAAGGATTAAGCTTTGTATGTTCTCATATACATGTATAGAGACACACAACATTCAAAATTTTAGACCAAAGAATCTCCAAAAAAATTAATCAAGAGATTTAGTAGACATTTCAAGTCAAGGCCAGGTCAAGATTATCACTAAACAGCTTATAACATAAACAAACCATAATACTGAATATAAACAATTTTTTTCCACAAAATCCTTCCTTGCCAGATTGCAGAGATGCTCAGAGTTTGAGAATCCTGAACATTAAAGGACAATGACAACTATCACCATGCACAAATTTACATGCACAACAATCACGAGACATCCTGAACTGTTCTGCTTCCCTTAACATGCCTTTCTTTCTATAGAGGGCAAGCATTGCTGCATGAACCCTCGTGAAATCCCAGAGGAAGCTAAAGCATTCCATTTCTGTTAGGCTCACCCTGGAAAAATTAAAACACTATTTACAGTCCACAGACAGACTTCCACAGAGAAATACAGTGTCTCTTCACATGGTACACAAAACACATTATGATACTTTGACATATACATCCAGTAAAATTACCAAGCTGAAAATGCTCCAGGAAATCTAGAGAAGTTGGTTTTGGTGCTTTTGTTTTGGTTTTTACTATGCTTATCCCAACTCAGTGGCAATATATGTCAAACAATTCACTCGCTATTCAGATTCTACCTGAGTAGCTTTTGCTTGCTCTTCTTTAAGATCAGAAATATTTCACGACTGAAGCCACAATGTAAGTGAAAGCAATCATACATGAGTTACTGGGTTAATTTTTTAATCACAGTCTTCCTTATTAGCTATAAGAGCACTAAATATACAGAAACACAAATTTAGTATGGTTACATTTTGGATTCCTTCAATTTCTACAGCTTCTTATATGTAAATTATGACTGCCAGTCATCATCTCTTTCATCTGTACACAACTGTGAGAGCTGGATGAAATGAAGGTCAGAGGAAGCTTAAAAGGCATTTCAGTTTTCTCTCATCTTGACATGGATTTCATCCCTCTACATTCCACAGGGAGTTCAAAGTTGCTGGAAAACCACTAAAAGTTATTTCTATACCATGCATTTGCTTACAGTTTAAAACCAAGCACAAGCAACTCACAACAGATACTAAATTCAGAAACCTAACACTTTATGCAATTAAAAGGACTAGGTATATAAGCACCAAAGAAGATTAACTCTTGATTACCAATAACTAGGACTGTAACTGACCCATGAGACAATGGATTACAAATAGAAGATCAACAATGTTTGCAAAAAAATGATGTCACTTACATTTGATATGCACCTTCTGATCTTACAGGAGTGAGCCAAGTGTGTAACACTGAGGGTACAGAAATAAGCATACACTAATAGTACTGCATGCTGCAATTACCTTATCTGTGTAACTCATCTTTAAGAGCTACACTGCAACACAGTAGCAAAAAAAGCTATTATTGAATGCATTAAGACACCAAAAGTATTGTTGAATGTGTATTCATATTCACATATTCAGCTGCTTCCAATGCTGTCCCTAATACTTAGCACAGTACTTCGATACTGTTGCTCAAGCAACTGCTAGAGAAATTCACATCTTGATTACACACGAAGACATCACAGCCCTAGTAAGTTCCTGCTGGATATCCATGCTAATTAAAACAACCTAATAAAACCCACCAACCCAACAGACATACAAACAGGCAGCTAGATAAGTACTTAAAACCATATGCAAGCTCAAACAATTTACCTGGCCAAGTGGTTTAGCACACAAGCAGGAGTTCATAAGACACTCTACAACCAACTTCCAGTTGCTATCAAATCTATACCTTACTAGAAATACTGTCTACATTTTTTTAACAGCCTGTGGGCCCACCAACCCAACAGACATACAAACAGGCAGCTAGATAAGTACTTAAAACCATATGCAAGCTCAAACAATTTACCTGGCCAAGTGGTTTAGCACACAAGCAGGAGTTCATAAGACACTCTACAACCAACTTCCAGTTGCTATCAAATCTATACCTTACTAGAAATACTGTCTACATTTTTTTAACAGCCTGTGGGCCCACCCATATCTTTCTGTTAAGTCTAAACTTATAGAATACCTTCTTCTGCCTGTTTTAGCAGTTTATAAAATCATAATCCTCCACTATACTCAAAAGAATGGGTTGTTCAAAAGTAGATGAACAGATGATCAAGATATCCCTTAAGTTTTAATAAAATAAATACAAAGCACAGTCCTCTGAAAGTTTCCGAGAGAGAAAAAAACACATCAGTGGTACTTGCATTTGTTGCTCTTCAAGGATTATAGTCAGCTTCAAAAATGAGTTAAATTTCTAGTCCTTAATAATAAACAAAACTTCAAACTGCTTTACTTCCTACTCTGTTCTTCTAATATACTTTGAAAATCCGGTACTCATTCCAGATCAGTATCTACAACCCCCAGCAAGGAAGGCTAATTATAAAGGGTAGTTTGCTTAGGTAGACATTCTCTGTTGAACAAAGAAGTTACTTTGTTCTGGACCATCACTAGCCCTGCACTGGAAGAAGAAATATAAACTGGGACAAGAACTCAAGCTTGAATGCCTACAATACTTCAACACATGTCCTGATTGTCAAAGATACTCAATGTATGAAGCTTCACCAACACTAAGCACCTCAAAAACAGTACAATAAACTCTTAAAGCATGATCATTTAAAAAACACATTACAACACGCATTTGCTTAAGTGCCCAAATTTATCGACATAGCTGCATGTGAATTTTACACAGAGCACAGTGGTGAAAGCTTGACTTCATATATGCAGCACATGTGGAGCAACACTTTGAAACACTCCTATGCTTATATAGCCCAGTTTAAATGTTTTTTTAATAACAGAATTTTTTAAAAAAGGTTAAAACAACTTAGAAGTCAAGACCCACATGTGTAATTTAGACTGTGGAGTAGAAAAAAAATTCAGGCATCACTTCCGATGTACAAAACATAAAGCCAAAATAATTTAAAGAAAGTAATAACAAATAAATTGCTTGCTCAAAGAAAATGGCAAACAAGTTTACTGTGATTTTCTCAAATTCCTGAAACGAAGCATTCAAGATTTTTTACTCTGCAAGTGTAAAAAAAAAAATCATATAATTGAACAAGTTCAATTAGTAAAGCATAGTGTTGTTTCTGAACTATGATGAATATCTCTGCATGGCACCAAAGTCAGAAGTCCTCATTTAGTAGGTGCTAGCAAGTTGTTTAGTCCATAAGGTAACCAACCATGATAAAATACCTAAACTATCACAGGCAATACTCTGACATTTGCATGTATGGGATCGTTACAATCCCTGCCTGCCAAACATTTATAATCTCTAAATCCCCCTTTGAGGGAAGTCTGTCCAGTGTCAGTGGAAGATGGAGACTTCTACATGTAACTGCAACCACAAACCAAATCCTGCCTTCAAACACTGTTGATGTCTAACAGGTGTTTGGAAGGCTGGCACAAAATGAGCTGATAAGGGTTTCCACACTACAAGTGACTGTAGCACCATCACTATCTTAGTAACCAAAATCCAAAAGCAAACCAAGAGTTAAAAGATTTGCAAGACATTAAAGCAGAAGGATGATAAGGTGCTCCAATTTGATACCATAATTATGCTGCACTTCCATCATGCAATTTGTAACTGAATGCTTTAGAACAGGCTAAAATAAAGTGGTATCTCCAGTCATTCAAGAGCTCTTTCTATCTTACCTTTAGGCTATGGTTTCTTGTACAATCACATTGAGAATAAACTAGTTCCTTGTTTATGGTGATCATTACGATTAAATAATTTACTGAATAATCTTACCCTTAGTCCCTGCTTAGTATGCTGTTAAACCATGCTTTTGCTTAATAACATTACCTTTGGTGGCCTAAATGGACTAAATTAAAGTTATAGACCCACTTTTTTAAAAAGTCTTCAGTTATTTGTTAAAAGTGTAATACCTATTACACACAGCACACTAGTCTCATAAATTAATCAAGAACAGAAAAGAACCTGTGCATTCAATCAATGAAAACAAAAGACACTAGACTTTTTTTTTTTTTTACATTTCACCTACACCAAACTGCAAACCCAGATCACAAATTATTCCCCACGCTAAGAATACACTTGCTATTATTACACTGATACTCAGATGTGCATAGTTTCTTCTAGAAGACTATAGCAATACTACTGTTTACAACTTTATCTACCCCCTAAGATCTTAGAGACAGGTCTGAAAAGGCTTATTTATTTAATTACGCTCTGTAAAGTGAACAGCATTATAACAGGGGATTTTTGTAGCATAGGTGTGCTACCCATTTGCTTTTTTACTTATGCTTAAGCAAGATCCATGAACATTTTGGAGTTGGTTTTTGGTTTTGGGGTGAGGGGTGGTGTATTTATTTTCCCCTCCCATCCTCATAGCTTTGCTAGTTTACCACCGTTACAGTCATTACTCTGTTGTAACAGTATCTAGAACACAGTAATTTGTAAAGGCTGAAACATTTCACTACCAATACATAGCCTGATGAAGGGATAATTCTAATTTCCAGATTAGCCTGTAACATAAAAGAATGCAAAACCTAAGACAGTAACATAGATTGCTTTTCAACATTAATACTTTTAAACCTTTTGTTTCCTTTTGTACATACATGATTTAGTCTGCTTATGCACTAACAATTTCCAAAGGCCAGCCAAAACTGTAGTGCTAAGGAACATTTTCTGGAGATCACTTTATCAGATGGAGAGATACTTTTCTCAGCATCTCCAACAATCTGCCTTAAGTGCTAAATTACTGCTTTTACAACCCCCTGAAATCTGTTGGTTCTTCCTGTCTTTAAATACAATGCAATGCCAAGCCTGCAGCAGTCCTTAGTTCAAAGCGTATCATGGCATGCAGAAAACACATCTATAAAAAGAAACGAGAAAAAGGTCCATCCAAACAGGTATTGCCACCTACAGCTGGGCAGCAGACATACAAGGTGCAGACTGAATTCCTCATTGTTCTTTACTCTGAGCAGAGAGCTAACAAAGTCAATTCAGCCAACTGTAGGTATTTTATTTCATCAGATGAAATGAGAAGCTGGACTTGTCAGCACGACACAACAGCAACCACATTTTCTTCACCAAAGCACTCTCTTTCTACTCATGTGACTTACCACTACCGAGGGTAACTATTTTTTCAAGTTACATAAATAGCCAAATTAAAGATACGAAGAGAATTTTCTAGCAGTCAATCGCCCAGAACTCAATTTATGCAGTTTTCAGATCGGTGGCAAGACTCTGCAGCAAGTTTAAAATATGAAAGATGGAAAACACCACCACTGCCCTCAGGATGCAACTAAAAAAAAACACTACTATGAATCTATGCTAAGCCACCATAAATCCTTCATTGTGAAGTATCTTCTCCATTTTTCATCAAATACAGACGCAAAATTTACAGCAAGTTAGAAAGCCCATATAAACTCTAGAACAGCTTACAAAATAATTATGCAAAATAGTTACAGCATCAAAAACATTTAATTGAAACTTCCAGTTGTACTTTATTACGTTCATTCACTACTGCCTAACATCTTCAACAAGTATTCAATTACATCTGTAAAAATCTCATTTGTACCTGATCAGCCTTCCTACTACATACTTGCATACATGATGAAAATGAATCTGATTTTCTGACTGTATGCTTGCTTTACAAGCTAGTACTAGTTACTACTATCAGAGATTCTCAAAGGCTGTTTACAAGTCTTTTCAGTGCTCACACTCAGCTTTAATCTTCCAGTCTCTCCACAGACTTAATAGCAAGTCGAAAAATACATCCTAAACAAAAAATTTCCTCCACATTTGTCTACCTCTGTCCAGGTGTAAAAGGATCTTTTAATAAAAATTTATCTTCAAAAAGAAAACTATGAGGCTGTCAGATAATGAAGAATAACTCAAATCTCTATGTCAGTTTTATGTGTTTATCACCACCATTTCCTCCTTTCTCTTTTGCTTCACTGTTTGGATGAAATGCACATACAGGTGGAAAAAAACTTAGATCAGACTAAATAGAATGAAAGCAACTCTACAGGAAATGCTGACAAAGATAGGAGACAGTTATTAGTTCTCTTTCATTCTCAAAATCTGTTTTTGAGTAATTGTGAACAATGTTTCAGATTAAGTTATTTTTAAATTCACTTATAACAGCCCTTATAAGTACTGTAAAATACACTGATTTAAGTTTTCACTTTACAGGTAATTTAAAAATTATACAAGTCTGTACACAATCTGATTGCAAGCATCTGCAGCATAATAAGGTATTGTCTAGGAAGATGTAAAACTGATTTTGCAACAGTAAGTATAAATACACAAAAGAATTCACCGCAATACAAATATGTATTTTTCCATACTTAAGTTTCAAAAGCATAAAAATAAAAGAAATCCTCTTCTATGGTTCTAGAGATGAAATACTAAGCTCAAAAGACCATGTCTAAAATTGACAGGATTTAATAACCAAACTGAATAAATCAAGGTAACTGCTGTAAATCCAAGAAACTATATGACAATCACACACTGAAACAAACCCACACCATGACTCAACCGAAGAAAAAAAGATACTTAACACACAAAAAACTTGCCTGCATTTTTACTACATTGAAATACTAGAAGAAATGATGAATCTTACCAACATACAAACCTCTACAGCATACCCAACAGGCTGAAGAAAGACTAGTCAGAAAAACTAGACATGGGTTTGGTTGTGGGTTTTTTTTTTTGTTGTCGTTGTTTTGGATTTTTTTTAAACACAGAAACTGTAATGGTATTATTTGTATCCTCTCCTTCATAAACTACGTTTGCAAATTAATTTTCCATACAACGTTCTGCCAAGCAGTTAATTTATAATATCTCTTATTTCAAGTCACAGTGAAGATTTTTTTTAAAAAAATCATTCATACTGGGGAAATAAAGGCTACAGTTTTCCAAGCAGATACACTCTACGCTGCCTATATTTAAAAGGCAATGCCCTGATAAAGGGCATAGAAAGAGCTGCAAAGGGTGTTGTAAAAACTGAACAGGCCTAAAGACTTAAAGATACTGGCATACCTTTAAATGCAATTATATACAGGTTTAACGGAAGCTGGGAGTTAATCTAAACAAGGTATTACATGGGTCAGATGTTTTTTCAAAGGCACACTAAATGGAATTTTACAGCTTCTTCGCTGGCCCAATTATGTCATCACTTACTCCCTTCTCCTACCTTTTTTCCCTTGCCAGGTTTAGAATCACTTGGGACGTATTGATATAAATGTTCAGTGGTATATGTATGCATGAGAGAGAGAAATAGGGATTTTATACACACACATTTACAGCATACCTCCTTCTTAAATGCTTTTGTACTGTCACAATACACTACCCTTTACCTCAGTAAAGGGGGGAATAATATAACAAGCGGGCAAAAAACTCTCGAGCACTCTAGCTAGAGACATCCAATGGCCAGAGCAGTAAGGAAGCAAGTGGAGTAACAGCGTATCTTGCACTGCCTTTATTAAGTGATGAGGTCTAAGCTCTGGACCAAAAGAAATTCCAGTCAAGATGACAGTAAAAATAATACCTTGCCCTGAGATCCCCTGGAAGCGGAAACAGAAGCCATCTCACTAAGTTTTTAATGCTACAGACAGCTGTATGGGGACAAGTACTGCTGTAAATTATCTTAACTGTACACAAAAGTGACCTGACCACTACTGCCATGCAAAACAAAACCCAATTTTTGGTCTCCATTTAAGAGAGTCATATCCTGCTCTGTGTAAAGAATCTAAATGATTTTCCAACTGCAGCTAAACAAAAGTGTAGCCTACCTGGAGATGACAGATTGAACAAAGACAACATGCATGGGAGAAGAAAGGATATGATCTTTGGCTAGCCAAATAACAGAGGAAGAAGGTATTTCTGGCTATTGTTACCTTCAGGGATTTAAATATTCTGGAAAAGCTACCAATCATGACAAACAGCTAACATATGCTCTTAAAATCAGGGTACAGTCACATGCTAGATGTCATTTTCCAAAACACTGAGTATCAATGAGTTTATGATTCTCTTACTCAGCTAGGATCCCTGAAACCCTAAGGGGCTTTTTTAGATGGTGGGGAAAAAAACCCAAAACAAACAAAAAAACCCAAACATAAAAAAAAGCAACACACACCATCAAACACAAACAGGACCCATGAAGAGAAGGATTAGTGTCCTGGTTTAGAAAGATCGAAGAAAGGAGGACCAGAAAACATTTCTGAGAAAACTGACTGCTAGTAACATAATGGTGACACTGTGGGCTTTAACACTTTTAGTCTGTCTTCTACCACCTTCACGCACAAAAAACGTAATCAGAATGAAACAGTGTTGGAACTTGTCTTCTAGGACTCCTTGAAGACAAGCTGCTACTCATTATAGCTCTCTGGCATCTTAGAAAGAAGTGATGAAAGCCACTAAGGCAGTCAACACCTCATGATCAACATAATCAGAGGCTGCTGATAGAGTTAGTATTTTCAATATTGAAGAAAAGACTCTAGCCTCTCCCAGCAACACATTTTATTTTTTTTTTAAGTTTGGCCACTGATACTACTCCTGATTTGAGTTACAGCACCAAGAAGATATGTAAGAAGGACTTCACCTCCCATTGCTACAGCATTTTCCTCCACCTTGTAAGTGTTCAGTGCTTATTCTGTCTCCTCACTTGAGTCTGTTTTTCTTTTCTAGTGTTGTTTTCTGTCCTCTCCCACATTCTCAAGGCAGGTTATTTAAAAGTACTTCTCCCATTAATGTAAGCTTCTTATTAGACAAGAAGTTTTTTGGGAGAACCGCAGCATTCTTCCTGTCCATTTGTAAACATGTATCACAAGTCCTCAATACAGTGAGGAATTTCCTCACATAATTAGTATCAAACAACTGCACTTTGAAACTGCTGTTCAGATGGCTTCACCCTGCACATGCAAGGGCCTTTCACAACTGACACAGCTTTTCTGCACTCACCATCAAAGAAATGAGAATATTCACATGCACTTATTATTAAGACCTGCCAGTGGTCATTTATATGAAAAGGTGAAGGTGGAAGAACATGTGCAGTTTTTTATTCTGACTGCATAGAAATCAGTGCACCAGATTCAAAGGCTCACTACCCCTCCACAGGCCTGCGCGGCTCTTACAATGGATTAATGCTTTGAAGTAAAACCACCAAGACAAGTGCCCCAAGTTCAATTTAAAGAGCCACAACAGTGTTGCTGAACCTCCCTTTTCCCACCATACTCATTTGCCTAAAGCACCTCTTGGCTATCAAAGAGAAGGCTTCTACATACACCACAGACTTGCAACCAGTCCAAAGTGAGTAAAGTCAATACTCGAAAAAGAGAAGCTGAGGCAGGATGAAGTCTAGGCTCGTGGGGAAAAAAAAAAACAAAAAAAAAACCTACCTAGGAATAAATACTATTTCAGTATAATAAATGAGCTAAACTACAATCACCACTAGCATACCCACATTCCACAGTATTCTTTTGTCTTCCTCTATACAATGGGAATATACACACGGTCACAGATTGTTAAACGCAATTTACCCAAGCAGTAGTTTCAGAGCATAATCAATACAACCCACCCACCCCCCCCAAGAGAAAAACAAGTATTTTAAGGTAATACCTACATGTGCGGGACCTGAGAAACAATGTTTCTGATTAGACAAAAACATCACACCATATCACAGAATGGCTGCAAAGAGACCTGCAAGTTAGTGCAAATCAAACTATCAGTCTACCTCTTAATAAGGTTACAGGCAGTCTTACCTCTCATCCTCACCGTCTACGAGAGGTGTTGTCAACGGCAGCACCTTCAGCGGAAAGAGGGAAGCAGAGGATGGCATATTGCTGCTACCGCCATCTGAAACAGCTGATGCTCCAACACCACCCTCGCCACTGGCAGCCTGAGGTAAACCCACCAAGGAAGGTTCCGTAGGGCGTCTGCCATCTTCAACTTGGCTTACAATTGACTGAGCTAGCGACTGTGTGGGGAACTGGGTAGAGCTTAGCGGTATCTGCTGTGGTACACTCTGTGCCACTGGCACACCTATACTTGTTGATATCAAGGGAGGCTGACTAACACTTTGAGCCAAATTCCCATTCTGCACAGCCGAAGCTTGTGCTATATTCTGTGGCTGTCCCAAACCTATAGAAGCAGAAGGTATGCCAGGAGGCACAGCGGAACCAGCTTGACTTGGTGCAGGAACAGTACTAGCAGAAGGTATAGGGCTAACCGCAGGCAGCTGCTGGCCAGTCATCCCTTGGACTACAGATTCCACTCCTTGTGCCTGTGGCTGTACAGGTAACAAGGTGTTTTGCTGAGCAATGACCATTTGCTGAGCAAGGCCTGAAGCACCAGCCTGTAATCCCTGCTGCATTATTCCTGTCTGCACAGGCTGCACTACTTGTGAAGATGGAGGAGCAGCTGTTGACGGCATAACTGGAGGTGGAATTTGGTTTGCAGCAGACGGTGGCTGCACCACAGCAGCTACGCTTCCTTGCTGCCCAACATTCAGCATTTGACCACTGGTACCTACACCTGGTATTGCTGCCGGAGCATGTGCAACAGGCTGGGCTGGGGCAGTGGCTGGATGTGCTTGTACTGAAGGCTGCATGCCCTGTGCCTGGGCAACGGGAACTGGCTGCCCTGCTCCTCCTACTCCAGTAGAACCAGGCTGCATGGCAGGGGCTGGAGGCTGAAGGATCTGCTGATGTTGCATGTAGTCTGGCATAGCCCCTGCAACAGAGTTTTGGTTCGCCGGCTTAACATGACCTGCGGCCATCTGCGTAGGAACTGGCTGTTGCTGCTGTTGCTGCTGTTGTCCATACTGCAACTGCTGTTGCTGCACAACTGGCAAAGTCTGCACAGGCTGCGCCGGCTGAGAATACGGTAGCTGCTGTTGAGGCATACTTTGAATGGCAGGTTGCTGGTGGCCCAGAGATGGGGATACACCTAGTATATTAACCGGGGCTGGCTGAACCCCAGTAACAGTGGTTAGACTGGCCTGTGCAGAAGGTTGGACCCCTGGCTTCTGCTGTGGATAGCTTACTTCTTGAGAATGCAGCTGGACTTGTGCAAGCTGTGATTGAGAAACACTCTGTGGTATACTAGATGCTGGAATTGCTGGAGGTGCAGCGCTGCTAAAATCCATCTGCTGCGGACCCACACCTTGAAACGCTTGCTGCTGTACCACAGTAGGTGCTCCTATTTCTCCACTTCCCACACTTTCTGTATAGTGACTCAGTGTGCTTACATTGCTGCTAACAGAACTCCCACTGGTGCTCTCCCTTTCAGAAGTCACTTCAAGCGGGTTTTGTTTTATCGTCTCTACTGCTTTGTTTACTGCTACTCCTTCTGAAACTGCAACAGTGTTTTCTTTATCATAGAATTCAGTGCATGTCCATCTACCTTTTTTGAAAGGTTCAGAACTAGAATCTAATTTTACAACCCTAAACCTTGAGGTGCCAGATGCAGGCGCCTGCTGGCTTGATCCCACTGCCATTCCTGCAGTTGGATTAGTAACATTGTTAATGACACTAGAGGAAGCACTCGTACCATTGCCAACACCACTCAAGATATTCACATTAACACTGCTGCTAGTTCCAGACAAAGCATTTACATTACCAGTACTTGTGATGTTGCTTAAATTTATAGTACCAAGCACGTTGCTTGCCACACTAGAACTACCACCACCCATATTATTTAAGGTACTAGTTCCAGTAGCAGGACTTACACCTAAATTGCCAGGAGTACTTGTAGTGCGGATATTAGAGACGACAGATGCCGGGGAACCAGTGGATGATGCAGCAGAAACTGGTGCAGTTGATATAACATTGTCAGAGCTTCCAGTTGTTGACAGTTTTCTAAATGATGGACTGGGTGGTGGTCCTCCAGAAACTGGGGCACTGCCTACCCCTGGATGCGATGGGTGATGGTGTCCATGGTGGTGGTGGTGAAGATGGTGGTGGTGGTGAACATGATGGGGGTGAACACTTCCATTGATCACAACACTCTGCTGTGGGTGATGAGGCAGAGGAGCATGCTGCTGAGGAAGATGAGGCTGGTTTGGAGAAACAGCCCCAGGAGTCTCTGCCTCTTGGAAGTTATTTAAAGTCTCTTCAGAGGAGCTCCTCTCAGGTTCTCCCAAGTCAGTGGCCCTAGATAAAGAAACATCCAAGATTTCTGAAGACGACAGGTCTTCAGTGTGGGACTCATCCAGGTCATCGTAGCTTTCTGTATCCTCAGCTATGCTGTTATTAGAGCTCATACTCGCTGATATTTGAGCTGGGGTCACACTGGTAATTTGGAAGCCACTTTTCTTTTTCATTTGAGCTCCACTCTGTGCAAGAGGCTGTGGCTGGAGCTGAGACTGTGAGAGGAGGTTCAGGCTTTGTGGAGGAGGGGGTGTCGGCTGTGGACCCACTGATGAAGATGCTGCAGGAGATGGAGGCGGCGGCTGGACCAGCAAAGGCGGCTGATAATCCTCGGCAGAGAGGGCAGCGCTCCCAACGCCGGTACCTGGTGCAGTGGGAGCAGTAACGCAGCTGCTGCCGCTGCTACTGCTGCTGCCCCTTCTAGGAAACATTGCCGGGTGCGCCATCTTCCTAGCACTAATGTCTGCGGCTGAGTCAGGCTGGTGCATTGTATCGGGTGTATTTTAAGAGTGCAATCCCCCGGTATGGAGAGAGACAGACAGACACACATACACACAGTTAGCTTTGCGCTCACGGCAGGGCAGAGGCACCACGCACAGCCACCCACCCCACCCCCCGGCTCCCGCAGAGCACGGGCTGAGGCGCCTCAGCAC
>JAVJGJ010000014.1:31704771-31754168 GCA_035590215.1 Microhierax caerulescens | reverse complement strand
TGCTGAGCCGGGCAGGGACATCCCCTTCAGTGGCAGCCATGGAGCTGAATCATTTTGGGTATTAGAGAGACGGAATAAGGAGGGAAGAAAAGCAGCAGCAGCCCGACAAGAGAGTCCATGAAAAGGAGGGAGGGAGGGAGGAAGGGGGAGCCAGCCAGGCAGCCTCTCTCTCTCTCCTCCCTCTGTGTCTGGCTGTCTCTGGAGGAGGCTCCGCTCCGCACGCTCTTCCTTCCCCCTCCGCCTCCTCCCCCTTTATAACAGGCGGCACCCGCTCTTCCTCCGCAGAACCGCGCCTGGGCCCGGTCCTCCTCCCGCGTGCGTCTGCCCCGTCCTTTCTTCCCTCCGGCTCTCTCCCGGCTTCCCTGCCGCTGCGGGTCTCTCCCCCGCCCGGCCCCGTCTCCTCACGGAGCGCTGGAGGAGGGCGCTGCGCGGAGCTGCAGGGGGGAGGGGAAAGCTCGCCAAAGGGGAGGGCAGGCGAGAGACAACGTAAGATGGCCGCCGCGCATGCGCGCCCCGCCGGCAGACATAAAGCCCGTCTGGCCGAGGCCGACGGAAATAGGCTCGGTTCGAGTGGCGGAAATTGCCGAGCGGTGCCGAGCCCGGGGAGGGGGAAGGGCGGGCTGTCCCCGCGTGGCGGCGCTCCTAGCTGGGGAGGGGGCGCCGGGCGGGGGCAAGGCTGCGGCCATGGCGGCCAGGCCCCCCCCACGTGCCCACTTTCTGTTCTTCGGGCCCGCAGCATGACTGTGCCTCACATGACCCGCTGCCGCCTCCCTCCCCCACTCCTGAGCTCCGTTGCAGCTTTATTCAAGTTATTCATCACCTTCTCCTTCCTCCCCTCCCTCGGTCCAGAATATTCCTGCCCATTCCTTCCTTCCCTCCGCCCGGGGAAAGCGGAGCCGCCTCGCCCGGGGGCCGCCTTCCCCTTTGTACGTACCCCCGGCGGCTTGCCCACCCCCCCTCAGCCCATGCGGCCGGGGTCGCCGCGGGTGTCTCCCCTCACGCCCCGAAATGGCCGCCGCCCAGCACCCCCCAGGCGCTCTTCCCCGCTCAGCCGGCCAGGCGGGAAGGCCCCCGGGGCGGTGTAACCGGGCGGTAACGGGAGGCCACCGCGGCGCGGGCCGCCAGCAGGGCCGGAGGTGCGAGCCCGCTGCCGGGGCGCTCACTGAGGCGGCGAGACGGTGCCGGGGAGGCGGGGCTGTGGCGGGCGGGGGACGCCGCCGGCGCCCAAGGGAAGCGACGCCCGCAAGGCGGCTGGGTCAGGTGAAGTCGTTCATCTGCATCCACGAGCGGCGTGTGCGTGTGTGTGTGTGTGCGTGGAGGAGTTTCTGCCGGGAGGTCGTCAGGAAACGCGCTGCTCCAAACCCGGTGCCGTTCACCAGCATTTCGAAGTGACTGCAGGGAGCTGAGGTGAAGCCCGCCACCCTGCCCTCGCAGCTGGCGGCAGGCTGCCCGGACCTCCTCACGCCAGACAGCAACGCTCGACGCGCCTGTCGCGGCAGGGCTGCTCCGGCTCTCCCCAGTCCCACGCTCGGGTTCTCCTCATCATGGAGCAACGAGATCCCTGAAGACGCTAGATGCGTGCGTGTCTGCCGGGAGATGTCCCGTCCCTGTGGCTGTTAGCCTGCACAGAGCTGCCACCCAGCAGGTAGGCAGGCATCTCATGGCCGCACAAGCCCGACACATTGGCACCGCCAGTATTGCTCCACCTTTCCCACCAGCAGGACCCTCTCCAGGAGTGCTTTCAGAGTGCAGTAAGTTGGGCCTCCCGCTTTCCTATGGAGAGGGGGACAGGATCGCAGCCTCTCCTCTCGCAGCCTGGCGTGCACCGGCGCCTGGAGAACTGCTCGCACTCCCACCTCCTGGCAGCACGCCTGTGACTCCAAACACAGGCATCCCCGAGCTTCTGGAGTTGTCCGAAATCACTGCTTTGAAATTGGTCCAGTTTGTATGGAATAATATAACGTTCACAGGACTTGACTGGCATGGGCTAATTCTGTAATCTGACTGTCAAGCCTGATGGTTAGGACAGTCGGGGGGGGAGGGGCGGGAAGCAGGGCTTGGTGTTTGCTGCAGTGAATATGTAAACATATCATGAAGAGTAGTAGAGCTTTAACAGGAGGAAAGTTGTGAGAGTCCAAGGTATTATATCATATAGCTGAGTCATTAGAGAGTTCTTGTGGGAGATGTAAATGTTAGCTCCTTCAGGCAGAGAGGAGATTTGAGCCTCCCATGTTCACTGTGTGGCGTTTAATCACTAAGGTACTAGAAAAGCTGGGTTTCTGGCTCCATTTTGTGAAATGAGTGAGGATTTAAGGTCACAGAGAAGGAGGAGCTTTTGCTGCCTGTTCCTGAATTTCACCCTTCCGTCTTGCCTGTCCCTGTTGACCTAGCTTACCTAATTCTCACTCAGTGTGTGGACCAGCGTGGCTTTGAGAAAATCCTGCCTTTTGCAGCCTAATTCCTTTTATGCCTGGAATGCAGACATTCAGCTTATCTCTCCAGGTACCTGAAAGGTAGACTTGCAACCCTTGCTCCTTCCATGGCTCTCGGACACTATATACAGACACTGCCTTTTCTGAGAGAAAGACAATATTATTCTTTAAAGCTGATAATCAGCTAGAACACCTTGAAGACCACAATACTACCTGAACGCGTGTTCCCTGTGGGAAGGAGTCTTTCTGTAACCCTCACAGATTTCAGGAAGGCATCACAAAGGTGCCCACAATCTGTCTAATCTTGATGCAGCACTGAGACCTTGTATGTCTTTAATGAGATACTCACATGTGTAAACATTTTAGAGATGAGAGCCCGAGGTTGCAATCCATCTTCCATTATAAATTCCTGTTCTGTCTGCTTATAACTTTCCCAGACAATTTCCTTGAGGAATTAAGTCTTCTATGATTAGTTGCAGCTCCAAGATGATTTTTTGAATGTTTGAACAAAGTCCAGGTACTTTTAAACCACATAGGCTATGAATACAGATGAATCTGTTTCTAACCTTAAAAATTTGTGCAAAAGTAACTCAAAAAGGGCTGAGCTCTGAAGTTTGTATGCACCTAATAGACATCAACAAGCCTGAAAAAGAATCAGAGCAATAGTTTTGTCACTGGTTAAATGCTTGCTTTTACCCACACTAACTTATATTGATTTTGAATAGTTGGTAGTCTTTTGAACTATAAACTTCTGAGTACAGCATGTGAAATGGTTCTTTAAGTTGGGTCCATATAGTTTTTTTCTTATACAAGAGAAACTGAACTAAAAATGAAATTCAGATAACAGCGTTAACTTACCCACATAATGTGGTCACTGGTCAGTTAACAATCCAAATGATGGTCTAGGCTAGACAAAGCACATCTGAAATGGCATGGTTTAAATTATTTTTTTAATGATGTTTGTAAATATGAACATTTTTGTGTTACACATTTTTTTCTTTGCTTATCTGTTTAAATCAAGTATATGCTTACACTAATCCTTCATTTTCTGAAAGCCTTAGCACAAAAATAGGATTCTCAAATTCAAGATTTTAATTCCTTTTCATATCCATTCAATTTTATTAAAATATAAACCTAAAAAAAATTATAGTTTTTATATATTTATTTATTTATATATTTATTTATTTTTATTTATATATTAAAAAAATAAAACTAAATATAAAAAAATATTAAAATATAAAATAAACCCACTGAAGTTGATAATTTAATTGTTATGAATTGTGTTATTTAGTTGTTCAAAGGGGAAAAGAAATTTCATTATATACCTCATCTACAAAACACCGCATATTTAAAATTCAACTGCAACACAACTGACCACCTTCACGTATGGACAGTAAGTGAAATAACCCAGTAGTTATTCCAAACAAGTTCACCTGCTGTTTTTTAATGAACTGTGTCAATCAACTAGCTGGAACCAGAGGTGCTTGTGTCATCACTGGATGGATCCAACACCTTGTTGACCATGGTCACTGCTTATGACTACAGGGCAGACAGTCCTGCAAGCCCATCACTACCTCAGCCAGAGACTGAAGACTGCTGGAGGCTTGCCAGTATAGAGGAACCCCCTTGGATTGCATCCTCTACATACATGCTTCCCAAATGAGCCAGCACAGATGGGTTTGATGCAGCCCTTGCTGTCAGGCAGAGAGAGTGAGTGTCTGAAAGAACTCTTATTTCAACCTTAAAATCTTATCATTCGGGTTAGGGCAAAAGAACAAGATCTTCACAGTGTAAATATGTCTCCTATATATATATTTCTTCAGAGAGGAAACAACAAGCTGTGTTGCCACCACAGATTCTCCAAGGATACAAGAAGAAGCAGTATTTTAATATTTTCTTTCTTTGGCTCCTTTACTATTTGACACAGTTGTATGTGTTCATCCTAGCATATGCAGTAGTTCATGTCTTTGTGCAGAGTAATTATAAAGCAAACGAACAGGAACACTATGGGTTTTTTACTCAAGACAGTCAGAATCGTGGCAAATCAGTCTGATGTGTGTTTTAAATCCCATGTGACTGCTTCATAAATAATTTTTTAAAAACTTCAATGAAATTAATTTTTTTATGCTATGAAGCTGCCATTGTTAGTTTAGACAGAAGGCTTTTCTGTGTTCATTAATATTGCTGACTGTAGTCTCAAAGTTGATTTGCAAGGGTGTATGAAATTTTTTTCTACTCAGAAAGTACAAGAAAATTCTCACCTTTCAGCGCTGAAAAAGTTGCAATTCTGCTTCTTCATTTCTTAGAAAGTTCAAGTCAAGTCTTGATCTTCCTGTTTTGTTTTGTTTTCAGTTGGCTTGTTAGTTGGTTGATTGGGTTTACTGACTTATTCCAAAACGCCTACTGAGACATTTTTCAGTCCTTATTTTAATTCTTATGAAATAATGTTGAACTTTCTGGAAAGGGAAGTTTTGTCTCAAGTTTTTATTAAATAAATGCTTGCAGAAATTGACAATTGTAGCAATCCTTTAAAAGACTAGTCAGATCTACTCCAATGCCAATATATTTGAAATCATATCTTTCTAGATCATCTGGAAAAGTTGTTTTAAAATATTCATCATACCTGCACTTGGGGAGTGTGGTCAAGTTGGTAGTCTTTTTTTTTTTTTTTATGGGGATTGCATTCAAAGTCAGATGTTATAAAAGACTTTAGAAGCTTTATCATCACTTTAAACTGTGTAGACTATAGGTTTATGGACTATGTTCACTGTACTGCAGGAATAAAGGTTAAATTCAATCCCCCACCAGCTCATGACTGATGCATTAACAGCCATAAGACCACCGTGATTTTATCACTGTTACCATCTTGTTTTCCTTTACTTTCCAGTTTCACTTGCGTTTGTAGTCACCTGATGAAATTGCATCTTAAAGAAGCAACAAGTTCTGGAAAGTATTTCTCCAATACCTCAACCTATGACCTTAATGGATACAGTTCCATTGTAGTCTGAGATCATTTATTTAATTAAGTGTTTGTACAGTACAGGTCTTAGATTGTTAACTGTTTGATCTTTGATTAGTCAGCCAAACGGTATATATAATTAAGCTGAAGATCAAATAACATAGATGATCAAGTCATTGAAAAATGGTCCAGTTGTTAAATAGACCCTCCCTTTTTCACTTCTGGAAAATCTATGAGCAAAGTAGCAAGTTAACCAGTTTTTTAGATTAGTTTTAGGTTTTATTAATTGATTACAAACATTTGTACATGGCTATTTAACAGTGTGGAAATGTGAGCTCTTAGCTTGCAATTCTCAATCACAAAGATTGTGTGGAATTGTTTTCTTTTGACTGATAGAGGAAAGCACTTAGGAAAATGCTTTGTTTAAAAGTGTGCTTTGTGTCCGCTGACTACGCTGGCAATTCTGTGATGTCTAAAAGTTCTGCAATTTATGTGTGATTTTCTTGAATGATCAGGGGTGAGTGTGTCTGTTGTGATGAGGCACAAATCTTTAAAATCTCAGGCTAGGAATAAATAAATATATTTCTCACACCCACACACACACCCAGCCCCACCCCCCAAAGCACCAGGCTTGTTCAGTGCAGAATATTTTGGAAAAACAGAATGTTTAGATAGTATTTAGCACAGCCACGTAATTTTTGTCATTATATTATCACATAGTAACTGGAGGCAGATAGGCTGTCCTAGTTGTGAAGGGTACAGAGAAATACTTCTTGAGCTCATTTAATTGTCTGAATCTTGTGTATCTGATTTTCATCTTCCTTTTGGCTGTGTCAACAGTATTTCTTCCCATCTAAAACATATTCTGTGGAAGCAAATATTTGTTTGCACAAATCCTGAATTTTCTATTGGATAGTACTTGAGCAAACCTAAACTTTGTTTTTTATATGCATTAGTTGTACTGTAACTGAACCGCTTTGTGAAAGCAAGCACAGACTGGTCATGAGCACAGCAGAAGTAAACACAATTTTTATGAGTAGTCACTTGATATGTTTTTCCATAACTCAATTAATAAAAATCACCTGTACTATATTATTTCTCTGCTAAAGAACATACAGTCTTATTCACAGTAATAGTAAATTTAATTCCATCACTTCTGTGATGTTTCCCTACTTTATAATTTTTCAGGCATCTTCTTTTTTATTATCTCTACATTTTAGATTACTGTATGTGACATTTTTGCTTCTGCACACATACTCTGACAAGCCCTGAAAAGTCAAATTAAATGTCCTCGTGACAAAATCCGGTGGGAAACAAGTTTAGGATTTCCAACTGAAGCACCGGAAAAAATTGCCTTAATCAATTTAAGTAGAACAAAAGATGTGCGAAGTCCTGACAGTTCAAACACATAAGTCAGAGGCTTAACTTCAGTCATGTGAATGGTCCCTTTGACTATTAACTTTTAGTCACTAACCCCCTAAAATCTTAACATTAAATGTGTAAATATTTGTAGGCTCAGAAGACAAGAGGTATGTGCTAAGGTGTGGTCTTATGGAGCCTTAGGATTATGTCGACCTTTAGATGCTAACAGTGTTGAGTCCTTATCATGAAGAAAGTTACTCCATATGCTGTCAAACCAGGCATTCTCCAATATTTTTTGAAAAATGCTAACTTTGTGTCTGATTGGAGCTTTGTGTCTTAAATTAAAAGCCAACCCTGCAATATTTCACCACTTTGGGATCAAGCTACAGTACCTCATTCCCAGTTTTACCACTCATTAAGGCATTTTACCTGTTGTTAGTAAGAGACCAGAAAATTCCCTATTTCAAGTAGAGCATTGAACAAAAATCCCATGTTTCTGTTGATTAGAATGTGCTTAATTTCTGCTCAGTCTTAATACCTTTATTAATAGTTTGGCATGGAAACACTGATGAGAGTTGAAAACCCATCGGGGTTACTCACCACATCTCACTGCTGAGTAAATTCTCAGACAATAAATGAGGAAAGGCAGAAATAGTGTCAAAACATGCCTCAGACTGTGCTGATCGAGTAGCCTGTCCTACTTGAATACAGGGCAGTATGTCAGTGTGCCTGTCCCGTGAGACAAAATACAGTGACACTGTAAGAGAGGGAATGGCTTCCCGCAGCTAACACCCCCTGCCCCGTGACTCCCCAATGATTTGGTTGTCTCTTGTAAACCATCTGTAGGAAGCAAAAGAGAAATCACAGTCAACACACTTGCTAAACCTAGCTCAGAAACATCCAGGGCACTTGCTCTAGAATTGACAGATGTCTTCTCAGCAGCTAGTGAAGATGGATGGAGGGGAATCCTTGGTGAGAGGACTTCTAATAACTCCCTGTTGATATGGGCTGTCAGAGACAGTAGTTTTTTACTTCATGCATACAGGAAGACCTTAGCAGGATACAAGTGAAATTTACAGACATGAAGATGCGAGGTGGTGTGGAAACCAGACAGGCCCAGGAAATAACATGTGGACTTCATATTTCCAGGAAAAGGACATTTGCTTAGTTTACACATTTAGTAAACATGAAATTTGATATGATTTTGGAATATAAGATGAATGCAAAATAACATTTTTAATATTTGGTGATATTTGTAAAGATGCTGTTGCTGGTATACCCTAGGAATTGTAATAATTTAAGGACGCTGTGGTGGTAGACGTATTTTGAAGAACTGGAAATAGTCCAGAGAAATGCAACAAAAGTGATGCTGGAAAAAGCTGGAGTTTCAGTCATAACGCATGTTTAGTTTGCAAGTATCTGCAGGTCAAGCATTAAATCACAAGATAATAATATCTGGCTATTTAAAGGGGGGTGTGTGTGTGTGATATTTCAGACCCAGATTCAGCTCACCCCCAGTGAGGTATCTAAATTAGAAGCGTTGCTGTAAAATTTCTTCTAGAGAACAGGGACCTTCCCCCACAACCTCTGCATCCCTCTGAGCTGCTTATTTCTCTCAGTTGACTGCTAGGAGAGCCCAGGGTAATTAGGCGTCTAGCATGTGTCTCTCAGTATGGGCCTAGAGTAAGGTGGGAGGTATGTGAGCCAATGGCCTAAGAAAAAGAATATTTAGACTGAACATCGGAACAAACAGTTCTAAAGATACATTGGACACGAACAGTGAAATACAGCCTGTGGGAAAGTAATAGAAAATCACTTACAGGGACACTCACATTTTGCCAGGATAAAATACTAAAGAATTGCCTCTAGAGAGTAATCCTTTGCTGATCAAGAGAGGTCTCGTATAATCTGTAAGATTATTCCTACCATTAATATATACAATACTCTTATCTGGCAAAGGACAATAATCAATAATTTAAGGCTCTTACCTGATACCAGGATTAAAGTGACAGGTGATTATCCAGTGCAGGAAATAATGTGATTTTATTCCTCAACATTATGCTGGGGAATAAAATCACATTCTTTATATAGGTAAATGTATGTATATAAGCATATACATATATATGTCAGTATTTACATAAGTGGTTTTATATGTGAATATGTATACTGTGTTACTTATATATTTTTTTTTTAATTATTATTATTATTTTTCTTTTTTTCCCCCTAGCTGAAGCTTGCTGGTGCTTTCAGTGTCTGCTAATTGACACTTCTGCATCCCCCTGCTGTCAGATATCATTAGCTGAGGGTGCTCTGAGCCGGTTTTGGCCTGGCCTGGGCAGCTGAGAGCTCCTTCCTGTATTTCTTGTCTTCATTCTCACAAAACTGGACAGCTGGCTACAGTCCGCATAAACATGACCTCCCAAACCAAATACTGGTAGGTGGATGAAAACAGATTTGTGGGTTCAAGCCCTGGCTTCATGCTGCAGACATTGCCTGCTCTATGCTCCGGCATCCACTGCATTTGAAGGCAGTGATGCATCATGTTGATGTAAAAAGTGTTTAAGACGACCAAATCTGTGTTTTACAAATTTCTTCATTGTTCAGCTTCTATTGGCTGTCCTAACATACACTTAACTTGTCATTTAAACTGTATACCATGTTCCTTAGCTCACTGAAATACATTAGTTCCTGTGCTGATGCTGGGTTTTTTCCTTTATTTGTCTTCTATCCTACTTTTTTTCACTTCTCCTTTTCTTTAAGTCTTTCTCCTTTCTGATGCTTGGATTATTTTCTTTCTCTGCAAACTTCCCCTTAGCTTAGATCAGCTCTAGCACATCTATGCATAGCTGCCACCACTTTCAAAATACTGCTTTCAGACTTCCAGTTTGACCAGCTTCTTCTCGGGTAGGGTCACAGAGAGGTTATACTGCTTCTCAGCTAATCCTCTGAGACCTAGAAACAGGTTTTTCAAGCAGAATAAATAACTCTGCTGAGCCATTACGCTTGTTACAAAGTGTTAAATAGCTGATTTCAGTGTTTTTGTAGACAATGATGAGTGAATACTGCATTTTGTTTCTTTTTTTAGCTTGCTTTCCTAAGGAAACAAAGCTTACACAACTGTTCTGCCTGGCTGGCTGGCTGCTTGTCTGTCAGCTTCTGTTTAATAACTTTGAACCTGTTGGTTGATTTCAGGCTGGGATGGAGATGGCAAAGGTATGCTCACCCTGAAGTTCATGCATTTCTACAGCTTGGGAGAGGACAGAGTCCTAATACACTGCTCTTTATGGGACAGGCATCCCTGTGGACATTTGGGGCGGCAGTGGCCACAGCATCACAGTCCAGCCTGCGGGCTCTGGCCACCCACCACATGTCCCTCCCCAGGGGCCAAGAGCTTGAAGAGACAGGGATGTTCTGGTGAGCAGAAAAGCATTGACGAAGTGGGAAGGAAGGAGGCCTGCTCTGTATGAGGGACAAAAGCCTGTAGGCAAACGAGTTTTGTTACTGCTGTTGTTCATGGAACAAGTGTATTTATGACAAAGAAGAAAGCATGAAAAAGAGTTTCCTTCACAGGAGTCTTTCTCTTCTTGGCATGAGCATATGCATGTCATAGACCCACAGTGCACGTGTATTCATGTTTCAGCTGGGTGGCTCAGTCTTGGATTTGAGTCACTAGGTGCCACTGAAATATGAACAAGAGATATTAATGATATTGTAGCAGGAAAGTTAGACTTCATTCCTTGGTACCCAAGAGATGGAACCTACACCTTGCAATTTTCAGGCATTCAAGTTTCCAGCTCTGCAAAGTCTTAATCATCTTCTCAGCATTGCTATAATTTTCAGCTGTTTATTCTTGCAGGAGGCTGTTCCCCAGATATCCAGTATCCAGATACTCAGTATTTGTCGTCTGTCCCTCTTTATGCTGTGGAAGATGAGACTTTGCAGCTGCTAGTTATCAGACTTCATACATTTAAGATTTTAATGTCTTCATGCTTTAGCTCTGGAGGTCACGATCTGAATTCTCAGTCATGACCACTAACAGCAAATAAGGTAAATCATCTGATTCACGTGTTAAGCGGTAAAGGTGCATGTAATTATAGTGTCTCAAAACAAACAATCACAGTGGCAGCTAATACAAACAAACCAGAGAACAAAATATGAACAGCTAAATGAATGCTAAAAAAACCCCTCATGCATCTGGCATCCAGGGCTGAGAGTTGCTATATCATATCTGAAATGGGTTGCTGGTGGGAGTGAATTCTAAATAAGGTGCCATCAGCTAAACAAGTTGTTCTGTCAGCAACAGATTTAATGAGGCCTATTTCCTGGGCACTTGCACTTCATTCTTGGATTCTCTGTTGTCTAATATGGTAGTCACCTTGATCCAAGCTTTTCTTGTGGATGGGGCACTCCTCTAACACTTTTCCTGGAGAGTTTCTCTGCCAGTGGCTGTACTAAATCAAACAGTCTCAGGGAACATTTCTGGCTACTTCAATTCGATCCTTTGTACTGTTAAATTGTCTGGTGGTTGGCACGGTGCTGTCCTGTGCCCATAGCAGTCTCTGAAATGGATCCTGAACACAGTTTGGAGTGAACTTTGGCCAAGGCTGTTTCCAGCAGGTAGTTTGCATTTGGTCTTGCCCCGTTTTGGAGGGCAAGAGCATTTAGCAGTACATGGCATGTGGTGTTCACTGCCTGCTGCCCTTACTGGCAGAAAATGGTCCTGGAAAATTTAATGTAGGAGTGTAGACATAGTCTCTGGTATCTACTAGGAGTTACACCTTTTCCTTAAGACTATTGATACTCTAGTAGAGCTTTTATCCACTAACTAACTAGCTATTTACAGAACCCATAGGAAATAAGTGTGTTAGAAATCTCTGCTGTGCTGTCAGCTTTGGCTGGAAGTGGCTGACAGCTTCAAAGGTATTAGTAGGTGAGGCACAGTGATGGGAATGGCAATTCGTAGACGTGTAAATGTACACACACATTTATGCATGTACATGTGCTTGCATAAAAACTGCAATCACAAACCTTTCCTAAGGAAATCAGGCTAGAAATGTGGTGGACAAACAGAAACTGGTCAATTCTGGCAGAGCATGCTGTGTAACCAATCTCAGCAGTTTTAATGAGGTTTAAGTAGGGTGAGCTGTAGTTTCTCAGGGAACCTGGCCCTTCAGAGCTCTACATTTGCTCAGGCCCCTTGAATTGCTTCAATTGAACTGAATTTTAAGCAGGAAAAAGGCCACTGAGAACTAACACATGCTTCTTGAATGCATTTGACTACACTGTGTAGCAAGCGATCTACAGTTGTGGGTGTGCACAGATGTACATGAGCTACCATTAAACCAGCTTGGGGACTTTCTGCAGTGTAGCAATCTGAAGCTCAACACAGGTAGTAGAAGCCACTTGAGCGATGGGGTAAATTCTTGGTTGGTGATCTTGTTCTGAGCTAATGCATATGTTAGCATATGCAGGGTGGCTCATACAAGGTTAGGTCATGGATATTGCAGTATATCAGAATGGCCTGCACTCAAACAGTGCCAGCACATTGCACAGTTTAAAGCTTGTGCTGTTGTTGCTGTCCATTTCCAGCCTGAAGTACCCTTCTGCCCTTTGAAGTTGCAAAGAAACCCTTGAAAATATGATCCACTGTAAACTTGAGCAGCAAATCTTCCTGAGTCTGCAGGCAACTGAACCAAAGGTTGCAGGCGGCAAGAAAAGAGGTTGTACTGTCTGTAGCATGAAATCATCAAAAGGAGGTTTAAGGGGTTGACAACATTAGCAAGTTCACATCTGGCCTCTTCAGTAGATATAGTTTATGTTCACAGCCTGAACCTGCTTCTCACGCTTCCCTTGATATACTATCCCTCCCTTCATCCTGCTCCACCAATGCCTGAATGTGGGATTGTTGATACGCTACCAGCTGGGAGTAGCTTATTTATCCTGCACAAGGGGAAGAAAGAACATGTGAACGTTGGTTTTTCACCCACATTCTGAGCAACTTCCAAACAATCTGTGCTGAAAAGGAAAAGATTCTTCCTTAATTTCCACAAGGACTCATGAAAATCCAGGCTGTTCATGATTTGGATGACGATTATAATTTTTTTCTCTCTGTCAGGAAACTACAGAAGATCAAAGTCGCAGCCATAAAGATAGGATAATGCAGCTAACAAGGGTACAAGACGTTACAGGCTGTCAAGATGGTATTGTTCAGGGCTGTCAAAATTAAAGACAATTTATGCATTGTAAGGACAGGCTAAAATCAAGGCCTTGCAACTACAGAAGAACCTAAACATTATAGTAGTCTAGCTGCTAGAAATATCTCATTGACTGAGTGTTAATGCATCTGTGGGATTTTCTGGAGTGCGCATTGAGGGCAGCAGAAAATGGAATGGAGTTTAATCTGGAAGGAGACAAGAAAATGATGTCTTTCTCTGTTAGAATCAAAGCCAAGGAGAATTTGGACACTTTCCATTACTTTGGACTGACTCAGCCTCTTTTTTGAATTTAGTGTAGTGTCTATTGCAGAGATGCCAACAAAGCTATCCATCAAAATGCTGGGAGGAAAAAGCACAGGTGCTCTCCTGCCCCAGCTATTTATAAGAAAGGCTTGCAATTGCATGTGATACAAATGCCCTGGTTGAGTTTCTACATTCCAGAGTCCTAAATCCAGCTTTTTGGCTGAAAACACAGCTCAAAAATTATAATTGACTATCAGTTGTAGCTGTTTAGCAAAGCTGAAGGACTAAGAATTAAATTTAGCTACAGGGTACTGGGAAAGGAGAAGTAAATTTGGGAATCTTTGTTGAAAACGTACTGTTTTGATAGAAAGATATTAAGGCACCAAAGAATTTGCACAGTATGTTAGTATAATAATATTTTATCAAAACCTGTACATCCAGTCATATGCATATTTAGGATGCAGAAAATGCTATGGCTCCTAGATACAGGCCAGGATTTGTATTGGCAAATCTTTCACTAAACTTCCCAGAAATTTTCTATTAGTTCTCCTGCTGTTTGAGGAAATCCAAGGTAAACTAATTTTTTCAAAGATGATGAATGTTGCTGTGGGCTTCTGAAAGTTCTTATAATTTGTTAATTCTTAAGGGTAAACATTATAATAAGTATGAGAAACATCTGGAACTAAATGAGAAACATTTGCAGCCTACTAAAGGAACCATTTAGAGCTTTGCATAATGATATGAACATGTTGCTTCTCTTCTCAACATGACTGCTATTGTCTCAGTTGCCATAATAATTGTTTTGGTGTATTTTTAACCACTTCTTTAAATAAGTCCAAGCAGATTGCAAAGCCAGCAACAATAAGGCAATTTCAGATTTTTACCTCTCTCAGGAATCTTCCAGCAGTCCTGCTAAAACTGATGTGCAAACGCATTGACCTACTTTGGCAGAGATCTCCACAAGAGTCTTACAGTCTCTCTGCTGTGTTGTTATTTCTTTCTGTATTTTTTAAGGCAGTGATTTGTTTTAAGCCACATAATCAGTTGTTAAATTGCTGGTGGACAATAAAAAAATGCATATTTAGAAAAAAAAAAACCAAACCAACAAAACAGTTCCTAGCCTGTGCTGTGAGAGGCATTCTGCTTGTTCAAAGACAGCAGGCTCTATGCAGACTACCTGGTCACCTGAGAGGTCAGTAGAAAAGACAGCGTAAACAAAGGATGTGGGCAACAAATCCCAGGATACTCAGTTTTGCAGGAATACCAGACATCTTAGAGCCTCTGCTTCAGTTGATCTAAAGAAAACACATCCCAGCAGTACTCCATTCTATCTTGTAAAAAAACCCATCTTTCAGGAAGGCACTTGAATACTTTCAGGGACTTAATAAAGTGGCTATAACTATACCCAAATTTTGGTGGCAACGTACCACAGACAGAATTTAATCCAGTGCCTCTTGTTTCCAGTGTGCCCAGTAGCTAGGAAAGTTACTGTAGGGAAGCAATGAAGATCGGCTTCCTACTGATGAAAGGCTTTTACTATAGAGCAGAAGTGCCCCTGGCAGCAAGGTGCCCAGCAGCACTGTCCTAGCACTGCGTCTATAAATAAAGTGCTGTGACTGTTTTACTCTTTTTGTTCGGTAGCATGGTAGAAAATGAAAAGCCTTCCATGTAATGTATTACTTCTTAAACTAGTTTCCAAAAGATTTGAAACTTCTGTGAGTGTATATTTCTTCCACTTTTTTCTGCAAACCCCAGAAATTATATATATTTCTGAACAATATATGATTTTTAGTATATTTGACAAAAAGATAGAGGTCCCAAGCACCTTTAGTTAGTACAAGCTTAGCGCAAGTAGAGGAGAAAGGTTATAGTGCAGCTTTCACTCCTGGTACGACATGAGGATGGAGAGAAGAGCATAAGAGAAAGAAAGAGAAGCTAAAGATGTTGCATAAAAACCCCTATAGCCATGGGTCTCCCAAATTTCACAGACACAGCCTCAGGGAGCCAAGCTTTCCTAGACCTGCTGCAGACCAGCTTGCAACGCCGCGCTGCAGCAGCTGTGAAGGGTGATAGTGTAGCCATTACTAATACAATAGCATGTGTAATGATGACTTTATAATACTGACGTAAGGTAGGTGGGGAGGTGACACGCCAAGCCCCACACCTACCATAACATCATAATGTCTCTTTGCAAAGACGGCGGCAGTCTCCCACAAATCCAGAGGCTGTCAGAATGCTCTGTATGCGGTTCTCTGTGTGATAAGCAATGTATACATTGCTATGACGCTATCAGAAGTTCTCTGTGCAAGTCATGCCATGTGGGAAGGGCAGTCTTATTCTGGAGCAGGAGGGTAAGCCTGGCACTGGCTGTACATCCCACATCCAGACCATTTCTAAAGCATACTTAGAGGCTTGCAAAAATAGGGCAGGGTTCCTTAGTAACTTAGTAGAAGAAAGGATCCTGTGAACTCTAAGGTTCATTGGCACACAGTGAAACCCTGATGCTGTTGGGCGCAATGGCAATCTGGGAAGACTGGGGTACCAAACAGAACAGCACCTCAGAAAACAGCTGCTCACCAGTTTTGGCTTAGACTCCTGTGGTTAACATCACACTTCAAAGAAAGTTTTAAGTGACAGCTTTGGCATAGGCAGCTATCAAACACAGTTTAAGTTCCTGGGTGTTTGTTGCTTTTTTTTTTTAATGCTTTGCTTCCATAGCAATGTTTCCAGCTCATAATCAAAGGCACAAACCTTTGCTTAGCAATAGCAAAACTAGCTGCATTCATTTGGAGAGTGTCCAAAATGTCCAGAACAGATTTGAGTGAATCTGATGGGGTGTGGCACAATTTTTTTTCCTCTGGTGGAACCAAGCCAAACAAAGAGGCATTTGCAGGCAGAGCCTGGGGGTACCTCAAGCCCTGAGAAGTTCGGCAATCCCAAGGCACATCTATTGGTAAGGTCGCTTTAAGGGCTGGTCTTGCTTTATTCTGAGAGAAGTACACAGAAGTCTTTTGCCTGGTGAGGGCAAGCAGTAAAATGACATTCCACAATTGTGGGAAATAGATATCATCACACTGTATGTTCACAGTGTTTATGATGAGTTACTTGAAACACACAGACCAAGAAATATATGATTTGGAAAAAAAAGTACTAATATTAATTTCTTGAAGTGCTGAAATTGCACAAGATAAGGTTATTGAATGAAAGCCTCGCTCCACTGAAATCAGTAAGAGTTTTGTCTGTGATTTAAAAAAAAAAAAATTAATTCATTGTAAACTAGTGTATAGCTTTCACTAGGTAGGTACTACAAAGTGAAACTATATCCCTGTACAGTAGACAGGTATTTGCCAACTGGGTTTGGGTTGGGATTAGAAAGAAATAAAATTTGCTCTGTTCTTTTCTTTCAGTCCTCTAATTTCTGCTTAGTTCCGCACTGCCTTTTGCTGCAAAGAGCAGACATTGAATTGGGATTGTATGTGTTGACAGTCTCGGCTTGAGCCTTCCCACGGGTTGGCTGAGATTTAACAATACATTTTTTCCCATGGTATTTTCTGTCACATATTTTTTTAAACAAACACTATTCTGTCAGCTATAGAGGGCACAAAGAAAAGATGCGCTGTAAAATAGCAAGCAAATGACAATTTCAAGTTTAGGATTTGCAAGATTATATAATTATGTTGGCAACTCTCCTTTTCTATAATCTCTTTATGAAATGTATATTCTATTTACTGTGCTATTCAAAGTAATAAAGGCAATTACGGAACATTTCATTAAAAGGAATGACTCAATATACCTTTGGCCACAGAAGCGTAAGCTCTACCAACATTTTACAGAGTCACTGCCAACAGGTCTGGACTTTGGCTTCAATCTAGAGGAAACAGACACCTGAAAGGGAGCCCAGCTGTGCATCTACTCACTGCCACACTAGCTGTGAAAACTGAGGAAATGTGCAGAGCCGTATGATGTCACATAGGAAACATTTGGTGCCATCACACAAACTGTGGTACTTCACGGTCAGAAATAACCTGATAAGGTGGCTCATTTTTCCAAGAGAATAGCCTTGTAGTGCAATTGCTGTTGACATGATTGATCTGAGCTTGTTCGCTTTGAAATCAGTGATAAAATTCCTTTGGTCTTGAACAGGAGTGGTATGGAGCTGGGAAGACATCGAGCTAAAACACCATGTACTGCTTTGAAAGTTAAGGAAGTGTTAAGCTCAGAATAATAATTTTCATTAGGTATGACAAAAATCAATGCCATTTGCACTGTCCAGCTATTCAGCTTGTTGTACATGCAGATTATCTGCATCTGGTTATCACACTTAGTAATCCCAGCCTGGCACTGACTGAAAAAGTACCTTACAAAACATACAGCCCAGGGCAGGAGACTCCATAAAATCCATGTTTTTATTGCTTTTCTTATTGATGTAACAACCCCCTTGTCATGTAGATTTTCTTTTCTTTCTTCTTCTTTTTTTAAAGAGAGGGGAAAAAAACCAGATGATACAAGATGATAACTTAATGCAGTGATTGCTGGTTGTCCATGGAGAAGCATAAACTTGACCCAGGATTTGGACTACAGTCACAAAAAAAATGCTGAAAAGACAGATCCTTGATATCATGTGCTGCAGGTCACAGTGGGACACATTGCAGAGCCAGTCTGTGGGCTCCAGCTCAATTTCTGCAGGCACCAGTGTCTCCCTGTATAGGAACCACTGTGTTAGACACCAGGAATCAGTACTGACAGTTCTTCAGGTGGGAAAATGGTACTTGCAATTAAAAACTGCATGCATGGTGGATGTTACAAAAGATAAAAGAGATGGGGCAGAGGATGGAGAAACCACCCTGAAAGAAGCACTTGGATTCCTGCCACCCTAAAGATCTGCCTGAAACAAAAAAATTTGAGAGCAGAAAGAGCTGAATCAAGTCCTACTCCAAAAGGTGTCTATGTTGAGAGGGTAGAGGAACATCTCTTGTTGCTGGTCCATTAGCTTGCATGCTGTTCTAATCACTGATGGCATCAAGATTTTAGTTCGTGATGGTGTGCATGAGGGGAGGAAGGAGGGGTGATTTTGCTTGCTGCAGCTTGCAGGAACACTTTGAGTCCCTGTGCTGCTGTACTGCAACCCATTACTTCCAGAAGAAGTGTTGGGCTTATTCACAGGCATTTTGCCCATGGGCTTGCAGGTTGAAGAAAGCTTGCAGGTCCCAGAGAGCTTGCAGGTCCCTTCTCCCTGGCCTGTTAATTCAAAGAAAAGTGGCACAGTGCCTGCTGTAGACTAACTTTGTGCGCTGCTGGACTGATGCAGCTGCCACTGGGTTGCAGAGGACAGATGCTGGGATGGAGCTGGCTCTTCCAGCAGCAGCAGTTGTCCTTGCAGCTCCCATTTCTGCTTGCATGGCAGCAACCACAGTCTCACCTCATCTTTCTCCTCCTCACCTGCAGCATCCTAGACCTGACCTCTGGGGCTGGCAAGGAGGAGGTGAAGGTTTACCAGGGATGAGGGGGGAGAAGAGCAAGCAGCTCCAGGTACAGATCAAGGAGGAAGAGGGTGCATCACAGAGTGGGGATGAACAACCCCAAATCTCAGGTCCAGCTGTGTTGGCTTCTGAAGCTGGAATCCTTTCTGGACAGGAGGGACCATGTACAGCATTGTTCAAACTACAGTGACAGGAAACCTAATTAACACAAATGATGCAAAAAGCCTGGTGGGATGGGATCAGGGGGAGGAACACACTTCTAAAATGTATTGGGCAAAGCCTGCCTGGCAGCTTCCCTGTTTGGCCCACTGCAAGGGAAAATGTGCACGCAGAACATGCATCCGAACTCTTCTTCCAGAGGTCATGTACTGAAATAGTCTTTTGAAAGGATTTGCTCAAGCTGAATAGTCATATTTTATTTCTCAAGTACTGGTATTTGTAACCAACTGCCATAAAACCCATAGTATAAACTCCTGGCACACTACTCAGGATTCGCCATAGCAATGAGTCCATGCAAGCTGGTTATGGTTTTGTGTACTAGGAGCCTGGTCACTGTAGGAGGTATTAAGTTACAGTGAATATAATGAAATGCTATAATGTATGAGCCTGAATGGATGGGGCATTTGCAAGCAGACATCCCATCATCAGCAGGCTGCTAACAGGCATTACGACATGGGGCCTTTTTGCTCTCCTAAGCTCTTAAATAAAGTAGCTTGTTACAGCTTCTTCACCAGGCACAGCAGAAAGTTCTTACTGCATATGTCTCTTAGCTGAATTAGGTTGGTACTTGGCCAAAATTGGTCATAGAATTTTGCTGAAGAAATCTCATGCTGTTGGCTGCAGTAAGTGCTTCATAAGTGGGTGATCGTTACTGACATATATTAGATAATAGAGGAGTTATTGCTGAAACACTGTACTCAATAAAGATAACTGAACAAGCATGGCTATAATGTTGGTGTAAATTTAAAAACCTATCTGTTGCAATTTTCTCTTTTTCTATCTAGTGCCATGAAATATGAGATGGAGTGTAACATTTATTTTACATAACACAAGAAAATAGCTTAAATAGTAGTAATCATTAAAAAAAACCCTGATTTTCATTATTAAAAAAACCCAACAACCCCAGACTCTCTGTTATTTATGGTCCCACTGGCATTATGTACTGTCTGACCACACAGCACACAGCTTGTCTCTGACAGCTTGGTTGTGAGTGGACTTTTTAGGATGTGGAAAATGTCTTTGCACCTCTCTCTAGAGGAGTTCAAGCCCACAGTGTCCACATCCCAGAAAACAACCACAAGCTCCATAGGTGGTGCAGTCTCTGTTCTTGCTGAATATAAACCGCTCTGCAACACGGGTTCATGGAAGCAAGATGGTAGGATAGGTTGAGGATGGCTTTGAAGGCTCAGGATTTAGGAACAGAGGATCTTAGAACTCATTTTGTGTTTTACCCAACATTACATGCAGATGCTGCCCTGGGATCAAGGACCTGAACCTCAGGCTTTCCTTGCCTATGCAAGTTCTTTGCCACTGATGTTATTAAGAACATACCTCCCATGTGTTATGCCATTTCATATATGATCAGCAGAAACAGACTATCTTCTCAAGGTGATTAATTACAGTACAGCCCAATATTCAGTGTTGGGGGGGGCAGGGCATTTTCATTTAAGCCAGAATTATTATTTATTGAATTATATCTCTTTCAGTTCTGGATCCTTGAGGCAGAGTTACCAACATTCAGTTCTGAATTTGAGGAAATCAACATTTTTGTATCCTAACTACTGGCCAGAGTTTTATGCATGATGTTGACAAGAGTATTTTCCATTTGTATTGGTATAAACCCAGAAGTACTCAGTTAAGATGCAGTGATTTATAGTAGTGGTGGATTTACACAGTTTTCACCAATATCTGTCTCCATCCCAGTGCTCCACACTTCTGAACAAATGTTAGAGAAGCACTGTTCTGCAGGAGGCTGAGCATCTTCCCTTCCAGCTCAAGGTCCAGCCCGCTGCTTGCTGCAGTCTCTGGGAAGTTTTCCATGGCTTTAGGATGTACTGGAGCTGGCTCACAGTCTGTTCCTTTAGAGCAGCAAACTGGTTTAGCTAGCACAACCAGGCTTTGCAGACAACTCAGCAATTACGGGATCATATAACTACAGTAAGAGGCTGAGTGCAAATTACTGTAATTATGAATATTTCTGTTGCAAGGCAAATTTACAGCCAGATATGTCATGTCAAAATTATTTTATTTTGTGGGTAATTCTAATTTTGCAATACATTTCTAGAACTTCATTTTCCTGTTAAACAGCATTTTAATTTGAAGAGTCTATTACAGCGGTTATGGTGGATTATTGTTAGAATTCAGAGGCAGATTATGAAATGCAAACATGCTCCATCACAGGCTAAATCCTGATCCCAGGCAGAATAGCATGGTTGGGAACGGTGATTAATATTGTTATAAGGGTATTGGACAGTGCCTCTGGAGAGGCTCAGTTGTCTCCAGTTCCTCCCATATACGCAGATAAAGCTCCCTCTGCAATAAAAGGGGAGAAGACAAGCGCCTCCAGTGAGCTCAGCCTTTGGGGGCGTTCATCTAGAAAACAGAAGGAATGTAGGGTGGGACTGCTCCCAGCATGAATGCCAAAAGCAAGGCAGCAGGTCTTTCATGTGACTTTCAGTAAGTCACTTTATATCCCAGAGTCCTTTTATTTAGTTCTTCACCTGTACAGGGAAGAAGACAGGCATGTTTTGGGAACATGTATTCACTGATGGCATTTAGGTTCCCAGAAACTTCAGTAAAATGGTCTTGCTCATTAGTAATGTTGCGATTTCCTAATCAGTTGTCTATCTTAGCCAAATGTCAAGTAATCTACATCACCACCACCTCCAGCTCAGACCGTAGCTCCAGGATTTTGAAAGCGATACAAGCAGCCAAGTGGCAATTTCCACAGGTTTAAACCACGCAGAGCACATCCAGATTCTAGCTACAATACTACTTTTTTTAAGTAGATCTCCCTATTTTCAAAACATCAGCCTCTTCAAACTCTTCCGGAAGCTTCAGTCACCGCCCAAGTGTCACTGAAGGTGATGTGCAGCACGGCCTGCCTTTGGGGGATGGCGTGGCCTTTCCCTGCCCCATCCCTGATTGACATCAGCCAAGTGTGGCAGCTTCACCCAGCTCCCCAGTCGGTCAGCACAGGCTGTGACCCAGCACCAGTGGAAAGAGCTGTGACCTGAGGCCTCTAAAGCAGGAATGACCTTGTCACCTTTGCCTTCCTATCTAGTTATGTTAGGCTCCCTATCAGGAGGAAGCCAAAAAACCCCTCTCCCTTGCCAGCCTGTTCATTAGCAGTTAATGGGGCAGGCTTGACCCTCGTTTCCCCAACAGCTGCCTCCCCTGCGGATTGCAGGGGGCTTGAGGCATGCATGGCATGCAGGGCCAGGCTTTGGGGCATGCTCCTGGCCAGTCCCAGGTGGGGCCGGTGACCTGGGCTGGTTTTTTTTCAGGAACAGCTGCAGGCTGGGGCCATGGCTGGGAGCTGGCTGCAGCAGCCTGCTGCATTCGGAGGGCTTGCACCGCTGAGATGCCAGCTAGAGGTGCTTTCAGCCCCCTGACCTGGTGATGGGGGGTACTTTTGCCCTATATCCCTAAAAATTTTGGTTTCAGCAGTCACTGATGTGCTACTCACAGACTCCCAGGTCTAATAGCCTGTGCCTGAGAAATTAAAGCTTTGTTTTGTCTCCTTTTTCTGATGCAGAGGTAGCTGATAAAGATAGAGGGCTGTCGATTTACTTCCAGTGCTCTCTGTTTTCCTGCTGGCTCTGGTGTCTGGCAAAATCTCTCATCTAAATTTTAGGTGTGTGTTCGGACAGATCCAGAGCATGGGAGTGAAGACTCGGACCACCACTCACAGGCATGCCGCACTTGCAGATTATTTTCACATACCTCATCTAGGCTCTAAGTCAAGCGGTGAGGCACCGACTCTGACCAAAACAGTCTGCAACAGGATTTTCTCTTGGTGAAGCGTTTGTCCCCAGGCTAACACAAATGAAGCCCCTGTGATACAGGCTTTCCTGCACAGCAGCTGTTCCGCCAGTCTTCCCCTCCAAAGACATGATCTTACCTACAAAACAGCTGGTGCCACTGAACCCATCCTGTTTCTGAGGTGCCATTTGCAGGATTCTACCCCTGAAAAGCCTGAGCCTTTATTTTAAAAAAGGATTTCGGTCTTTTCGCTCCCAAATGCTGTAACATCCAACAAGCTTCGCAATGGGAATGGCCTTTGCTGGGTCCCTCTTGCCTGCACACCTTCCAGAGAGCTGCTTTTTCCAGTAGGAAAATCAGGACACCCTCTCGGTGACGGAGCCTTGTATAACCAGGGCTGCCGGGGACAGGGGGCTCTAACAAGTGCAGTGGTGACTGGGAAGCAATGACTATTCAGACACTGAAAGGGTTTAATGAAGAGCAGAGAGTAAAATGGTATAACACAATATTGACATGTCATTAGCTTCTGCATTATGTCACAGGCAAATCACTCAGCATCAGTATCGCATATGGTCTGGCTTTGCAAACATTCCATCCAATAAGGCTAATTCCCATCAGCTTGACGGCTGAGACCTGATAGTCCCCTTCATGAGGTATCAATTATTTAATTCTGTGCACTCCAAAAGTCAGTGGGTCCTTTTGATATGCAAGATGACTATTACATTGGCTGCTGAAGGTCTACTGCTGCTTTTCAAGCTCAAGCCTCAGCAAGAGACATTCCCACCTCGTTGCTCCTTATCTCTCTCATTTCCTCATGCAGCAAAGCTGATTTAAGTGATTTCTGCCCTGGCTGCTCCTTCCCACCTCCACACTGCAGTTCACTGTCCCACACTTGTGCCAGTGCAATCATTTGGTGAGGGCAAGCAGTAAATCAGGTCACTGAAGTGTTAGTGCTCCACTGGATGCTGTCAACGACTTCATCCAGGAGATGGGCAAGAAGCTGGTTGTAGCAGCATTTCCTTCTGATGTTCCTCTGCACAAGCAACTTCTCAGAGGTGTCTTTCCACTGCCAAGGAGGTCCACTCAAACCACCAGGCAGGCCACTGCACCTACATAAAACTGTTGTCCTTCTTTCTTATGTATGGCACACTAGATTAAATTCATTCCTCATGAAATTCAGTAGCAATTCAACTCATAATTAATGTAAATAGCCAATTTAAAATACACCCAAGAGGACATATTTAAATATACACTTACTGGTCATTTATATTCTATTACATTACATTAGGCTGGAAGATCCATCTGTTACTGAGCTTGCCCAAGACTTCTCATTAAATAAAATTGTAACAGTAGTTACAATGCAGAATTTGTTCATGCTGGTTACCTGCCTCAAGTGAAATAGCCAAATATTTTAGTTACCTATAAGAGTAAAGATAGAAAAAATATGCATGATCTCTTGTGAAATAAACAATGCCTCTATTTCCTTTGAAAATGTGAGGTGAAAACCTATGCAGTTTTCAAATTTTAGAAGCGTAAATGACATCAGTCTTGGTTTTGTCTCAGATCTCATATTTGCGTTGAACTAGTCGGACTGAGGTATAGGTATCATGGTAGCTATTTTAGGTGTATAAAAATTACTCATCTAAGGATGTGTCTATGACAGATTTTTTTATTTGCACTGGGAAAGTGCTTCTGAAATCATCCCCCAGGCACCCCCAGTTTCCATGCTATGGTTCACATTATGGAGTGGTCTCAGAGGCACCAGCTGGATATGTGGCTGATGAAACAGAACCAAAAGATGTGCCCTAGGGACACATCTGGTGCGCTAATGGGGAGATTAGAACAAAACCAATGTGTATAGTGTAAATGTCAAGTTTTCAGCACTGCTTCTCCATCTTTCAATCTGCTCCTATTGCACTGCACTACTTGCTTTGGTGTACACAGCCTAAGTCATTGCTAATCATCAAAGTTCACCTGTCATTGTGGGGATGTCTGGATAAACCCTAACTAACTTAGAAAACTCACTTCTTCACGGTTCAGGCTAGAGAAGATGACTCCACCCCAGGCATGCATCTAATTCTATCTACCAGTTAGGACCATGCCTGTGGAGGCAGCTTAACCTGCTTTCAGACTCCAAAAAGTGCTTTCACAAAACATGTATCTGCAAGTAAGAATCTCTCCTCTGAAAAGTGAAGTTGCAGCTCCTGAGTCCTGTCCCTCTTGCATCCTGGGAATGCCCAGAAACCTGCTTCCTGGCATGGCACAGCATGTTGTGTAGGCACAAAACGTAGCTAGGGCTCAGGACTCAAGCAGAAACACTTCCTAATGATGCTGTGTGCACTGGAAAGTAATTTCTGGAACCCAAACTATGTAAATAAAGTCTGCTACTGACCTCTTTCTCCCCTCTCAATTCCCAACCTTATAAATAACTCTTACTTCCACCTTCAGAATTTTTCCAGAGCTCTGCTGAGGCTTTTGGTCTGCCTATTTTTAGCTTTGCATTTATTGACAGTGGTTTCCTCCTTCTCTGCCTATTCAGGCTGCAGCCTAGAAAACGCAAAGGTTATTTGATTCCCATATTGGCTTTCCATGGACAGATCTGTAAAGTTTCTGAAGACAAAAAGAGAGGTCAACATTTCTTTCCAGAATGACTGGCATATATATCTTCTGAGAGTCACCAGGGGAGTGATGCACTGTCTGCCTTCAAAAACTTCCCGAGACCTGGGAACATGCTCTCTGATACCCAAGTACAATCAGTCATCTCTAGGGAAGCCAGCAATGAAGGCTGTCATGCACATAGCAAGGAATAGGAGAGCATTTGAGATAACTCCAGTAAAAGGATATTACCAATAAATGCTTAGGAAAACTGCTAGATTTTAGTAATGCAGATAATTATTCCCATTTTGCAGCAAACAGCTTTGAATCACTAGCCTTGTACTGTGCACATGAACTAGATACAAAACTGTTAGTTGGGAAATTCCCTCCCATGTGGTTGAATGTAGTGCATGATGGGCTGTGTGGGATCATGCCACTTTAGCGTGTCTGAGAAGCGCAGACAAACTTGTGAAGCTATATGGTATGCCCATGCAGTTTACGGAGCTTAAGGTAAGACACAGAGGTGGGTAGATCCTGTAAAATGTGTTTTTTTTCTGGTGTCTAGTTTTATTCCCATGAACTAAAAGAAGGTAAAAAAATCCCAGACCATGGGTAGTTTTAGCAGCAGATTATAATTTCTTTTTTTCACGGTGATAGTCCTTTCTTGTGGGGTAATAATGCAGGAAAATGAAAAACAATCATCATGTAACTTTAAGCCATAAAAAGATAACTTTGACAAACATAGTAATGTATATGAACCTTTATGTTTGCTTGATGTGCTGCTTCAGGCACCGAATTTCAGACAAATCCAACAAGAGAGCTAAAATGACAGAAAAAGCAGCAAACTGCTACAAAAAATTGATTTTTCAGAGGTACGTGACATAAGGCCCGATTTTCAGAGACATGCTTAAAGCGGGACACATGATTAAAGAACTTGCTGAATCAGAGATTTTGTGTACAAAAGACCAGTTATGCAGCTAACGGGCTGTGCAAATAGACTCTGTGATTTCCTCACGCAGTTGTAACTGCATACTGAAGAGCTGCATGTTCATTGCTGCCACAACTTACATGAACTCTTCCCAGCAAAATACAACACTTAGTATGGCAGTAGCTCCAAAGGTTTTCCACTGTGAACTGAATTTTAGCTTCTACTTTGTCTCCACAGGTAATCTGCCTTGAAAAGCCAGTAGGTTAGATGTGGTCTCTGGTAGATTGATCCTCCAAGACTTGAAGTGACTCAGACACTTGATCTGAGGGAGTAATTGATAGCAGTGATAGGTTGCCATCCATCCTTGGACCAGCGAGAAGATGAGGACGATAGCACAGTTTGTGGGTGAGTTTCTTGCCAACAGAGGAGTGCCAGGATGGGTTTTATCCAAGACCATGACGGAGAACACGCTCAAGCCTCTCTCCCAGCCTCTGTTTCTTTTCTCATCCCTTGGCTTCTTGTCCTGGTCTCCTAACCTTTCCAGATTTTCATATTTTCCAGCCTGTGAGCTATTTATCCTTCACCTGGCCTCTCCCCTGAGTCCTTGGTGCAGTCTCTGCAGCAGTCAGCACAGAGCCAGCGACCTTGCATCAGTCAGCCTTTGTTCCTCTTTCCCTTCCTCTCCTGGAATGGCTCCTGGTCCTCAGATACTTTCCCCGTGACCTCCCATCTTTGTGCTGGTGCTTGTTTCCTCTGCCTTTGAGGTGAGCACCTCCTTCTCCGTGCAACCTGGGCACCAGGCAGGGGAATGTTGAAAGGCCAGGAGAGACAGAAGCCATGTCCTGCATTTGTGCAGCGAAAGCCACCATGGCCACCAGCAGTAAGACATGGTGACAGTGAGGAAAGACCTGCAGCCCTGAGCTGGATCCAGCCCACAGGCATGATGGCTATGCAGCGTGTTTGGTATGTGAGGGCTTGTGAAAAGGTGAGGTATAGTTAAAGCAGGTGAGATCCTGGGAGGATTGAGCAACCACGTTCAGGCAAGACAAAGATAAAACCGCCATCTCCCCCACAAACGAGGCTATGAGATTATATTAATAACCCCATAGTAGTGATGAGTGGCACAGAAGGGACCATGAGGAAAGGAACAAGTCCGCCTCTGAGAAAGGCTTGGATAACGTGGTCAACCATCACAACAAAAACCAAAACGCTGAACAACTGCTCACTTGGTGGGCACCGTCCTTTCTGTGCAGGGAAAGAGGCAAGGGTTTCTTCTAGGTGGTGGTGGGACAGTATACTCACAGTATACTCACAGTATACTCACAGTGACTGGAGGATATATCACAGCAATCTAGCTTAAGAGCAATTCAGAGGAAGAAGTTAGGAATCCAGTCGGTGGAGAGAGATTGTGCCCCTGTAGCCTAAGATGGGAGGTATGAATACTCCTTTATCATACAGTTAACGAAGTCCAGAGGCTTCTTGCAAAGCTTCTAAACTAAAAATGTCACAGTCCACTTTCATACCAATGTTTACCAGGGGTACCCCACTTTGCAGCCTAATGGTCCTTTAGCATAGTTTTATGCGTGCATGTACAGCGTCGTACAGATTCAGAGCAACACCTCCTACCACACCCACAAATGAATAGCTGGGACAGACGATAGGGCAGATGTATAAGACATTTGTGGTATGAAATGCTACTGAATAAGCAAGCAGCTGTATAGCGATCTGTCTTTTTTTTCCAGATGGTCGCAACGAGCAGCATCCTGCAGGGAGCATTATAATGGTCAAGTCCTGAGCTGACAAAGGCTGAGTAAGTGTAATAATATCTGCGACTTGAAAGAAAGGATTGTACAATTCCTGCCAAGAACAGATGGCAAGATAGTGTTCTTAGCCACAACTGATACCGACCTACTAGCAGGAACCACAGATCTTTATTGCAAACATATCTTATGACAATTGATGCAATCCCTTAGGCAAAGAGCCTTGGCTGTTCCTCTAGTTAATTCCCCCATCCAATCGACATTACGGGGCAATGTCTGGTATAAGGCTTAGCCACATAAGCAGCTCCTAGATTCCTATCTCATGAAGATGCTGGCTCATATCGTGCATTACATCAGCCCAGTCAGATTAGATAGAGAAAGGGTCTTTATTCAGACTGCCTATCAGCAGTGCCTCACATAGATGCTGTGACTCTTAAAGGATCAAAGGACTGATGAGTGATCCAGATCCCAGACCTCATGGCATCAAGAGACATAAAAAAATCAGGACGATTCTCTGCTGATAGTGTCTACCAGCGCCACAGCAACTACCTGTCAACCAGTACTGCAGAGCTGCTGATGAGGGACAACTTGATCATCTACTACAAATGCTTGCAGTCATGGGTCTTAATGCCTTAACCTAGACAAGGAAAACCATTTTAGCACAGATTAGCCAGACAGAGCAAAGTTAGCTCCTCGTTTGCCTTCACTTCATCCTGAACCATACCTTTGAATATAGAGCATATTAAAATTAAAACATTCTTCAACACGAATGTTAAGAGGTAGCAGTTAGAACACGACGCCTAATGCATTTTACAATAATACCTTCTGAACTAAACAAGTACCCACCAGCCATAAGGAAATCACCCCCGGTGTTTTATTTTTCATTCATCGTAGCTTTCTTTTTTGCTATATGTGCACTCTTCTTTCTTTTCCCATGAGACCTTCCATATTTATACTTGCTTCAGAAAGCTGTTGCTCTCCAGCCTACCATACATAATACCAAGTCTGTGAAATCAAGTTTGCCCTTCACTGTTCACCTCGAAGCCAGCAAAAAAAGAGGTAGGGAAGGTGAGGAGAGAAGGGAAGAATGAGTATTTTTTAAAGAGATACACCAGTGCTGTTTCACAAACCGCCATTTACCCACTGTTTATAATGGCTAAGGGACAGTCTGGACATGCGGATGCACATTGACATGGGGTTGGAGAAAACAGTCCTCTCCAAGGGAAAAAGAGGATTCCCAGGAGAAGTGAACGCCAGGCCCAGGCTGTCTCAGTGAACAACACCCTGAACTATGGACAGGCCAGGTAACTGTGGGGCAGTCTGAACCTGTCCCTATAAATACACCCCAGCCAACCTCCAGGCATCTCCCTCAAATCCTGCATGTTCTAGAAATATCCTGGTGGAGTCAGGGAATTCCCAAGGCTCATGTCTGGTTTAAAGGGCAAGCCTGGGTGCCTGGAGCAATGCTGGGCTGAGCATCTACCTCCTTCAGGCAGCGCTTGTTCCTCACTCAGCTCCTCAGCACACCACCGAACTTGCCAGCTCAGCACAAGTCATCTTTTGTAATGTCAACTAACATGCATTCATTTTGAAACCCCACAAAATAAAAGCAAAAGCAGCCTCTGAAATGCCAATTGCACTTTTAAGAAGGATGACTTTTCCACTTCCATCCGTATTGCTTTTCATCTTTATTGCTGTACATTTATACAAACCGTCGGGGTTGAGGGGATTACCATCACTGCTGTTTGCTTTTCAAACAGAGAAAACTTTATCCTTGCAGATCAGGCATAAGCTCAAATGCTATCTGTGCCAGCAGAGTCTGAACCCACCTCCAGGGCTGCAGGCAGGGCATTTGCCTTCCCCTTTCGTTAGCTTAGTGGTTCCTAAAAACCTAAGTGCTCGTCTTTGGTAGTCTGCACTCTGGTTTATTAAGATTCACAGACAATACTGTTGCAAACACCAGTGGGGATAGAAAGAGTCTGCACATGCCAGCTGAAAAATAACAAAGTGACATTTACTCAAAAAATGAAACATAATACATCTAGGGAAAAACCAGCTGAAAGGCAGATGTTCAGGGGGACAAGAAACCTAGAAAGTCAGAGCTCTGGAGGAGAGCCGGGGGCGACAGAAAGCAAAGAATGTCCTTTGCAGGGCAGCGTGAAAGGAAACACTCAGGGTAATTTTGACCTGATACTATGTGACCCCGTGGGCAGAGGTGTTAGTGGAATCTGCTGGAGCCCAGCACCCACTTGCTCATGTGTGGTGCCAGACCATAAAGCTGAAGGCACAGCAAGGTGAGGCACCCCTGTGCTGGAGCCAGGCTACAGTTTACTTTCCCATGAAGATTTTTGGCATTATCCATCGACACTCCAGCAGTCCAAGTAATCCTGCTTTCACCCAGGTGTCTTCCCACCTGCCCATTGCTGCTGTGCCACACAGTGACTAAGTCCTCCTCCCGACACCGACAGCAGCAGAAGTGCTTTGACCAGACCAGTCCTTGAACCAGCCAGGTCTGCAGAAGCTCTTTTGTGCCTTGTGTTGTAACAAGAGAAACTCACTGGAGCAAGAATCAGGAGGTGCAATTTCTAAATGTTGGTGTGCTGCAACACAGCTGTAGGCATCAAAAGGCATTTACCCATCTATACAGCTGCTGATGGGAAGACTACAGATCAAAGTTTAAAATTTATAGATTATAGTGCCATTACCTTAGGTTAACCTTTCAGTATCTCCCTTGTGCGTGTTGGAAATGTAGAAAAGTACACTCCAAAGGGGCACTGATTTCAGTGGAACTCAAAGCAAAGTATGTGCTCAGGAGATGCACTGAGGTAGGACCTACGTCTTCTTTGAACAGTAGGTCTGGGATGTTGTATTTCAAGTGTATTTTGGGTGCAAACACACTTACCATTTCTTAGGATCTGTTCTGCACTGGGACACATTTCCTTCATCCTTCTCAAACGGTTCAAAGAGAACTTCACTGGTCAAAACCAGACAGGGAACCATTGGCCCCATGCAAGCAGACATCTTCCTCTGCTACTTCCTTCTCTCTGCTACCTAACAAAGAAACCCAAATTGTGCATATGAAGTCTGCAGAGAAGCTCTTACAGGCTCCCTGTGGATAATCTAACACACCTGAATCTTCTAGTGAAATCAGGCCACTGATGAACCTCTGTGACACCTGTAGAATTTACAAAACTCCAGTGAATCCTAGCCTCAAGGAGCTGCTGGCAGGTCCCCTTTGCTTACTTCCAAGCATCTGGGCCCCGCACAAAGGGAAAGAACCTTCATTTCCCAGGCTTACCCTAGTTCATTAAATAAGAGCATTCTTGTGACAAGGTAGGAAAAAAAAAAAAGGGAAAGCCATACTAAAAGATAACTGAAATGCATACTCTATGTTTCCCTCATGCACTGAAATGTAATATAAAAGGAATAAGACATTTTACACTGAGGTTCTTTTCATTTCTCTTTGACAGAAGCTGAAGGTAAGTCTCCTTCTCCTTGGTCTGCCCTTGCTGATTCCCTTTGTTCGTGGCTGAGGTTCTCATGTCACATAAGCACATTCCTGTGTCTGAATGTCTGGACATCTTCCCCAACGTGTTTAACTTGCAGGGGCCTTACAACAGCTTCCCTTACATATAGCCTTTCATCTACATCTGAACCTCTTTCTGTACATGTCCTCATCCTAGTGTTGTTAATTCCTAGAGCTGCATCCTCCTTCAGAGGGCTCTTGCTCATTTTGAAGACATTTTTGAATCATTTCCAACCCTAATCTACTTCTAAAAGTAGAACACATGGAAAATGTTATGTATAAACACAGTCTAAGGCAATTTAGCTACCTTTGGTCTCATCTTTTTTTCATACTTTCCTAGGAGAAGTCTGGATTACGATGTCTATCTAGTAGATGTTTTCTCAGATTTTTCTTTTTTTTGTTATATGATTTTGTTTTCTGGATAGAGGCGGGATCTGTAATCAAAATATTTTGATTTGCAGGCATCTATCTTGTAATGCTGAAATAAAGAGTCCAAGCCTAACAAAGGCTCATTAGCCTTCACTGCTTTTTATGAAAGCCTTCGAAGCAGTCCCCCGATGTCCAGGAAAGCCCTGGGCTTGACCGTGTTTTGAAAAAATCTGAAGAAGACTCTGCGTTGATAAACATTCAGGCCCAAGACATTTGAAGAAACAATGTCCTCTTTCTTATTCCCACCGTGGTAAACATATGTCCGGCTGTGTGGGGGTCTGAGCATCCCATGGCCCAGATTCCTTTCCTGACTTGCAATTGTTCTGCTGCGTGACCTATCTTCATCATCATTCCCCATGGCCCTGATTGCTGTCACCCTCCAGTCCTGGGAAAGGCACTTAACCTCTCTGAGGTTCAGTCGTGACCTCTGCAAAAGAAATTGCTTCAGAGCCTGTCATGAGAAGTTCTCTGGAAGCTGGAAATGAGCTGCTTTTGCTCATTAACGGGAGCTCAGAGGAGCTAAAATGGAGGAAGAAGTAGCGTATGGACTCAGTAATCCCTCCTGTTGTCTGAATCATGCCAGCCTGCCAAGAAGCGGTGCCCTGCTACCTGGCATGCCTGTTTTCTGGCCCTTAACGAAGAGCCTGTCAGAGCTGCACATCTCCCTGCCATTCACCAGCTGGCAGGGTCCCAAACGATGGGCAGCTGCTCACAAGGCATCTTGGCTTTTTGCCCTGTGCTGTGTAACACCCAAATGCTGGTGGGGAAAAAATATCAAACGTTTTCATATGTTTTCATTTGTCTCGAGGCATTGCTGGACAAGCCAAGTTCTCCCCCACCCTCCTGGTAGAAAACAGGGCTGTGCTGAAGAGCCCACCTTTTGGTGTGCATTTTCACCACAGGAATTAAACCCTAATTGCCTGCTCTGAAAATTTCAGACTTCCTGCATGAAAGCCTTCCCTGCCACGAAGGAAGTTGTCTCTTTTGTTTAAGGAGTACAGCACATTGCTGCAGGTTTCATGTTAAAATGTCTCTTTCCTCCTAGTAACCCTTCGTGTTCTCTGAGGCTCATCTCTCGAGCCAAACAAGGCAGGCAGATTTACGTGTCACGGTTTTGAACATTTGGTTAATAATCCCCAAGGAGCAGACGAAATGCAAACAGCAATTACCCTAAAATAATTTTCTATCAATAGTCTCAATTTCTGCATTTTACTTTGTCATGTACAAATGTGCTTCTGCTTCCCCATTGAAGATTGAGATGAATCGGCAGAGGGAGGGGAAGAACGTGTTTAATTTTAGCTCTTTAGTACATTTTGAAACTAAACGCAAATGCTTTGATTGTGATTCCTCATGTACAAGCTATTATTATTTACTCATTGCATAGGAAGTCTTCCATAATATGAATATATGGTGATACCTGATGCAGACAGAATATTTCTTGAAAATCAATCCATTACAATTTGTTAACACTATCACACTCTTTTAATAGCCTCATTTTTAAGAGTTTATCAAATATGCCATCAAACCCTCTCAGTTTCTTCCTAATGACCACTTATAGTAACAGGACAATGATTTATAGTTTTCTGGATGCCAAAATAAATATAGAAAATAATTTAGCTTTACTTGTATCCTTTCTGTGTGTGCTATTTGGGCCACTGCACAATATCCTAAAAAATATTTTGTGGTAATTCTACTTCTGGAACTTCAGTGAATGAGACCACTGAATCTGTGAGAGTGCCAGCACATTTCTGCTATAGAAGCAAAAGCAAGAAATAACCATAATTATTTTAAGTGTCCATTAAGCCACAAAACGTCAAAACGAGAGTGAAATCTCAAACAGAGAAACAGTTTTTTGGGGACATAATGATGCTGCTGTAGACAAAGTAACATATATACAAGACTTTTCTATTTCTATTGTCTTGCTCTTCCACTTGCCTGCTTTGTTATCAGCTTCAAGTGAATATCAAGGAAGCAGTCAGCCCCATCATGAATGCTAATGTTGTACTGGATGAAAGGTACCCACAAAGATGCAACATCCATGGAAAAAACACTATGAAAAATAAATCCCACAACAATTATATTTTCTTCCCACTTGAAATACAAAGAAAGTGTTGCATTAGCAAATAATCCAGTGGTTTATAAAGATGTGCCTCTTAGCATTGAGGTAGACGAAAAATACAGTATAAAACAACTTGAGGTCAATAAAGTATTACATTACAGCTTATGGATGAAATTAAATCTCAGGCTCACAGTTGTTAAATTATGGTGCTTCTAATAAAAGTTACTGTTGTAGTTTCTTTAACTTATATTGCCTATTATATTTCAAAGAAGAAAAGGCTCAACTTTTAGAGCATCTCGTTTCAGCTTGCAATCTGCATATTCCGTGCTTTTCCATTTTCCTCCTGATTTTTGATAGTGCCTTTGAAAAGATAATTAAAAGATATGAATTAGCTGAGGGCGAGCATTATGACCAGCAAGCTTGCCAAGAGGAAGATCTTTAAAAGCACCAGATGAATGAGAAGCAGTACATACGCATGACAGCATTACTATTCTTTCCATTAGGCCGTTTACTGCTCTTGATCTGTGACAGAGCTCCTACTGGTATCAAATGTAGTCGTACACACTGCTCCAAAGGGAAGAAAAAGCTCTTGCAGGAGAAATATTTTTTTCCTCACTCCCTGTGTGACAGAGAATTGATCAAAGCATAAATGCCGGGGCTGGGGAGTTCGGCACAGCAAAGCCAAGGCCTGATCCAAACAAGAACTTGGGCGCCTCCAGGGCAGGAGATGCGATGCCCAGTGCTTGGGTGGCCACCCACCAGCTATCTCTGATGGCCCAAGCTGGGCAGCTATGTTACCTACACGGCACATTTAGGGGTAGGTCCAGTGCCTGCAGCTAGGCTGGCGAGCCCGGGGCACGAGCTCAGGATTGTCCACAGGCAGAGTGGATGAAGCCATCCCGTTCTGGGGAGACGTGAAAGAATTCAGGCAGCAGGATGGAAGCTGTGTGTGCCATCAGTTCTCAGTGGTCCCTTTTCCCTGCCAGTACAGATGGCACCCGCTGGTGTACAGACCATGGTCTTGCACCCAGTGGGGCTGTGGGAGCTCCTCAAAAGGCTCCCGCCCTTTCGGTGGTGATACTGTCAATGGCGAGGGCCACCAGCCAAGGGACATCTCGCTCCCCAGGGTAAAGGCATTTAAGCCACAGCTCCTCAGGAAAGGATATCACATGGTCCTCCTCTGCAAACTGGGCCACTAATTCAAGGGGAAATGCAAGATTTGGAGGGCCAGAAGGGAAGGAAGCTAAAATGTATAGGCACTCGGGAGTTCCCTGTTCCCAGGGGTGTCTCTACATTTAACGTCCACCAGCCGTCACTTGCCTCGGTGAGAAGAAACATGGGCACCATGGCAGCAGCTGGTTGAAGCCGCTGAGTTAGGACAGGAGTGCTTAGGGTCTGGATCTGGCCCTCAGCAGGCTTCGAGGGCAGGAGCTCTGGTGCCTACTGAGGAGGTGCCACAGCAACCAGTGGCTGCTGGGAAGACAAGGCTCCCCACACCGGGCTTTGGGGCGCAGCAGTAAGGAGCAGCACTGCCTGTTGCACAGACCACAGGATCCAAACCATACCAGATATCCTGAGCCCGTTGTAGACCACTCCTGAAAACTTGCATCAGCTGGAAGGCTGGCAATGTGCAGGGTTGGACATGGCCAAACTGGTGAGGCGAGGGCACTGCACAGCAGCCCAGCGTCCCCCTTCCACCATAGCCCTTGCACGATGGAGGTTTTCAGGCCCAGCAAACTCTGGTTAGCCCCTTTGCCCTTTGAGTCATGTCTGATTTACACTCATCCCCCACATGTATAACATTTATTTATTTCTGTAATATATTAAAATACAGAAACATTCCATACTTGAGGGGGAGCTTAGAGGGAGGGTAATGACTTACACATGTACTGTGCTACACTGGATCTTTTCCAGTATTATAAATAAGAAGGAAAGCAAGATTTTACAGCTCAGCCATTAATGAGAACAGTCCACTATCACATATGGAAAAATACTTTAGTCAGTAAAAGCTGACACAACACTGATGGCATTTAGCTGTCCAGTATGAATCATCTTCATAGAACAAATTCCAAGAGAAAATATTATTTCTTTAGTTGATTTGTAACCTCATAGCAGACAGCTGCAAATAAATGTTTGTATTGGTGTGCTCTATACTAGGCTAGCACAGCTCTAGAAATAAGTTAATTAAACTGCAGGTACTGGACAAACAGACTCTACCAAGAGTTAAGCTTTCTAGGTATTCCTTTGCATTACCTGCAGGTAACTCCTTTTGTGCTTTTTTTCCTGCTCTCCATGCTAGGTGGTTCACATCAAGAAAAACTGAATAAGCAGTGCACAGGAGTCCATGCTCTTTTAAGAAATGGGCATAACTTGAAACTTCTTCACAGCATAAAAACCCCCAGCATCCTCAGGAAGACACTAACACTGAAATGGAAATAGTCCAAAAGGTAGAAATGAAGGTTCGAGAGCCACCCAGATCCCAGATTTGGGTTATGCAGATGTCTCTGTTCCCCACTCCTGGAAAGTAAAGCAGCACCTTTTTTTTTTCTTCCATATTTTTGCTGCTAACAGAAGTGTTCTTCAGTCTCTCTCTCACACAAAATTTGCCTCCTGGCTTGCTTATGGACCACAGTCTCCAGGGCAGTGGTTATTTCATTTTCAGGCTCCCTCCACGATGATGTGTGGCTCTGAGGGGTGGCTCAGTCTGAATCACCCCTGAAAGCACCTACTTTTTCTTGGGTGACTAAACCCCAGGCGCAAGCACCTCTATAACATGCCTAGTGTTCGATGGGGAGAGCCTGGCTGCCAGCGCCTACGTGGGGTGTAAGTGCCTAAACACCTGTGTGGATCCCAGCCCTTTGGCCTTCCCTAATAAGATGGTTGAGCTTTATGCCTGCCTACCCATGCAACACTGTTAGTAAAATAAGAGCTCACAGTCATTGATACTTTCTGTAGCTAATCATTAACATTGCTTGCATGCATATGCCCATACCTTAGGAGAATCAAAGGACAAGTTTTGCATAAGCATATTGTCAGAAACAGTAAATGCCAATTTCCTTAGTATTCAGTGCATGCCTTTAAGCATCCTCCAGGTTGTGCCACGCCGAGTCAGCACACTCATTTGAGCACAGTAGCTTGCACCACTGTAAGCGTACGCAAAGTCTGAGATAAAATTATACCTGGGGTTCAGTTTTTTCTCACTAATTTATTCTTATAAGGATGGTTTCCTTCCTTGAAACTGTTAAAGAGAAAAAAAAAACGTTTTAGGAAGCTGCACACTGTGAAATGCTTGTACTGGTAAATAACAAGGAGCTTTTAAAACCTGAAAAAGCTGAATTCTTGCCTGGGCTTTCACAGGGAGCTGTTTTCACCCACGTGAACACAGATCTTCAGCCTGTAGCAAACAGCAAAGCAGGCAATGTGCTTATCACCCCTATCACCCCTGTTTCCTGTGTTTTGGTGATGCCTCAGGACTCCAGGCCCAAATCTTTTGTTCTGTTGAGTTTGAAGAATGAGTGAAGTTAACTGTCCATGATTCAGGGTAACAAGGGAGATGAGTTCGCTGAATAAAAAAAAAAATAAAAAAAAAATGCAGAAAATAGGGGTAGAGTGGGAGAGTCAGCTGGGAGATTTGTATGTAGCACAAAAGCAATTTTCAGATATGAGGTGACCTTGAAAGCCATTCAGCTCATTTTCACGTGAGCTAATTAGCCCAACTGGCTCCTGCATGTAGGAAGGAGCTCATGCCTGTGTGTGTCTAACCTGCCCCTTGGATAAAGCAGCACGAAATAGTAGCTCCGTGCCTGAGACCTGGCTGTGTGGGGAGTAGCAACAGGCAGTGGAAGAAGAAATAGGGAGCGGGGCATAGCAATAAAAACACAGATATTTCTGCATAGTGAGCAGCCATCTCAGCTTCTGTGCTGACTCCAGCAGATCAGGGTAAGGGCTGCCCTGCCACAGCCAGCCAGCCATGGGCTCTCAAATGGCCGTTGTTATGAGTAGTCACTATCCGTGCAGCAGAAGCACTGAAAGAAGCCAAGCTGAGCATTACTGAGTAGCCACGAGAAACATGGGAGAAATGTCTGATGTTCTATATAGGTGATAAAAACAGGAACAGAAAGGTTAGGCGTATAGACAAAAAGTAAATAGGTCAGTCTCCTGGGCCAAGCCACCTAATTCAATACAAACTGGTTTGGACCCAAGCCAAGAGACTGCTCTCTAGTGAACCTGATATATCAGTGTGGACTGGCATGTTCTCAGCCACAACCCAAAAAAGAGGGGGAAAAAAAATCCCAAATAGCTGCTTATGTCAAACAAGAGAGTTACAATGACTTCCTGGCCCTGCCACAGTAGCACTGGGAATTTCATCTGCACAGGGATTATAGAATATTTCGGGCATCTGAAGTCTCTCAGTTCCTTTTCAGTTCACAGCTTTGCTCTGCAATATTCTCATTAAGAAGCACGCAGCAATACATTTGTTTGGATAAAGAATTATACTCTGACAAGATTCCCATATAAGGGTATATTATTGATTAAATTTTTTAAAAAATTTCTACAGAGTCATCTCTATATGGTATGCCAGACCTCAGATTTATTTTGGATACTGCCAGCCGGAAACTTTGTTAATGAAACAGAAAAGGAAATTATATAAATTCTTACATTACACTATAGAAAAGATTCCTGAAATTTGCATCCAAACCATATTGGATTTCTGAGAGATTCGAGCATTTAACATCTCTTTGTTCCTTATCAACATATAGTAGAAAGGAACAAATTAGCTTCCCAGAAACTGCCTGATGGTTCTAATACTGTTGACACCAGAGGAAATGTCAAGCAAATCAGTCACCATATTCCAGAGGAACCGCTGCCTGTGAACTAGGCTGTTACACGCTCAGCCTTCCCGCACTGCTTTGCAAGGATAGAGGGGCTGGGGACGGACAGGCATACATCGGGTTTTCCCCCAGACATTTTTCTCACAGATGTTGCCTAGCTAATTCATAGGGTAATTTCTACCCCTCCCTAACTTATGCAATTTGTTAGGTGCCTGAATGCTTTCCTTCTTTGATTAAGAGTGCAAACTTCAGAAGACAAAAACAATATTCCCTTTGTCTTTGTGCAGCACCACACACAAGAATAGGACTCAATAGGTAATTAGAATAATGACCGTAATGGCTTAGTAAGCAGAATGAACTCTTGACTGCAATCGCAAAGGATCCCTCGCCTTAGCTATTAGGAGGGTGCTACAGAATCGAGGTCATTGTCGCTGCAGGTGATCAGCAATTTAACAATAGTGCATTGCACATGGTTTCCATCTCTGCGATAGCTAAGTGTGCGGTATGAATCTTTATGAATCTCATTGGAACAATTACAAATCTCTCTTTCAGATCATTCAGATAAACAGACATATCTTGGTGTACCAGGAATATTGTCTTTCCTCCAGCCAAGTGATAAGTGAGGTGACATCAAGGATCGGTTCAGGGCCTTTGCTCTGTAATCCATTAAATATAATTTATCCCTCCTCACTAGTAAGAATTACAAAGCTAAATGGATAGTTACTGTGATGTCTCTGGTGGCATTTTCTGTTTCTCATGGGATCAGCAGTTTAAATCATTTTGCATGTCTAGATAGTGGGGGAGAAGAGGGATGACTCTTTCAAACAGGGATTACTGCATTCAGAAGGAAAGGCAGATGTATTCTGAATTCCTGACCATGGTGCCTTCATCTGTAAAGTTAAAGCTTGATAGGGCCTGCTCTAATTATCATGATTTGGATATAAGGTGGGTGAAAAATTGTCTGGATTGCCAGAGTCAAACGGGTGATAGGCAGTGGTTTAGAGTCCAGCTGGAGGAGTTTGTCAGGTTTTGATTCAGGAGCATGACCTGGCAACAGGACAGATGATTGCCTCATCAGTGAGGTCACCAGCGGTACTAAGTCATGGGAAGCAGTCAATAAGCTCTAGAGCAGGGCCATCCTCCACAGGGACCTAGGGAAGCTGGAGAAGTGCTCCAGCAGGAACATTCTGAAGGTGAGCAGGGGAAATGCAATACCCTGCCCCTGGGGGCAAATAACCCTGTGGACCGACCAGTGGAGGCTGGGGGCAGCCAGCTGGAAAGCGGCTCTGCAGAGAAGGACCTGGGGGTTCTGGTGGCCAACGAGGTGACCGTGAGCCAGCAGAACCTCATGGCAGCAGAGGACATCAGCATCACCCTGGGAGGAGCACAGCCAGCCTCTTCCCTTTGCTCCTTATCCTCCACACCGTATTACTAGCCCCATTGTCCATAAGCTTGCCTGCTGTCCCCAAGCATATTTCATATTTACACCATTCATCGGATGCCACTCTGTGTGTGGCAATTCCCTTTCACTTTTGCTAGGTGTGATCCCTGCTCGGGCTGGGATACTTCTTAACTCATCCTGGTAGGTAACGAGGAGAGAGCTGTGCAGCAGGCTGTGCTTGCTCAGCCTGCGGATTCCTTTTGCACGAGCTAAGTTTGGGCACAGAGCTCTTAAATAATCTCTTGAACTTTCCATTCCCTATTTGGGCTAGATTATCCCAGAGGCTGAGGCAAATAACTACCTGGCTCCTCTCATCAGCGGGGGATGTTCATCATCTTGCAGGCTCAGATCCTTCGGTTATGCAGCTGTGGTGTGGAGAGCAGGCTTGTTTTCAGCTGACATGGGAATTTGTGCCTGTTGCTCATGTGTGAGACATGAAAAAAACCCTCTATTCATATCTACCGCCAATGGGATGTCACAAAAAATATCAGACTAATGAGGCACTTTATAACAAAACTCAGTTGAGACTTTTGTTATAGTCAAATCAGTCTCCATTTTAACAATTCCCTGTGGCTTGTACGTACTCGTGATTATCGTGGGCATGAGTGCGGTCACTGACTCCAAACACTGCTGTCCGTTTGCATACCCCAGCTTGGAGGCATTCAGTCATAAACCCCGGATCTGCAGAGAATCTGCAAATGGGAGTTAGCAACTTCTCACATGCAAATGCAGGGAAGTGGAAAGCATTCAAAACCACTTGGGTATGCTTGCATAAACCTTTTATGGCACACACTAACAGTCTGCAATTAAGTGAAAGGAGGAAAAATTAGACTGACCCTATGATTCAATAGCAATGGTATTTTATAGACCATAGGGGGACTTCAAAACTGACCTCGAGACGTGGTCAAGGAAGGAATCCACTTCTGTATGCACACCGGAGCGTATGTGGCAAGATCCATTCTGGCCAGTTTAAGCACTTAGCTTGTGCCCAGGTTTAAGGTGCGTGGTTTCATCTGCTCAAATGTGCACTGTGGATGCCTACCTCTGACTAGTTGTCTGGATTCAGAGAGGGGAGCAATGAGCTAATTTTAAGGTGCAGCTGCCATTTTACTGAAAGAGATGTGTGAAAGTGGTCAGGGAAATGGCTTCCTAACAGTGCCCATCTCTGCCCAAGGACTATGAAGGGTGACTACGTCTGGCCCTTAAAGGATTCCAGCAGGACAGCCTGTGGTCCAGCACAGTGATCTACGCTCAGGCCAGATGTCTTTGTGGCTTGTCCTTGCTGGGAGTCTTCTCCCTCTGTTGGCTTTGGAGGACAGCATCAGTGAGTGCCTGCAACATCAGCATGAGCTAAGGGCGTGGAGGAGGCAGGCTGCTCCCCAGCCACCGCCAGTCCAAAATGTAGCAGACAGGAGAGCTTCATCAGCCATTCAGTCTTAACTTGGATAAGGGATATGACCCAGCAAGAGAAGCTCAGAACCAGAAAAGGCCAGAATTATAGCAGGAGCTATTGGAAAAGTGCTCTGCCAACTGACAGCCCAGTCCTCTAGAGCGTTTGCCGCCCATGTAGACCTTATTCAAGGGGTTAAATGGTTTCTTCGACTGTGCGCGTGGGGCAGGGTTTGCTGGATTGGATCCCTTTTCATAGAAAGATTCGCTACACTCAGCAGTTTGTTATGGCATCCTCTTGAGTGCAAATCATACAGTAAAAGTTGCAAAAGTAGTTTCTACTATAAAGCCTTGCTTTCATGGCATGCCAAAAATGCTGCCTTTTCCGATGGGACGTTCCAAGGTTGATTGCAATCCAAAGGTCACTGCTGAAAAGTCAGAGCAAAAGGCTTTCAGTTAGATGCGAGAAGTGATTGCCTCTGTATGTGCATGGAATTCACTCATTTTCAACTTCCTCTACTGTCCTCTGAAGTATGTACCACAGACCACTGTGCTAAAGCCGAAATATGGGATAACATGAACTACCAGGATGAGCTCTCATTGGGTTCTCGAAATCCTGTCATATTTATAAGCATTGCTGTGAACCCAGGATCAAACCTGAAATGGAAGAGAAATCAAAGCCTAGCCGTTTTCCGAATCTTTCCTGCTAAGGCTGTGTATGAGAAGTTGGTGCATCTGACAGCATGAATTTTAAGGGGACACTGCATGCAAAGTCATTTCATTCAAAATTGCATCCTTCCCATGGAAATCAGCAGTCATTCTGAAAAGACTTAAAAATGGCTTACATGCTTTAAGCACCTAGAAGACTTAAAAGGATCTAAGTTGACTTTAATGCTTACATTGTGCTACCTTAAAGATTTAAGGCAGCTTAAATGCTTATGTGCCTTAAGAAGTTAGGGTTACAATCACTTTGTCTGCACAAAGCCCAAATAATCGGGATTTATTTGGTGAAACACTTCGGGGAGGTCTTCCAATCACCTCTTTTCTCAGGCTGCTGGAGGTGTCTTCGTTAAGGGTGACCTGGCAGCATTTGCTTACAGTTCTGTCTGTAAACATTTTACCTAAACATCTACCCACCACTTTTGCCTGGCACCCAGAACACAGCACCCCAGTATTTAGGGTTTATCTCATCCAAGCCTGTATTCTGCTGTGGGCCTGAGAAAAGCTCTGACCTCCCTCTTGTTCGTCAGGCTGAAGGGTTTGCCCAGGACAGCGCAGGAAGCCTGATGCAACTCAGGAACGTGAACCTGGGTCTCCCACCCACTAGGTCCCTGGGTGCTGGGTCTGCCCCCTGCCACGGCAGCTGGACTGGCTTTCCTGCACTGGCTTCTTTCTTTTTAAAGCACAACCCTTAACTCAGCTGCATGGGCGCAGATGAAACTGCAGCAACAGGAGTTTGGACTATTATTGTTCTACCTTGGGGCAGCCCCACTTCTGTGGCATCCACCTATTTCCTTCTGGCCAGAACCCCTGTCCACATTAACCCCAGTCTCCCTCCTTTTTCCGCTTCATTATACAGAAGCCATGAAGGCATTTTTTGCCATTTGGCTGGAGTACTTCTGAGAAGTCTTTTCCCCTTCTCTCTAAGAAGCCAGCTCTCCCCAGGAACTGTTCCTACTGCTGGAGTTTGGGACTGCAATCCAGACATGGACCTGGGCAACCGGCCCTGTTTGAGCAGGGGACTTGGGCTAGGTGACCTCCAGAGGTCCCTTCCCACCACAGCCATCCTGTGACACTGTGATATGTCCCACATGCCTCAACATCTGCTCCTCTCAGGATTTTGAACTAGTTACAAAGGAAGCTCATTTCTAGTGCCTGGTTTTACTAGTTGACAGTGAAATTCCACAATATCTGTCAGGTAATGATTGCAGTTAGCCTGGAGAGAAAAGCAGACAGCATGGGATGGGATTGCAGTGGGTCCAGGATGCACAGCTCTGGGACTAATCACTGGCAATCATCCCTGTTTGCATGCACTTATTTGGAGTTTAAAAGTCACTTCTTCCCCTCCTCTGACACGTTCTCTCACTTGCTCTTCTTGGAAACATCTTTTAAATAAAACAATAAGTTAAATAAAACAATAAGTGCAGCCCCACAGAGCAGGACCAGATGTAGGGGCCGGCAAAGTGGATGGATACCCACGGTGGAGGGATGTCCTGAATTAGGGAGGAGGGAAGGGGCTAGGTCAGGGTCTGTGATCCTGCTCTTCACTTTGCCTGTGCCAGAGCCCTGGAAGCCAGAGACACTGCTCCTTATGCTGCCAAAGGAGAGGCTGGGGTATAGCGATGGGCAGGGGCACAACCTCCCCTGGCAGCAGGAGCTGTTCTGCTCATCTCTAGTGTCCTGTGGGCAGATGCAGCAATCTCAGTTCTCCATCCAGACCCCTTCTTATTGTTATTTTTCCCCTTGCTGTGGCACAAGCCACCACATTCATCCTTGGCCTGGCCCTTCTCCCTGTTCCTTGGGGTAACAACATTCAATTTTACATGTAGTTCTGCATAGCTTAACTTGGTACTGCCTCAGATCAAAATTAAAGGACCAAATTGAGCTCTGTGCACCTGAGCGGTTTGCTTCTTATGTTGTTCCTCTGCAGCATTTCTCCCCGAAGCCAGCAGAGCTACACCAGCCCAGCCAGGGGCACGTTCGATGCACTGAATTTCATTCATTGGAATTTTGTTCTTCATCCTTGCTGGCTCAAAGGCAGGGGGACGGGGAAGCACTTGGGTCCGTACAACTGATTTGTGGTTGCCTGGTTGGCTGCTGAAACAGCATGGCACAGAAACCTTCCCATGGGATTAGCCAGGCATTCAGCATGCTGGGAGCTCTCCCAGCTTTTAGGATGGGGAAAATATCCTTATGGGCAGTGGGACTTCCACAGAGCACAGTCAGGGTGCCCCAGCAAGGATGTGACTTGTTCTCCAGAGGCACACCAAGCAAGGGCTTGTCAATATTGTTAGGGGCAGAGTGAACCAATCCACGGCATTTGTGCTGAATTTGTTTTGTAGATGTTGGTTTGAATATGCTACCAAGAAATGGCCCTGTTCTAGCCTTCCTCCAGCACCTGGGATGCATCCAACTCCCCAGGCAGGCCACCAGTGGAGACCTACGGAGGAAGCATCAGCACCACAAATGGCCACAGCACAAATTCCTTGTGTCAGGTCTTCTTTAACTTGTGTCCCCTCCATGCACCAGGAGCTGCCTTTCTTCTGAGGGGAGGTTTCAAACATAAGATGACCACTTTGGTATGTAAATGGGGTATTTACAGACTTTCCATATTTAATGTTGTAGTTAATATTTCATAATGGTCATTAACTATAATAATTGTTACGAAGATCTCTTCATCTTTGCTATTAGTACTTCACTTTATAGTTACCTGCCACTTGATATGACTAACCTTTCCTGTCTTTTTTTTTTTTTTTTTTTTTAGTAAGCATCTTTGGAGGAGCAAGAAAGTGGTGAGCCCACATGTTTATCCCAATAGCCTTCTTTTATGTGTTTTAACATACGAGATAGACATCCACTGTGTGGGCTGGGTAACAGGTGATATACGTTCAAGTAAATATATACACACTGAAGAGGAATGTGGAAACTCTTCCAGGGTTTATTTAACACAGTACAGAGCTATGAGGTTACTACCCATCCAGAAAAACTAGCGAAACTAGCTCTGATCACTTAGAAAAAAAGATGATGAAGGGGGCTTTGAGTGTTTTAGAAAACAATGACAAGCAGTGAGGGCTCTAAATAACTTACTGCCTTCAAATGTTGCTGCTAAGCTGCATGGGTTGGGATCCAGTTTCATTTTGAATAGTGCCTTTCATGCAAATCACATCTCTGTATGCTTCAAGGCTCTAATTAGAGTGTTATGACCAAGAGAAAAAGAAAAATCGGAGATATGAGCAAGTGTGGGTTTAGATAAGCTTTGAGTAAGATGGGAGAGTCAGTGAAGCGGAGAGCTAATGTCATCTCCCAGTAGGGGTCAAGAATTTAAACTCAGCATATGCAGGATGGGTGGGCCCAAAAGAAATGCCAGATGATTTAAAATAGCAGAAGGAGCTAATGTACAGGACGAGTTCTGCCATGGGGGAGAACACAAGGAGCTGGTAGAACAAGATTTTTTACCCTCTTTTGTTCAAAGGAGTTACAAAAGGCAGGGGAAAAAAAATCGGAGGCAAATGCAGAGGGGACAGATTTGTGCAGATTCTTAACTCAGTCGTTAGATGGGCTGTCTTCTGGAGCATGCCACCGTATGATTAGTTCTTGAATTAATTAGGAAAATAATAAGTGCCCCATCCTCCCTGTGGTCAGTGCTCTGAACCTCATTAGCACCGGTACAGAGCCCATTAGCGGAGGACTTGCAACATCAAACCCTCCAAAGGCTTGCTGGTGAGCAGGATGAGATCTGGAAGCCTGTAGCAAACACAAGACCTACAGGCATCCCAGGGGACAAATACTTATGCCTGCGAGGACTGGGCAGTGTGGTGTACAACAAGGACTTCACGGACCATCTAGGCCAACTACGAATACCAACAAATTTTTGCAAGCTTGCTTTTTCTATCACACTGGAGAGTATTGGTGTTGCTTTGAACTGCCTGGTGCTCATAGTCCTGGGATGTGTTGTTTCCCAAGGGCCAACAAGAAAGGACTTGCAAACTGCTGATAGCCAGGCAAAAAAAAGCATGCAGTAACGTTTGGCTTTGCAGCTCATTTTCTTACGAAGGTGGTTTGGGGTTATGTTTTCCCCCTGAATTTTCACACGTAACTACATTAGTATAATCTGAGTCATGTCTGCATATTTACAAAGAAACAGATCCCCAAGGAGTTTACGGATTTGTCATCCCAGCGCTGAATCTCTGAGAATGATCCTTCCAGACCATAATGAGATATTGTGCCTGCTCACAGAGACAAAGCCTGTCCTTGGACACCTGTCCAGCTTTCCCAAGGGAGTGAATAATAGTCATGAGTACGTTATCCTTCTGCCAGGGCATGATGGTCAGTAGTGAGGGCTGGGTTCAAGTGTAAGGGCATCACTACAAACCCTTTAGCTTGAGCTTGGAACCAGCAACCTGGGAAAACCAGGTTAAACTGTGTGATGGGCAGTCATTCTCAAAACATTCTCGAACAAGAGTCGGATAGGTAAAAAGAAATGCACTAATTAAAGGGAAAAAAGGATATTTGAACAAGGTAGGTAAACAGCATCATAATAATGAATGCCTAAACTGTACCACTTTCACTTTTTACTGTGTTGGGATATAGCTGCTTGGCAGCTTTCCCGCTCCTGCGCAACCTTCACTGATGGTCTCAGAGTTAGTCCTGCAGGACAGCAAGGACTTAACGCAGCTGTGAGTCCATGCTCTGCCCTGTGCCCCTTGCTGCTGGCTGCTCCTGCAGACACACTGTGCTATCTTCCTTTGCAGCCACGGTGCTGAAAGCTGCGGGGTCAGGTGGGGAAGCCACTCACCCCAGGCTCTCTCTGAAAGATCTAGTTGGCCCATGCTTGCACACGCTATTGCAATCACCGACTTTTCTTCATGCGATGCTGTTTAAGCAGTGCACGCAAAATGAACATGTTGCAGCTCTTGCCACTGGGCTTCTTGTTTCACCTGGTAGCAAAGGAGCCCCCCAGGTTTGGGCCCTTTGGCCTGTGGGAATTCCTGGGGCTCCAGGGGGATAATGCTTTCGCTTGAGTCTTACCTGTCAAGTTTGCATCTATTTTCACTGTCTAAAGAGAAGCTTTGTAAAATGGGAATTTACTTGGCTTCCTGAAGCATGTGCACTGCATCTCCACCTAACTGCATAGGACATAGGTCCCAGCTCATGAGCTAAATCAGCTGAGTTCCAGAAATGTCTACCCCTACAAGAAAGTGAAAGGATCATGTAATTGGGTACATTTGGAGTACATCATTTATGGGATTTTCCCCCCCACACCCCACTAATCTTAGGCAGTTACTGACTGGATGCACCCTTGAAGTGGGATGGCTCATCGACCATTTTTTGCTCTTGACATACCTGCTGGGCCTATTTGTCATGTAAATGCCAGCCATTCCCAGAACCTGGCTAAATTATAGTTTCCAATGCTACCTTATGAAAATCATTCCCACACATGAAGCGTTTGCTGTTAATGTCATGAGAAAAACAAGAAGTCACAGACTTATGGGCATGGCCCCTATGCAGGCAGAACCCACCTGCTCAGTTATGGCGACTGAGGTGTGCGTTGTTCTGAAGAAGCAGCATTTCTTTTGGGGATGTTTATACCCATTGTCTTTCATTTTCATCTGATGTCACTCGGCTCTTGTGTTAAATAAAAGGAAATAATGTATTCAGCTGAAATAGTCTGCGTTACTTCAGCTGACATGTTTTATATTATCTCAAGTCATTCTGTCAGGTTCCTTCATATTCACCATCACTGTCACCTCAGCCTTTTCATCTTTTAGCCTCATCTGCTCCTCAAATCTTTTTATTGCTCTTTCTATGCTCCTTCAGCTACTATTTTGACCTCATCTCTGAAGTGCCACTCAGGTTTTTCTGGTTTTGATTAACCTGGGCAAATCGATGCCTTCAGCATATTGCATCTCCTCCCGCCCTCGTGCTGCGCTGCCCACCAGGACACCTGCAGCCGGGTGCTGCCTTTGCCACATCGCAGGTGAACTCTGGCTTTATGCTCTTGTTGGCAGTTTTTATCCATGACCGAATTTTGCCCCTGTGCCTGTTTTCTGAGGAGCGTTTTGAAAATGCTACTGAGATTATAAGCCCGGTTTTGAATCGCTTCTGCTCTTTGCTGCAGGTGAGTTAAGAGGTGATGGGAGAGGCACAGCCTGTCCTCGCAGAAGCCATACTGGTCTGCTGCTGGTCTGCTACGTTCGCCGGGTTGTTTTAAAGCATCATGTCAATTATCAGTTCAGCCAGTGCTTCCTCTTCCTGACTCAAGGCTTTCTGGCCCACAGCTTTTATTTTCAAGACTGGTACGATCACTGTGCTTTGGAGGGTGTTAGCAGCCCAGAGAAAAACAACCCAAATTCCTTTAGGGCTTAGTGGGGATGTTTTTCCTGGTAACTTGATCTTGTATTAGTTCCAGTCCTTGGTTGGTTTCTATTTGGGCAGGAAGGAGAAAGAAAAATGAGCCTCCAAAGTGTTTGGGCTTTCAGGTTGGGGAACAATACCTGAGGTCCTGCTGCAATGGCCATTCCCAGAAGCTCTGTGTCATGATGGAGAGTGCTTCTGGAGGAAGAGGCAGCTGCCCAGAGGGCTTCTGCAGAAGCAGCATCTCCCAGTGACTGGTGCGTTTGGCTTCACGTAGGACCAGCGAGGATGCTGGCCAACACAGGCAAGAAAAGGACTGACAAGTGTCACCAGGCTTTGTCGGAAAGATGGGCCACATTTGCTCCATCCAATGTGTTCATTCTGCCACCGTCAATGACAAACGCTTACCAATTCCTCTTGTAGTGCTTCTTTCAGCCTACCAGTTTTATCTGTTTCCCCTGATGAATTAATGCATATTGAACTGGGATGGGGATAGACCTGCAACAGTGGGGACCCCGTAGCTGGAAAACCCCTGCATCATATTCTCTCAGTGGATGCACACAAAGGGCAGAATTCATGAGGCAGGGGCTGTTCAGTGTGGTTTGTGGCCGTGTACGTGGCAACAAGAGGCTTGAGCTAGAACTCCTGTATGGGATTTACCAACCAGAGATTCCCACAGAGGGCAGTTG
>JAVJGJ010000014.1:31689162-31703317 GCA_035590215.1 Microhierax caerulescens | reverse complement strand
TTTATTTTATTTTATTTTATTTTATTTTATTTTATTTTATTTTATTTTATTTTATTTATTTTATTTTATTTTATTTTATTTTATTTTATTTTATTTATTATTTTATTTTATTTTACTTTATTTTATTTTATTTTATTAAGATTATTGTGCAACAAAACTGGTCAAACCAGTAGCTAAAATAATTAACCTTAAGGAGTTAAAGAGGATACAGAAAGAAGAAGACAAAACCAGCCACCTTAAAAGAACAGTTGTGTCTTAATAATAAATTATATTTCTTTGCACATCTCAACATATAAAAGCAGATGTACCGTTTTGGCTTGGATATTTGTGAATGAACAGCACACCAAAAAAAAACCCATAGAAGGGTTAAATAGTGAGGTAGCAAAAATTGCTAATTATGCTTTGCTTCCAGATGAGTGAAGGCTGTAGAGAATTATGCAGGGACTTAACAAAAAACGTAGTCACCACAGCAGCACAATGCTACATGAAGTCCCCAGATGCCAAACGCAGCCTGATGTGTGCTGAGAGGAATGCCACGAACACTCAGGCATACCTCACACAGGGTTTGAAACTCATCAAAACCAATATGACAAGAAAAGCAAAGGGACTCTCCTGTTTTTCTTTCATGCTGCCTCAAAGCTACCCATCAGCCACACAGCTGCTTCCTACAAACTGCTTCTGAAAATGCCTTTCGATTAATACATTATTTTTTTTAAAGCAGAGAATAGTCTGCTTGTACTGCTCTCCTTTGTGGTCCTGTGCCCGACTTCGCTTGTTTTATACCTTGGGCTTGGTGGGTTTGTTCTATATGTCTGCAAAAGCCAACTGCATGCAGTCCTGCTCCAGTGGCCACGACTCCTGGCCAGCACAGTGATGTGCATAAAGTCACACAAAATCAAAGCACAACAACTTGAAAAGGGATCTGAGGATTTTTTAAAAACTACAATGTAAAATTAAGCGACTACCTTGGACCATCATGCCATAAGAAATCACTGAGAGAGAAGGCCCTCAGTAAGGTTGAGGGGTTTATAAATGAGAATTCAATGTCCTTTCTTTCTTAATAAAACAACTTTTTATCTAATTTTTCCTTTGTCACAAACCAGTTGTGAAGGGAAAGATAAGGGAACGTACCTGAAATATTACTCCCTAATTGTCCCTTTAAATGTTTCTTGCATTTGCCTTTGAAATATTCATCTCCAATTATGCTCAAATCGGGCAGGAAGGTAGATGGATCCTGGCTCTACGTGAGATGACAGTTCCTCTTATTCCCAGCAAAACCTGTTTGGCTGCACTCACCAGTTACACCAGACACTTCATAAACCCCCTAAATTCCCAATCATTGAGCTGTTTTCCAGCTATTTGGGCCCATGACACGACGGCATTCCCAGGGAATCCCAGTTTCAGAGCAGAGCTGCACCTGGACCGATCAAGAGACCAGCAACCGCAGCTGGGAATTTGCTCCTGAGCTCCCATCTCCTTTCCAACCTCTCTGCAGCCTTTTAAGCAGAGGGGGGAAAAATCTCTGCTGGGATGCTGGCTTCGCCGGCCGACTGACAGGCGTAATCTGGTGCACATCGCGGTCCCAGATTGAAGATCACATGTGACCCCCAGCAGCCTTGGCATCTCCCGCCAGCTGCCTCCACGGGCAGAAGTGAGAATGTTAATAAACACCCAAATGAAAGGAAGTTGTTGGGTTGTAATTAACATATGCCATTAGTATCTGTCGCTTTGGCCAGCCGCGGCAGACAGGCTGAACCCATACATACAAATGAGTGTCTGCCTGAACTGCGGGGAAGGGAGGGAAAGATGATTTCATTGTGAGCGTCTGGTGCTGTCAGCAGCTTTAAATCACACGGGTACTTACTAACAAAAACAGTAACGACCATTGTGTTCTGGAACAATAATACGGCTTTTAAAACCTTGTTTTATTCAATAAACAGTTCTAAATGTTTGCTCACCCTCTTCTTTTCACCAGAGATGCTTAATTGAAAAGATATTCCGAGAGTGAAAAATAAAGGTTTGGCCCACCAAAGGTATTTTTGGCATGGATTGTCTGCACCTACAGCCCTTTTGGAACTCTTCCCGGTGCCGCTGCCAGCACAGGTGACAGTGGCAGTCCCGTGGGAATCACACCAACCCCCTTCTGAAGAACACAGCCAAGGGTTTCTGGAAGGTGGATAACAAGCCCAGAGCCACCCGCGCTGGCCGGGATCGTGTCGCTGAAGCGGTGATGGTACGATTCCGTTCCCATTACCAATAATTACCTTCGTACAGCGGGGCACTACCTCCCTCACCAACTCCTCTCTCTTAGGGGGCTGAAAGATTAAAATGCACAGATGAGCCCCTGCCCATTGGCACTGCTGGAGACCTCCCTGTTAATTGCTATCACTCTCTCCTTGCTCCAAAGAGATGTGTCAGGAACTGAAGGCTTAGCAGGTTTTATCCTCTCTAAAAATAAAGCCTCTGTGAATTTGAAAAATAATGATGATTTGTAACCCCCAAATACATTGCTAGAAGTTAATTGTAATTATTTTTTACAGCCGCTCTTAGTCTTCCTCTAGGTTTTCAAATGTTTATTTACATAAGTGATTAGTTCAAGGACCATCGCTACCAAAACCAGTAGATCCAGGACTGCAAACGTGATTCTGCTGAATTGCTAAACTGCGGTGAAAAACAACAAAGTCAGAAACGCCTGGGCTGTGCTCCAAGACATGGGATTTATATGATCACATTCTGCATCTTGGTTCCGTCTGACAGTATTTCCCTACTTTCTGTATTAAAAAAGCTTCAAAGGTCTCTGCAGGAGCTTCTTTTTGGAGGCATTTGAGATGGCAGATGATAATTAGATATTTCTATAGTGCAGAAATTATTTTCTTTGCATTTCCCACTTCACAGGCAGAGCTGTGGTCAGCAACCCTGTCTGACTCAGCCTCTCATCTTCCTGCTTTTAAAACCCTACAATTCTGTTATTTATTGACTTTTTTATTTTTAAAGTCTTACTGCCTCTGAAAAAATCCTGTTCTGTTGTCCTTGCTTCCAGCTTTCCGCAGCAAAGCTGCTGCTGCCTCCAGCAGAATTTGTACAGAGAACCCGCAGGATCGTCCTTTTCCAGCAGGTCCAGCTGGATGCGGCTGGTGCTCCCTGATATGGCCTGGGAGAAGCTGTGGGACTGTCCCCTTCGGCTGGCCCTGCTCCAAGGGAAAAGCCAAAGGCCAGATATGGATGAAAGCTGGCAAAGGAGTTGCTTGGTTTGATGGTTTCCCCAAAATTCATAATAAAATCCTTAGAGGTGGTTGTGGCAATACATCCTCCCTGCATGCAGCTATGGACCAGCCAGCTTGGACATGCCCAGCATCACTGGATGAGCAGCAGGGCTGCAAAGTGGGGGGCCTGGTTTTCCAGCCTTTATACCTTCCATCTTAGCCCTTGAGGTAATTCCCCCATTTTTCTCTTGCTTTACATGACAGTGTGGGCAGGGGGCCGATGTAGCCACCCTGCATCACTGAGACCGTGCTGTGGTTGTCCTCACCACCCTTCACCATACCTTCATCAGTCGGTGGCCTCTACAGGAAAGAAGACCCAGGCTACCACCTTGGTTTCTCCAAGGACCCGCCACCAGCTCCTGGCCCTACCTAGAGCTAGAGAGAAGTGGGGGGACTGCACTCCACCGCGTGGCAATCAGAGGGCTGCAGCCTGTATGACCAGGCTTGCTTTGGTGTCACAGCAATCGCCACACTGCAAGACAGCACTAGAAGGATGTCTTCAGATGGGGACCTCAACATGCTGTCAGATTTTTGGGCGGAAAAATATCCATATAACACCAAATCATGAAGCTGTTGCTTCTTGCCAAAAGACTGCAACAGCATTTATTCTACCTTCAAAATAAAATGGGCTAGGAAAAAAGTACTGGATTAGATACCTGCAACTAAATCCCAACCCTTATGAAGTCCCCAGCCAGCCTGGGAACAGATTTCAGAAGGATTTTTTAACGTCAGGAAAAAGGGGATAGTCTTATACTGTGGGTATTTTCCCCTGCATGGAGTCCCACCAACTGTAGCAGGATTCCCAGGGAGAAAATTCAGCTGTTTTAAACCAAATTCTCAGATCAAGACCTAAATCTGAGGGAGCTTTGTGGAAACTGGTTTCATTAATTTTATCCACAAAAACTATATTCGGGATGTTGTGGATTTTTTTTTAACCTTTTGATGATGCTATTTTGACTCAGGAAGCCATTCTACCCAGAAGTGGTTGCTCAGTTCAAAGGCATGAAAAAAAAAAAAAAGTTTGCCAGTGAAAAGTTCCATTAGGAAGTAGATTTAATCTTAAAATATGTATATTCATCATTGCTTAACTTATTTAGTCCAGTGCCCAGGGCAACCCATTACTTGAGGTGGGGATAAATCTACAGCCTTGTGCGCTTTGCTCTGCGTGTGTGCAACTTCCATCAGCCTGAGCCAAGTACCCCCTCCACCCCCATGCTCCCACCTCCCCCACGGGCCAGCACCAGCACCGATGCATGCCTGGCCCTATGGTGTGCATCTTCAGCCCTTCCATCAGCAAGAAACATCCCTGCAAGTAACAGGTAGTTTTTGGCAGGTCTGACTCAGTGGCTTGTCCCACCCTTGTGCTGCCGATGGAGTGGGGACCAAAGCACCATGGAGGCGCTATAGGCTTCATGTGGGACTCCTGTGTGATGCCCTTGTCTCCTGTGGGCTTTTCTCATGCTCCAAGATAAGCAACCTTGCATGTCAGGTTCGACAGATCAGTCTTTATGCTTCCACCTGATAATTTCCACGTATTCTGGTTTCATGTGGTCTTTCAGGTTTTTGGGGAGCAGTCTGGCCATGCTGAATGCAGCACTAGGGAGCAAGATGCTCTGTTAGCCTCAGAAAGGGTTCAACGTTTACTTTTCCTTTATTTTGCATATTTTGAAGTATCTCAGAGTGTTTTTCCTTTCAAATTTTTGCCATAGATGAAAATATACATTTATCATTCCAAAGGTAATGAGTGATAAGCCCTAGCACACTGGAAACCAAAACAATCATGCTTTCCCTTAATATCAACCATCTGTTAGAAACAGATGACAGGCAGGCACATGTCAGTTTTCTTGAACTGATGTACCTGCACAAGAAAATACCCAGAAAGGCCTATTTGCTAATCCAGAGATGAAAACTTCATCTCCTGTGTTTGGCACCTTTGCAAGAATGAAGCATGAAGCATCCCCATGAAAACGTCCCTGCCCCTCTGCCCTGGGATATTGTCCTCCGGAGCCTTGCTGGACACCCTCCAGGAGCTGGTGCCCCCAATGATGCCCTCAGGGCGGGGGGCAGATGCTGTTGTCACAGGCAGACCCCAGCACTGGAGAAGCTGGGGTGGCAGCACCTTCCCCATGAGATGCCACTTCTGCTGCACCACCAAGGACTGCTGCTCTGGTAGGTAGAGGCCACAATAGGGCCAGACCTTGTGCAACAAGGAAACCAGGTTTTCTTCCGGAACTGATTTTGTCGTTATTATTATTATTAAATAAGAATGTTAACATTCTTTACATAGAAAAGAGGGACTTCAAGAAGTAATGTGAAAAAAAAAAGTGTCCATTGTACTTTGTAATTTCATTAGAAGAAATTAGAAGGTTAGAGGCTCACATAAGAAGCAGAGCAAGACGAAAATACAGCAGGTTTAGTATTAACATATTTTTAATTTCTTTGTTGCTGTGAAGAAAAGCTGAGGATCTTTGTGATTTGTTTGCATTTTTGTAAGACAATCATGTATCCAGTTTCTTCCAGTCTCTAAGACTTAAAAATTAAGTGTAAGTATCACTTGATGGATCCCATAAGGCACTATCATCTGGAATCACAGGAGTACATAAAAATATTACATTTGATTTTTTGTAAACATTTAAATTTTCCTTCCAAACCTGTGACTCCCATATATACAGAGAAAAAAATCAACAGTTGGGTTTTTTTTTTAAGAAAATGGCTACTCTTTAAAGCTTATTTCCTAATTTTGAAGGGAATTGGCTCAATGCTTTCTTTCATGCTTGGATGTGACAGTACACTTGGTAGCACACAGACATGAGTGTGGCAGCTTGAAAAAACTCAGTTCATGTAAGAGAAAACCAGTTTTAACAGATGCTTCCTTCCTCTGTGATGTGGTCATCTGCCATGTGAGGTATCTGGACACTTGAGTGTGTATTTTTAAAGATGACACAAACCTTTTCTCCCCATGCCCATTAATCAATCTCTTCCCTTAAATGCAGCCTGCACATACATAGCCCTACAGCTCTAGGAGGTCCCATGTTTCTCCCAGGCTAACAATGTGTTTATGAGTAAATTCTTCCAAAGGGAAAGATGAATTCTGTACCCAGTCTGAACTTTATTTAGGTTATTTTTGTGAAAAGCCTTCATTTCTGGCTGCCATGTTGGAGAACCTCCAGATGGCTTGGCTTCTTCCAGAGCATGCATGCTTGTTGTTTTCAGAAATTTCACATGTTCTTTTAGGATGCCACAAGCTGAGTGGTGGAAATTGCTGGTCACTTTTGAAAACATGGCCTCATGCATGAGGATGACCAGGAAGGCAGCGAGCTGAAGGCCACAGCAATCAGTGGCCAGAGGCAGGAGGTTGGGGTGGTTGCAGTGCTCCTGTGCTGCTGGAAGGCCTTCATCATTTGAGCCTTCCTGGGAAAACATGGGCAATCTAAATTTCTAATGTAGCAAAACAAGCATGGGGGGGGAAAAAGCGCCTACTTTTGAAGGCTCTTTTCATGCCTCATTAAAAAACCTGAAAGAAATCCAAGTGAGGTCTCACTGCTCAGTCCCTCTAATCTCCTTAACTCTGTCGTGAGTTTGTTTGTTTTTTTTCCCCCAGTTTGTGATGTTGATGGCTCCTGACAGCCATGAGACAACATTTCTGAGTCCCTGGCTTCGTATTCAACAGTAAGGGCTGGAGAGCAGGAGCTGTGCTTCCCTCCATGTTCAGTGGGCCAGAGAATGACTTTGTGCTCCATGCATTTATCCATGTACATAGCCAGCATGGCCTGCATCTCAGGTGGCTGCAACTCCATGCCTGAACTTAGGAAGAATGAGTAAATTATTCTGGCATCATGTCACAGCAGCTGCTGGTGTTCAGCAGAAACAGAGAAGCCTCCAGTGGCCGGGAAAGAGGAGAGCTGTAAATGTCATAGGCTGGCCGCAATAATATTAAAGAGCTATGCTCTCCCACAACCTTTTGAAGTATATATCATTCAAAACTTACTCGACCTTTCTGGCTGATTTTTTTATATAGAGATCTGATTTGACTGTTGTTTTTCCCTCACGTTTTGGAATGCTTTGGTGTCACAAAAGTGTATTTCTACTCAGAGACCAGATGTGTTCTCCAATAACAATTAAATAGCACAGAGTGATAAACCTATTCTTTAGCCCAGTAAATCAAGCTGTTTAATCATAGAAGCCAGATTGTTCTGTCTTCACTGCACATCTGCAATGCTTTGTTTGACTTCTCATACATTCATGTATATATACATATATACAGAAATATATATGTTTTAATGCTTCAAGCACTGTGATCTGCAGAACAAGCGAAGTGGAGTCCCCGTGTTGGAGAGGAGTTGCTGGTCCATCAGAAAAGTGTCCCTCTGAGCAAGCCCTGCACCCGGGGCTGGTCTCACTGAGCTGGGATCCCCAAGGGTGCAAGCCTGATTCTGCGTCAGCACCTGCTGTCTCCCTGGAAGAAGCAGCGCTTCCCCTGGGACGTGTCACATCGAGCAGCGGGTGGCTCAGGGGACGTGTGTGCTGCTGCTTGGAGTCATGGTCTCAAAGCAAATGTAGGCATTGGGCAGGCAGGAGAGAAGTTTAGGGGGTGTCTGACCCCCAACCGAGACAGCTTGAAGGGTGGATGACACACCATCACTGGGCTTAAAAGGAATTTTAGAGCAGCCAGAAAAGCCAATTCACAAACATGAAACATTTATTAGCAGCCAGCACTGGTTTCCCATTTAAGCCAGCTACCAGGTAAGGGGAATGAAGCTGCTTTTCTGATGATCATACACAACCACCTGCTCCTCCTTCCCCAAAGCACAGCGATCACTGCTGAAAACCCTCCGCTCTCTCATCTGAGGTGACCCCCATCCCACGGTGCTCTCCAGCATGCAGAGCTCCCCCAGTCACTGCCCCATCCCTCTTCCCAGCCCCACACCTTGGCAGTCGGTGTCAGGCACGCAGGGAAACGTGGGTGCCACCAAGTCACCCAGGGTTCCTCATGCATTTGTAGCTTCCTCTGCTTTGCAGAAACACACAAACACACAGATATGAGAAAACATAACATCTCCATTAAATGCATTTCCATAGGATTACGTTTCTCTAGGGCGCTCCTGGATGGGCAGCTTTGCTTCTCATAGGCTTTCAACACCAGGTTTAGCCCAGCAAAGCCTTTCTCTATATAAATAGCTGATTTAACACATGCAAAGGCTGTGCCTTGACAATAAATCCTGATTTCTGCTCTTAACATCCACCTAGCCCTTCAGCAATTTGCCTTCCAACCATGCTCTTGCACAGCATCCTTCATTCTTGCCTTGAAACTGTCTGTTGTGATTTTTATAATATACTGCGCGAATAGGATATATCTAGTTCTTCTGGGACTTGGCACTGCAGAAGGCCTCTGCCCTCAGTTTTCTGGCTCCCTTTAAATGCTACCTGACAGTAGGCAAATAGCACTTGATGTGCCACCCCTTGTCTGTGCCCAGCTATTTAAAGTCTCATTTTCACCTCCTATAACCCTTTTTCCAGAGTGAGCTGTTCAGGTGAACTCACATTGGGTCGAGACAATCTGCACTGGAAAAAAAGCAGGTTTTGGGTACACAGCTTTTCAGGTAATGAAAAGCTAGTCCAGGCCATTTCCCCAACAAAAACTGCAGGCCTGAAGGCATTGCAGCTCCCGTGCTGCAGCCTGCTGCATTAAGTCATATCAAAAAAGCCTGATGAGCTCTTCCAAGAGGCAGCCACCAAAGCTTCCTTCTGCGTCAGCCTGGCTGTGCTCTGCCCTGGAGATAGGCAGTCCCAGCTCCCCGAGACCAGAAACTTGGGTTAGGTTACTGCCAAAAAGGAGCGTGCACTAAGAGTCAAAAGATCCACGCTCGTTTTCCAGATTTGAGACAGTTGTTCTTCATGGCCTTGTGCTAAAACCACTTTTTTTCCTCCGCTTCCTCTGGGTCCTTATCAGGAAAATTGGAACATTTCCTTACACCCAGCCTGTCCTGCCCCCCAGAGGGGTAAGCTGTACAGGGAGGGTCTTGCTACGAACAAACGGGTACAGCACAAGCAGGTCCTGATCTGGGGGTGCAGGGGAGGGTCAGGATCATTTTCTGGATGCAGGGAGGCATAACCCAGCTGGATATTTCTTTAAACTCCCTGATAAACCATCAGAGGTTAGAAACAGCTAAAGTTTCCTCGAGCACAACAGGGATCATGTTCCCCACTGAAAAGCCGCCCTGGGGTCACCAGAAGTTTACAGCCCTCCAGCCTCAAGATGCTTTGGCTTCTTTGGTGAGGACACGGTTTTATAGGAATAGAGTGTTTATGGGAGGAGGATGGCTCTTACCTGGCAAGGCAGGGAACCAGCAGCAAAGCTTACACATCCTTGAACTGTCTGTTTTGCCCATCAGTGCAGCAGCTCTCAAACCCTTGAGGAGAACTTTTAGTTCCCAGTTCTTTTGGATTTCTGCGATGCCCTTCAAGAAATTATAATGCAAATACCGCCAACCGATTTTCTTGCATGGAGCCTTCCAAAGTGTCAGCACACAGATGAGTTTGGTTTCATGCTGGGAAATGTGCAGCTCTGGCACCAGACTGCATATCAAGCAGAAATGTCACCATGGCAGAAGGTGGTTTTCTTCCTACCTGAGTATTTATGTCAAATGATCCTTCCTTGGACCTGGTTTTGACTGAAGATTTTTGGAGGAAGCGACTGACCCGCATACTGTCACCTGTGGTGTGTCCCTCCAAAAATCTCTCTTCTCCATGTTTCAGGTGTCTCCACCACTAGTGAGCTGCAAGGTGCAAACTTCTGCTAGGGCTTAAGGGAGCAACACCACAAACTGCCCCAAAAAAGCAGCACTATGATTTCAAAGAGCCTTTTGGATGTCACCGTTGTGCCTGGCCTGTCCCCAGTGAGAGACAAAACCATTCACACTGACGTGCCAGTCAGGGCTGCAGCCAAGCGGACCTGAAAACAGGAACAGCTGGATTTCAGTGGACTATTAAAGTGCTGCAGCCAAAAGCCATCGCTGTGGACCTGCTCACATTCCACAGACCTCAGGAGAGGATCGTCTGCATAATTACAAGGATCACAGATCTTGCACTTCCCCTATCAATGAACATTTTCCTTTTGGGTACAGTACGTTCCTGCAGATTCCAACGATAAACTGCTCTAATGGTCTTTGCAGTCATCTGATTTAGCTACAGAAAAATGTCCCAGAGCTGAGCTGAGCTGAAAATGCAGCTCCCCACCGCATGAATCTGCATGGGAACAGGGTGTGTACAGCACGTTCCATCCATGGATAAGCTAATCCTTTCTGCAGATAAAAACTGCCAGCAAAACGTAGCCTGAAAAAGTAGTTACTGAGGCTGTTTATTTTTTAAAGGATGGATAAAATTTCAGAGCGATAAAATCATTTCCTTGAAATACTTTCATTCAAATAATTTACTTCCTTTTGAAAGGCTTAATCTTTCCTTTGTTGAAATTTTTTTTTTTTTTTTTTTACTCCTAAGCAGGGTGAGCAAAGGCTGAGATGGCCCTGATCTAAATGGGGGGATGTGCAGCTACAAGACTGTGTTTTGTGATACGGGAGCACGTGCCACACCAGCTGGAGCTAACGTGCGTCGAGGGGGGACTACTAACACCCCACAGCCCCTCCAGTAAATGTCGCATTGTGCTGGTAAATGTCTCATTGTGTTAATTCACAGGAGCCCTGCAGACAATTACAATGGAAATTGTTGTGTAGTCTTGCTGCTGGGGCTGCGTCCACAGCTTGGACCGCGGTGGTGGGCTACACCTTGCAGGGACGGAGCCGGTGAGAGGTGCGGGCAGGGCGCTGTGGGCATGTTGTGGCCAGCTCAAAGCTTTGGATTCCAGGATGGAGCTGGGGATTTATTCTTCTGTAAAGACTGAGCTTCTTTGATTAATCACATGTAACTTTAGGCAAAACACCAAACAGCGCAAGATTTTCTATAAAGCCATAAAAAGCTGGCAGAGCTGGAGAAGTGGTGAAAAATGAATTGTTTTTTTCAAAATTGCATAATTACTTTAGTAAGGTTGGAAGCCAAAGCCTGGAAGACTCTACAGAGCAAAAAATCAAAGCCGCTGAAAAAAAGAAAGGGTATGTCCCTGGCTTCAGTGCTGGCCTGGAGTTCATAGGGTATTCTCTACCCCTGCTGCGCAGTGCAAGTTGCCTTCTGGAAAGCAGATTTGCAAATGGTAGGATTTAATCCGACTGCTATGGAAATCAGTGAAGTGCCGTGGGATCAGGCAGGGAGTCCAGTGGGCTTGTGCTTGCCTGTGGGACCTGAGAGCCCCCTGCCCCAAGGCTGTCGTGCTACTGACTTGGTAAAGGACAACAAGGGGAAGAATAAAATGTTACCCACAAAATAGGGCAAAAGAGAAAGATATGGCTGAACCTTCTCCCTGGGCTGGCTGACCCATGCTGCAGCAATGTGAGGACATCACATCCAGATGTCTTTGGCCATCAGACTTCTTACAGCTGGTTTGGTGGGCAATGCCTTTCTGTGGGTGTTTTAGCTGACCCCTCCACAGAGGGGCAAGGCAGAAGAGGAGAGGGTTCAGCTCCTAAACAACAGCAACGAGGGAACAATGATTCATCCCGTTTGCTCTATAAGGGCTTTTGTAGGTTTACATGGCAGAAATGTGTCTGAATGAGAGTTTATATCATAGCCTGGCATTTAACAGGGGGCAAAAGGAGAAAGGGGAGATTAATGCCTTCTCTGCCCCTCCGTATTAGCTACTAGATATCAACACCTGTTCCTGCTCCTCTCTCAAGTGAAAGTAATGGCCATGCTATATACTCCCTCCCAACCCCTTTGGGTGACTTGAAGCTGCTTACATCTATTTTTGGGTTGTCTGCTAGCCCATTTCCTAATATTCCCAAAGCACCAGGCAAGCAGAGCACTATACAGATCTGAAAGACAGAAAGATATATGAAAAATAGGTGAGGAAGCTGAATGACAGCAACAGAAACTTCACAGGATTTGGTGGAGCTGTCATGTGGTTAGTTTTCCACCCGTGTAACTCCACTGATGTAAACGGCAACTAACTCACATAAGCAAAAATCCTAACTGGAGTCCATTCCGTTGCTGGAAGATGGTGAAAGGATGGCACCTCCAGAACGTGAGCAAATTGCATGTTTCCTGGAGAAAACTTGAACAGAGAAGGAGAAGCAAACACAACTAGAATAAAATAAATAGAAATGCAAACATATCTGGACAGGAACCGATTTGAGTCCAAATGAGAAAATCTGAGTGCGCTCTCTGGGGCTCCTGGAGGGCCAGGTTATAGGTACTTATCCTGCACCCCACAGAGAGGACAGCAAAGTAATTCCTGGAGAACAGGGGTTGTTCTTGGAGTAACTGTTCTTGCAGCTTTGATGGTCTAAGGATGCAAATGAAGCAAAGCCTATGGGGAGAGGTAATACCTGTCAGTAGATCAGCTAAATGCCATTGAGGGAAAACAGCACATAAGCCTCCTGTGGGGACCTTCTCCATCAAGCACTCACTGTGTAATATAAATTGGCTTAATATAAATTACATTAGAACTAGATATAAGTGCCTGACAGGATGATGGCAGGCAATTGGCTCTACGCAAAGGCACTAACAGCAGTAATTCTGTTGTAACACTGATGGTCTAAAGACGTGAGCCAGGTAAGGGTACAGGGAATGGTAACATTATGCAATCTATATGTATAACTGCATTGTGCAGCCAGATACAGGATCTCTGGTCTGTCATCTCCTGGGACAGAACCACATAAAGGTTTGTTGTTTCTATTCCAAGACCTTCTAGAATAAATTACAGTAGAAATGCAAAATGAAATCAATAGTAATACAGACGGGTGGCTACAGTTTATATGATTTCTATCTCAATTTCTCATCTCTGATAGCTTTTTAACAAAGCTTAGGATCAGCTGTTGCAAGCATGCTTAAAATAGGAACTGATCAGTTTTCCCAACGGTCCAGTAAAACAGGTGAACTACCTTACATATTTTAGCAGATGAAAAACAGTAAACCAAAAAGTGAAGAGGTTTGCCCAGAGGCTCAGGGCAAGCTTGTGGCAGAACCTGAGACTATGCCTGAGGCTTCCTAATGCCCTACCTGCTGTATGGCTACCTGGCCTTTTCCCCCTCCAAAGACCCTAACACAGGAGCTTGTGGAGGGTTCAAGATCTCCCAAGGCACTAACTTGCCCAAGTGGTTTCCTATATAAAAGCCCAAGTGAAAACTCTCTGTATTCCTGAAATTAGGAGCTCTGCAACAGAGAGGAGAGATAATAAAACTAGCCTAGGGCAGGGAAGCCCCTCCTCTCTGACTCCTGACATGGCCTGAGTAAGTCTGAGACTTAGTCTCGTTAACCCCAGCTTCCCACCACTAAAACACCATAAAACCATGAAATGGTTATTAGAAAAAAATCATGCAAAATTCAGTGGTATGTGTACACAATGAATACACTTCATATGGTAGTGTTACCTCAGCACATAATGAGGAGATCCTTCACACCAAAACCTGACAAAAAGGGATAAGCTCTCCTTCTCTGATTTTGTTTTTTTGCTGGCCTCATCTCATTAATTTAATTTTTTTCTCCTCCTCTCGTTTCCGTGTGCTCACCTTCCACCAGAACGGCTTGTTTGCATGTGTGCCAATAACTGCAGTGTTTGCACAGCAGCTGCTGCCTTTGGATTTCTTACTTGCTTCAGTAATGTGAAGAGAAAGCAACTTCGTGGCCTGTAGTGACAAAAAAATTTCCAAAAGCCTCTGGGTTTAATACAAAAACCTACAAAAATCCCTCCCAGAACTCAAAGCAATTTCAAAAAAAAAAAAAAAAGGCTGCATAATAGAGAAAATATCCAAAAGGGAGGTAAAAAAAAAAAAATCCAAAAGGTT